>CM061750.1:50479947-51188634 GCA_030979885.1 Lolium multiflorum | reverse complement strand
ACCAGCTCCTCTATGGCATGCGATTTAACCACGACCCAGCTGTCCTACATCAATTTCAGCGTCTCAAAGCCCTGCTATCCTCTCCGGGACGAGACGTTGGCTCTGCACCCCAGGAAGTGAAGAGTGTTCTTGAAGAAATCCAGCACCACCTCCCTGAAAGATCGTTGCAGTGTGAAACTTGGGCCGCTTGTGACTGTCTTCGCTGGCTGTGAAGGGCGGAGCAATGGTCAGAGAATCGATCTAAGCCACGCCAACTTCCGTTGAAAGCCGACATTGCAGACAAATGTCGGGCCGGCTTAATGAGAAAAGGCGGCCCTAGATGCCAAAACTGACACCTCTGTCAGGACCGCCGAACTTGAGACCTTGCGAAAAGAATTCGAGGACCTTGAAGAGAGGGTCCTGCGACCAAACAAACTTTATTTCGACAAGGAAGCTCTTATTTCGCTCCCAAGAAGAAGGTATGTCTCAAAGCTCAATCGAGAACTGATCCGCAGTAAATACGTGCCTCGAGCAAACAGCTATTAACAAAGGGACGTAAGATGACGAGGCCGAAATCGCCGAAGGATCGTGTCCGTGCCGACGCCCTCAGTGCCTTCGGTTCCTTCAGTAGAGCCTATCCATGTAACCCGATACCTGCTCGCTTGTACCTCTAGAGCCGATGGTTGCGCATCGGCTCTCTAGTCTAAAGTCGATGTCTGTGCATCGGCTGTGCTTGTATATTTTTTTTTACTGGCCGATTTCGTGCATCGGCCCCCATATTTTACTGTCCGTCATCTCACATACTTGGGAAATATTTATCCTTAGGTGCCCCCCGAGCCGAATCTTTCAAGTAATTGAAGATATCGGCTTTCCAATCATCCGATTCCAGGAACTGCACCTGAACGTTGGCTCCACCTGCTACGTCCTTGTAGCCTGACGCTTTCTGTCGCCTGCTAGATCGATGCTGAACGCAAGCCCAACGTATGGTGAGGATAATCTGGGCCGATTGCTGGAATCGGCCTCCTTTTCGATTGCATTGCCCAATGAAGGTTTACACCTTATTTGCGCTCTACTACGGGAGGGAGTCCCTACCATGACTTACGTGACATGCTTGATGTGAGATCATTGCTTTTTTATTTTTAAATATCGTAGGGATCGTCCTTGCCACGTACGTCCATTGGTTTTGCTCTTGCTACTCTCACGTGCCAAAGGATAAAACCTTGGCTCAATCTTTTTGAAGCTTCTTGATGCCCCACAGCCGTCCAAACTGATTCCGGAGATCGGCTCTTTTGGTCGTCGGCGTCCAAATATTCATGCCAGCTATGGAGATCTCGATCGAGGTCATTCGCATGAACGACCTCCACTTCATCTCCAACCCACTGCATCGTGCATTGATGCACGGTGTGGGATGAATGCAGCAACACGTGAATCCAATCCCTCCTAGCAGACAGCGTATGTGCTTTTGCTGTCCGACAATGAAGAATGATGTAGGGATGGTTTTTCTGCCCACTAAGAGATCCACGTTCAGAACGCTGCGTTTTCTACTGGCCGCTGTGTCGCTGCACGTGACGTTGGTTTGATCGTATATGCGTTAGAGCGTCCCGTAGCATGGAGTATGGCAATATATTGACTCTGCCGCTCCCGTGTCAACCATCATCTTGCCGACAGGCTTCCCATTGATATAACTCTTTAGGTACAGGGCCTTCAAATGTTTGTAGCTCTTCTTGTGGCTTTTCAAAGATAACTGGGCGCGGGCCGCAAACTGCGCTACCGGCACTTCTTCAGTTCTGAGCACAAACCCGACTAAGCATGAACACCATAATGAAAGCAACATGCGTCGCATCGGTTTCTACTTGTTTGGGCGCTCATTCTTTCTTCTGGTGGACGATTCTCCGCCTCCAAAGTTTGTTGGCCTCACGGCTGATCAGGCCGCGTTTCCTTAACGTGCTGCATCACACGGCCTCTCCAAGTTACGTAGCCTCCGAACCTCTACGCTTTTGGGAGGATCGAGTCCATTTAGGGCACCACCTTGGCCGGTATCTATCTTCTTCTTCTTCCTCCGTCTCGAGATCTTCCACTCGAGATGACTCCGCCGTCTGCTCCGAGGCATGAGAGGGCCTAGACGCTGAACACCGGGAACCTCACTTGTCCCCTTCTTCCGCTGGCTCATACTCCGCAGCTTGTCGATTGTAGGCACTGCCCATTCCCGAGTCCCGCATGGTTAAAGAAAGGACAACCCCAGTTGTTTGTCCATGTCTTCCGCTCCTTGACTTCTCCTGCCACAGTTGTCTATATCTTTCGTCGTCTCTATCATACCCACGAGATTTTCGTTGTCAACATCGACCTAGCTACATTTTTCTGCCATCTACGGTCGACCGCCGGCGTCGGGTCAGGATCGATGCCCATATTTGTTAAGGAGATGCGCGGGAGAGCGGTCGCCGAGCACCGCACGTTCACTCTGTTCCTGATGTACCGTCTATTATCATCTCGGGTCGGTCTCGTGGACCGGCCTCCCTTCCTTCCTTACACGGAGTGACCGATTTTTTCTTTATCCCTGCCATGGTGGTATACAGGCTCCCCATGTTAACTCGAATGAGAAATCCAGCCGACGCCTCGTGGGAGGATCGTGTTCCACCATGTTACGCCTGAACCAAAAGGCATCCACTTTCATGGCAACCCGACCAAGGATCAAACGGCCTTGTTCTATCGCCATTTGGATCGTCGACGCAACTCTTTGCAATCGTTGGTGATATGTGTAAACGAATGATGCCACTTGCAGACAGCCTGCTCATTTCTTGCTACTCGTAGGAATTTTATGGCCTCTCGGCAACTTCCCAGCTGTTTTTCCTTCAGCAATAAGTCGAATATCTGCCGGTTTTGCTTATATCAAAGTCAAACCTTTTTGCAGGCCCTTGTTGCTTATCATCGATATTTCAGGGGGAGCTGCCCCCCGAGCCCATTCAGCCACGTCTACTTCCTGGTCTTCTGCAAGTCCTCAACTTCTTCTGTTTCGACCAGGCCTATCGGGCGTCTGAACTTGTCTTGGCACAATTCGTGGCGCTGCTCATACAATGTTAATTTCTGAACCATGTGCGCGATGAATTGTATTCTACTTGGAAGGCCAGATCCTTGATCGGCGCTGCGAGGCCCAACACCGCCAGATCGACTGTTCTTTCTCACTTAAATGAGCCGAATAACATCGGTTCTTGACAATTTCTCAAACGCTGAATGTATTCCGACACCGCTTCTCCCCGCTTCTGCCGCACCTGCGTTAGGCAATGCCAAATTTCTCGTGAATCCTCGAGTGATATTGAACATGAAACTGCCCTTCCAGTTGCTTCCATGTCCGGACCGAATCTGGTGGCAACGAGGTGTACCACCCAAAGCCGGACCCGTGAGATTGCGCAAAAAATCTTACACGTAACGGGTCTGATGCTCAAATCATGCCCAACTGTGCCAGATATCGGCTCACATGCTCAATTGAGCTAGCCCCTTCTGATCCATTAAACTTTGAGAACTCAGGGAGCCGATACTTGGGTGGTAGCGGAATCAAATCATATTCATTGGGGTACGGCTTGGAATAGCCGACTGTCCTCCTCTTTGGCAGGATGCCGAACTCGGTTCCTCAAGATTGTGATCACGATTCCACTAAGATGAGCTGCAGGGCTGAGCTTTCATGACTCTGTTCCGTGGCATATTTAGCTAGCCACGCCGGTTTATCGGCGTCCGGTAACAGAAATCCCTCCTGCTGAATCTGGTTCGTGCGCGCCAAGTTATTGCACCGGGACGTATGTGCACACGTATCCATATGGGATTTCTTTAGGCGGCTCATACAATTGGCAATCACCAGGATCGCCTCCAACCTGTAGACGACGTATGCCTGAACCTTGTTGCTGTGGAGCTGCAAGCGTGAACGGCAGCGGCGGTCTGGTGTGGAACGGTATTTCTCCCTGGTGAGTTCCTAGGGCAGGCCCTGACGGAGAGTACTGATGCTTCATGATTTCCTGAACCACGCGGACCACGATACGCTCCAAAGTGTTCACCAGGCTTTCAGAATGACGGTGCAGAGAATGAGCCACCATGTAATTAACTTCCTGGCGCAGAGCTCTGGTGCGTTCCTCCGAAGGGAGAGACAGATCTACTTCATCTAGAACGCCTTCGGGTGAGAATCCTTTGAACCTAATGCCATGTTTTCGGGTTCTCTCGAAAGAGCCGATGAGATCGGCTTCGAAGACAGCTTTGATCTCACCATACTTCTTCTTGTGATCCTCAGGCAGATCTTCGTACGTGACTGGTTCGTCCGACATCTCAGCTGCAGATGTTGATGTAGTTGCTGTAGAATGTCCCACCGGGCGTGCCAGAATGTGTTGCCGGCCAAAACCCACCGGCGAGCAGCGACGGGCAACACGGAGAGCCGGGAGGCCCCTGCAATCGCTCGTGGGTCCCGGGGTCCCCGGCGACGCGCCCGCAATGCTCTCGGGGCACACGTCCCGGCGGTTGCAAGGGCGTGCCACCTGACCTATACCTGGTCGAAGGTGATGGATTGCTTCGATTAATTTCGCATGGCGTACACGTAAACATTAAATCCGAGCCTCGATCGGCTCTCAAGTTATCCTGTGAATCAGCTCAAAGAGCCGATTCCTCCATGGTTCGTATTGGATATACGACAACATGGGGTTCCTGCTTGATCAATACCAAGTCAAATCGATCTACGACAGTCTAAGGCTTTCACCGCATAATTGGAACATCCTACACGTAGTTGAGCCTGGCAGATACGAAAGATAACAGAAAGCTAATCCAAGAAGAGGCCTAAAAACCAACATAGAGTCAATTCTCGGAACATCTCCTCTCGGATCAGCAAACTATATCTTACGCACTACTGGATCGTTCAACCCGTTTGCAAGGCCTGACCATGCGGATATCAAGCTAATCCTTGAAGAACAAGGAACAGCTATAACAGGTCAGATCTACTAAATAAAGACTAAGCAAGATGCTGCCCTTACACCTCAGATAGGTGCAAGGGCAGCTAGATATTTAGGGGTAGTGTAACTAAACAAACATAACAGAAAAGTATCGATGCTAGCCCAAAAATATCTATGATAACAGTGTTACTCGCCATCAACAAGGCTTCAGTACGAGCAACACAAGATAACGAATAAACTGATACTGCCTAGATCGCAAGATGCGATCTAGGCAGCATGATGCTTACCCGGAAAAACCCGAAACAAGGGGTGGCGATGCGCCAGATTGTGTTTGTTGTGAACGTGATCATCCTCCTTCTTCTCAATAACCCTAGGTACATATTTATAGTCCATAGACTTTCTATCTTTGGAATAAACCTAACCGTGTACGAACCAAACTCTATCTCTTAATTCTAAAACTAAAATGCGATCTACCATAATGTACGGATACACGGCAATCTAGCCCAAACTCGCGTACAAGGCCGCTTCATAAACACTTCATGTGCACATCTTCCAAGCCCATCTCAATCGCGGCCCATCTTCTGATTTGGCTAAAATCTGGTGATAACACTCCTCCAGCGAGCAGCCCAGGCCGCGTCCTCACCGGCCGGGCCGCGCCGCGTCTCCTCCTCCTGCTCCCGGGGTCCTGAGCACCAGAGGCGGGTGGTTGATTTGGGGGCAATTCATGGCAGCGAGTGCGTGCAGACGGGAGAGGATGAAGAAAAGCAGTGCGAAAAGATAAGGTAGTGGAGTTGGTGGGCCCAGGAAAAATGGATGACGTGGAAAGGAGGCATCTGGATGCATCGAACGGCTACGCACTCGGAGGCCGCGCGCGACGCATCCTCCGGAGGAAATCGAGCATTTTCCTTTACTGATCGAGTACAAGTAATGATCAATTTCTGATATATATTCTGTTATTATACTGACCGAGTACTAGAGGAGGGACGCAAGTTTTTTTTGAAATAACCAGGGATCTTGCTTTCATTGATAAGCAGAGGGAATATCTTTACAGAGAGCAACCGATCACATAATCATGAATCGGATGATCAGAAAAGGTGGAGAGAAACGAAAAAAAAGGAGAAGAACAAGGTGCTGCCTCTCAAGGTGGTTCGAACATGAGACGTCTCAGGGCTTTGGCATTGGCAAAGCTCCACTCCCTCGCTTCGTCACGGATCCAAGATATTACGCTGCGTAGCGTCGATGATTTGCCGCGGAAGAGCCTTGCATTGCGCTCATTCCAAATACCCCAGCACACAAGGATGAAGAGGGAAGCGATCCCTTTCCTGTCAGGAGGATGGCAGTGCTCCATGACGGATTGCCAGACTGCCGCCATGGACTCTGTGTGTTCCCAAACCGGCGGATCCAGCGCCGAGCAGTGCGTCCAGGTGGCCACTGTTGTCCAGATCGACTTGGCGACTGGACACTCGAAGAACAGGTGCCACGACGTTTCCAGGTTCCTAATGCACAAAGGGCAGAAGTACGAGTTGATGCACTGTCGACGCTGCAGACGATCGGCGCACCACAGACGGTTATGAAGCAGCAGCCATGCGAAAATCCTGCACTTGGGCGGCGCCCAGGTCGACCAGATCATCGCGGGAGCAATCGATCGGAGTTGTCCCTCAAAGTGTAGGCGATAGGTAGACGCCGCCGAGTAGCAACCGTTGGAGGTGAGGATCCATCTGATGGAGTCCGGAGTTTCGGGCCGCAGCACGATGTCCTGCAGAAGGCGCCAGAGGGAGAGGAATTCCTGCAGCAGCTCCGGCGGGAAGTTCCGATGTAGGTCATGAATCCAGCTGTTGCCATTGAGCGCCGCGCCGACGGTCTTGTTTTTTCTTCTTGATCTTCCAAATAGCCGCGGGAACTGCATGCAGAGCGGCTTGTCGTCGTGCCATGGAGATCGCCAGAACAGGGCCCGGGCACCATCTCCTAAGGTCACCCTCGTGGCTGCATGGAAGAGCTCCTGGTCATGCGCATCACAGGGGGTTTGCATGCCCACCCAGGGCCGCAACGGCATGCTCCACTCGTGCCATAGCCACCGAAGCCGGAGTGCGCGACCGAAAAGCTCCAGGTTCAGCACACCGAGCCCGCCCACGTCAAGTGGTGAGCAGACAGTCTTCCACCGTACCTTGCACTTGCCTCCCGCCTTTGCTTCATCCTCGATCTCCCAAAAAAAGTTTCTGCGAATCTTGTCGAATTCCTTCAAGAACTTTGGTGGAAGCTTCAGCGCAGTCATGGCGAAGATAGGAAGCGTGCTGAGCACCGATGTGACCAGGGTCTTGCGTCCGCCCTGATTTAGCCAACGACCCTTCCACGAGGCTAGGTGGGATCGTGCTCGATCAAGGATGTGCTGGAGGTGAGCAATGCGTATTCTGCCAAGGCTCAACGGCATACCCAGGTAACGAATGGGGAATGCGACGCGCTCGCCGGTGAATGGAGCTAGTACATCGTTGAGGTCTATACTGTCGCATCTGATTGGAGCGATGGAGCACTTGGCAACGTTGATGCAGAGGCCTGTAGCGAGGCCAAAGTCGTGCAGAATTTGGACGATGGCCTCCAAGTCGGCACGCACAGGGTTTAGGAAGAGCACGGCGTCATCCGCGTATAGGCTCGTGCGCATCTTGGCCTCCCGGATGGGGAGAGGGGAGATGACCCCGGTCTGTGTAGCTAGCTGGAGGATCCGCTGAAGTGGATCAAGCGCTAGGATGAAAAGGAGGGGCGACAGAGGGTCGCCCTACCGGAGTCCGCGATGGTGCCGTATGGGCCTGCCGTTTGAGCCGTTGAGGAGGATTTGTGATGCCGCAGAAGAAAGTAGCAGGGAGAGCCAATCACGCCATCGAGAGGAGAAGCCCAGGTGTTGCAAGAGCTCCAGAAGATACTCCCAAGAAACCGAATCAAATGCCTTTGCGAAGTCAAGCTTGATGAGGAGCGAAGGTCGTTTACGGCGATGAAGGGTCCTTGCCGTGTTCCTGACATAGACGTAATTGTCGTGCAAGGTTCTGTTCTTCAGAAAGGCGCTTTGTGCTGGTGAGATCATCTCTCCAATCACCGGCGTGAGCCGTCGAGCCAGCACCTTGGCAAAAAGCTTGGCCACGGAGTGAATCAAGCTTATGGGCCTGAAATCGCCGATCCGCGACGCACCCGTCTTCTTGGGGAGAAGGCAGACGAAGGCCCGATTTAGGGAGGCAAAATCTCCGCCGGCGAGGTTGAAAAGGTGATGGAAAACTGCCATGATTTCGGGCCTGATGATACCCCAGCAGCGTCTGTAGAAAACGCCATTGTAGCCGTCCGGGCCGGGCGCTTTTTCAGCCGGCGAATCCTTGATTGCCTCCCACACTTCCTTGGTCGTGAAGGGGTTGTCGAGGCCGGCCGCAGGCAAAGTGGGAAGGTTTAGCTCCTCCCAGTTTAGCGAGCGAGTCCGAGGCACCGAAGTTCCTAGGACGGCGTTGAAGTGATCGTACAGCGCGTCTTCCTTGTCTTTGTGCGTGGTGGCGATGCTCGATTCCGTCGTAAGGGTCGTGATGAAGTTCTTGCGACGCCTGGAATTTATCTTGACGTGGAAGAACCGGGTGTTGGCATCTCCTTCCCGCAGCCATGTGATCCTAGAAGCTTGACGTCGACGCGAACGCTCGATCGCGGCGAGTCCCAGAACCCTGGCCTTGAGCGTTTTTCGAAGGTGGAATTCTAGGATGGAGAGGGTGCGGCTCTCCTGCGCTATGTCCAGCCGAAGAATAATCTCGTTGGCAAGATGCAGCTGGAACCTGGCATCGCCAAAATGGCCTTTGCTCCAAGATCTTAGAGCACGGGCGGTTCGACCCAGCTTGACGCGAAGACGGGTGAGTGGGTTGGTCGATCGCATGTCCGCTGCCCAAGCTGATTTGACCGTGTCGACGAAGCCCGCCTGATGCACCCAGAAGTTCTCGAATCTGAAACGAGGTTTCCTTCGCGGAGCACTGATGCACGACAGGAGAAGGGGGCAATGATCTGAATGCGACGACGAAAGTGCTTGGACAGTGCAGGGGGAGAAGAGCGCGTCCCAAGCAACGTTGTAGAAGAAGCGGTCAAGGTAAACCAAAGTTGGATCGACACGCTCGTTGGACCAGGAGAAGCAGCGATTGGAGCAGCGCATCTCCTTGAGCTCTGATGCATCAATGGCTGCTCGAAACTGGCCCATGAGCCGACGGCAGAAGTTTGTGTTATTTTTGTCCCTTGCCTCATAGATTAGGTTAAAGTCCCCTAAGATGAGCCATGGCGTGCCCACCGGGGGACGAGTCTCCGTCAGCTCCTGAAGAAACGCCGGCTTGTCTGCATCAATGGAGGGGCCATAGACAACCGTAAGCAGGAAGGAGGAGCCGGAGGAGATCATCGTAACCGACGCTGTAACAGAGTGGTTACGGTTTTGAGCGTTTGTCAGCGAAACCACCGAAGCGTCCCAGAAAATGGCGACACCGCCACGAGTTTCCTCCGCGGGGAGGAAGACGAAGTCTTGGCGTGCAGCGCCCGCGATCTCAATTGCAAGAGCCCTGTCGATGTAGGCGAGTTTTGTTTCCTGGAGACAGAGAATCGAAGATTTGGCGGCAGCCGCAAGCTCCGCCACCGCGGCGCGACGGGCGGGCATGTTGAGGCCCCGTGGATTCCAGGACATGATGGGGCAGATAGGTTCACTCATCGTGGAAACTATGCGAGTGCAGCCATGACGAACAGAAGGCACCGAAGACACGAAGATAGCAGCGACTAACAAACCATGACGAAGAGACACAGCCAGAGCTTACAAGGGGGCGGGACGGCACCCATCTAGCCAACCACAAACAAGCCATCCCGCAAATCGACGGACCACATCTACCCAAACTAAAAAGGAAACACCAGGTGAAGCCCGGTGGCCGCTGCAACAAGGCTAATATGCTAAACATTGGAGACTAAGTTGTCAGCACAGCAGCTGTGCCCGCGACGGCCTGGTGGGCGGCACGGTGAACTGCTTCACGGTCGATGCGAGTGAGGATGGCCAGACCATTTCCTTGAAGCGCTCGACGAGGCCGGCCGCCGCCTCCTCGACGCGGCGCTCGTCGCCTGAGATCACACTCAGCTCCTTGGCCAGGCGCATGGTGGCCCGCTGCGCCACCGGGATGGAGTTCGCCGCCTTTGCCTGGCGCAGACTGCGCTTGGGAGTAGTGGCCGCCTGAATCGGGGACGCAGGGTTGAGAGGGGAAGACCCCAGGATTGCCGTTGGCGGCACCTTGAACAGCATCTGCAGAAAGTCGTCAGCAGGCTCCCGCTGCGCGTCCACACCCACGACTGGCTCCCCTGCCAGCCGCATGTCGTCGACTTGCGAAGCCACGGCAGAAATCTGCTCCGATCTCTCCACCGTTGCCGCGCCGAAGTCCACCGTCGCCCACGGATGTGGAACCATGGGCAGGTTGGAGCTGGCCGGAGAGCCGCCCGCAAAGGACAGGGGTTGGCAAATGGATGCAGCGCATGCTGCCTCCACCTCCAAGCACATCGGATCGACCCCGACCGGGCCCCACTCCATGTCGTCGGGGCGCGCTGTGACCGCCAAGTCAGCAATAGGGTCGGGAGATGAGGAACCGTTGACCGACGTCGGGGCCATGTTGTCCACCGTTGGAACCGCCGCCGTGGCAGCCGATTCAGAGATGCGCTGCGGCAGCGGCCCAGACTTGGGTAGCGGCGGTGGGGGCGGGAGCACTTCATCGGAGACGATCATGGTGGAGGCGGTTGGAGCAGTGAGGGAGGAAGCGCGTTGGCGGCGGCCTGCCGGTGAACGGCTCCGCTGGCGAGTGCCGTCGCGCCCAGAGGAGGATGAAGCAGGGCCTCTGGGACGAGCGAGGGCAGCGGCGACGTCCCGCCAGTTCCGTTGGTGACCGGAGGAGTCACCTTCGTCGTCGCGGCGCTGGTAGACGGGGATGTTGCGGCAGCCATCCCAGCGCCGGCCGCCGGAGCTCCTCTCCTCGCCGTCCGGCACTCCAAAGCGCCAGGTGTAAGGCTGGACTGCCGGATAGGGAAGCTCCTCCGACGAAGTGGACGAAGGGACCCCGCTCTGGCCCGAAGGAGGTGTGCGCGCCTCGCGCACAGTCCAGTCCTCGACGAGGTCGATGTGGATGAGTGCGTCGTAGCGAAGACACTCCGGCGGCGGCGCCACCTCCCGGCGTGGCGGCGAGTAGCCGTTCATCTCCACGATACGGCCTGCATCCTGCGGGAAGACAGAGAACCCGTGATGCCCTGGGATGCGGTCAATGCTGCGACACCACACCCAGCAGCTGAAAAGCTCCATGTTGTCCTGCGAGTACGTGCGGCTGTCAAGGCGATCGACGAGGACGTGGTTGCCGAGTACCTCCTGCGCCCCCTCCCTATTCCACATGTGCATCGGCATCCTCTCGATGCAGATACGGACGTGGAGGTTGTAGGTCAGGTGGATGGCGTGGTCAGACTCCCGCCAAGCCTGGAGGAGGAAGGTGGAGCCGTCGACGTGCAGGCGACCAAGAGCAATGGCGCGGTCGCGGTGGGATGGAATGTCGAAAAGGACGAAGAAGGCCTCCGGATGATGGCGGGTGACCCGCAGCTGGTGTGGAGGCAGACGGAGCTCCTTCTCCAGCGCCTGCCCCACCAAGTGGGGATTGGCACAACGGCGCGCCTCCGCCGCCGTGACGAGGACGCCCCGGCTACGCAGGTTGAAGATCTGTTGCTCCATGGCGCGAGAGGCGATGATGATGGAGTGGCTGGACGGAGGCGAAGCGCGGCGAGGAGCGGGCTTGGAGGAGATGAGCCGATCCATGACCGGCGGCGGCGCGGGAAAGCGTAGCCTCTCGTGCACCGGTCCGCGGGGAGGAGAGGTAGCCTTGCGGAACAGCGGACAGCGGCGGCCGGAGGTATGACCCCAGGCCTAGCAGTCGATGCAGCGTGTGGGATCTCTATAAGCCGCCCGCCGGTGATTCTTGCTCAGGCATCGAAGACAGCGGCCCCGGAAGCGCCTTAAAAAGGCCGAGCGTGCCGGATCGACCAGGGCATCCGAGCGGCGAGGTGGGGCAGCAGGAGTGGGACGCCGCTCAGCCGGAAGAGGAGGGGAGCGCCCACGCCGGCCACGCCTCGGGAGAACCACCTCCCAGGGATGGGGGTTTTGTTCGATCGAGGCATTGACCGCAGCAGAGGCGTCGCAAACCACGATGGACTGAAGGCGTGGTCGAGGTCCAAAGGTCGCTGTGGCCGGAGCAGCAGCAGGCAGCAGGGGCGGGGGACGAGCTGGATCTACCGGATCTGAGGACGAGCTTGGAAGGAGCAGCGGACGGACCAGCAGATCCAGCGAGGGAGGCTGCGACCGCCTTGGAGTCACGGTCCGGACGACCCGCCGTCGCCATGCCGCGGAGAACCTGGGGGCCGGCAGGCGTGCCGGGCGAGCGGGGGGCCGGCGCCAACGGCGGCGCGGGGCGCGGGCTTCCGCTCTCTCTCTCCTTACCTCTCACCATGGTTTTGTAGTGGCATGGATCGAGGGACGCAAGTGTTC
Organism: Lolium multiflorum; assembly: GCA_030979885.1. Taxonomy (NCBI): domain Eukaryota; kingdom Viridiplantae; phylum Streptophyta; class Magnoliopsida; order Poales; family Poaceae; genus Lolium; species Lolium multiflorum. Next base: position 51,176,184 of record CM061750.1, on the reverse strand, counting down.
TAGCTTTATAGTACTGAGTAGTACTATTGTAAACAAGCAGTACATCAGTATCTATATGTAATCGTATAGAGATAAAATACATCACCATATATATAGTATATAGTTAAGAGAAAATACAATTCAGATATGCATAAGTAGATGTACACGGCATTAATTATTTATAAATGAACTATACATCAATATACCACTACCTCCATCACAAAGCTCCTATTTTTTTAAAGTCAAACCAAGTAGAATTTGATTAAACTTTTGGAAGAATCTATCAACAAATGTGATATTTTGTATATATCATATGAAAAAATATTTTATTATCTATCTAATGATATTATTTTTGTATTTTGCATGTTAATGTTTTTTGATAAAAAATTGACATAGTTTGACTTTCTAAAAATAATGTAAGCCTTAATTTTTGGGATGTAGAGGAAGAGACGGATTCAAGGGGGGTGAGCGGGGGCCACGCCCCCCGCCCCCTCCCCCCTCTTCTTCCCCGTGGGTTTGATTAGACAACAAGCGCTACCACTGTGCCTTCATGCCGTCGGGGAGAGCCGCCGCCATCCTCCACCACGCCTCTTGGAGCCACACGCTGCCGGCTTCCATCGCGCCTCTCTGAGCCGGGGGGGAGGGACCTCCACAGCGCCACCCGTCAGGCGGTGGGGAAGAGCATGTTGGGGATCCGTCAGACTGTGGGAGGAGGACGATCTGTTGGGGCCTTGCTACTCGCGCCATGTGCAGGATCGCGCATAGGAGCTCGAAGGGCATCTTGCTGGGGTCGCACGATGAAGTCCTCCCACAATAGGGGCGCGTGGACTTGGTGACGGCGGGGAAGGAGCACAGGAGGCGGTGGCGTGGATCCCTTTCCCATGGTGGATGATTCGCTAGGGATCGTCCCCAAAACCTCCATGTTTCAGTGACCCCGTCACTCCAATCTTGTGTGCTTGGAGATGAAGCCCAAGGCATCGGTCATTCAGTGCCAGCTAGAATTTGCTTGCAACGGGACGGTGCTGCAAAGGCTAGGCCGCCCTGCTGCCTACGGTTGGTGGCAGAGCTGCAAAGAAAGAGTGGCAACGCTGCAAATTGTGGGTGTTTGAGCTGCAAATGAAGGGCTATGATGTTGCAAACAGTCAAAGGTGCTGCTGCAAATCGTTAGTGGAAGTGTTGCAAACTTCATGGATGGTGCAACCAACTGTCAGTGGTGGTGCTGCAAAAGGTATACGTTTTTTTTTAGTGTGAAACACACGGCAATTGAATTAGTCCTCACATTCAATTTTAGACAACATATTTTGTTGTTGGGATGATAGTGAAGCAAGGTACAAAGTTGTCTCCTTACATTTGAATGGCATATTTGTCTATTCTTATTTTGATGTTCATACATTTGTTAATCATGCCGAAGGGAGTAACAGCAATACCAACACAACCGTGGAGGGGTGTTAAGAAACATACACACAAAAAAAGACATATGATCCAACTGAAGGTAACAGGGGGGTTAAAATCAAATCTCCCGATCGGAATGTTGTTCTATATAGTCCTTGGGAACTATAAGTGCATAGCGAAAATTTATGTTTGTGCCAACCGTCCAACTTCATGTTTAGGGGCAAGCTATTCCTGATCGTGTTCAAACTAACGCAAACCAACCTATAGAATCATCTGGAGTAGTTGCGCTTTTCAAGTGACCGGTGGTCCATAAGGGCTGAAAATATGACATGCCCGGGGGACGGGGCTTGCCTGTTCCCAATAACTGCTCCCATCGGTGTTCCGTGCGTACGTGGCGAGCATCCAGGCGTACACACCTTTTCCTCCCCAAACGTGATTTTTTCTCCCAGAAAAAAAGAGAAATACGACCGTATCCCTTCACGTAATTCTCGGCACTGAATCTGCATCTAACAAAATACAGGAGGGAAACTTTCTCCTTCGCGCCAAATAACAATACAATATACCTCTGCGCGCCAAAAACACTTGATGCACAGAACAACAAATCGCACCTCCTTCATCTACGTACAGCATACACAACCAGGGAGAAGCGGAGCCAGATTACAGAAAATATACAAGTGTAGAAGACCTCCATCAATCAACGAATCTAGGGACAAGCTGATGCGAATTCAACAAGTCCCAGGCAAATTCTCCCTTGTCCATTGATGGCTTCTTCAAAGATTGATCCTGTGAACCGTGAGCACCATGATGAATCACAACAACAGGCAGTAAGAAACAGCACTCCCAATCCTCATGATTTCGTTTTCTAGTTCTAATATCTTCTTTTTGAACTGGCCATTTACTTCCCATCCTGCAATGCAAACAGATCTGATCTCAACAATATGTACACTGACTATAGTGAAATACTATCTTATATAGGATGCACATGAAACTGGCGCTACCATTGTCACTGATGGTATTGATCAGAGAGTACCAAAGGTCGGTATGGAATTCTTATCTGAACAGGAAGCCTATTTGTTTTATAACAAATATGCAGAAACTATTGGTTCACTACGGGAGAAACTTAATGTGCCGACGGCCAGCCCATGTGCCGACGGCCAAATGTCGGGGCCGTCGGCACAGAGGCCCTCGTCGACCGGCGACGGAGCTGACCGTCGGCGCACGGTCACCGTCGGCACACAGCTGCCTACACCGACGGTCACCGTCGGCGCAAACCGGACCGTCCACAGCACTTGGCGCCCGAAGGTCACCGTCGGCACAGCCACGGCCGTCGGTACACGCGCAGACAGGCGGGCCCAGCCGTTAGGCTGTCACGGCGCCGTCTACAGTGTGCCGACGGTAGCCCACGGCGCAACGGCGGCCGTCGGCACAGGGACTGAAAACTGGGTCCCCCTTATTCTGTGCCAACGGTCACCCACGGCACAAAAAAGGCCGTCGGCACAGCCAATTATGCACATTTTTTTGTTTTTCCATTTTTTTGCACCAAAGAGATAATTATTAATCCCAATCATTTTTTTGTTTATTTATTTCTCACTGCTATTTTGGCGAACCCCTTTGCGGGAAACCTATATATATGTATAAGGGCGGTATAGAACCCCTTCGCCAGAAATCGAACCTCGGAGGGGGTGAATGGCCCACACACGATACAAAATACTTAAGACCCACTCACGATACAAAATACTTAAATAACTAGACCACACACATACTAAAGCGCTTACAGAACTAGACCCACACACGAACTGAAACAGTTAAAGAACTACACCCACACAGAGGAAGCAAAACACTTAAAGAAACTACACCCACACACATGAACCAAAACACTTAAAGAACTAGACCCACACACAAACCAAAGCATTTAAAGAACACTGGGTCGACACATGACCCGCTAGACACACGGACTCGACACACACATATTAATCAGAGAAGTCGAAATCTTCATCCTCGCTGGGGGTGTCCTCTGAAGCGGTACTTGAGAGGTACGAAAACCACCGTTCATCATTTTCCCCATGTCGACGCCTCTCCTTTGGCGTACTCCGCGTCATATTCGGCCCTCCCTGCCGCTTTCCCGCCCTCCTCTCTCTCCCGTACGCCTGCTTCTCCTTCCAGAATGCGCGCGTGGCCGCGACGTCTCCGGGATGGTCTCTGCGCCACTGTGCCATGAACTGCTCGTCCGCCTCGGTGGTATCAATCCGCCGCTGGCCATCCTGAACCGCCGCGCTTCACCCTGTGAGCGAAGTAGCGGCTCAGTAGAGAGACTCTGGCTTCCGTCAGAGACCTGACCTCCGGGAAGTTCATTTCGTGGCGCGGCCGGCCAAACCTCCAAGCCGCAACGTCGTATGCGCGGGCAGCAGCCTCCTTCGTGTAGAAGGTGCCGAGCCACACACGCGTACCACCGGCGGTGATTTCAGCCGCGAAATGTCCCGCAGGCCGCAGCGAACGCCGATGAAGCCCGTGTTGCTACGGCGACGAGGAGCCATCTCAGCGGCAGCTCAGCTCAGAGGATTTTGTGGTTCTATTGGATGAGAGAAGTGATGAAGGGAGAAATGTTGCTGGTGCTGTTAGTGGAGAAGCCATGGCTATATATAGGCCGACGAGGGGCTGAAACGGCGGGAAAACATGGCGGGAGAGAATGGGCGGGAAAGGGCGGGAAAAAAGGGCGGGAGAGAAGCAGCGGGAAAGGGTGGGGGGAAAAAAGGGCGGGAGAGAAGCAGCGGGAAAGGGTGGGCGGGAAAAAAGGGCGGGAGAGAAGCAGCGGGAAAAGGGGGCGGGAAAAAGGGCAGAGAGATTCTGCATGTATAGGGGGAACTCCCTCGGAGGTGAACCGGAGAGAACCTTGGGATCATATGGGATGATACTTGTTTCCACATGTACCTATGACCTAAGCAAGCTCAAACGTAGGCATACGCCCACCGGGGGAACCCCGATGGGATGCAGTCAAAGGGGTAGACGGCGCGGTCAACGAACTAGGGTTTCGTCGAAATCGAGCATCGGACCTAGGGAATGGCCCCAAAAGTTGTGTGTGTCCACATGACATGCACAAAAGTGATTTGAGATGGTTCTATATCCAATGCTACCCCCTCCGGTGTGCCCGGCTTCTCGGACATGGGGTTCCTACACTTAGGCAGATTCCGCATGTATAGGGGGAACTCCTCGGAGGTGAACCGGAGAGAACCTTGGGATCATAGGGTATGATCCTTGTTTCCACATGTACCTATGACCTAACCAAGCTCAAACGTAGGCATACGCCCACCGGGGGAACCCCGATGGGATGCAGTCAAAGGGGTAGACGGCGCGGTCAACAGAACTAGGGTTTCGTCAGAAATCGAGCATCGGACCTAGGGAATGGCCCCAAAAGTTGTGTGTGTCCACATGACATGCACAAAAGTGATTTGAGATGGTTCTATATCCAATGCTACCCCCTCCGGGTGTGCCCGGCTTCTCGGACATGGGGTTCCTACACTTAGGCAGATTCTGCATGTATAGGGGGAACTCCCTCGGAGGTGAACCGGAGAGAACCTTGGGATCATAGGGTATGATCCTTGTTTCCACATGTACCTATGACCTAACCAAGCTCAAACGTAGGCATACGCCCACCGGGGGACCCCCGATGGGATGCAGTCAAAGGGGTAGACGGCGCGGTCAACAGAACTAGGGTTTCGTCAGAAATCGAGCATCGGACCTAGGGAATGGCCCCAAAAGTTGTGTGTGTCCACATGGCATGCACAAAAGTGATTTGAGATGGTTCTATATCCAATGCTACCCCCTCCGGGTGTGCCCGGCTTCTCGGACATGGGGTTCCTACACTTAGGCAGATTCTGCATGTATAGGGGGAACTCCCTCGGAGGTGAACCGGAGAGAACCTTGGGATCATATGGTATGATCCTTGTTTCCACATGTACCTATGACCTAACCAAGCTCAAACGTAGGCATACGCCCACCGGGGGACTGATGGCGTGTATTTCACACGTTCGTTGGGCAACCCCAAGAGGAAGGTATGATGCGCAAGGAAGTTTTCCCTCGAAAGAAACCAAGGTTTATCGAACCAGAGGAGCCAAGAAGCACGTTGAAGGTTGATGGCGGCGGGATGTAGTGCGGCGCAACACCGGAGATTCCGGCGCCAACGTGGAACCTGCACAACACAACCAAAGTACTTTGCCCCAACGAAACGTTGAGGTTGTCAATCTCACCGGCTTGTCGTAACAAAGGATTAACCGTATTGTGTGGAAGATGATTGTTTGCGAAAACAGTAGAACAAGACAGAGATTGTATTTCAGAAAGAGAATTGGACCGGGGTCCACAGTTCACTAGAGGTGTCTCTCCCATAAGACGAACAGCATGTTGGGTGAACAAATTACAGTTGGGCAATTGACAAATAAAGAGAGCATGACCATGCACATACATATCATGATGAGTATAGTGAGATTTAATTGGGCATTACGACAAAGTACATAGACCGTCATCCAACTGCATCTATGCCTAAAAAGTCCACCTTCAGGTTATCATCCGAACCCCCTCCAGTATTAAGTTGCTAACAACAGACAATTGCATTAAGTATTGCGCGTAATGTAACTAGTGACTACATCCTTGAACATAGCACTAATGTTTTATCCCTAGTGGCAACAGCACATCCATAACCTTAGTGGTTCTTGTCACTCCTCCAGATTCACAGAGGCATGAACCCACTATCGAGCATAAATACTCCCTCTTGGAGTTACTAGCATCAACTTGGCCAGAGCATCTACTAATAACGGAGAGCATGCAAGATCATAAACAACACATAAGCATAGCTTTGATAATCAACATAACAAGTATTCTCTATTCATCGGATCCCAACAAACGCAACATATAGAATTACAGATAGATGATCTTGATCATGTTAGGCAGCTCACAAGATCCGACAATGATAGCACAATGGGGAGAAGACAACCATCTAGCTACTGCTATGGACCCATAGTCCAGGGGTAGACTACTCACACATCACACCGGAGGCGACCATGGCGGCGTAGAGTCCTCCGGAGATGATTCCCCTCTCCGGCAAGGTGCCGGAGGCGATCTCCTGGATCCCCGAGATGGGATCGGCGGCGGCGGCGTCTCGGAAGGTTTTCCGTATCGTGGTTCTCGGTACTGGGGGTTTCGTCACGGAGACTTTTATAGGCGGAAGGGCAGGTCAAGAGGCGGCACGGGGGCCCCACACCACAGGGCCGCGCGGCCAAGGGCCGCGCCGCCCTAGGGTGTGGCCCCTCCGTGGCCCCTCTTCGTCTCTCCTTCGGACTTCGGGAAGCTTCGTGAGAAAATAGGCCCCCGGGCTTTGATTTCGTCCAATTCGAGAATATTTCCTTACTAGGATTTCTGAAACCAAAAATAGCAGAAAAAAGAACTGGCACTTCGGCATCTTGTTAATAGGTTAGTTCCAGAAAATGCACGAATATGACATAAAGTGTGCATAAAACATGTAGATAACATCAATAATGTGGCATGGAACATAAGAAATTATCGATACGTCGGAGACGTATCAGCATCCCAAGCTTAGTTCTGCTCGTCCCGAGCAGTAACGATAACAGATAATTTCTGGAGTGACATGCCATCATAATCTTGATCATACTATTTGTAAAGCATATGTAGTGAATGCAGCGATCAAAACAATGTATATGACATGAGTAAACAAGTGAATCATAAAGCAAAGACTTTTCATGAATAGCACTTCAAGACAAGCATCAATAAGTCTTGCATAAGAGTTAACTCATAAAGCAATAATTCAAAGTAAAGGTATTGAAGCAACACAAAGAAGATTAAGTTTCAGCGGTTGCTTTCAACTTGTAACATGTATATCTCATGGATATTGTCAACATAGAGTAATATAATAAGTGCAATAAGCAAGTATGTAGGAATCAATGCATAGTTCACACAAGTGTTTGCTTCTTGAGGTGGAGAGAAATAGGTGAACTGACTCAACATTGAAAGTAAAAGAATGGTCCTTCATAGAGGAAAAGCATCGATTGCTATATTTGTGCTAGAGCTTTGATTTTGAAAACATGAAACAATTTTGTCAACGGTAGTAATAAAGCATATGTATCATGTAAATTATATCTTACAAGTTGCAAGCCTCATGCATAGTATACTAATAGTGCCCGCACCTTGTCCTAATTAGCTTGGACTACCGGATCATCACAATGCATTGTTTTTACCAAGTGTCACAAAGGGGTACCTCTATGCCGCCTGTACAAAGGTCTAAGGAGAAAGCTCGCATTGGATTTCTCGCTATTGATTATTCTTCAACTTAGACATCCATACCGGGACAACATAGACAACAGATAATGGACTCCTCTTTTATGCATAAGCATATAACAACAATTAATAATTTTCTCATTTGAGATTTGAGGATTGTTGTCCAAAACTGAAACTTCCACCATGGAGCATGGCTTTAGTTAGCGGCCCAATGTTCTTCTCTAACATATGCATGCTTAACCATATGGTGGTAGATCTCTCTTACTTCAGACAAGACGAACATGCATAGCAACTCACATGATATTCAACAAAGAGTAGTTGATGGCGTCCCCAGAACATGGTTATCGCACAACAAGCAACTTAATAAGAGATAAAGTGCATAATTACATATTCAATACCACAATAGTTTAAAGCTATTTGTCCCATGAGCTATATATTGCAAAGGTGAATGATGGAATTTTAAAGGTAGCACTCAAGCAATTTACTTTGGAATGGTGGAAAATACCATGTAGTAGGTAGGTATGGTGGACACAAATTGCATAGTGGTTGGCTCAAGTATTTTGGATGCATGAGAAGTATTCCCTCTCGATACAAGGTTTAGGCTAGCAAGGCTTATTTGAAACAAACACAAGGATGAACCGGTGCAGCAAAACTCACATAAAAGACATATTGAAAACATTATAAGACTCTACACCGTCTTCCTTGTTGTTCAAACTCAATACTAGAAATTATCTAGACCTTAGAGAAACCAAATATGCAAACCAAATTTTAGCATGCTCTATGTATTTCTTCATTAATGGGTGCAAAGCATATGATGCAAGAGCTTAATCATGAGCACAACAATTGCCAAGTATCACATTACCCAAGACATTTATAGCAATTACTACATGTATCATTTTCCAATTCCAACCATATAACAATTTAACGAAGGAGAAACTTCGCCATGAATACTATGAGTAGAAACCAAGGACATACTTGTCCATATGCTACAGCGGAGCGTGTATCTCTCCCATAAAGTGAATGCTAGGATCCATTTTATTCAAACAAAACAAAAACAAAAACAAACCGACGCTCCAAGAAAAAGCACATAAGATGTGATGGAATAAAAATATAGTTTCAGGGGAGGAACCTGATAATGTTGTCGATGAAGAAGGGGATGCCCAAGGCATCCCCAAGCTTAGACGCTTGAGTCTTCTTGATATATGCAGGGGTGAACCACCGGGTGCATCCCCAAGCTTAGAGCTTTCACTCTCCTTGATCATGTTGCATCATACTCCTCTCTTGATCCTTGAAAACTTCCTCCACACCAAACTCGAAACAACTCATTAGAGGGTTAGTGCACATTATAAATTGACATATTCAGAGGTGACACAATCATTCTTAACACTTCTGGACATTGCATAATGCTACTGGACATTAATGGATCAAAGAAATTCATCCAACATAGCGAAAGAGGCAATGCGAAATAAAAGGCAGAATCTGTCAAAACAGAACAGTTCGTATTGACGAATTTTAAAATGGCACCAGACTTGCTCAAATGAAAATGCTCAAATTCAATGAAAGTTGCGTACATATCTGAGGATCATGCACGTAAATTGGCTTAATTTTCTGAGTTACCTACAGGGAGGTGGACTCAGATTCGTGACAGCAAAGAAATCTGGAACTGCGCAGTAATCCAAATCTAGTACTTACTTTTCTATCAACGGCTTAACTTGGCACAACAAAACACAAAACTAAGATAAGGAGAGGTTGCTACAGTAGTAAACAACTTCCAAGACACAAAATAAAAACAAAGTACTGTAGTAAAATAAATACATGGGTTATCTCCCAAGAAGTGCTTTCTTTATAGCCATTAAGATGGGCTCAGTAATTTTAATGATGCACTCGCAAGAAATAGTATTTGAAGCAAAAGAGAGCATCAAGAGGCAAATTCAAAACACATTTAAGTCTAACATGCTTCCTATGCATAGGAATCTTGTAAATAAACAAGTTCATGAAGAGCAAAGTGACAAGCATAGGAAGATAAAACAAGTGTAGCTTCAAAAATTTCAGCATATAGAGAGGCATTTTAGTAACATGAAAATTTCTACAACCATATTTTCCTCTCTCATAATAACTTTCAGTAGTATCATGAGCAAACTCAACAATATAACTATCACATAAAGCATTCTAATCATGAGTCTCATGCATAAAATTATTACTCTCCACATAAGCATAATCAATTTTATTAGTAATAGTGGGAGCAAATTCAACAAAGTGGCTATCATCATATATAGGAGGCATATTGTAATCATAAAAGAAAATTTTCTCCTCAATGCTTGGGGGACTAAAAAGATCATGCTCATCAGAGCCAGCTTCCCCAAGCTTAGAATTTTCCATAGCATTAGCAACAATGGTGTTCAAAGCATTCATAGTAATAACATTCCCATTAGCATGCATATAAAGTTCCATGGGTTTTTTAATTCTCTCTTCAAACACATCATGTCCTAATTCAAGATAAAGTTCATAAAGATCTCTCATATTTTTGTTGTTTTCCATTATGCTTAACTAGTGAAATAAAAACATGCATGATATTAAGTAAAGTAAAACAAGTAACTAATTTTTTTGTGTTTTTGATATAGCAAACAAGATAGCAAATAAAGTAAAACTAGCAACTAATTTTTTTGTATTTTGATTTAGTGCAGCAAACAAAGTAGTAAATAAAACTAAGCAAGACAAAAACAAAGTAAAGAGATTGAGAAGTGGAGACTCCCCTTGCAGCGTGTCTTGATCTCCCCGGCAACGGCGCCAGAAAATAGTCTTGATGACCCACAAGTATAGGGGTGTATCGTAGTATCTTCGATAAGTAAGAATGTCGATCCCAACGAGGAGCAGAAGGTGTTGACAAGCAGTTTCGATGAAGGATTCACTGTAAATGCTCACAGACAAGTATTCAGGGGGGTTTGATGTAACAGTTGAATAAAGTACTAGTATGTAAAGTGCGAGAGTAATAATTGCAGCGAGTGGCTCAATCCTTTTTAGCACAAAGGACAAGCCGGTTTGTTTACTTATAATGACCAAACGTTCTCGAGGACACACGGGATTTTAGTCTAGTGCTTTCGCTACATACGGCTAAATAATCTTCATTGTTGTGATAAGTGTTGTGTGGGTGAACCTATGCTAATGTACCGCCCTTCCTAGGACTAATACATACTTGTGATTATACCCCTTGCAAGCATCCGCAACTACAAGAAAGTAATTAAGAATAAATCTAACCACAGCCTTAAACTCGAGATCCTGCGATCCCTCCTGCATCGATATACCAACGGGGGTTTAGGTTTCTGTCACTCCGGCAACCCCGCAATTGGCAAACGAATACAAGATGCATTCCCCTAGGCCCATAAATGGTGAAGTGTCATGTAGTCGACGTTCACATGACACCACTAGAAGAATAACACCACAACTTAAATATCACACCATTGAATATTACTCATCCATAGTTCACTACTAACATTTAGACTTCACCCATGTCCTCAAGAACTAAACGAACTACTCACGAGACATCATATGGAACATGATCAGAGGTGATATGATGATGAATAACAATCTGAACATAAACTTGGTTCAATGGTTTCACTCAATAGCATCAACAACAAGTAGAAATCGATACCGGGAGAGTTTCCCCTATCAAACAATCAAGATCAAACCCAAATTGCTATGGCGGTGACGGTGTCCAGCGGTGATGACGGCGGTGATGATGGTGGAGATGATGATGATGGTGATGGCGATGATGTCCAGCTCGATGACGGTGACGATGGCGTCGATTTCCCCCTCCGGGAGGGCCCCGGCGGATTCCTGCCCGCCGGAGAGCTCTTTTCTCTCTGGTGTTCTCCGCCCCGTGAGGCGGTCAACTCTTCGCGAGGTACCCTCTGCCTTAGGTCTTCGGGACGAAGGGTTTGGCGAAGAAAAGGAGGCGAAAGGGGTCGTGGGCCCTCCACACCACAGGCCGGCGCGGCCAGGGCCGGGCCGCGCCGCCCTAGGGTGTGGGCCCACCCTGGCTGCTCCTGGCTCCTCCTTCTGGCTTCCTTCGTCATCTTGAAAAATAGGATTTTTGGTATAATTTCCTTCCGCAGTTGATCTTCCGAAATATTGCGTTCTGACGGTGCTTTTTCCAGCAGAATCCTGGCTCCGGTGTTCGATCCTCCAATAATGATGAAACATGCAAAATAGATGAAATAACATAAGTATTGTGTCCCAATATGAAATATATCAATGAATAACAGCAAATTATGATATAAAATAGTGATGCAAATTGGACGTATCAACTCCCCCCAAGCTTAGACTTCGCTTGTCCCCAAGCGAAACTGAGCTCGATAGACATGACCACATGTTTATGGAGTGAAGAGTCGATAAATAAAATACGGACAAGAAGCATCATATTCATTCACACAGGACATTATAGTAAACAACCTCTTATAACTCATATTGAAACAAGTATAAGGTAATCACAAGTAAAGGTGCATGAGAAATCATGATTGGTGATGGCAAACTTCGTTCTTGGTCAGAGAACAATTAACAGATTATATTTATCTCATTGAGCAGCGCTCTCATGTTAGAGTTTATAAGGCACAACTTGCATACTCAATCGTAATGGTCTACTCATAATCATTGATAACTTGCAAAGCTATATTCATTCAAATAAAACTTGTACTAAACAAAGAAGAATAAAAGACATGATGTAGCAAATCACAATATAATGGTTTGATCACAACTACTCAAATGCTTGCTTGAGATGGAGGGAAATAGGTTTACTGACTCAACATAAAGTAAAAGACAGGCCCTTCGCAGAGGGAAGCAGGGATTAAATCATGTGCTAGAGCTTTTTCAGTTTTGAAATCATATAAAGAGAGTAAAAGTAACATTTTGAGAAGTGTTTGTTGTTGTCAACGACTGGTAGCGGGTACTCTAACCCCCTTGCCAGACAACCTCCTAAGAGCGGCTCCCATATTATTTTCATTTTGTGTGGCACTCCTTCCAACCTTTCTTTCACAAACCATGGCTAACCGAATCCTCGGGTGCCTGCCAACAATCTCATACCATGAAGGAGTGCCTTTTACTTTAGTTTTATTATGATGATGACACTCCCCCCAACCTTTGCTTACACAAGCCATGGCTAACCGAATCCTTCGGGTGCCGTCCATCAATCACATACCATGGAGGAGTGTCTATTTAGTTTAATTAATTTGGGACTGGGAATCCCATTGCCAGCTCTTTTTGCAAAATTATTGGATAAGCGGGTGAAGCCACTAGTCCATTGGTGGAAGTTGCCCAACAAGATTGAAAGATAAAACACCACATACTTCCTCATGAGCTATGAAACATTGACACAAATAAGAGATACTAAGTTTTGAATTGTTTAAAGGTAGCACATGAAGTATTTACTTGGAATGGCAGAAAATACCATGTAGTAGGTAGGTGTGGTGGACACAAATGGCATAGGTTTGGGTTAAGGTTTGGATGCACGAGAAGTATTCCCTCTCAGTACAGGTCTTTGGCTAGCAAGGTTAATTAGCAAGCATAAGAGTCGAGGGAAACAAACAAATATACATGTGATAGAAACAATCATGCATCTTCCTTGTAAGCACAAACAATTTTAACTTCAGAATAATAAGCTATGAGCTAACAAGAAAGACAATGAAACATCTACATGTATTTCTCTTTTCTATTTAAACCTCAAAGTGTTGTTGCTATTGACCAATGCTAAGTTTGCCAAAACCAAATAGATTTATTCAATGCTCCCAAAGTGATACCAATACTAACAACAAGGTGAATCATATAGTAAAGATTGCAAACTAAAATAAGATGTGCAATATGTAAATGATAAGACTTCTCATTAATATTCCATAACGATAACTCACACCAAGGGATACATAGACAACCAACTAAAGGAGAGATACTTCCAAACGCAACCCATCTTATATGATAACTTCCCTACTCATGATATGACACTACTTGACAATAAAAGTAAAAGGTAGTGATAATGTGATACCGCGGCACTCCCCCAAGCTTGGAACAAACCAAGGGGATGCCAATACCGATGATGAATTACTCCTGCGGTGATGGTGGTGATGAACTCCCGTCATCAAACTTCCAAGGAAGAGGCTCTCCATCAAGAAACGACATCTTGGTCTCGGGGATCCTGAAACTAGCAGCACGGCTTATGTATTTAAACCTGTTTTCATACTCACAGTTCTGATTCTGAAAATCATAGAGTTGTGCTTGGAGCTTGTTGGTGGTGTCGTGAAGTGAGAGGATATCGCTCCAAAGCTTTGCAGTTCCTTTCATGTTCAGCAATGAGTTCAGACACAATCCTGTGGAAGATATCCACCTCACGCTCAGCCATCTTCTTGTATTTGAAAACCTCTTGTTCTAGCTTCTCCATCCTGTCTTCCAGGCTTCCTTCTCCTTTAGGACCCTGGACATCCTTGACCTGCAGTTCTCCTTCAACGAGCAGCAACTCCTTGGGGTGCATCCTCAGCTCCTCCATGTACAAGTTGCCAACATCCTTGCTGGAGCTGTCCTTCGGAGTTTCCGACGAAGACATGATGGCTCTAGATCCGAAGCAAATCCTGGCAGAAACAACTCGAAACAAAACACGTCGAGAAAACGATATACGGACCTCCAGGGGTCCGGGGGATTATATAGCAAAAATTTTCACGACAAACGGAAAGTACCGATCGAACCAGAGTCGGAAAGGGGCGACGAGGCGCCAAACCATAGGCCGGCGCGGGCCCAGGTCGCCGCGCCGCCCTATGGTGGCACCCCTCGTGCGTCCTTTCCACTCCGTTTCGAACTCGTAATTTCTCATATTTTCCAAAACAGCAAAAATATAGTTCGGAAAGTAAATTGCGTACTTTTCATTACCAGTACTGTTACCTATTCAAAGTCGAGTTCTGGCGGACTGTCAATTTGCCCTTTGATGTAGGCCTCCGGTGTTTCCACTTGAATAATATCAACATCAACATTATAAGAATCACCCGAGATATAATGCTTGAGTCTTTGTCCATTCACCACTTGCGTAGCATTGCCTTGGAGAGAGCTAATTTTGATTGCTCCTGAACGATACACCTCCTCGACAACATATGGTCCTTCCCATTTCGAGAGTAATTTCCCTGCAAAGAATCTGAGACGAGACCGATACAATAGGACTTTATCCCCAATATTAAATTCTCTTTTGATGATCCTCCTATCATGCCATTTTTTAACTTTCTCTTTAAAGAGTTTAGCATTTTCATAAGCTTCACTTCTCCATTCATCTAGAGAACTCAATTGCAACAACCTCTTATCACCGGCAAGTTTAGGATCTTTATTTAATTCTCTAACAGCCCAATAAGCTTTGTGCTCTAGTTCTAGAGGTAAATGACAAGCTTTCCCATAAACCATTTTATAAGGTGACATTCCCATGGGATTTTTATAAGCAGTTCTATAAGCCCAAAGTGCATCCTTCAATTTACTAGCCCAATTCTTTCTAGTTTTATTAACGGTCTTTCCCAAAATAGATTTAATCTCTCTATTTGATAACTCTACTTGACCACTAGTTTGAGGATGATAAGCAGAAGCAATTCTATGATTAATACCATACTTAGCAAGAGTTTTTCTAAAACCTCCATGAATAAAATGAGAACCTCCATCAGTCATAATATATCTAGGTACTCCAAATCTAGGAAAAATAATATCTAAGAGCATTCTTAAAGAGGTCTCACCATCAGCACTTTTTGTAGGTATAGCTTCCACCCATTTAGTAACATAATCAACAGCAACAAGTATATGAGTGTTACCTTCTGAAGACGGAAAAGGTCCCATGAAGTCAAATCCCCAACAATCAAACGGTTCAATAACAAGAGTATAATTCATAGGCATTTCATTGCGTCTGGAGATATTACCATACCTTTGGCATTCATCACAAGATAAAATAAACTTTCTCGCATCTTTGAAGAGAGTTGGCCAATAAAAACCTGATTGTAGAACCTTTTGCGCGGTTCTTTCTCCGGCGTGATGTCCTCCATAAGCACTACCATGACATTTACTCAATATCTCCTGTTGTTCATATTCAGGGACACATCTTCGCATAATACCATCCACTCCTTCTTTATATAAGTGTGGGTCATCCCAAATAATGCCTCAAATCATAAAAGAATTTCCTCCTTTGCTGAGCTGAAAAGGTTGGAGGCAAGTACTTGGAAACAATAAAGTTAGCATAATCAGCATACCAAGGACTGTCTCGCGAGCTCACCTTTATTACAGCCAATTGTTCATTTGGAAAACTATCATTAACAGGAACAGGATCATAAGCAATATTTTCCAATCTAGACAAATTATCAGCAACAGGATTATCAGCACCTTTCCTATCTACAATATGTAAGTCAAATTCTTGCAACAGAAGTACCCATCTAATAAGCCTCGGCTTAGCATCTTTCTTTGTCATAAGGTATCTAATTGCAGCATGATCAGTATGAATAGTAACTTTTGAATCAACAATATAAGATCTAAATTTATCACAAGCAAAGACTACAGCTAATAATTCCTTTTCAGTTGTAGCATAATTTCTTTGAGCAGCATCAAGAGTTTTACTAGCATAATGAATAACATTCAGTTTTTTATCTACTCGCTGTCCAAGAACAGCGCCTACAGCAAAATCACTAGCATCACACATAATTTCAAAGGGTAAATTCCAATCAGGAGGTTCAACTATAGGAGCAGTTGTTAAGGCTTTCTTAAGAGTTTCAAACGCTTCCTTACAATCATCATCAAAAACAAATGGTACATCTTTTTGAAGAAGATTAGTAAGAGGCTTTGAAATCTTGGAGAAATCTTTAATAAATCTCCTATAAAACCCAGCATGACCAAGAACACTACGAATACCTTTTACATCCCTAGGATAGGGCATCTTCTCAATTGCTTCAACTTTAGCTCTATCAACTTCAATACCTCTCTCGGAAATTTTATGTCCCAATACAATTCCTTCATTAACCATAAAGTGGCATTTCTCCCAATTAAGAACAAGGTTAGTTTCTTCACATCTCTGCAAAACTTTATCAAGGTTTCGCAAGCAACTATCAAAAGAATTCCCATAGATGGAAAAATCATCCATGAATACCTCTACAATACTTTCACAAAAACCATGAAAAATAGCAGACATGCATCTTTGAAAAGTAGCAGGAGCATTACATAAACCAAAAGGCATGCGTCTATAAGCATAAGTTCCATAAGGACAAGTAAAGGTGGTTTTCTCTTGATCTTTAGCTTTAACAGCAATTTGTGAAAACCCAGAATAACCATCAAGAAAGCAAAAATGAGTATTTTTAGACAATCTTTCTAGCATTTGATCAATAAATGGTAAAGGGTAATGATCTTTCTTAGTAACTTTATTAACTTTTCGAAAATCAATGCACATTCTATACCCTACAACTACTCTTTGAGGAATGAGCTCATCATTATCATTAGGCACAACAGTCATACCTCCTTTCTTAGGAACACAATGCACAGGACTAACCCATCTACTATCAGCAATAGGATATATAATACCAGCTTCAAGAAGTCGTAATACCTCATTCCTTACCACTTCCTTCATCTTTGGAATTAGACGACGCTGAGGTTCAACAACAGGCTTTGCATCATCTTCCATATTAATAGCATGTTGGCATATAGACGGAGAAATCCCCTTCAAATCATCAAGAGTGTAGCCAATAGCGCCTCGATGCTTCTTCAATATTTCCAATAACCTTTCTTCCTCAATCTCTGAAAGCTTAGAACTAATAATAACAGGATATATTTTCTTATCATCAATATGAGCATATTTAAGATTATCAGGTAAAGGCTTTAAATCAAAAACAGGATCTTCCTTTGGTGGCGGTGTTGTACCCAAATCTTCCACCGGTAAATCATGCTTGAGAATAGGTTGGCGAAGAAAAATTTCCTCAAGCTCATCTCTTTCTTTCCTAAAAATTCGCTCTCGCTATCCTCCAAATGTTGCTGCAAAGGATTATTAGGAACAAGAACAATAGATGCACATTGCTCCATTTTAATATCATTACTAGGCAAATCAGCTTTATAAGGAGTTTTAGTAAATTTAGAGAAGTTAAACTCATAAGATTCACCAGCAAATTTAGTCAAAATTTTCTCTTTCTTACAATCTATAATAGCTCCACAAGTATTTAGAAAAGGTCTACCAAAAATAATAGGACAATAATCACTAGCAGCAGAACCAAGTACCAAAAAGTCAGCAGGATATTTAATCTTACCGCATAAAACTTCCACATCTCGAACAATACCAATTGGAGAAATAGTTTCTCTATTAGCCAGCTGAATAACCACATCAATATCTTCAAGTTCACAAGAATCAATTTCGTGCATAATCTCCGTGTAAAGCTCATACGGAATAGCACTAACACTTGCACCAATATCACATAATCCATAATAACAATGATCACCAATTCTAACAGATAGCATAGGAACACTAGCTTGTTTGGGTTTATTAGGATGTGAAACAATATTAGAAGCATCTTCACAGAAAATAATATGACCATCCTCCACATTTTCAGTCACAAGATCTTTAACTATTGCAACAGCAGGTTCAACTTTTATTTGTTCTTCGGGTTCTAGGTTTCTTTTCACTTTTATGAACCGCACTATTTATAACAGAGTACTCCTTCATTTTAGCAGGGAAAGGAGTTTTTTCAATATAAACTTCAGGAATAACATGATCAGCAGTTTCAACTACAACGCATTTATTAATAGATGAATCAATTTTATCTTTATATGGTTCATGATACTTATCAAAGTTCTTCTTTGGCAATTCATAATGAGAGGCAAAAGCTTTATAAAGATTTACAGCAACTTGAGAATCAAGACCATATATAGCACTCATATTACGAAATTTATCAGTATCCATAAAAGCTTCAATGCATTTATAATCATAAATTATACCCGATTCTCTATCCTTGTCGTTCTCCCATCCTTCAGTATTTTCTTGGATTCGATCAAGAAGGTCCCTTTTAAACTCTTCTTTGTTGCGTGTAAATGATCCAGAACAAGAAGTATCCAGCAAGGTCTTGTCTTGAAAAGAAAGTCTTGCATAGAAATTATCAATAATAACATTACCAGGAAGCTCATGAATGGGGCATTTGAGCATTAAAGACTTCAATCTCCCCCAAGCTTGGGCAATAATCTCTCCATCATGAGGCCAAAAATTATATATGCGATTCCGATCCTTATGAATTTCACTTGGAGGATAGAACTTAGAATAAAACCGGGGCACAATATCATTCCATTCAAGAGAATCCCCATTATCCAGTAATTTATACCAATGCGCCGCCTTACCGGACAGCGACAAAGAGAATAGTTTCTTCCTCACTTCATCCATAGCAATACCTGCACATTTGAATAACCCGCATAATTCATGCAAAAACAGTAAATGATCACCGGGATGGACAGTTCCATCCCCTTCATAGCGGTTATCCATAACACGTTCAATAATTTTCATAGGTATTTTATATGGTATTACTTCCTCACTGGCGCCTCATCCACTACCGTTGCAGTAGTAGTAGATTTCCCAAATAAAAATTGAAGAGAAGATCTCTCCATAATGACTTATAGCAGCAGGCAGAAATAAAATCAGCACAACAGTAAAGGTTTTCCTTACCAATTCCACTTACCAATAGCGCTTCACTCCCCGGCAACGGCGCCAGAAAATATGCTTGATGGCGTGTATTTCACACGTTCGTTGGGCAACCCCAAGAGGAAGGTATGATGCGCACAGCAGCAAGTTTTCCCTCAGAAAGAAACCAAGGTTTATCGAACCAGGAGGAGCCAAGAAGCACGTTGAAGGTTGATGGCGGCGGGATGTAGTGCGGCGCAACACCCAGATTCCGGCGCCAACGTGGAACCTGCACAACACAACCAAAGTACTTTGCCCCAACGAAACAGTGAGGTTGTCAATCTCACCGGCTTGTAACAAAGGATTAACCGTATTGTGTGGAAGATGATTGTTTGCGAAAACAGTAGAACAGATGCAGAGATTGTATTTCAGTAAAGAGAATTGGACCGGGTCCACAGTTCACTAGAGTGTCTCTCCCATAAGACGAACGATTGGGTGAACAAATTACAGTTGGGCAATTGACAAATAAAGAGAGCATGACCATGCACATACATATCATGATGAGTATAGTGAGATTTAATTGGGCATTACGACAAAGTACATAGACCGTCATCCAACTGCATCTATGCCTAAAAGTCCACCTTCAGGTTATCATCCGAACCCCTCCATTAAGTTGCTAACAACAGACAATTGCATTAAGTATTGCGCGTAATGTAACTAGTGACTACATCCTTGAACATAGCACTAATGTTTTATCCCTAGTGGCAACAGCACATCCATAACCTTAGTGGTTCTTGTCACTCCTCCAGATTCACGGAGGCATGAACCCACTATCGAGCATAAATACTCCCTCTTGGAGTTACTAGCATCAACTTGGCCAGAGCATCTACTAATAACGGAGAGCATGCAAGATCATAAACAACACATAAGCATAGCTTTGATAATCAACATAACAAGTATTCTCTATTCATCGGATCCCAACAAACGCAACATATAGAATTACAGATAGATGATCTTGATCATGTTAGGCAGCTCACAAGATCCGACAATGATAGCACAATGGGGAGAAGACAACCATCTAGCTACTGCTATGGACCCATAGTCCAGGGGTAGACTACTCACACATCACACGGAGGCGACCATGGCGGCGTAGAGTCCTCCGGGAGATGATTCCCCTCTCCCGGCGGAGGCGATCTCCTGGATCCCCCGAGATGGGATCGGCGGCGGCGCGTCTCTGGAAGGTTTTCCGTATCGTGGTTCTCGGTACTGGGGGTTTCGTCACGGAGACTTTTTATAGGCGGAAGGGCAGGTCAAGAGGCGGCACGGGGCCCCACACCACAGGGCCGCGCGGCCAAGGGGGCCGCGCCGCCCTAGGGTGGCCCCTCCGTGGCCCCTCTTCGTCTCTCCTTCGGACTTGAAGCTTCGTGAGAAAATAGGCCCCTGGGCTTTGATTTCGTCCAATTCCGAGAATATTTCCTTACTAGGATTTCTGAAACCAAAAACAACAACGCACTTCGGCATCTTGTTAATAGGTTAGTTCCGAAAATGCACGAATATGACATAAAGTGTGCATAAAACATGTAGATAACATCAATAATGTGGCATGGAACATAAGAAATTATCGATACGTCGGAGACGTATCATGGACCCCCGATGGGATGCAGTCAAAGGGGTAGACGGCGCGGTCAACAGAACTAGGGTTTCGTCAGAAATCGAGCATCGGACCTAGGGAATGGCCCCAAAAGTTGTGTGTGTCCACATGGCATGCACAAAAGTGATTTGAGATGGTTCTATATCCAATGCTACCCTTCCGGGTGTGCCCGGCTTCTCGGACATGGGGTTCCTACACTTAGGCAGATTCTGCATGTATAGGGGAGAACTCCCTCGGAGGTGAACCGGAGAGAACCTTGGGATCATAGGGTATGATCCTTGTTTCCACATGTACCTATGACCTAACCAAGCTCAAACGTAGGCATACGCCCACCGGGGAACCCGATGGGATGCATCAAAGGGTAGACGGCGCGGTCAACGAACTAGGGTTTCGTCGGAAATCGAGCATCGGACCTAGGGAATGGCCCCAAAAGTTGTGTGTGTCCACATGACATGCACAAAAGTGATTTGAGATGGTTCTATATCCAATGCTACCCCCTCCGGGTGTGCCGGCTTCCGGACATGGGGTTCCTACACTTATGTGCATGTATAGGGGAACTCCCTCGGAGGTGAACCGGAGAGAACCTTGGGATCATAGGGTATGATCCTTGTTTCCACATGTACCTATGACCTAACCAAGCTCAAACGTAGGCATACGCCCACCGGGGGACCCCCGATGGGATGCAGTCAAAGGGGTAGACGGCGCGGTCAACAGAACTAGGGTTTCGTCAGAAATCGAGCATCGGACCTAGGGAATGGCCCCAAAAGTTGTGTGTGTCCACATGGCATGCACAAAAGTGATTTGAGATGGTTCTATATCCAATGCTACCCCCCCGGGTGTGCCCGGCTTCTCGGACATGGGGTTCCTACACTTAGGCAGATTCTGCATGTATAGGGGGGAACTCCCTCGGAGGTGAACCGTAGAGAACCTTGGGATCATATGGTATGATCCTTGTTTCCACATGTACCTATGACCTAACCAAGCTCAAACGTAGGCATACGCCCACCGGGGGACCCCGATGGGATGCAGTCAAAGGGGTAGACGGCGCGGTCAACAGAACTAGGGTTTCGTCAAAAATCGAGCATCGGACCTAGGGAATGGCCCCAAAAGTTGTGTGTGTCCACATGGCATGCACAAAAGTGATTTGAGATGGTTCTATATCCAATGCTACCCCCTCCGGGTGTGCCCGGCTTCTCGGACATGGGGTCCTACACTTAGGCAGATTCTGCATGTATATGGGGGAACTCCCTCGGAGGTGAACCGGAGAGAACCTTGGGATCATAGGGTATGATCCTTGTTTCCACATGTACCTATGACCTAACCAAGCTCAAACGTAGGCATACGCCCACCGGGGAACCCCGATGGGATGCATCAAAGGGGTAGACGGCGCGGTCACAGAACTAGGGTTTCGTCGAAATCGAGCATCGGACCTAGGGAATGGCCCCAAAATTTGTGTGTGTCCACATGGCATGCACAAAAGTGATTTGAGATGGTTCTATATCCAATGCTACCCCCCGGGTGTGTCCGGCTTCTCGGACATGGGGTTCCTACACTTAGGCAGATTCTGCATGTATAGGGGAACTCCCTCGGAGGTGAACCGGAGAGAACCTTGGGATCATATGGGATGATCCTTGTTTCCACATGTACCTATGACCTAACCAAGCTCAAACGTAGGCATACGCCCACCGGGGGACCCCGATGGGATGCAGTCAAAGGGGTAGACGGCGCGGACAGAACTAGGGTTTCGTCAGAAATCGAGCATCGGACCTAGGGAATGGCCCCAAAAGTTGTGTGTGTCCACATGGCATGCACAAAAGTGATTTGAGATGGTTCTATATCCAATGCTACCCCCTCCGGGTGTGCCCGGCTTCTCGGACATGGGGTTCCTACACTTAGGCAGATTCTGCATGTATGGGAACTCCCTCGGAGGTGAACCGGAGAGAACCTTGGGATCATATGGGATGATCCTTGTTTCCACATGTACCTATGACCTAACCAAGCTCAAACGTAGGCATACGCCCACGGGGGACCCCCGATGGGATGCATCAAAGGGGTAGACGGCGGTCAACGAACTAGGGTTTCGTCGAAATCGAGCATCGGACCTAGGGAATGGCCCCAAAAGTTGTGTGTGTCCACATGGCATGCACAAAAGTGATTTGAGATGGTTCTATATCCAATGCTACCCCCTCCGGGTGTGCCCGGCTTCCGGACATGGGGTTCCTACACTTAGGCAGATTCTGCATGTATAGGGGGAACTCCCTCGGAGGTGAACCGGAGAGAACCTTGGGATCATATGGGATGATCCTTGTTTCCACATGTACCTATGACCTAACCAAGCTCAAACGTAGGCATACGCCCACCGGGGACCCCCGATGGGATGCAGTCAAAGGGGTAGACGGCGCGGTCAACGAACTAGGGTTTCGTCGAAATCGAGCATCGGACCTAGGGAATGGCCCCAAAAGTTGTGTGTGTCCACATGGCATGCACAAAGTGATTTGAGATGGTTCTATATCCAATGCTACCCCTCCGGGTGTGCCCGGCTTCTCGGACATGGGGTTCCTACACTTAGGCAGATTCTGCATGTATAGGGGGAACTCCCTCGGAGGTGAACCGGAGAGAACCTTGGGATCATATGGGATGATCCTTGTTTCCACATGTACCTATGACCTAACCAAGCTCAAACGTAGGCATACGCCCACCGGGGGAACCCGATGGGATGCATCAAAGGGGTAGACGGCGCGGTCACAGAACTAGGGTTTCGTCGAAATCGAGCATCGGACCTAGGGAATGGCCCCAAAAGTTGTGTGTGTCCACATGGCATGCACAAAACTGATTTGAGATGGTTCTATATCCAATGCTACCCCGTGTGCCCGGCTCCTCGGACATGGGGTTCCTACACTTAGGCAGATTTTGCATGTATAGGAACTCCCTCGGAGGTGAACCGGAGAGAACCTTGGGATCATAGGGTATGATCCTTGTTTCCACATGTACCTATGACCTAACCAAGCTCAAACGTAGGCATACGCCCACCGGGGACCCCGATGGGATGCATCAAAGGGGTAGACGGCGCGGTCACAGAACTAGGGTTTTGTCAGAAATCGAGCATCGGACCTAGGGAATGGCCCCAAAAGTTGTGTGTGTCCACATGGCATGCACATAAGTGATTTGTGATGGTTCTACATCCAATGCTACCCCCCGGGTGTGTCCGGCTTCTCGGACAGGGGGTTCTACACTAATTGTTTAGGGTTAGTGTTTAGGGTTAGGGTTAGGGTTAGGATTTGAGATGATCTATTCTATTCTTATTATTTGCAGTAAATACTGACAGTATTTATTTTAAAAAATAAAAAATAAAAAATAAAAAAACTACTTGTGCCGACGGTGACACAACCTATAGGGTTAGGGTTAGTGTTTAGGGTTAGTGTTAGGGTTAGGATTTAAGATGATCTATTCTATTCTTATTATTTGCAGTAAATAGTGACAGTATTTATTTTAAAAAATAAAAAATAAAAAACAAAAAAAACTACCTGTGCCGACGGTCACCGTCGGCACAACCTAGCCGTCGGCACAGGGTGTCCAACATAATCAGATCGGCGCGCGGCCCGACCACCTCATCCACTCTCAGTCACACCCCCACCCCCGCGCCGCCGCCGTCTCTCCCGGCCGCCACCCGCCGCCACGCCCGGCCGCCCTCGCCTCCGCCACCACCCGCCGACGCCCGGCCACCCTCGCCTCCGCCACCACCCGCCGACGCCCGGCCAACGCCCGGCCGCCCTCTTCCTCCGCCACCACCCGCCGACGCCGCCGCCGCCTCCGCGCGTCGGCGCCGCCGCCGCTCGCCGCCGCCGCCGACCCCCTCGCCCGCCACCACCCCGCGACGCCGCCAACGCCCGCCGCCTTCTTTCTCCGCCACCACCCGCCGACGCCGGCCGCCCTCGCTCCGCCGGCGCAGCCGCCGCCGCCGCCCGCTTCGCTTCGACTCGTCCGCCGCGCCCGGCCAGCTCGCTTCCTGCCCACCGCCTCGGTAATTGAAGGTAATTTTTCTTCTTTTTATTTTTATTTTTGTGTCTATTTGGTAGTTAGTTAGTTATTGAGTAGTTAATAGTTAGGGAAAATTGAAATGGAAAATGAAATTGAAATGCTAATTGAAATTGAAATGCTAGTTGAAAAAGATATTGAAATGCTAATTGAAAATAAAATTGAAATGCTAAATGAAATTGAAATTGAAATGCTAATTGAAAATGAAAATGAAATTGAAATGCTAATTGAAAATAAAATTGAAATGCAAAATGAAATTGAAATTGAAATGCTAATTGAAATTGAAAATGAAATCTATTTAGCGATGAATTTGCATTGACAAATTTTTATTATTTTAACTAGGTCCCGTAGTGAGCATCCCGCGTGACGATCCCGGATCTTGCGGCGCATCTCTACGGCCGTCGACATCGCCGGTTGTTCGACTACTTCCTCTACAGCCGAGGGTGAGCTGAATTGCCGACTCCCCCTCCGCATTTTTTATGTCATTAGATTTCATTTCTCCGTCAAGTCGCGTAACCTAGGTGTCAATTCCCGTCCGCAAGCGTTACGCGGATAAATATGCATTAGTGGTCAGCATATTTTGAACCGTAACGCTTGTGGCATTTACGGGACAGTCGCCGGACCCGTAGTTGGGTACGTTTTCCATGTTCTGCTCGGGTGCGAGACAGGATTTCGTCAGCGCCTCCCTGTTGTTCTCCGGATGCACATCCTCTCGGCTTTTTGCCGAGACGTGTATCGGGAGAGCAGCGGGGAGGTGCTCGAAATTCTGTCTCGCACCCGAGCAGAACGTGGAGAACGTACCCAACTACGGGTCCGGGGGCTGCTAGGAGCCCACCTAGTAGAGATGTAGGTTGATGCACGCGTTTTCGCCGGTAGAAAAGTAAAAATATGATGCATTCAATTTCATGCTACTATTTGTTGTTTGTCACGCAATAAAGCAGGATGGCTGATAATGAGTGGATGTACAGTGGCCGTGTTAGTTCGACTCAAGTGACAGATGAATGGAAATGGAAGACCGATTTGTTAGTGAAGGAGTTAGCTCGTGGTTCGAAGGGGATTGTTCGTCCCCGTTGCCCTTGCAATGTCTGCAGGAGGCGTCATCCTAAGGATATTCTAGAGATGACTAAACACCTTTGGTGGAATGGGTATATGCGTGACTACGACCCGCCGGTCGACTTTTCTCGGCACGAACGTGATAGAGGTGAGGTGATGCGGCAGCGGATCGATGGCAATGAGAACGATGGCATCTTAAACTTGCTAGATGATCTTCGGGATGCTGACATGCCAGAGTTACCATGGGACGAACAGTCTGAACCGGAGGAACCGCCTGAACCGGAGGGACCGCCACAACCGGAGGAACTTCCAGAGGAGGAACCTGAGCCAACCGCGAGGGCCTTCATTGATATGATGGCCTCAGCTAGGAGGCCTCTATACCCGGGTGCAAAAATGTCTCAACTTGATGGCATCACGCAGTTGCTAGCCGACAAGTGCATGTTTGAGAGTACTCGAGCATCCTTTGAAAAGACTCTGAGCACAGTAGGTAACATGTTGCCTGAAGGTCATTGCTTGCCCAAGACCATGTACGAAACGAAGAAAATCTTGAAAGCATTGAAAATGGATTATGTAACATATGATGTCTGTCCAAAACTTTGCCTTTTGTTTTGGAAAGACTATGCGGATGACAAGTACTGTGCCAAGTGTGGTCACTCTAGGTATCATGAGGTAGATGTAGGCAATGGTCAGAAGAGGCAGACAAAAGTAGCCATAAAGATTCTTCGTTATCTCCCATTCATCAAAAGAATCCAGCGGCTTTACATGTTCGAGGAGACTGCCAAGCAGATGACATGGCATAAGACCGGGATAAGATTGCAAGACGAGAAGAAACGGGTACCCATGGTACATCCATCTGATGGTCAATCATGGAAGCGCTTCGATGAAAAGCACCCAAATGAGGCAAGTGAGGCTCGGAATGTTAGAATTGCGATAGCAACCGATGGATTCAACCCATATGGTATGTCGACTGCCGCGTACAGCTGCTGGCCCGTGTTTGTTATTCCGCTCAATCTCCCTCCCGGAGTCGTAATGCAAAGGAAGAACATATTCTTGTCGATGATCCTTCCAGGGCCTGAATATCCAGGGAAGAAATTGAGTGTCTTAATGCAACCACTTGTGGATGATTTGCACCACTCGTGGCATCACGGTACATTGACATACGACCGAGCATCAAAGAGAAACTTCATCATGAAAGTTTGGTTCCACTATTCGATGCATGACCTACCCGGGTACGCCCTATTCTGTGGGCAT
The DNA here is from genome assembly GCA_030979885.1 of Lolium multiflorum. Lineage (NCBI taxonomy): Eukaryota > Viridiplantae > Streptophyta > Magnoliopsida > Poales > Poaceae > Lolium > Lolium multiflorum. Next base: position 51,148,906 of record CM061750.1, on the reverse strand, counting down.
AGTACAGCTGGTAAGTTTCCATGCCCAGTGTGCAGGCACGAACTAGAATTCAGGCACCTAAAAGCTGGACACAAATATGTTGCCTTTGACAAACACCGCAAGTTCCTCAGTCCAGGGCATCGGTTCAGATCTGACAAGAAAAACTTCACGAAAGGCGTAGTTGTGCTTGAACATAAAGAAATACCAAAGTTCAATGGTGCAACTGTTGATGCTGAGCTACGTGCTCTCCAGCCTAGTAAGGAACCCGGCCACCAATTTGAGGGATATGGTAAAACGCACAACTGGACTCACATAGCAGGCATAACAGAGCTCGAGTATTACAAGGACCTTGAACTTCCCCATAATATCGATATGATGCACACCGAAAAGAATTGTGGGGAGGCATTCCTTAACACCTGCTGCAACATACCAGGCAAGTCAAGGGATAATGTTTCAGCTAGAGTCGATATTGAGGAGATATGTGACAGGGTGGCTCTACACATGCAGCCTCCTGAGGGCAATCGAAAAGGTTGGTTAAAGCCGCATGCCAAGTACTGTCTTGATAGCGCCGACAAGAAGGAGGCATTTACGTGGCTCAAATATGACGTGATGTTCCCTGATGGTTATTGTTCGAATATGAGTAAGGGAGTCAATCTTGCTACAGGAAAAATAAACGGGCTCAAGAGTCACGACTATCATATATGGATTGAGTGGCTGATGCCGGTGATGCTTCGAGGGTATCTCCCCGATCATGTCTGGCGAGTGCTTGCGGAGGTGAGCCATTTTTTCCGCACGGTCTGTGCTAAGCAGATATGTACCGAGGTGATTGAGAAGCTGCAGCAGCAAGTGCCGGACATGCTATGCAAGTTAGAGATGATATTCCCCCCAGGCTTCTTCACTCCGATGTTACATCTCATCGTGCATCTCGCCAACGAGGCACTCTTGGGGGGACCGGTGCAGTATCGTTGGCAGTTTTGTATTGAGAGGGAGTTCAAATATATTCGGTACAAATGTGGAAACAAAAATAAGATTGAAGCATGCATAGCTGAGGCAACTCTCCTCCATGAGATGGCAGACGCCACGACAATGTACTATGCCAATGATGTGCCCACTAAGCATAACCCGGTCGCTCGGTACAATTCCGATGAGCCCAACCGTGACCCAAAGCTCTTGCTCTTCAAATATCCCGGTGGCAAGGCCGGTGCCTCAAAAGTGGAGAACATTTCGCCAGAAGAGAAGGATTGCATAATGCTTTACGTGCTTATGAACATGGAGGAAGTGGTCGATTTCATGAGGTAAAATGATGAACCAATTACTTTGCAATCAGTAACTTGGTTTTGGTCTAATACGTATTTTCTCCTTTCAGCCAATTCCATGATGAAATGTGGTCAGGAAGAAATGGTCCCACTCCCACGCAGTGGTACACTCTTCTGAAAGAGGGTGCCCCGCCCTTAAATAAAAGCTTCGTGAACTGGTTCCATGAAAAAGTAATTTCTCAAATGTTCCTCTTACTTTGCAATCCGTGACTTGTCTTATTACACGTAACTAATGCACAAAATAATCTGAACTGAACTTGTAGAGAGCTGATCCCAACGTTGAGATGATAGATGAGTTGAGATGCGTTTCCCAGGGTTTTAACCGTAGAGTCCATACGCATGAGAAGTATGATGTAAATGGGTATCGCTTCCATACGGAGTTTCACCAGAAGAACCGGCCTAATGCAAAAACAATAAATACTGGGGTCTACACCCGCGGAGCCGATGATCTTGATTACTATGGAAGGTTACAAAAGGTATACGAGTTGACATTCAACAACGCAAACATAGAACTCAAGCTCTTTGTGTTCAAATGCCACTGGTTTGACCCACACGGTGGAATGAGAAGCACCCCTTCCATTGGTTTAGTTGAAGTTAGGCCTACAACCACCTACAGCGGATCCGACGTCTATGTTGTTGCTCACCAAACCAAGCAAGTTTATTATTTGTCCTACCCATGTCAGAATGAGGAACTCATGGGCTGGGAAGTCGTGTTCCAGGTATCGCCACATGGTAAGCTACCCATCCCCTCCGAGGACGATTACAACAACATTGACCCGGTAACATATGAGGGAATTTTCTATCAAGAGGAAGAGCAGTTCGGGGCTCTTCAAATAGACATAGGTCTTCAGGATCTCCACAACGATGTACAAATGCGTGGTGAGACCGTGGTGGACCTGAAGGACATAGCTATGCTCACCAAGCGCCATGCGAACAAAGACAACATTGTCGAGACTCAACCGGAATTATAGGGTGGCGACTGAGCATAAGGAGAGGGCGGACGTGGTGCTCCGTAACATGTGTCGGAAGTTGACACGGCAGCAGTGGTACAACCAGAGGATCACGTGCATCGGCCACTTCTATGCTGAGCAGGGCGTAAGGTACACAAAGCCTGAGATTGTGCAGGGACTCGCCCCGGCTATGACGATAGATGACTTCATGTCGGTAAGTAATTGTCAATGCGATTCTATGTACCGCGGCTAACTTGCAACTATATTGTTTGTTCTTCAAATGAGTTTTGATTTTGCAGGTTGTACCACATTGGGCTGATAATAATAAGAGGGCCGCCTTCATGGAGTTGGTCAAGAATTGGGTCGGCGAAAACCCCGATTTCAAGGCCGTGAGCGACCGGAACAAGGCCAACCGTGGGAATCAGGGAACACACACTGCGGGGAGCAGCAGCACCGATCGCTATCGGGAGCGTCTGGTACATATAAAAATGGAACAAGCTGCATTTTTTTGATTTTCGATGATATGCATAACATTTGTTTTGTGATGCAGGGGAAGAAGCTCGGGAGGGAACTTGGTGAGATGGAAGCGTGGACGCACATGAAGCTGGTGACGCCCGGTCCGAACGAGCCTCGGCCCGCGCCTGAGATGTACTACGGCAAGGCCAAAGAGAACAAGGAAAGATACTGCGAGGAGTACGCCAAGCCCCATCCAGAGGTGGAGGACCCTATGACCGAGCCGGTCGACGAGGTGGCGATGATGCTGGCGGGGTCCGGCCAGCCGCATGGACGTCCTGCCTGCCTTGCTGGGGGTTTCAAGCCTCAGAGGAAATTCACGCAGATCAAGGCTACCCTCCCCTCCGGCAGCTACGCTACCTCCTCGCGGACTACATGCCGTTCTCGGGTAGAGGTTGATGTAAGTCATCCACACTTTCATCCTCTGTTTTGACTCTTGTTCCTGAATGGCTATGTTGATGAGACGCATTATTTCTGAAATTGTAGACTCAGCTCGAGGAGGCCTATGCAGTAGCTTACGCGGAGTATCTCGAGAAGATTAAGGAGCATGACCTTGTGAAAGATGCCTATGTCCAGTGGACGAGCAACCAGATGGCGGTAAGTTTCAATCTCTATGGTTGCAAAACATCATAAGTCCCCATGTTTGAATCTGAGCTATCTCTCCCATTTCTTGCAGAGTTTCACTCGGTTCATGATGACTGGAGTGCGAGAGGAACCACTCCCAGAGCCACCTCATCCGGGGCCGACGCCAGTGTTCCCGTCCAAGGAGGAGTTCTATATCATGTACAAGCGTCAGCGTCAGTTGACCCCGGTAAGTTGCTAACTTGGTGTGACATGGCTAAGTTGCTAACTCCCTCCAACATGTAGGGATTGGGAGAATCCGGGAACGACACTCCTTGTGGTACGCCGATGCACCCCGGTCGCCATTCTCCTGGTGCTTCTGCCGAACCTCGGCATTTTTCTGGTTCCGGTGGCTCTCGTCGTGGTTCTACCTCCCCGAGCACCGTCGAGATACAGCGGCCTCACTTCACCCACTCGGAGCTAGATCGTCTGTAGCTAGATCGTCACTCGGGTGGTGCACCACCATAGTTTCTACATTGTACTAGCTACATGACACATGCTATATGTGTAGAATGATCTATGTAGGATGACTATATGTACCGTATTGCTTGTGTGCTATATTTGTACTAAATTTGGGATTTGGTGCCATATTTGTGCTATATCTGTGATGTGAGCTATATGTGTGCAATTCGTATATGATACTGCTATTTTATATGCAATTGTTGTGCAAATGGAGCAAAATCAGGAAAATTAAAAAAACTGGGCAGCAGCTGTGCCGACGGTGTCACCGTCGGCACAGGCCCATAGCTGTGCCAAATGGCAGGGTCTGTGCCGACGGTGACACCGTCGGCACAGCTGTGCTGTGCCGTTCGCGCGTTTTTTTCCCAGGTCAAATCAAAACGTTTTCCCGCCGGTTCTGGGAAAAAAAAGGTGAAACTGTGCCGACGGTGAAACCGTCGGCACAGGTGGGCACGTTGACGGCAGCCGGCGTGACGGCGAGATGGGTGTGCCGACGATGGGCAGGCCGACGGCCACCGTCCAGCCGTCGGCGTACGCCTGTGCCGACGGTGTCATGCTACGCCGACGGTGCCCGCGCGAACCCCGACGCCATCTGTGCCGACGCCTGTACGCCGACGGTCACCGTCGGCAGAGACGGTGCCGACGGTGGACTTACCTGTGCCGACGGTGCGGGGCCGTCGGCCCACGGCGTCTCCCCCGTAGTGTTTTAGCACACGAAGAGGGAGTCACCATAAAGTAAAGAACACCGATACAATACAACATCGGACTTTTTTATGTTCCCGTCAAGGTATGGACTACATGTAATTTGATCCTTTCATAATCATTTTTGGATGCACTTACTGAATAACGTGAACCAACAGGAATCCGTGGTGAAGATAAAAGAGATGATACATTTAGTTACAGTAGGCCTCAAACAAGATGTGGGTGTGGTGCTCGTATGAAGATAAGTCTAAAAAATGGACTTTATCATGTGTATGAATTTGAAGAAACACATAACCATGTTCTTGCTACTGGAAATATGGCCCAATACTTGAGATCCCACAGGAAAGTAACTGAAGCACAATTAGCAAATGCCGAGGTTGCAAAGTCTGTGGGAATTTCAAACAAAGCAACTATTGATCTTATGGCCAAAGATGCAGGTGGAATTGGAAGTCTTGGCTTTACACGGGTAGATATGAAAAATCGGCTGTACTCAAAGAGAACATTAAAAGTAAAGCAAGGTGACACAGGGGGAGTGCTAGAATACATGGAGAAGAAAGTATCTGAAGATGTCAATTTTTTTTATTCAATTCAAATCGATGAGGATGATTTGATAACTAATATCTTTTGGGCCGACTCCAAAATGGTCTCAGACTATGCAATATTTGGTGATGTTATATGCTTTGACACCACATACAGGAAACTAGACGATGGGCGTCCATTTGGTTTGATTGTTGGAGTGAATAATCATAAGAAAACAATGGTGTTTGGTGCTGCACTTCTCTATGATGAAACTGCTGAGAGTTTTGGTTGGCTTTTTAGAAGTTTTCTAAAAGTTATGTCAGCAAAATATCCACTAACAATTTTGACTGACGAAGATGCAGCAATGGCCAAGGCAATCAGTATAGTCCTGCCTTTTACTCACCATAAACTTTGTGTATGGCATATGAATCAGAACGCTTGCAAGCACCTTGCTGGAGTTGTTCCGGACTATATGAATCAGAACGAATCAGAATGCATGGCTCCAAAGGATATTTGAGAAAAGGGAGCAATGGGCACTAGTATATGGGAGAAATACATTTTCTGCCCACATGAGCACTACTCAAAGGAGCGAGAGCATGAACAACGAACTCAAGAGTTACATTAATATTAAATATGACATGCTTACTTTTTTTGAGCATTTTGAACGGCTAGTTGCAGATAAAAGAGATGAAGAGGTAAAGTATGACTTTAGAGCAACACAAACTACTCCCAAGCTCATGGCAGAGTCTAGCTATGTATTAAGGCAAGGTGCAACTACATATACTCCAGCAATATTTAAGCTGTTTCAGGAACAAGTGCTTCGGACCCTCAACTATGACACATTTCTTTGTGATGATAGTGACCTAGAGAAGAAGGTTTACAGAGTAAATTTTCATGGTACACATCGTGAGCATATTGTCAGATTTGTTCCAAAAGAAGAAACAGTCATTTGCAGTTGCAAGAAGTTTGAATTTGCTGGAATACTTTGCTCCCATTGCTTAAAGATACTTGATATTAATAATATCAAGCATATCCCCGAAAAATACATCTTAAAAAGATGGACAATTGATGCAAAAGTTCTGCAGATAACAAGCAATCGCAACCTACATGACAACCCAAAAGAAAGAATGTCAAGTCGCTACAAAGACTTATGCAAAATGTTTGTCAAAATAGCTGCTCGTGCCGCGGAGTCTGAAGAATCATACAATGAAGCTGCTAATTGCGCAGCACAACTAGCACAGAATGTGGAGAAATGTTTGAAAATTAGAGCTGATCCTGATTTGGGCAGTTCCTCCGGTTCAGAAGGTGTGTACTATGCTATATTTTTAATTCTGTAGAGTAATGTCGAACTAAGATTTACTTTTTTTCTCTATAGTTGCACGTCTGAAGATTGACTCTAGTAGAGTATCAAAACACAACGAGGGGCTTGTTGAACCAAAAGGCATCAAGGTCAAGGAGAAGGATGTCCGAGGATCAAGAAGACCTATTGGTGGTTTGGAGAAAGCAAAATCAAAGAAGAAAAAGAAAAATAACACCGAAAATGCACAACCGCTACCTCATGGCGCCTCAATGGTATAAACTGTCTTGATTGTTCCACATAAAACTTTAGTTACTGAACATTCTTTGTAACTTTTGACAGGGACACTTAGAATCTTTCACAAGTCAAATTCCTACATATAAGTTACAGTACAGCCCAATCATAAATGCTCCAATGCAGCCATCAGTTGGTACCATCCCCATGTCAACACAAAACGAAAGATTGTTTGCAGAATTACAGCCTTACAATACACTAATGGTACAGCAGTATACAATCAACCATGTTAAGCTTTATCATCTTAAAACTACGGTGATACTGAGCTTTCATATTTCTTTTTACAGGGTCAAGGCGCTGCAGGAGTCTACCATCCCAATGGATTACATCCATACAATACATTAATGGTATACCAGCCTACAATCAATAATTTCAGTGCTAAAATCTTAAAACTTTGGTGACACTGAGATTTGCTACTTCTGTTTATAGGGTCAAGGCACTCTAGGAGTGTACCATCCCAATGAATCGCACTCATACAGTGCACTAATGGTACATCAGTTCAAATTCAACAATGTTAAGTTTATCATCTTAAAACTTAAGACTTACTAAGCTTTGTTACATATTTTCATAGGGACAAAGCGGTCCAGGAATTCCGACAAATCAGAACTATACCTATTTGCAACAGACACAGTTCAACTCAGCTATGCATCCCTCAATGCAGCCAGCCATTGGTACCTCGAGCGCTAGTACAATGACAGGACAAAATCAAGCCTACTTCTATCAACAGAAGCCAACTTAATCAATGTGTTACGAGATTTATACTCTTTATATTTTGACTTGCTAGTTCCAAGTACTTTTATAAAAACTTGTAACGAAAGGTATTCAATTGAAATTCATTGTCTTTCACCACTCTTGGTTGTTAATTCTGAACAAGCACATTTGTATCATGTACACTATTGGTCAGACAGGGACGGTCAGATACAGGGGCAAAATTGGCCTCAAATACTTGCATCATCAACAAAGATGAGAAGTACAGTACATATAAATCAATTATGCTCCAATCGTAATAATCAGCAAAAGAAAATTACCTGTGTTGTCTCCTGTGGAGGTACGAGGTGGAGACGAAACAATTAGACGAACGCCGGCGCCGGTTCGCTTCCGGACGGGAGGAGGCACCGCAGCACGGCCTGGACCGACGACGCAAGTCGGCGCCACCTCTGTTGCGCGTCTACGACCTCCATCTCCGTACTCGAAGACGAGTGCTGCTGCCGCCAGTGCAACCCCAAGAGGTTTCAGAGCAGCGGATGAATGGAGGTACCCTGGTAGGGGAAGTGCGGGAGGAGAGGCCGTCGGAGAGATAGCGCAAGGGCGTCGGCTGAGGGAGGGAACGGGGCCGCCGGCTGGAATAATGAGGCGGCGACCGGAGGACACGAACGGACCAAGCTACAGAAAGGGGATGAAGGACTGCAGCAACAGAAAGTAAGGGAAGGGGAACGACGTCGGAGGGAGGGAAGGAGGGCGGGGAGGACGGTAGCCGTGACCGGAGACCATGGGATTCATCGTCTTGTCCTAGCTCGAAGGTGAAGAAAGCCGAAGCTGTTCTCGGAGTATTACGGTTGTATTTGTCTTTTTTTTTTCAGGTCAGAAAGTAGCGCTAGGGAGAGGAAAAGGTGGGTACGCTGGATGCTCGCCACGTATGCAGGGAACACCGATGGGAGCAGTTCGTGGGAACAGGGAACCCACTCATGCATGGTTGTGCTCGGTGATTTTGTTTTACAGAACGCTACCCATTCAGTTATTGTTACATACAAGGTACATAGTCCATTGCCAAATGAAGCTAAGGCATTACTAAAGTAGTAGATTAAACATAAAGATACACAAATTCAGAATCTAGGTGGCCATGGTTCTGAGAATGCGAAGGCACGTCCGAGCTGGGGTCCTCCTTCTATTTGGCGGCCCATTTACGTCGGGCAAAGATCATCGGCCGCTGTTAACCAGCTGAATCAAGCTAGCGACCGGACTCATTGATAACTAAGACCGCGGGCGGGTATTTAACTCGGTGGATTTCTTCTTCGCTCCCCGATGTGGGACTAAAAAAGTGGAGATATGCATGTAAAGGTGATGGGCTTGCCAGTGTATATGTACGTAGCTGCGCATCATTACGTAGCGCTTCGCCAGTGCCATGCAGTTTGGTGTCGCGCTAGGCCACTAGTACTCTCTCCACAGCTAACATCAGTAGGGTGCAGTCCACACATGTATCAGGCCTTGCCACTAATTTCATGCATGTGCATGTGTATATGCATGCGTATCACCATGACCTCATCTTGGCAATTACCATGAGAACCTGGCCGCAAAATCCATGCACATGCATGTGCATCACGTAGTAGCAACTAGCAAGTGAGCTGGCTGATGCACCACACGTAGTTAGCAAGTGAGATGGCCGGTACACCAACACATGTACAGTTTAGGGAAAAATGCGAAGGCACAAATTCCAAACTACAATCAGGCCAAAACTGTATTATCAGCTATGTAAACTATAAATTTGTGAAACTAATATTATGGAATTATTTTTCTGCAACAAGAGAAAAAATATTTCATGACAAAAAGAACAAATAAGTATACACTCGGGAACAACTACTTATTCACCATGGAACAACTAATTATACACATGGGAACAAAAACATTAATGGAACTAATGTTGTAGAGTTAACGGAACAACACTTTCTGAATGAAGGAACAAACCATTATTCGCCGCGGAACAACTAATTATACACTAGGGAACAACAACCTAGACGGAAAGGAACAACGACCTACACGGAGGGGAACAATGACATAGACGGTGGGGAACAACGACCTACACGGAGGGGAACAACGACGTAGAATGGCGGGGAACAACGACTTACACGAAGGGAACAACAACATAGACCAAGAGGAACAACGACCTACACGAAGGGGAACAATAGCCTAGACAGCGGGGAACAACGACCTACACGGAGGGGAACAACGGCATAGACGGCGGGGAACAACGAACAACATGGAGGGGAACAACGGCCTAGAATGGCGGGGAACAACAACTTACACGAAGGGGAACAACGACATAGACCGAGAGGAACAACGACCTACACGGAGGGGAACAACAGCCTAGACAGCGGGGAACAACGACCAACACGGAGGGGAACAACGACCAGCACGGAGGGGAACAATATCCTAAAATGGCGGGGAACAACAACTTACACGAAGGGAAACAACGATATAGACCGAGAGGAACAACGACCTACACGGAGAGGAACAACAGCCTAGACAGCGGGGAACTACAACCTATATGAAGAAGAACAATAGCCTAGGTGGAGCGGAACAACAAATTAAATGGAGGAAAATCATGAAAAAAAACAAAAAAAAAGTGAAAGAAACATATAAAACGAAAAATGAAAAAATCCTAACTAAAACTGAAGGCAGGAAATACCTATAAACATGAATAGAATGCTCAGGTTAAAAAGGAAACGTAAGGCTTAATGAAAGAATATGGAAACCAGATCTCACGTTTGAATAAATAAATAATGTCGGTTTGCAGAATGAACAAATATCAGCTCACGTCGCAGTGGCAAGGGACATCCTCACATGTTTAACACCCAGGTTCGAATCCCCAGTCTATTCTTTATTTTCGATAATACGCTCCGCAAATGGGCCGGCCCGGAAACGCGCAGCTTTCAGCGAAGCGGTGTTCCGTAGCGCGCGCGCGCCACCGAGCAATTTCCCCGAGCTGCGTATGTCCGTATAGCTCTGCCTTGCAGACTTGCCGGGCTGTTTGTCTGGCCACACACAAATTCAGATTGTTTGCCTAGGTTGAAACCAACAGTAATATGTACAAACCGACAATAATATGTATGTCATCAGACCTGGACGGAGTCCAAGAATAACACCTCCTTCCTATTTCCTCTGGTACATAAGTTTTCCTGAGTGCTACTAGATCAAGTGGGAAGGATAGCATATGCCAGCGGGGGACCTCCATTAACGTGCCTCCGCTAATTGGTAAGGAGGATGTCCAAGTGTAGTGGGAACAAGATGAGGGGACAATGCCAAGACACGCCTTCACCATCGGCTTAAGGGCATCTCCAACGGGGCGACCCATTCCGCGCCCGCGCGTCCGGATGGGTCCAGCCGGACAAAAACCCAGCCCAGCGCGCGGACCCATCCCTAAAACGGATGGTGGCGTCCGAACGACGCAACCCGGCCAATGGCCGGGTTTGCGTGGCCGCGACGCGAAAGGCTGGTCGCGCGTCCGTCCCTTGTCCGCCCTGGCCCACGTGTCATAGACATAAACATTTTTTTCATTAAAAAGAACCCATTACAATTTTTTTAGCTACTTCTATCCTAATACGTACGGGGCCGACGGCCTCGCCGGCGACTCCTCGCCGGCTCGCCGTCGGGGCCGTAGATTTCACTCGACGCGGGCGGCCTGTACGCGTGAGGATTCCACTCCAGCTTACTAGCTGGGTGGCGCGGCGGCGACGGCGGCGACGGCGGCTTCGGCGGAGGCCTTCATCCTCCTCCTTTCCGTCCGCGCACCTCGGGCGCTCGCGCTCCGCCTCCTGCGGCGGAACCATCCGCTTCCCGCATAGCTCAAACTCCTGCAGGCGGCGCGTTCCACGGTGCGCGCCTCCGGCGGACGCGGCGTGGGCCGGGCCTCGTGGTCTCCGCCGCCGGCATGCGCTTGCCGCCGCGCCGCCGACTCAAGATCCTCCGCGCCGCTCGGCGAGGCATCGGATGAGACGGGCTGCTCGCATAGCGATCAGCTCGTTCTTCTGGCCGAGGAGGTCGCCTAATCGGCGGCGGCCGGCCCGCGAGGGAGAGCTTGGCCCATGTGGCCTGCAGGGTGCGCGGCATGGCGCCGGAGAAGGTGGAGGGGGAGAGGAAGGTGATGCGGTCTGTGTGAGACCGCCGTCTTTTATAGCCCGGCCTGGCGGGAAACTTGGGCGCGAGCGCGCCAATGGCGTTTCGCGGGAACCTTGGTGCGCGCGGGATCTTTCCCGCTGCTCCACCGCCCAAAGTGTCCCGTCGAGGCACGCCGCCGCGCAACGAAGATGAACCACGTGGCGTCTCTTTGGATCGCGGTGGGCGCCGCGTGACCCAAACGGACACGCGGACGCGGGGCGCTGTCCGCGTGTCCGGCCGGCCACGCAAACGGCCCAAAACGGACGGTCCAGCGTGTCCATTTAGGTCGGCCAGTTGAAAATGCCCTAACAGAGGGAACAAGACGAGGCACACCTTTGCTTCCGGCGTGGGAGGTTCGGAGGCAAAACGCCATGCAACATGGGTTAATCGTTCAGTCATGATGGTTTCCTCCTTGGTGTTACACTCAGCTCCTAGGCACGACATACGGCATGGCGTTTGAAAATCGGAAACGACGTGTGGAAAGGTGTTTTACTCGGACGGTACAATTAATAGCCATACGCGCCGACGTGTCCAAGATTCAACATGCCAGACCGTGTGACAATTATGCCGGCTCAGTGGTGACTTCATCAATCTCAAGATATGCCGGTTCAGTCCCTCGAAAGTGCTCATAGGGGTAGGGTGTGCGTGCGTGCGTTCATAGGGGTGTTTGTACGTGCGTGTTTGTGAGCGTCTGCGTTGTATTGTGTTCTCAAAAAAAAAAGGTTCAACATGCCAGACCGTGTGACAATTATGTCGGATGGAATGAGAATTTCAGCTAAAATTGTCGAACCATTTTTCAATGAATCCTAGAGTCTAATTTTCATTAGAGGCTCCAGTAAATATACCGGTAAATAGCAAAGGAGTACGGCGTGACAACGACATGCATGACAGGGGTCGAAAATGCTAAGTCATTTTCATAGTTACCGATTGATTTTGCGTGGCATGTCTAAATTTCTGGAGGGGCCAACAGCTCGGACAAAGTTTTCAGTCCGGTGAGTCTAAGGAGGGACGTCACGCCATGGACAGCGGCGGAACATGGAGAGACCATTGAAGTATAAAAATTCGGAAAAGAACCAAAAATGATTTAGAGTTTAAAAGGGCCATTTAGGACAAAGATCTCTCTACGAGGATCTACTAGAGAGGTCTCCTTGTCACGAGTTCACTGTAGGCGAGTGAGAATATCGAGTTTTTATTATAGAGTAAAACGCTTCGGGGGTCACCAAGTTGCCATCAATGAGCGTATTAGTCACGAACTGGAAAAACGGCAAGTATTGGTCACGAAGTTGCAGAATTGTGTCTCATTAGTCTTTCCGTCAGGACGGCCGTTAAGTTGTTGACGTGCCGCCATCACTTGTCACGTGAAACGCACGTGCGGCTGGCCGTAACCAAAAATCTGACATAAATTATTGTAATATTGTAAAATCAATATAAAAATATCTACAGGCCCAAATTTAGCAAATAATATACCCGTTGGATTCATAAAAAGGAGTAGAACACTTTGGTATTGTTGGTTTTCACTTTTGCAAAACTTACAGATATTCAAATTTTAATGAGTGTTTATGGTGTTTTTGACATGATTTAAATTCAGTGAATGCGTTTAACATTAATCAATACCAAATGACTCATATTGAAATTGCCCATCCACTAGTATGCCTGTGGTAGAATTTTGAAACTGAAACAATTTTCATCATATTTTTACTGTTGTGTTGAAATGCCTATTTAAAATTTTGAATTTAGAAAATTTCATATGAAGTGTTTTAAATCAAATTTTTGTGTCCAGAGCATGCATGTATGATTTTAAATAGGCATTATTACATTGATTTTACAATATTACAATAATTTCTATCAGATTTTTGGCTACGGGCTGGCCACACGTGCGTTTCACGTGACCAGTTACGGCGCCACGTTATCAACTTAACGGCCATCGTGACGGAAAGGCTCACGAGACACAATTCTGCCATTTTTCCAGTTTGTGACTAATACGCTTATTGGTGGCAACTTCGTGACCCCCAAAGTCTTTATTACTATCCGTGAGCAAAACCGAGTCTACACGGACATGCATGCTGCGTATCAGTCATGCAGAGACACACTCCATTAACTCCACTACACATATGCGGAGTCGTTGACGCGATGCCTTCAGTTGGCGACAGGCTTCTTCCGAGCCAAGACGAAGAACATGGGCGTGAAGATCCCTGCCCTGCCGCCCTTGACGAGGCCCTCGCCGGCGGTCTCCATCAGTCCGGACACCCTCACGCTCCCCTCGGGCGCGACGCCGAGCCGCTCCATCGCCTTCACCATGGCGCGGGTAAGAAGGCGGCCGACGCGGCTGAGACGGAACCCCGAGGTGCTCGTCATCGAGGACCAGCTGCCGGCGGCATCGGGGTCCAGAGGCTGGTACCACGGCACCGGAGAGTCCTCCGCGACGTCCTTGGCGCAGATCACCTTCAAACAACAGCTTTCAGGTTCTGAATTCTAAATGCGCGTCCCTGATGACCGGTGAGACTGATATAGCTACGAACCTCGAAGCCGGCATCTTTGACGGCCTGAACGCACTGCGCGGTGGTGCGGATGTCGGTGAGGCCGTTGCCGAGCTCGATCTCCGCCTTGGCATCCGCGTGCCGGGGGTTGCCCGGGTCGAAGCGGTCTGTCATGCACCACTCGTAGAACGCCAGCCGCTGCCCTGGTCGCAGCACACGCTGGATCTCCTTGTAGCAACCAACCTGATGTGCAGTTCAGAGATTGTCAGCGAGGTGAAACAAAGTTTACACAGTTTTAGTTTGGACACGACGGCCGGTTAAGGTGAGTGATCTCTGTGCATATTATTGTACGTACCGCATCAGGGGCGTGGCACGTCGCTTCGATCGCGTAGGCTGCGTCGAAGGTGTCGTCCGGGAACGGCATCTCCATGAAATCCCCCTATGATTTACCCCAAGAACCGAGTCAGAAACCATGTTTATCAAGGCATTTTTCGTGTTGTTCTTCTGTCGAGCAGTTCACTGGCAAAAGTCTTGCTGTCATGTTAAATCATACCTTCACAAAGTCGCATCGCTCACTGAGGCCAACTGAACTAATTAGCTCCTGCAATGCCACACATGCATATTCTCAATCTTCGGAAACGCTTGGAAGATAATTCATGTTTGATTTGAAGAAAGAGAATATGATAAGGACACGTGTGCACGAGATACCTGGCCCCTCGTGATTTGGTACTCGTTGTTGTTCAATCCTGTCACCGACGCCGAGCTACAGAGGAGGCAGACATTCACGCAAGCTGTCTGAGTCTGACTGACGCAAAATCTTGGCAGATCCTAAACACACGTACCTGAATCTTGCGATCTCTCTCAGAGGCCCTCCGATGCCGCATCCCACATCCAACACCTGCGAGAGATTCACCGGGAAAACTGCTTGTATCTCGCTCAGTTTAGCATTGCAAAAGAGCCAGCTCAAATACTATCTTCATTTCACTTACTTTCATGCCTTCTGTGAGGCCTAGTTGCAGGGCTAAGAAATGTTCGTACCGCTTGATGCTCTCACGTAGAGTTTCTCCTTCCCATCTGAAAATATAACACGGTAGGCAAAAGTTGAGTAAATACTGGGGAAAGTGTCTTTGAAACATGGACACCAGTGCTTCATGCATTTTCAGATTTTTGAAATTTCTAAAACCTCACACTTCTATGTCTGTGAAAATTATGATGTTAAATATATAGATAGATATATATAGTACATATGTATGCAAACAAGTCCCGTTAAAAAATACGTTGTATTTTTGGAAATATAAAAAAGATAAATTTTGTCAGAAATTTGTTTTTTTTGTATTTTTGGAAATACAAAGTACTTTTTACCAGGATTTTTTTGTGTGTAGTCTCCTCCTTTACATATCTATCTATATATTTAACGCCATGATTTTTAGAAACACAGAAATATGAGATTTTGAAATTTTCAAAAATCTGAAAGTGCATGGAGCAGTACTAGTGCCCATGTCCACCAAATCCTCTTTCTAAAAACTGGGCTTTCACAAAACCAGAACCGAGAGAATTTTTCTTCTGGAAAACCACTACTCTTAGGGTAAGTTGTTTCAAGAACCCAAATCTTAGGATTTAGTTCATTTGACAACATTTTCTGACAATCCAGTTCCACTAGTCAGGTCTAGTTGGCAAAGGTGGCTAGTTTCTCCCCTTATGCTCTTTAAAAAAACCTCCACGTTGTTCGATCAACTATTGGATTAAGTTGCTATAATATTTCATGATTTATTAGTGTAAACTTTCAAATTTGATTGAAATTTTTCTTGAAGTTACATAACTATGAGAACTTTAAATCGGCTAGGCTATATCTCAATTATTCACTATATGTAGTTTGAGCTATATGCTTTTTTCCAGAATTTTGAACAAATTTTGGACAAAAGTTACTAAAAACTAAAACTTCAAAAGGACCAAGCGTGATGAGCGAATTTCTAGTTACTCGATTATAGGTAGTTTGGATTATAATTCCAGTGAAGGTTGAAAAAATGTGAAAACTTTCAAAAAGCCGGTTCAACTCCGGTCCTGTCGAGAAAAAAAAAAACTAGAGAGAACTAACCAATTTTAGCACATATAACTAATATGTGGGACCCAAATGTCGTCAAATGAACTAATTAAATCGTATCATTTGAGTTCTTTGAAGCAACCTACAACAAAAGTTGTGGTTATCTTGGGGGGGAAACCTCTGTTGTTGTTTTTTGAAACCATAGCCCCGATAGTTGTAGTTGTGTGAATTTGTTAAAAAATAAACCTGAATTTTCCCATTGTCCGCGAACAATAATAGTGAAACAAATGAAAAATGAAAATCTATCATATAACCTGTTAGCAAAATGGAACGATTCGCCCCATCCATACTCGTAGAAGGAGGTGACAAGATCGTAGTACTTATTGGCCTGCATGACGAACACCAATGGCAATCAAAAATTAACTGGTATTGCTGTCTTGCTGAAGACACGCAGTAGATATAGAGAAGATAGCGATAAATATACCACATCAGCATAGTTGGATGCCCTCGATTTGGCTTCACCTCCGTGAAGGTCATGGTATTTCTCGTACCTGGCATACATATTTTTTTAATGCAGTGTATCCGTGATAGTACGTACAGTGAGTAGAAAACACGGGTTGTTGATTGATGTTGCCGCGTATACGTACTGTTCGACGGCTGATTTGACTTCCTCCTTGCTGATCTTCCCTCCCAGGCCAGAAGCCAGATGCAGAGCCCCCGTCCTCGACATGGTGATCACTTCACAAACTCAGTACTTGGGTTCAGTACGACAGAGAGAGCCACATTGTAGCTCCGAGGAGCACGCGTACGTATATATAGCACTAGCTCCAAGCTAGCTAACGAGCTAGCGACACAATTTCAAACATATACGTAAAACTGTGGCATCTCTTAATTCGTGTCCATACTCCATAATTCACAGGTAAAACCATAAATAAATTAAATTCAGACAGTATGGGCAACATATGGTGTAGTGCTGTCGGTGGTGAGCAGTCCTAGATTTGCATCCCATGCGTACTGCTCGTTTTGGTATATCCGATAGCCAAGATCCTAGGCGCCGTCGGCCGCCCGATCTTGATCCGGCGGCATGTACGCTGCTCCGGCACCATGTCGGCGGAGCCGCGGACGTGAAACCCTTGTCCTGTTGCCCGGAATGGCCGCCACGAGGTTTGGTGCCGTCGCCCATCACCCACCCTACTAGATCTTTCTATGCCAGCTGAGCTGAGGTAAGTGCATGCATGATGCCGGCGACTGATGCGTACGAGAAAGAAGACATGTTCATTCCATCGGACGCGTAGTGACTTGCTTTGTAGTGACACTAGCTATGTATGTGGGTCGTCCAGGTAACTTCTACGGTAACTTTGCCGGTCCAAGTTAATTACATGCTGGCCATATCTATCTGCATCTGCAACCCCTTCAGTAGCATGCCAGCAGCGTAACCTTCACCGCGCGCTGTTACTACTTTCAACTGAAATGGTCTCATAAGTCTGAAACTCTGAATGTATTCATGTCTGAAAATATGCAACGAGCAACTAATTCCACTCATGTGCCTACAATGTTTATAGCATAAGTTTGATAAGCCCTGACAGGCAGAAAAGGCAACTAAGGTAGTACTCCTAGCACAGAAATGGCACACACAACCAACAATCTAGTAGTGCATACTTAATACTAGCTGTTTTCGTGCAGCAGATGCAGAAAATATGCTTACAAAGTGCAGCATTCATAGCATAACATGCACCGGCTAAGCTTCATCTTGAGCCCCTTCAGCCACTAATTAAAGCTGGACACTTGCAGTAGGATGGCACGTAGAGCACACGGTGATATACTTCAACGAAGCCTGGAACCTTCAGAATCCGCGAGTATTTTCCAGTCCAGTACTGATGCTGTACGAGATTATATCACTAGTAGTTTTGTAAACAAGGATAACTAGATCTCTCTCCAAGTCAAAAGCCTGGATGTTATAATCGAAATACCACACTCCTTCATGATTAGTGCGGAGCAACAAGTCTCTCCCATATGCATTACTCAAACTTAGACGGTGCTTCACCACCCACCTGTCACGGCCTTCCAAACTCCAAATCCTCATCATACAGCCGCCCAATTCCTGCTGTGCATAGCATAAGACTCCCGATGACGGAGCCACACACCCATCACAACAATCAAACATCTCTGGCCCATTTAGAAATCCTGGCAGCTGAATGATCCTCTGATTGAGCCACTTTGTACAGTTTTCAGGTGCATCGATTGCCAAAAGGACATGCTTCTGTATATGCCCCACATACAATACACCGTTTACGAAGCATGAACTACCATAAAACCCAAATTCACTTTCCAAGCGACAATTAGACCATATGGAATCCTTGGAGAAAAATATCTTAACTTCAGAGGAGATTTCACCATCCCGGGAAGGCCCATACTGAAAGTTGAAGACAAGGAAGTGTTCAGACCATAATGGGTCAAAGCATAACATGAGATCATAATCAGAGTCTGCTGGTCCAGGTTCAGTATTTGGAAGTGACATCCACTCTTGAGTTGCCGGATTGCACACAATAACATGGGATATGTCAGCAAAATATGTTTTAAGACGAGCATGGTAACAAAGAAGTAAGCCATTGCTGCAACCCTTGAGCTCCAGAAATTCATAACATGGAACAAAGCTAAGTCTTGTGTTGATTTCTCTGTCACCATAAGGAAGTTCGGCAAGATGGATGCGATAGCGATTCACGTTTACACGGTATAAGACACCAACGGGGGTTCTTGGGTACTTGTGGCGGTAGTGTGGATCAGATGAGAAGGCAAGCCAAGACTTGCAAACACATTTGAATCGGCAAAAGGACTTCAATGGCAGGCGTGATAGAATTTCCACCACCAGGTCATCAGTTAGCAAAGACAGGGATATCTTTTGCTTTGGCTCCATATATCTTTGCTTGCGGCGGTAGGCCCTTATCTGCATATAAAGACAAGTAAAAAAATGATATAAAACTAAGAAAGCATCAGAGGTTGTATGTATCTGTTTAAATGACCACTAACTTCAAAAGTAAAATACACAACATATAAGAAAAGTTGAGCCGAATCAGTTTTGCCGAATCGGTTGTTGGTTTAAAATCTGGATTGATTCCCTTCAAAAAAGAAACTCTGAATAGATTATCATATATACTTGCAACGTTACTAGTATTTAATAAATGGAAACCATTGCCTTAATGCTCAGAATCTCATTCGCAAGTTAACATATACTAGTAACTACAATAAAATACAAGTGTGACTGCTGTTTGAACTGAAATACTATCCAAGTCTCCATGCAGAAACTGAGAATGCGCATTTTAACAATATTTTTGAGGTCATCATCAGACTTGGCAAATGTGTGAAGTCACAAAAAAATATTTGATTCTAGCCTATGCGGCATAGACAAGGACACAGGGGTTCACTATTTTACAAGAACAGCAAAAACAAGGGAATACTGTCGTTTGACAGTAAGTCAGCAGTAATGGCTCGAGGAAGCTTGATATACCTTCACTCCTTCAGGTCGTGTATGAGGCCACATTGAGTTACTGCGCCACCTGCTAATGAATGAGAATATGAGATAAGCCTAGACAAATCAAGAAGATCATTTACTCCGTATTTAATTTTTGCGAATGAATCAAGAAGATCATCGTATCCATCGCAAGTGTGACTGACCAGAGGAAATGTACTCGACGGAGTGTCCCAAACCTAAGATCCCTTTTGCACCACAAAGGTGAGCGAGAGCCGGAGAGACGGGGGAATGCGCCAGTTTACACGAGGACTCGGCGACAACTGCAAGACCTCGCATGGAGGGTCAGGGAGACGGGGAGATCAATTTTGCCGGAAGATGCGGCCGCGCCGAGAGATGGGCTCTCCCGTGATTAGATCAGACTATCAGAGGAGCGACGGCGGCAGTTTTTTTTTTTGAACTTAACGGCGGCAGTTTTGGAGTGAGGCTACAAGATCGCGAACCCTATTTCCCTCGCGTGCGGGTGGTAGTTGGGCCAGCCCACTATCGACTTAAACCGGGTTTTCACCAGTTATTCCGTTCTTTCCGAGTTTCGCTACTGGTTTTTTTAATGGCTTTTTTTGGGTTCGCTTTTTTCTATCTGGTTTCCAGTTTTTACGATATTCTCGTGGTTTTTTCCTCCCATTTTCTTCTCTATTTTTTTTTATGTTTCTTTGTTTTTGCTTTTATGCTTCATTCTTTCATTGAAAAACCTGGACATTTTTCAAATTTTAGCAATTTCAAATTTGAAAAAAAAATCTAATTTTCGAACATTTTTCAACTTTGAACTTTTTAAGATTTGAAAAAAAATCGATTTTGAAAATTTCTAGTTTAATTTTTTTTCGTATCTGAATATTTTTCTTAAAACCAAAACTTCTTCAAAATGTGAGCAATTATCTGATTTTTTCAAAGAAAATATGCAAAAGGTGTTACGTGGGGCATGCACGCGGGCGGAGTGAGCATCGTTCCCGCATGGGAGCTATCAATAGAGGTTCCCTATCCTCCGCCCATTGCGAGACGGTATGCGTCTCGCCTACGCACGTTAGTAGTTTGGGCGGCACATTTGCGTATAAACTTTTTCCTATTTGTTCGTGGTTTTGTCTGGCCTTTTCGGCTTCGGATCCATTTGTCTAGTTTTATTCAGGTTTTCTGCATTTTTTCATTTTGTTTTTGTTTCTTTCTTTTTTTTTTCTTTTCTTTATTTAACTTATTCCAAATTTGAACATCTGATTTTTTTTTGAATTTGAGCATTTTTAAATAGGAATCTTTTAAATTTAAGAATTTTAAAAATTGAATATTTTCACATCTGAACAAATTTTGAATTTGAATATTTTCATTTTTGAACATTTTTTAACAAAACATTTTTTCAATATATGTGCAAAAAAGGCAGAAAAGAAAAACAGACAAAAAGGAAAAGAGAAACAGAGAAAAGGGCATAAGTAGAGTAAATTATTTAAACCTTGGGATACATCTTGGCGCCGCTTGCAACCCTACTTGAAATGTACATGCATGGCTATTGCATTAATCATCAGTCGACGTGATTCTGAATCTTAATCATTGCGCATGAAGACTAGGCAAACTCCTGCAACTACCAGTGCTTGGACACAGGCTGGTCCTCTCTTACTTCATTATATTTATTTATGCCCTTTTTGTTGATATATTCGACGTCTCCATGTATGGAGATGATCCTAGAGAGCAAATGAACGGAGCAGTTACTTAGGCCTGACCAGCCGAAGCATCATGGTTTTCTAGCATGAAGTGGAAAGAACATGTTGACAGGTTTTCGTCTGGACAAGGGGGAGATGGATTACAGACGACTAGAAGAGAAGTGTGGCATGTCAGCTTGACATCTGCATCTACAGCCCGTTGATGTGTCCATCTAGTCACTGACGCTGAGCTACAATTTGCAGCTTCGAAACCATCAGTGCTACTATTACTTCCTACTGAAACTCATGTCTGAATATATGCACTGAGCAAGCAATTCCACCCATGTGGCCAGAGTATTTATTCATGTCTCCGCACATGTTAATAACATCAAGGCAACAATGTTAATCAATTTGCAGTTAAGTTTTTCCCCATATTAATCAAGCATAGGTTTGATCAGAGTTGACAGGCAGAAAAGGCAGCTACAGTACCTTCCAGACAAATGGCACACAAAGCGAACAATCTAGATATTTGGTCCAGCTAATGCAGAGAAGATGCTTAGAAAGTATAGCATCCATAGTAGCATAATATACATAGTATAAACTTCACATCTTGAGCCCCTTCAACCCCTAATTAAAGCTGGAAACTTGCAGTAGTACGGCACATAGAATATACGTCGATACAGCTCACCGAACCTTGGAATCTTCATCATCTCTGAGGCTTTTCCGGTACTGATGCTGAATGAGATTATCTTGTCAGTAACTTTGTCAACAAGGATAACCAGATCCCTCTCCAAGTCAAAAGCCTGGATGTCAAAATCAAAGCACAAAAATCCTTCACGGTTACTGCAGAGCGACAAGTCCCTCCCGAATACGCCGTTCATGCTTAGGCGATGCTTCACCACCCACCTGTCAGGGCCTTCCAAACTCCAAATCCGCATCTTACAGCCGTGCAGTTCCTGTTGTGCGTAGCATAAGACCCCCGATGACACGCACAAACACCCATCACAACAATCAAACATGTCTGACCCATTTGGAAATCCTGGCAGGTGAATGATCCTCTGATTGAGCCAATGTGTACCTGTGTCAGGTGCATCGATTGCCAGCAGGGTATGCTCACATACATGGCTCACATACAACACTCCGTTTAGGAAGCGCTCGGTACTATAAAATCCAGAGTCCCTTTCCCAGTGACAACCATGCCATGTGGAATCCTTCGAGAAAAATATCTTAACTTCAGTGGAGTATTCACCATATAGGGAAGAAACTGACTGAAAGGTGAAGACAATGAAGTGTTGGGACCATGATGGATCAAAGCATAACATGAGGTCATACTCAGAGTCTGCCGGTCCAGGTTGAGTATTTGGAAGTGACATCCACTCTTCAGTTGCTGGATTGCACACAATAACGTGGGATATGTCGGCAAGATATGTTGTAATACCACCACGATAACAAAGAAGTAGGCCATTGCTGCAACTCATAAGTTCTAGGTACTCATAACATGGCACAAAGCTCAGTGTCGTGTCAATTTCTTTGTCACTTGAGGGAAGTTCAGCGAGATGGATGCCAGTGCCATCCTCAGGTATTTGGTAGAGTATACCAACAGGACTTCTTGGAAGCTTCTGCCGGTGGTGTGGATCAGATGATAACGCAAGCCAAGACTTGCAGACACATTTGAAGCGGCAAAAGGACTTCAGTGGCAGCCGAGACAAAATCTCCACCACCAGATCATCAGTTAACGACATGAATATCTCCTGCCTGTGTTCCAAATCTCTCCACTTTCCACAGCAAACCCTTATCTACATAAAAAAAGACAAGTAAAAACTGATATAAAACAAAGAAACATAAAAAAGTTGTATCCATTAGAACTGGCTGAGAAACTGTAAAGGTAACAATACCCAACAATACAAGAAAAGCCAAGCCAAATCAATGGATTCAAATTCAAAACATCATCATGCCATAAATGATAATCATTCCCGTCATGCTCAGCACCTCATACTCAAGTTAAACAAATACTACCAGTAACTACAATAATATACAAGTGTGACTGCTATTTGAACTGAAATCACATCCAACTTTTACTGCAGAAACTGAGAATGCACATTCCCTTTTATCAATATTTTTGTGGTCAACAGCAGACTTGGCAACTGAGTACAACCATATGTAGCCTATGCCGCTTGCGGGATTCACTATTTTACAGCAACAGCAGAAACAAAGGAATACTGTTGTTTCACAATAAATCAGCGTCAATGGGGTACAATTGTACACTCTGGAATTACGATCCTAACGACTTGTTAGCGGCATAGAATGATTAAGTCAATTTCTACAGGAGACAAGGCCAGAGAAATTGTGAAGAACCAGGGTCCATCTGCACGAGTTCGGATGAGAAACAGCAACCGAGGAGGAAAAGAAAGAATCGGAATGCTGAGGACTCACCTCCTGCTGGGGGCTCCGGTCTTCGGCGAAGCCGCAAGCACGAGCGGTGCCGTGGAGGAAGAGGGTCAGCGACACGTGGAGCTCGATGTTGCGGGAAGCGGCGGCCGGGCCGGAGATTGGGTCTCCGGTGAAGAGAGTGGAAGAGGGACGGCGGCGGTTTTGCGCCGAGGGTGCTGGCTGTAGCTAAAGCAGAGACTCGTATTGGGCTGGGCCGTTTCCCTCGACCAGCCCTAATCGTGTGCGAAAGTACGGGGTTTTTTCGACCAGAAAAGTTATTCGAGGTCTAAAAAACGTTTACGACCATTTGCTGAAGTGGCTGTAAAAAACAACCTTAGAATATACCCTTTTCACGGGACACAGATTTGGTGCACATGGGCACCAGTGATCTCGATTTTTAAAAAAAAATCAAAAATCATATTTTTGAGTTTCAAAAAATTCTGCAAAAAATCTGCACATAGTCAATGATGTATCCCACAAACGTGCAAAAAAACAATTTCAAATACTTAATATTTTGAGCTACACAAAAATGACAAAATTGTAGATCTGAGTAGTCATTTTCAAATCTTCAAAACATATCAGATTTTGTCATTTTTATCTAGCTCAAAATAAAAAGAATTTCGAATTGGGATTTTGCATGATTGTGGAATGTATCAATGACAGTCTTCAGAATTATTTTCATGATTTTTATAACTTATAAAAATATTTTTAAATTTTTCTTAACATAGCGAGAGCACTGGAGCTCAGGAGCTAAAAACACTTTTCGCTTTTCAGGTGACTAGTACAAATGCCCGTTGTTACGGGTCTTTAAGTTTTATTTCTCAATGCACATATATAATTTATATTTTTTAAAATGCATAATTTTTTTTGAATTGGTTAACCTATTTTGAAAATATAATATTTTTTGCAAAATAATGAACATTTTTTTGACTGTCCGTGAACAATTATTGGACAACATGAACATTTTTTTTCTATTTTTGTTACAAGCGAGCAACTTTTAGCACATGACTTTTTCATTTTTTATTATTTAAAAATTAGTGAAATATTAAAATTTGAGATTCACCGTGAACTGTTATTGAAAGATAATTTATTTCTTTTAGACAAACAAACATAATGCATCAACTTAAACCGTGACCGGCCAAGGCGGATGCCCGGGTGCGGCGGAGATCGAAGGCAGGAGGGCCCACCGCCGCGGCAAAGCAGAAGCGGAAGGCAACCATCCCCTGTGGTCACCCTCCACCGTGTGATTCCTCTAGCTCCCCGCCCTCGTTGTTACCCTCTTTGACGGCGGCGGCCACGCTTGATGAATCTATATACGCAATTTTGTCCCGTCTTGGTTTTTATGGCCGCAATTTTCGTTATTTAAACCTTCGCTACGTCGCATCTATAGTTCGTTCGTTCACATGCTAGAGTCCAACGCAATCTATGTCAAGACATCTCGGCTGCCCCCCTTCGGCAATGAAGGAGACGAGGTAGAAGAGGTGGAGTAGGGAGGCCTCGGCTGCTGCATACGGCATTTTAGTTGTGAATATCTAACAAATTTTAAAACAACTTCACAACTGGAAAGCCGGAACTATGTTTCCTCTCTTTCTTTATTTTAAGCGTAGCATTACAGTTGAGCCATCAACTCATTACAAACTCCTAACTTGATATACGTATGAAAGGATCTAGATATAATACAATATTGTACGAACTCCAAAATGCGTCAAGATGTAAAATGATACATATCAGATTTCTCTCTTTCACACTTTTCTTTTTTCTTTCAATCACACATAACTCTGGATTGAACTAACCCACAAAAAAGGAATAACCAAACACAAGTTACTCTTAAATAAGTTTTTGCACGAACAACTTACACTATATTAGGCAAAGCAACTTGCCATCGGGTCGTTTACAAAAACATAAGATCTTCCAAAATATATTAGATCAGTCTTGTGAGCCATCATTTTAAACACAGAAGGTAGGGCTAGGTGGAGTCCCATGCCACTGATGTTCAACCACACCCTTAATCACCAGATACACCAGGAATTGCGACGGGTTGCTCTGAATCGGCGCCTTGGTGGGTTTCTTCCACTGCGGTGCGCCGCGACCGAGTCGAGATATCCTCCTCTAGCCCATCCCTGACCTGGCGGGTTACCCCATCCTCTATGATATAATCACAAGCCGCCGTCTCCTTCCGGAGGATCCGCCCACCCTCAAGCACCACCACTACCATGCCTCAGTCTGGCCTCCACCACCAATGACCGAGTTGTCTTCCTTACGCCCTCTCCAGTTTCCCCGGCCCCTCTTCTGACTTCTTGTTGAGCATGCGGAGCACCCCTTTTCTTGTTCATGTAACAAAATAAAAACCAATTGAAGCAGCATGAATAATCAATAGATTTTATAGGTGAAGATGCAAACAGAGTGGTACATACTACATACAGTTGTTCTCTCCCTGAAAAAAAAATCATCATGGAGAGATTATATGTCATGTTCTCCAGCTCCACATAAACAGTGCAACATCAAGAAATTCAAGCTCATCCATCAATTCTCATCCAACTCCAGCGTGTCTCCTTGATATGATGCCCTACAGGGAATTGATAGATACATCAATATAAGCAACAAGGAAGCATCTTATTAAGAATGCAGCACAAATGTTATAGTTTCAGGTTACATTGAACTATTGAAATGATTGATACGTCTCCGACGTATCGATAATTTCTTATGTTCCATGCCACATTATTGATGATATCTACATGTTTTATGCACACTTTATGTCATATTCGTGCATTTTCTGGAACTAACCTATTAACAAGATGCCGAAGTGCCGCTGTTTTCTGCTGTTTTTGGTTTCAGAAATCCTAGTAAGGAAATATTCTCGGAATTGGACGAAATCAACGCCCGGGGTATTTGCCACGAAGCTTCCGGAAGACCGAAGAGGAGACGAAGTGGGGCCACGAGGTGGCCAAACCACGGCGGCGCGGCCCAAGCCCGGCCGCGCCGACCTGGTGTGGGCCCTCGTGACGCCCTGACCTGCTCTTCGCCTACAAATAGCCTTCGTCGTTCCCAAAGAGCCACGATACGGAAAACCCAGAGAGACGCCGCCGCCAATCCCATCTCGGGGGATTCAGGAGATCGCCTCCGGCACCTGAATCATCTCCGGAGGACTCTACGCCATGGTCGCCTCCGGAGTGATGTGTGAGTAGTCTACCCCTGGACTATGGGTCCATAGCAGTAGCTAGATGGTTGTCTTCTCCTCATTATGCTTAATTGTCGGTCTTGTGAGCTGCCGAACATGATCAAGATCATCTATCTGTAATTCTATATGTTGTGTTTGTTGGGATCCGATGAATAGAGAATACTTGTTATGTTGATTATCAATTTATATCTATGTGTTGTTTATGATCTTGCATGCTGATACGTCTCCAACGTATCCATAATTTCTGTCGTTCCATGCTTGTTTTATGATAATACTTACATGTTTTGCTTGCACTTTATAATGTTTTTATGCGTTTTCCGGAACTAACCTATTAACAAGATGCCGAAGTGCGGTTTGTTTTTCTTTTTTTTTTTTGAAAGTTCGGCAATATTCTCGGAATTCGACGAAGAAGACCAAACATCATAATTCACCGAGACGGACCAGGACACCGAAGTCGGAGGAGGCACGGGCCCCACACCATAGGGCGCGCGGGCCAGCCGGCCGCCGGCCTATGGGAGGGCACCCTATCTGCGCCGCCTCTTCGCCTATATAAGCCCTTTCGACCTAAAACGCGATACCAATTGACGAAACTCGGAAAGACTTCAGGCGCCGCCATGTCGAAACTCAATACAGAACTCTGTTCCGGCCACCCGGACGGGAAGTGCCCCCGGAAGCCATCTCCATCAACGCCATCGCCTCCATCATGCTCCGTGAGTAGTTCCCCCATGGACTACGGGTTCTAGCTGTAGCTAGGTATTCTCTCCTCCATGTACTTCAATACAATGATCTCATGAGCTGCCTTACATGATTGAGATTCATCGATGTAATCGGTGTTGTGTTTGTTGGGATCCGATGGATGATACATTATGATTAGTCTATCTATAAAGTTTGTGAAGTTATTGTTGCTGCAATCTTGTTATTCTTAATGCTTGTCACTAGGGCAGTGGCATGATCTTAGATTTGAGCTTTATAATTATTGCTTAGATTGTATCTACAAGTTGTATGCACATGTCACTGTCCGGAACCAAAGGCGGAAATCGGGACAACCGGAGGGGATGGCGGTGATGTGAGGGACACATGTTTTCACGGAGTGTTAATGCTTTGCTCCGGTGCTCTATTAAAAGGAGTACCTTAATATCCAGTAGTTTCCCTTGAGGCCCACCGGCTGGTAGGACAAAAGATGTTGTGCAAGTTTCTCATTGCGAGCACGTACGACTATAATTGGAAAACATGCCTACATAATTAATAATCTTGATGTTCTATCTTAATGCTTTGATTCCTATCAATTGCCCACTGTAATTTGTTCACCCAACACTTGTCACTTATTGGAGAGTTACCACTAGTGTAGATCGGGAACCCCGGTCCATCTCTCATCATTATATACTCGTTCTACATGTCATTCGAAGTAGTATCAACTATTTTCCGGTGCCATTGCTCTCATATTGCTATTACTGCTCTTCTGTTACTTGCTCTCATATTACTGCTACTTTCACATCACCCCGTTACTAGTGCTTTTCAGTGCACTGAATTGACAACTCGGTTGTTAAGGCTTATAAGTATTCTTTACCTCCCTTGTGTCGAATCAATAAATTTGGGTTTTACTTCCCGCGAAGACTGCGATCCCCTATACTTGTGGGTTATCAAGTTTTGGCGCCGTTGCCGGGGAGGCATAGCTCTACTCATAAGTTCACCTGGGGAGTACACTCTACCTCTCTCTCTGTTTTATTTTATTTTGTTTTGCTTAGTTTACTTGTGCTTAGTTTATTTCTGTCTAGTATTACTTTGCTTAGTTTACTTTTGTCTAGTTTATTTTTGTCTTGTTTTACTTTTCCTATATACCCAAAAATCCATAAAAATTTGAAAAACCAAAAAATTAAAAACTGTTGTTATGGGAGAACCAACAACCTACTTGGAGCTTATAGAATGTTATAATAATTATAGAGAATCAAGAACTGGTAAAATAATGAGTGCTATGATAGAAAAATTGAATACAATGGCTAGAATCTTGCTTAGACGCCATGATATAAACTGTTGCTCTCAACAGGATACTAAACATCTTAAATTTCAATGTGGCTTTAGTGAGGAATTTTAATTAAGAACTATAATAGGAATTGCTATATTCATTATGGGTTCGAAGAGGTAGAACAATTTGTCTTATTTATGGGAGCCTCCGAG
Organism: Lolium multiflorum; assembly: GCA_030979885.1. Classification (NCBI taxonomy): domain Eukaryota; kingdom Viridiplantae; phylum Streptophyta; class Magnoliopsida; order Poales; family Poaceae; genus Lolium; species Lolium multiflorum. The sequence goes on along the minus strand of CM061750.1, from coordinate 51,119,932 downwards.
ATAGAATCCTTCATGGTTGAGAATTATGAAACTTGTGCTATTTGTAAGGACCTTAAAGATTATGTCTCTACTATCCTTAATTCTTGCATAGAATGCTACAGTAGGAATCCTTATGTCCTTGATTATAAAGAGAGACACATTAATGCACAAGAATGCACTCACAATTTGCAGGAACCGGTGGAAGAAGAAATTGATGAACCTGAAAGCTCATTGGATGAAAAGAGGAGGAAATTGATGAACCTGAAAGCTCATTGGATGAAAAAGAAGAGGAGAGCGACGAACAAAAGGAGGAAGAATGGATTAGCTACCCATGCCAACCTTCTAATGAGAGTAACTCTTTATCTCTTACACTATTTGATTGTCCTCCATGCTTACCGGAAGAGGTTGAATGTTATGTTCCTGTGGATTCTCTTGAAATACTACCTATGAGTAAAACTTGTGAAAATAATTATGCTACTGTTATATATGATAATCCATGCTACTTTGATAAATCTTATGATAATGCTTTGTTTGTGCCTGATGTCGAAATGCATGGTACTAAAGAATTTTGCTTAGTAAATGTTTATGATAAATCTCTAGATGATGGTCCTATGTTACTTGATAATATTAATTATACTACTAATGAAAATGGGATTGGAGAGTTCTTGACTTTATCTATGTGTCCCATATCTTTTGAGATTGATCAACTACCTTGTTATATTATTAATAAAAGTAAGCTTGAAAGTTTTAATTCCACTATTCTTGAGATTGATAAAAATTATGAGTTTGTGGATCATGAAAAGTATGCTGCATGTGATAGTTATATTGTTGAGTTTGTTCATGAAGCTACTGAAAATTATTATGAGAGAGGAAAATATGGTTGTAGAAATTTGCATGGTACTAATACACCTCTCTATATGCTGAAATTGTTGAAGTTACACTTGTTCTATCTTCCTATGCTTGTTACTTTGCTTTTCATGAACTTGTTTATTTACAAGATTCCTTTGCATAGGAAGCATGTTAGGCTTAAATGTGTTTTGAATTTGCCTCTTGATGCTCTCTTTTGCTTCAAATACTATTTCTTGCGAGTGCATCATTAAAGCTGTGAGCCCATCTTAATGGCTATAAAGAAAGAACTTCTTGGGAGATAACCCATCTGTTATTTTGCTACAGTACTTTGTTTTATATCTGTGTCTTGGAAGTTGTTTACTACTGTAGCAACCTCTTCTTATCTTAGTTTTGTGTTTTGTTGTGCCAAGTGAAGCCTCTAATCGGTTGATGCTAGATTTGGATTTCTGCGCAGAAACAGATTTCTATCTGTCACGAATCTGGGCTGTTTTCTCTGTAGGTAACTCAAAAAAATATGCCAATTTACGTGCGTGTTCCTCGGATATGCAACTTTCATTAGTTTTGAGTTTTCTGATTTGAGCAACGGAAGTATTTATTTAAAATTCGTCTTTACTGGCTGTTCTATTTTGGCAGATTCTGTCTCTGTTTTTTGCGTTGTCTCTTGTGGACTTTAAGCAAGGCTTTCGTAGAGGGCTGTAGCTAATGTTTTATTGAGTTCTTACAATGTGCCACTACAGGACCAAGGTGGATTCAAATTTTTTGAGTACTAACCCCTCTAATGAAGTTTATGAGAAGTTTGGTGTGAAGGAAGTTTTCAAGGGTCAAGAGAGGAGGATGATATATGATCAAGAAGAGTGAAAAGTCTAAGCTTGGGGATGCCCCGTGGTTCATCCCTGCATATTTCAAGAAGACTCAAGCGTCTAAGCTTGGGGGCCCCCCTTTCTTCATCAACTTATCAGGTTCCTCCCCGAAACTATATTTTTATTCGGTCACATCATATGTGTTTTACTTGGAGCGTGTGTGCTTTTATTTTTGTTTTTGTTTGAATAAGATCGGATCCTAGCAATCCTTGATTGGGATAGAGACATGCTCCGCTTTTTCATATGAACACTTGTTCTTCGTTTTACTTCTAATGTTCAATGATAAAAGTTGGAAGCTACAATACTTATGGTTATTTGGTTGAAAAAAGAAAATGCCTCATATGTCTTGGATAATTTGACACTTGGCAATTGTTTTGAGCTCTCAAATAGATCATGATTAAGTTTTTTTTCATGTAGTTTAAACCTATTAGTGGAGAACTACCGTAAAGCTTGTTAAAATTGGTTTGCATAATTAATCTCTCTTAAGGTCTAGATATTTTCTGGTAAAAGTGTTTGAGCAACAAGGAAGACAGTGTAGAGTATTATAATGCTTGCAATATGTTTTTATGTAAGTTTTGTTGTACCGGTTCATACTTGCGTTTGCTTCAAACAACCTTGCTAGCCTAAGCCTTGTATCGAGAGGGAATACTTCTCATGCATCCAAAATCCTTGAGCCAACCACTATGCCATTTGTGTCCACCATACCTACCTACTATGTGGTATTTCCGCCATTCCAAAGTAAATTGCTTGAGTGCTACCTTTAAACAATTCAAAATGCTTCTCAATTTGTGTCAATGTTTTATAGCTTATGAGGAAGTATGTGGTGTTTATCTTTCAATCTTGTTGGGCAACTTTCACCAATGGACTAGTGGTTCATCCGCTTATCCAATAATTTTGCAAAAAGAGCTGGCCCCAAATTAATTAACAAAAATAGACACTCCTCCATGGTATGTGATTGTTGGACGTCACCCGAAGGATTCGGTTAGCCATGGCTTGAGAAAGCAAAGGTTGGGAGGAGTGTCATCATAATAAAACTAAAATAAAAAGGCACTCCTTCATGGTATGAGATTGTTGGGCACCCGAGATTCGGTTAGCCATGGTTTGTGAAAGAAAGGTTGGAAGGAGTGCCACCCAAAAATAAAATAAAATAGGAGCCGCTCTTTGAAGGTTTGTCTGAGGGGTTAGAGTGCCCACTACCATTCGTTGACAACAACAAACACCTCTCAAAACTTTACTTTTATGCTCTCTCTATGTTTTCAAAATAAAAGGTCTAGCACAAATATAGCAATCGATGCTTCCCCGTAGAAGGGCCATTCTTTTACTTTTATGTTGAGTCGTTACCTAATTCCTCCCACCTTAGAAGCAAACACTTGTGTCAACTGTGCATTGATTCTTACATACTTGCATATTTGCGTTCATCATATTACTCTATGTTGACAATATCCATGAGATATACATGTTGAAAGTTGAAAGCAACCACTGAAACTTAAATCTTCCTTTGTGTTGCTTCGATGCCTTTACTTTGAATTTATTGCTTTATGAGTTAACTCTTGTGCAAGACTTTTGATGCTTGTCTTGAAAGTATTATTCATGAAAAGTTTTACTATATGTTATCTATTTGTTAGCAACTATAGATCATTGCCTTGAGTCACTTCATTCATTTCATATGCTTTGTAATAGTATGATCAAGGTTATGTAAGTAGCATGTCACTACAGAAATTATTCTTTTTATCGTTTACCTGCTCGAGCAGAACTAAGCTTGGGGATGCTGATACGTCTCCAACGTATCCATAATTTCTGTCGTTCCATGCTTGTTTTATGACAATACTTACATGTTTTGCTTGCACTTTATAATGTTTTTATGCGTTTTAACTAACCTATTAACAAGATGCCGAAGTGCCGGTTCTGTTTTCTGTTTTTGGTCCGAAGGCTGTTCGGCAATATTCTCGGGTCGACGAAACGAAGACCAAACATCATAATTCACCGAGACGGACCAGGACACCGAAGGGGAGTCGGAGGGCCCTGGGGCCCCCACCATAGGGCCGCGGGCCAGCCCCTGGAAGGGCCGGCCTATGGGGAGGGCACTGTGCCCTCTCGCCGCCTCTTCGCCTATATAAGCCCTTTCGACCTAAAAACGCGATACCAATTGACGAAACTCGAGAAAGACTCCAGGGCGCCGCCGCCAGCGAAACTCCAATTGGGGACGAAACTCTGCTCGGCACCTGCCGGACGGGGAGTGCCCCGGAAGCCATCTCCATCAACGCCATCGCCCCATCATGCTCCGTGAGTAGTTCCCCCATGGACTACGGGTTCTAGCAGTAGCTAGTCGGTACTCTCCTCCATGTACTTCAATACAATGATCTCATGAGCTGCCTTACATGATTGAGATTCATCTGATGTAATCGGTGTTGTGTTTGTTGGGATCCGATTGATGATACATTATGATTAGTCTATCTATAAAGTTTGTGAAGTTATTGTTGTTGCAATCTTGTTATTCTTAATGCTTGTCACTAGGGCCCGAGTGGCATGATCGAACCAAAGGCCCCGAAGTGACAGAAATCGGGACAACCGGAGGGGATGGCGGTGATGTGAGGGACACATGTTTTCACGGAGTGTTAATGCTTTGCTTGCTCTATTAAAAGGAGTACCTTAATATAGTTTCCCTTGAGGCCCGGCTGCCACCGGCTGGTAGGACAAAAGATGTTGTGCAAGTTTCTCATTGCGAGCACGTACGACTATAATTGGAAAACATGCCTACATAATTAATAATCTTGATGTTCTATCTTAATGCTTTGATTCCTATCAATTGCCCAACTGTAATTTGTTCACCCAACACTTGTCACTTATTGAGAGTTACCACTAGTGTAGATCGTTGGGAACCCGGTCCATCTCTCATCATTATATACTCGTTCTACATGTCATTGGAAGTAGTATCAACTATTTTCCGGTGCCATTGCTCTCATATTGCTATTACACGTTACGTTATCTTTTGCTCTCATATCGCTACTTTCACATCACCCCTGTTACTAGTGCTTTTCTAGGTGCACCTGAATTGATAACTCAGTTGTTAAGGCTTATAAGTATTCTTTACCTCCCCTTGTGTCGAATCAATAAATTTGGGTTTTACTTCCCGCGAAGACTGCTGCGATCCCCTATACTTGTGGGTTATCACATGCTCTCCGTTATTAGTAGATGCTCTGGCCAAGTTGATGCTAGTAACTCTAAGAGGGGGTATTTATGCTCGATAGTGGGTTCATGTCTCCGTGAATCTGGGGGAGTGAGAAACCTCTAAGATTATGGATGTCTGTTGCCACTAGGGATAAAACATTGGTGCTATGTTCGAGGATGTAGTTACGATTACATTACGCCAATACTTAATGCAATTGTCTGTTGTTAGCAACTTAATACTGGAGGGGGTTCGGATGATAACCTGAAGGTGGACTTTTTAGGCATAGATGCATGTTGGATAGCGGTCTTTGTCGTAATGCCCAATTAAATCTCACAATACTCATCATAATATGTATGTGCATGGTCATGCCTCTTTATTTGTCAATTGCCCAACTATAATTTGTTCACCTAACAGAGACACCTCTAGTGAACCGTGGACCCCGGTCCAATTCTCTATACTGAAATACAATCTACTGCAATACTTGTTCTCTGTTTTCGCAAACAATCATCATCCACACTATACATCTAATCCTTTATTACAGCAAGCGGTGAGATTGACAACCTCGCTATTTCGTTGGGGCAAAGTACTTGGTTTGTGTTGTGCAGGTTCCACGTTGGCGCGGAATCCCTGGTGTTGCGCCGCACTACATCTCGCCGCCATCAACCTTCAACGTGCTTCTTGGCTCCTACGGTTCGATAAACCTTGGTTTCATACCGAGGGAAAACTTGCCGCTGTGGGCATCACACCTTCCTCTTGGGGTTCCCAACGGACGCGTCCGTACGCGTATCAAGCTTTTCTGGCGCGTTGCCGGGAGATCAAGACACGCTGCAAGGGGAGTCTCCACCAATCTCTTTACTTTGTTTTTGTCTTGCTTAGTTTTATTTACTACTTTGTTTGCTGCACTAAATCAAAATACAAAAAAATTAGTTGCTAGTTTTACTTTATTTGATGTCTTGTTGGCTATATCAAAAACACAAAAAAATTAGTTACTTGCAGTTACTTTACTTATTTCATTATGTTTCCTTTTAGTTTTACCGTAAAAAACATGCCGGTAGGGCGCGGGTCTATAATTGGGAGAAATAATATAGAAGAATTTTTCAATCATGTTAGTACCGTTGATGATTTTGAAGATAGACACTTGGTAGATCTTGCTCCTACTTATGAAATTGCTGCTGCTGCTTTAGTTCGCATGTTGGAAACTAAATTTGTTAATCTCAATCCTATAATCCAACACATGTTTCTTACACTCGGTGATATGGAAGAAGGGAAAAGAAAGATTTTGTTTTAGAAACCCTTCTTAGAGAATTTGGTGGTCTAGCAAGAGAGGCTAGAAAGGTCTTTACTAAATATAATATGCTTGGTTCTCACACCAATTTTGTTAGTCTCCTTGAAAAAATGGATATGGATAGAATAAAGTACACTAATAATATTAATGATGGTGGGGAGATCAGTACCAATACCATGTAAGCTCCTAGCGATGAATGATGCACTAGAAAATAACTATGCTTGGCTTGTTCCGGAAAATTTATTTGATGAGAGTAGCAAGCCTAAGACTAATGAAAAGGGAGACGCTAAAACTTATGTATCCAATATACTATGCTTGGCTGAGAAACTCCACACCCCGCTGTAGATGCATCATCCTTCGATAATACTTGATACACACTTTCTGCGCCTAGCTGAAAAGCGCTTATGGGAGACAACCCATGTTTTTACTACAGTACTTGGTTTTTATTTTGTGTCTTGGAAGTTGTTTACTACTGTAGCAACCTCTCCTTATCTTAGTTTAGTGTTTTGTTGTGCCAAGTAAAGTCGTTGATAGTAAAGTTCATACTAGATTTGGATTACTGCGCAGAAACAGATTTCTTTGCTGTCACGAATCTGGGCTGTTTTCTCTGTAGGTAACTCAGAAAATTATGCCAATTTACGTGAGTGATCCTCAGATATGTACGCAACTTTCATTAATTTTGAGCATTTTCGTTTGAGCAAGTATGGTGCCCCAATAAAATTCTTACGAACTGTTCTGTTTTGACAGATTCTGCCTTTTATTTCGCATTGCCTGTTTTGTTATGTTCGATGGATATTTCGATTCCATTGACTTTCAGTAGCTTTGTGCAATGTCCAGAAATGTTAAGAATGATTATGTCACCTCTGAACATGTATATTTTGATTGTGCACTAACCCTCTAATAAGTTGTTCTAAGTTTGGTGTGGAGGAAGTTTTCAGGATCAAGAGAGGGAGATGATACAACATGATCAAGGAGAGTGAAAGCTCTAAGCTTGGAGATTGTGGTTCACCCCTGCATATATCAAGAAGACTCAGCGTCTAAGCTTGGGGATGCCCAAGACATCCCCTTCTTTATCGACAACATTATCGAGTTCCTCCCGAAACTATATTTTTATTCCATCACATCTTATGTGCTTTGCTTGGAGCATCGGTTTGTTTTTGTTTTTGTTTTGTTTGAATAAAATGGATCCTAGCATTCCTTGTGTGGGAGAGAGACACGCTCCGCTGTAGCATATGGACAAGTATGTCCTTAGGCTCTACTCATAATATTCATGGCGAAGTTTCTTCTTCGTTAAATTGTTATATGGTTGGAATTGGTGATACATGTAGTAATTGCTATAATGTCTTGGATAATGTGATACTTGGCAATTGTTGTGCTCATGTTTAAGCTCTTGCATCATATGCTTTGCACCTATTAATGAAGAAATACATAGAGCATGCTAAAATTTGGTTTGCATATTTGGTCTCTCTAAAGTCTAGATAATTTCTAGTATTGAGTTTGAACAACAAGGAAGACGGTGTAGAGTCTTATAATGTTTTCAATATGTCTTTTATGTGAGTTTTGCTACACCGGTTCATCCTTATGTTTGTTTCAAATAGCCTTGCTAGCCTAACCTTTGTATCGAGAGGGAATACTTCTCATGCATCCAAAATACTTGAGCCAACCACTATGCCATTTGTGTCCACCATACCTACCTACTACATGGTATTTCTCCGCCATTTCAAAGTAAATTGCTTGAGTGCTACCTTTAAATTTCCATTCTCTACCTTTACAATATATAGCTCATGGGACAAATAGCTTAAAAACTATTGTGGTATTGAATATGTACTTATGCACTTTATCTCTTATTAAGTTGCTCGTTGTGCGATAACCATGTTCCTGGGGACGCCATCAACTACTCTTTGTTGAATTTCATGTGAGTTGCTATGCATGTTCGTCTTGTCAAGTAAGAGATCTACCACCTTATGGTTAGAGCGTGCATATTGTTAGAGAAGAACATTGGGCCGCTAACTAAAGCCATGATCCATGGTGGAAGTTTCATTTGGACATATATCCTCAATCTCATATGAGAAAAATTAATTGTTGCTACATGCTTATGCATAAAGAGGAGTCCATTATCTGTTGTCTATGTTGTCCGGTATGGATGTCTAAGTTGAGAATAATCAATAGAGAAATCCGATGCGAGCTTTCTCCTTAGACCTTTGTACGGGCGGCATAGAGGTACCTTTGTGACACTTGGTTAAAACATGTGCATTGCGATGATCCCGGTAGTCCAAGCTAATTAGGACAAGGTGCGGGCACTATTAGTATACTATGCATGAGGCTTGCAACTTGTAAGATATAATTTACATGATACATATGCTTTATTACTACCGACAAAATTGTTTCTTGTTTTCAAAATCAAAGCTCTAGCACAAATATAGCAATCATGCTTTCCTCTTTGAAGGACCATTCTTTTACTTTTATTGTTGAGTCAGTTCACCTATTTCTCTCCACCTCAAGAAGCAAACACTTGTGTGTGTGCACATTACATATTTGCATATTGCACTTGTTATATTACTCTATGTTGACAATATCCATGAGATATACATGTTACAAGTTGAAAGCAAACGCTGAAACTTCATCTTCCTTTGTGTTGCTTCAATGCTTCTACTATGAATTATTGCTTTTTGAGTTAACTCTTATGCAAGACTTATTGATGCTTGTCTTGAAGTACTATTCATGAAAAGTCTTTGCTATATGATTCACTTGTTTACTCATGTCATTTACATTGTTTTGATCGCTGCATTCACTACATATGTTGTACAAATAGTATGATCAAGGTTATGATGGCATGTCACTCCAGAAATTATCTTTGTTTATCGTTTACCTGCTCGGGACGAGCAGAACTAAGCTTGGGGATGCTGATACGTCTCCGACGTATCGATAATTTCTTATGTTCCATGCCACATTATTGATGATATCTACATGTTTTATGCACACTTTATGTCATATTCGTGCATTTTCTAGAACTAACCTATTAACAAGATGCCGAGTGCCATTTTTTTTTCTGCTGTTTTTGGTTTCAGAAATCCTAGTAAGGAAATATTCTCGGAATTGGACGAAATCAACGCCCAGGGTCCTATTTTGCCACGAAGCTTCCGAAGACCGAAGAGGAGACGAAGTGGGGCCACGAGGTGGCCAAACCACGCGGCGCGGCCCAAGCCCTGGCGCCCTTGTGGTGTGGGCCCTCGTGACGCCTTCCTGCCCTTCCGCCTACAAATAGCCTTTGTCGCGAAACCCCCAGTACGAGAGCCACGATACGGAAAACCTTTCGAGACGCCGCCGTCTAATCCCATCTCGGGGATTCAGGAGATCGCCTCCGGCACCTGGAGAGGGGAATCATCTCCGGAGGACTCTACGCCGCCATGGTCGCCTCGGAGTGATGTGTGAGTAGTCTACCCCTGGACTATGGGTCCATAGCAGTAGCTAGATGGTTGTCTTCTTCTCATTATGCTTAATTGTCGGGTCTTGTGAGCTGCCGAACATGATCAAGATCATCTATCTGTAATTCTATATGTTGTGTTTGTTGGGATCCGATGAATAGAGAATACTTGTTATGTTGATTATCAATTTATATCTATGTGTTGTTTATGATCTTGCATGCTCTCCGTTATTAGTAGATGCTCGGCCAAGTTGATGCTAGTAACTCCAAGAGGGAGTATTTATGCTCGATAGTGGGTTCATGTCTCCGTGAACTGGGGGAGTGACGAAACCTCTAAGATTATGGATGTCCTGTTGCCACGGGGATAAAACATTGGTGCTATGTTCGAGGATGTAGTTACCGATTACATTACGCGCAATACTTAATGCAATTGTGTTGTTAGCAACTTAATACTGGAGGGGTTCGGATGATAACTGAAGGTGGACTTTTTAGGCATAGATGCATTTGGATAGCGGTCTATGTACTTTGTCGTAATGCCCAATTAAATCTCACAATACTCATCATAATATGTATGTGCATGGTCATGCCCTCTTTATTTGTCAATTGTAATTTGTTCACCCAACATCTGTTTATCTTATGGGAGAGACACCTCTAGTGAGCTGTGGACCCCGGTCCATTCTCTATCTTGAAATACAATCTACTGCAATCTTGTTCTACTGCAAACAATCATCATCCACACTATACATCTAATCCTTTGTTACAGCAAGCGGTGAGATTGACAACCTTGTTTCGTTGGGGCAAAGTACTTGGTTTGTGTTGTGCAGGTTCCACGTTGGCGCCGGAATCCCTGGTGTTGCGCCGCACTACATCTCGCCGCCATCAACCTTCAACGTGCTTCTTGGCTCCTGATACGTCCAAAACGTATCTACTTTCCCGAACACTTTTGCTGTTGTTTTGCCTCTAATTTGTGTATTTTGGATGCAACTAACACGGACTAACGCTGTTTTAGCAGGCGTTCTGGTGTCTTTTTTTGTCAAATCCAACTTTCAGGAAAAACCTCGGGATTTTGACGAAGGCCCTATTTTCCCAGACGACGGAGAGAAGGACAAATCAAGTGGAGGCCAGGGCCCCACACCATAAGGCGCGCGGCCTAGGGGGCCCGCGCGGCCCTATGGTGTGGCCTCGCCGGCCTCCGACGCCCTCCTTCGGACTACTTATCGGCCTCGACCTAAAAACGCACGGAGAGAAGTCGAAGTCGCCAGAAACCCTCCAGAACGCCGCCACATCATGAAACTCTATCTCGGGAGCCAGAAGTCTCCGTTTTGGCACTCCGCCGGGACGGGGAATTGGAGGAGATCATCGCCATCATCACCGCCAACGCCTCTACATCAACCAGCCATGTTTCCCCCATCCATGTGTGAGTAATTCCCCCGCTGTGGGAAGGGGATGGTAGGGATTGGATGAGATTGGTCATGTAATAGTCATAAGATTGTTAGGGCATAGTGCCTAGTATCCGTAGATGTTACTTTTATGATATTGTTGCAACTTGTTATGCTTAATGCTTGTCACTAGGCCCGAGTGCCATGATCTCAGATCTGAACATGTTATTGATTCATGAAGATATTCGTTGTTTATGATCTTACCAAGTTGTATACACATGTCGCTGTCCGGAACCAATGGCCCCGCGGGACAACCGGAGGGGATGGTAGTGATGTGAGGATCACATGTGTTCACGGAGTGTTAATGCTTTGCTCCGGTACTCTATTAAAAGGAGTACCTTAATATCCAGTAGTTTCCCTAGAGGCCCGGCTTCCACCGGCTGGTAGGACAAAAGATGTTGTGCAAGTTTCTCATTGCGAGCACGTACGACTATATATGGAACACATGTCTATTGATTGATTAGTACTTGGATACGTTTTATTATTATCTGCAAATGCTTTGATTGTTACATGAGTTTCTCTCATCCATGCAACGCCTTCATCCGTCCCCGTGCCTACAGTATTTTAATCCTGCTGTTTACTAAAATCCACTGCTCTTTGTTACTGCTGTTATTTCACTACTCTGCTATAAAACTGTTACTCTGATAAACTCTTGCGAGCAAGTCTGTTTCAGGTGCGCTGAATTGACAACTCCGCTGTTAAGGCTTTCAAGTATTCTTTGTCTCCCCCTTGTGAATCAATAAATTGGGTTTACTTCCTCGAAGGCATCCCATATACTTGTGGGTCATCACTCCTCTCGAAACCTTGGTTTCATACTGAGGGAAAACTTGCCGCTGTGCGCATCACACCTTCCTCTTGGGGTTCCCAACGGACGCGTGCTGTACGCGTATCAATGATGCAATACACCAAAGCTTCTAATAACATTCAAGCTATAGCCTAACAATAAAGAAAAGGTCCCATGTCAATGACGCTTTGTTTGTGATCATGATACAAGTTATAGAAGTAATTGGGTGGATACAAGTTATAGAAGTAATTGGGTGGTTAGAACTTAATTGGAATCTGTAGCTAGTTTGAAGGGTGGGCTTCTCTGATTTTGTTGGTGCTCAACTAATTGTAGAGGATTGGAGAACCTGAGTTGTATTTGAATTATTTTACTCCAAGTCCAAAACTGTGAAAAAGAAAGAAACCATGCTAATGAATTATGTCTACTCGGTGAACATCAAATTACTTTAAAACATCAGTAAATTATTCATACCAATGAGAATAAAGTGGGCTTTGGCATCTACAATAAAGAATCTATACACATCTGCAAGTGATCTGCTCAGCTGTTCACCTTATATAACTGACCACACCCAAGTCAATTTAATTTATATACCCAACTACAATGGACACTGAACCAAATGGAATAATATAACCTGGGATGTGTTTTGGGTCCTAGTGTAGGAGCTTTCTATCCTTCTGGTTTGCTCATTGGTTTGGAGGTGTTGAGATATAGCATGCTCACCTAATAACCAGTTGTCTTCTGGTAAAAAGATAATATAATTAGCCTGAATTATGGAAGTATGTCAGCAAATGGCAACATGTCCACAGATAAGTGAAAATTAAGTTGCGGTACTTCATTTTACCCACAACATCCAAGAGGTAGCCAGTAGATGCACTTCTTCTGGTGAATATAATATAGTAATATGTGTTCAGTCTTCCATTTTCATGAGACGGCAAATTTTAGAGGTTACTTGTTGTCTGCTTCTTCTCGATGTGGCTATCTTACAGACTACTTTAGTGTATAGTAATTACAACCTAACACCTTTGCTCATATCATAAGTAGATGTAGCATGGTTACAGTGATCCTATATAGATAACCCTCCTGTGAGAGTGATCCCATATAGATAACCGTCCTGATTGACATTTGCTAATCTATGTGTTACAGTGAAGGGACACATGATTCCTGAACAGATAGAATATAAATGTTATACCATACGACAATATATATAACAACATAAACTTGTTTTATTGTTCTCTTTCTCAACAATTTGTAAGTAACAATTGAACACAATATATGAACATATATTTTCGCATTGAATTCCACTAAGTATATGAACATGGATGCTCACCTGTTGAGATGGTGGCGCCCTTGGCTTTGATCTCAATAATCTTCTGGATAATGATATCACTGAGTGTCGACTTGGAAAAGTTGATATGAGAAGGTTGCGAGGGTACCCATCCTCTTGCCAATCACTGTCTATCAATAAGCAAAATCATCAAATTCGCATCAGCTAGACAACATCAAAAAACATTACAATGAGCATATGTTTGATAAAAATTTCGCAGTTGTCAAATCGAGTCATTTCAGTGATTGGCAAGAGATCTGGTAGAAGAAAAACAAAGCTACAACCTGACATACATAACCTAATATACTTGATCAAATATGTAGCATTAATACCTTTGAATCCAGATTCCAGCACAAGAAGAGGCATAAGAAAAAATATCAGTTGATTCGTTCTGATGTAGTGGCAGAATAGGGAACAACTTCGTTCTTTTTAAGTAGTGTAGATGTAGATGTAGATACAACTTGTACTCCGTCTCAACCAACAAAATTTTCTACCAATTTCAAAAAATATCATCTATACATTGTCCTTAAAAGAAATAGAAATTAAAGTAATACTAAAAGCTAATTTTGCTGACTATGAGCAGGGCAATGGCTATTCAAACAAAAGTTACCACTATAAACTATGATTGAAAGCAATGTGGTGAAGAGGTTTTTTTACGTGATTGCCATGATGTAGACTTCGGTTTCAATTGTGTTCAACATCACATCTTTTCTTCTTGCGTTCATCTCAAACTCGACTCAACTTCCACTACTGTAACCTAGCATTAGCTATGTGATTTCACGCCACCTCGTCGTGGCAATGCTAGTGTGGCGTTGAGGATCACGATTCTTCAAGGTTATGGATGGACCATTGTACGTACGACATTCCTAGCACGTGCACGCATCAGCCTTAACATACCACACGCTCCTAAGATGTAAGGCCAACGGGTCGACGTAAATGGACCAAAAGCGTACATTTGTGTTACGCTCCAGCAGTTAGACGCAAAATGACTGAACGTGCATGTAAACCTGGTCTAAATATTCGGCAGAAATATGGGTTCACGCGTCCATTTTGGTCTGATTGACCCCCTCTATCCTCCTTTAATGCAGGACAGATCCATGTGCTGACTAATGATGGCCACACAAAAGACATATTTTTTCTCACACCTCATTAATTACTGCATGGCAGAGTCCTCGCGGTCAAAAAAATCCATCCCCGTCGTTGGTGAAGAGGCAGACGCATACAAATATGTGACGAATTTTCTTGTCCGCATCTAACGCAAACGGACATAAATTATGCTCGAAATGCGTCACCCGGTTCAAGGAGGTGTCAATATGGCCGGTCTGGATTTTCCCCACCCTTATGAGTAGCTTCACATGAATATGTCAGGGATCAAGTTCGCCGACCAAGACACGTTAGGTCGTCTTACCATACCTTGCACCATAGGATAAATATGCTACATTGAACATGCCAATACTTAAAATGGTTTTGCTAATTCTTAGTCGAACGGGTAATTAATTTAGAGCTTCAACAGTTGGTTTTGGGTCATGATTGTGCTAGTTAGTGAGTTACAAGTGGGTTGCATCTAAGTAAAGGTGGTCCGCGTAGCAGTTGCAATTGAGATTTTTATAGCTATTAATGCATTACCGCTGAGAAAAGATGTATGTGCAGTAAAAAATATTCCCGTAAAATATAAACCATGGGTCAACGTCAACTGACTAAAAATTAATAGGTTTACCCATTGTAAACATTTATCTAAACTTGCTAGCTTCTAGTTGTAAATTTTTAGAAGGTCGTTGCAAGTGCTTGAAAACAATGCTAGCAAAGATATTGCACGATTTAAGCACCAACATATGTCTACATGGTTGCTATCATTACATACAACTTGTTTTCAATGGGACGATGCTTTTTTTACACCCGGGAGCATATGCTCCTGGTTTTTTTATGACTTTTAAATATAGTTAAAAATGTTAAAAGAAATTTTAAAAAATTGGCGCGTCCCTCTCAACATGATATGTGCTCATAAAGTCGTTTCACGGAAAATCGACATTTTCTTGTGTCGTGTGCAAAAAAAGACAAAATTTTGTATTAAAAAAAGCTTTTCACAAGACATTTGTTTATCTTTTTCACACCGAACACAAAAAATATCAATTTTCAAAAAAACGATTTATGATTTTTTGGAACACAGAAGTATAGTTTTGAAATACTAAAAAAATAGGAGCACTGGTGCTCGGGTACACCAAATCTCTATCCTGCATGATGTAGTTAATTTGTAAGGAGGTGCTAGAACTAGGCAACTTACTTCCATGCAAGTGCTCCAAGAGAGACTGTTCCATGTCACTAAACACTCATCTATAAAAAACGAAAATCAATTTTGATCTTGGGAGCATGTGCTCCTGCCTCCTGGTACCCAAGAAAATATTTTACAATATCAAAAAGAATTTGAATAAAAATTTAGAGAGTATATTATCGACATTATATGTATGCAAGCTAAGTTTATGAATGCATACACATGATCTGAATACACGTGCAAAGTTTTGGGAGAAGTTACGTTATATTTTGAGCTACGGAAAAATAACATGTTTGTGGTTGTGTATAGGAATGGAAAATTTTGATTTTTGTCAGAAAATTTTCTTTTTATTATATTTCAAAGTACCACATATTCTCATCCGAAATTTACAGCATACCATCAGAATGTTTATATGCATGTGCACATTTATTTTCAGGTTTTTTAGAATCATGGAAATATGTTTTTTTACAAAACTAAAAGCACTGCTGCTTATGTCAAAGACACTGCTGCGTCAACTAATTTAAAACGAAGGGAATAGATGCCATAGAAGGCATATGACCGGTGAGGCCAGCAGGTTGGAGCGGACGGACAGGATACACCATAGATTCTGATCGGACGGTCAGTATTGTGTAGTTTTAGATGCTCGGAGAAAACACGCCAGACAAGAGGAATCAGGCTGGCGGTCGCGGCGTCGCACGTGTTCCTCACCTCTCGGCCCCCGAATGGTTTCTTCTTGTCCCTCACCATTTCTCTCTCTCTCTCTCTGCAGTAACCCTATCTTCCTCACCGCCCCCTTCTCTTTCACCCTCCTGGCGACGGCGCCCGGCGCCGGCGGGCTTCGGAGGGAGGTCGGATGCTCCCTCTCCTCTCCCTCTCCTCTCTCGCAATCTCTGACCTCTGACAACCCCCTCTACCGCTTCTTTCTGTAGCTAGAGCGGCCGGCGACCGGGAGGACGCCGGCGACCAACACCCCGAGCCAGCGACCGCGAACGACCTCGCCGGCAGCGCTGCATCTTCTCCAAGTTTGCTGATCCCCTCTTCAGAACCCGAGGTACAACCCTAGACCTCAAGATCTGATTCGGTCCTGCACTGTTGATGTTCCCTTTCCGAATCATTCAAGTTAGTTCTGAAATTCAAGGAAGAGTACAGCGAAGAGTATTAGATGAGGGCCAGTAGTTGAGCAGGGCCAGTGTCAGAAATTGAGTATCTGCACGAGAAAAGTATGAAAGAATTATGCAACTTATCTGAGCATGCTTAGGTCTGGAACAACGCTTATCTCCTTGATTGTGAACTCCCGAGGGATTGTGGCTTGGTTCAAGATAATACGTACTTACTTTTAGATGATCTACGAATACATCATAAAAAATAATGCAATTGGAATAACATCCATGAACAAACAACTATATCATGAAGTTTGCATTTAGTACTTATTTTTCTGCATTCAAACTTCAAAGATATTTTCGAGAGGCAAAGACTACTCGAACATAATCTCGTAACGTGTCACTAAATGGCTAACCCTAATCACATTTAGAGAAGTTAACAATGCTGGGTAGAGCAAATAAGTTTTTTTTTAAATGATGGCGTGTTTCCCCACTGGAGGGCCTACATGAACTCATGTGCCTTCAGTTTTTCATCTCACTTGCTTCCCCCTACTGGATATGAAAATGCTAATATAAGTTTTGTAATCAACATATCATGGCTAATATATCGTATGAGCACATACTTTTTCATAGGCAAGCTCAACGCTGAACAGCAAATGAATACTGACGGATACCCAGGACATTGTTTCACATAGATAAACAGAAAACTTGATAAAATCATAAAATTCAGTGTTGAAAAGTGACCCAGAAGGGGCTAATGGTGTCCAATGTTGGGTCAGACACAGCAACCTTTAAGGCTTACCGGTATCCTGTAGCTGTTCCAATTCGCTAGCGCGGGCTTCCCCCCAGCTTAATTGCTGCTCATCGGGTCCTCCTTACACTTTTTTAGGCTCCTCCTTGAGGCCAGCAGCTGAGCCTTCTGGTGGGTCAATCGATCTTCGGTTTTATTTCACTGTCGGATAGCTATGATCTGACCTTATGATAGGTTTTTTCATAAAATGCTGTTCTTGTTGTGATGGTTCACTTGATCAGTTTTGATTGTGTCTGTTCTTCTTGTGATGGTTCACTTGATCAATTTTGATTGTGAGTGGATCTATCATGTCTAGTGTGCTATGCTTGAATCTGGGCTGGATGTTTCAAATGAGTGGTTGCATAATGGCGTTGGATTTGTTTGCGCATGGGTAAGGGCCCTAATCCACTTGCTCCTGGGGCTGTGTTTTATGTCTATTCTATGTAAAATTATTGTCTTGCTCTTCCATCAACGAGTGTATTCAGAACATATGGATTTCATGTAACACTATGCATGTGCTATTGGCTGGGGCACTGTGTTAGCATTTCATATAGCTTAGCTATCTGTTCCAGTTTCCAGAGTTGAATTTCTAGTAATATGTCCTGACTCCTGAGGATATGTGAAGAGATCTTTGCTTCTTCAGGTGCTATCTTCAAACTTCAGTTTCCCTAAAAAGGCTTTACACTGTAATTTGTTTCTTACTGAAACTTCTGCAATTGCTTTATTTTGTGTGATTTATATGTATAACCATCTAAAACTACTACGGGCCCTGCATTTTCTACAACATTTATAAACATTGTATGTCATGATAAATCATGTAATAGCTGTCTGGTTACCATATGTTTCTTCAATCTTAAACATCGTATTGAGTATTGATGGATACCGTCAGAAATATAAACTGCTGTTGTTTTGGTAGGTGCAAAGACTCTGTGTTTGCGGATCAATTGACCACCTGTCTGTGGGTTGCAAATCTGGACACAGCCTTCCGAAGTTTGACAGTCATTATCTTCTCAGCAATACATTTCCGGACAAGATGCCAAAAATAAAGAACCTGTCTGATGCATGTAAAGTATCATTTTCTCCAGATGGACCCATATCTGAAGAAGCACTCGAGAAAGTTCGTGCACTGTTAGGTGAGTAAAACTTTATACCATTTTTAATAGTTAGGAGTTATTTTTTTTGGGTATTGCTATGGTAGAGGGTATATACATTATCTAATTGCAGAGTCTGCATATCCTTCATCTCCTAACTTTTTTTCACTTGCCAACCACTATCATCATCTACTACTTTTTGTCTAATGTTCTTCATCCTAACTGGATGATAGATCATATGCTAGCCTAGTGTAATGTTCTTCTCAGTAACCGTATCTCATTGAACGAAGTTGAGTCAGTTGTTGCTATGATAGAGAAGTTCTGCCAGTAACCTTGCCAAGTTAGTTCTAACTGTTTCTTTAATACACGGTACTAACAAGACAACAACGAATAACAAATTACTTATAACTTGTTTGAAGCTGGTTGCTTCTTTTTTAGTTGCACCTCATCCTCGATTACATGTACCATTTGAAGTTCTGCTTTAGTGTAATGTTTTTTATTGAAAATGTTCCATGCTTTGCGTTTTAAAAAATGTCCCGAGAGCCCTTCAAAAAATCTCATTGGTTACATTTGCTGGCAAACAATATGAACTTGCCAACTAATAAGACAAGAATTCTGTACCATTTTCTGGACATTGGCAGATTCATCCTTCTTTTTATTTTGTATTCCCAGATGAGATCAGACCTTTAGATCTTGGCCTAGATAACGAAGCACAAATTGCACGTACTTGGAATAGTTCTGCGCGTCAACAGAACGGGAGACGAGGGCGTGGTGGGCCTAATCAGAACGCGTCCCCAATCAAATATCTGCACATTCATGAATCTGATAGTTTCTCTGTAAGATCTCTTCTTCACTATCTCACTTAAAGTGTGCATTTTCAAATGAATACATGACATTCCTCCTTTTTTACAAGTAACGATTTTGATAATTTATTTTGCAGATGGGTATATTTTGTATGCCGCCGTCATCAGTTATTCCTCTTCACAATCATCCAGCAATGACTGTGCTGAGCAAGCTTCTATATGGCAAGTTGCAGGCTGAATCTTACGACTGGATCGATGTAGCTGATCCAACTGACCCGTTAAAGCGTAAGTTCTACCATTCGGAAATCTTCTATGCGGCAGTGGCCGTAGTCACACGATTTGTTAATCTGTTTGTGCATGATAGCTAGTATACAATTCATGATTCATCATTTCATCTAGTTCCTTGTTGAATTTTTTTCTTGCTAAATGAATGGAAATGCAAATTAAGTGTGCTTTATGTAGAAAATAATTTTTTCGTACTCTTATCATCTAATCAGCACAGTATGTGTTTACCTAAATTGATACTAATAACCGCGTATGTGCATGGCAAGTCTCCCTAATAAGCATGTAAAGGATCCTTCTGTGTGCAATTCAAGGTTGAACGCTTTCAGATAATAGAATCTTTGCTTTAGGGCGCGTTTTCTGTACTTTTGACTGCGCTTGTCTCACCCTAATCTCCTGTCCAAGCACACAATGTTGTGCTCACTGATCAGAATACCGATGGAAGCCCTGTGCTAAATATTCTTGCCTCAAATAATCACAAATAGTCTTCAGAGTGAAATGTCACAAATAGTCTGCAGAATGAAATATGGACCGCCAATCCTCACATGTCAACCCATTATCTAGAAATGTCCACACAGATCCTTATGCAAAAAGTATGCACACAATTGGAATCAAATGATATTACGAGAGTTCCATGCACCATGCAGAAAACAAATGTTAGCGTCAGCTGAATCCAGACCCAGAAACCTTGAATCTAGCTCCTACCTCTAACATCCACACCAGGATGAGGGAAACGTGTGACAGAGAACCAAACTTGTGTTGGGGAAAAGCACCAACCATGTAGACACTGGGCATGAATGATGTGGAGAGAGATGCTATGGGGGTCTAAGCCTTCTGGAGGCTTCTATTGTGAGAAAGATCCCAGAGCTTTCGCTTCTCTAGCAGCAGCTGTGTCCGGCGAGATGGGGATCACAACGCCTCTCTCGCACCTGACCTGTGCGTGCCTACTAGAAACAGAACGAAACGGTATCCAATTCACTTGGCGGTGGCATTTTCGGTGTAAATTGAGCTGCTCCGTGTTTTACAGCTTCGTGGATTTGCCAAACAGGTGCTATGTATTTTGTACACAGTTTTACCTCAGCTTCGCGAATCTAGCTCCATGGAGTTTAGGTGTTCGGCACTGCTCCGCACCGGATTTCTGGGAAGCTGGGAGCTGGAGAACTCCTGTACACGCCTTTTTAGTTGAAATCGTCTTTTTAGATGTAGCAGTAAAAAATTGCTAGAATAGATAAAGAGCCCCTAACTAGATACGGCAGAACTTCAACGTGAGTGATGATCTTACCTATTATTCTCATAAGTAAATGAGTCATTTTAAAACGACAGTTTTCTAAAGAAGGCCTTCGCTCCCACACAGTTCTGCTGATGTTGCTCTCATTCAAACTGATACTGATGTTGTCAGTTATTGGAACACTATCTGTGATGACATGTTTTGTGACATGCCATCTTTTTCCTCCACCCTACGTTATGTCTTAGTTGTACAATACAGTGCAACTTGCCTATTTTTACATAGCAAGTTGCTAAGAAGTTGTTGAATACCATGACATTCTTAATCAGAATATGGTAATGCTAAAACCAAAACCTTGAACCAATGACAGATAGTTAAATGTGATGCATCTTAAGAACTGACGTATTTCCTGCTATCTAATTTTAAAAATGGCTATGCATCACACATTACTATTATGGATCATTTATCACTCATGCAAATATTCATAATTTAAATCCTTAGGTTGGTTGTTTATAATCTGTGTACCAACTAATAAGATTATGTAGCTTGACTCCGGTGCAGCAAGACCAGCAAGGTGTGTAAGAGATCGTGAAATGACTGCGCCAGAGACAACCATTCTTTATCCTGATCGAGGTGGTAACATCCACACTTTCAGAGCCATCACACCTTGTGCACTCTTTGACGTTCTTACTCCACCATATTCTGCTGAGAAGGGGAGAGACTGTTCATACTTCCGGAAGTCTTCAGTGAAGGAACCACCTGGTATGCACAGCTCTTCAAACTTGATTGTTTGTTTTGTCTATTATTCTATTATATTATGCCAGTTCTGAGCCGTGTTAACATTTCCTTCAACAATTTCAGTTGTTTTGCCAAGTGAAATAGATAGCTCAGAAGTAGTCTGGTTGGAGGAATTGGAGGACCATCAGCCTCCAGAGGGATTTGTTGTTGCTAGAGGTCTGTATAAAGGCCCTGTGATAAGGAGATAGTTAGGTTTATACCACTTTTGCACATGGATCACGAATCAGTTGAGGATGCAGTGCAGGCTCCTAGTATCAGTTGTATGTGTGTTTAGGAGAGCAAGCATCATCCAGTCGACATGCCGCCTGCGATTTACAGTGTACACGACCTGATCTGGATGAATGAATAGCGGTGTTTCTTCCATTTTACTTGTAATGCTGCTGGTCTGTGATGTAGTTACGTGGCTCTATCATACTTCTTTTGAGACGAGGAGAGTTCTTGTCATGTTGTATTAGGTAGAACAAGTGGCTTGAGCTTCTCACCTAATGATTATTCAAGAAAAAAGATTTGGTGTGGTGGACCTATTAGTCCATCTCATTATGTAAACAGTTGCATAAATATTCTTTGGGATAAAACCGTTTGTGTCCTTGCAAAAAACTGACAATGCGGTGTCCACTCTGATAACCCTTGCCATGATTTCAACTGTTACTCTTCTCCAAAATGATCGATCTGCTTAAATTGTGAAACCGATTACTACTTGTACTCAGTTGTACTATTTATAGCTTGATGTAGCATGTCCCACGTGCCCTGAGTGAAGATAGTTATATATGGTGTCCACTTGATATGGTTGTTGCAGGTAACAACCATACAAGTACATGATAATAATGATTCTAGGGGAGCTGAATAGATATATCCAGCGTGAGAGATGTACTGATGTACACTTCTATACGAGCACAACCAATACGTGCATTGCCCAATTTGACAAAAGTTCTCCTAAAATATATATAGATGAAAAACTTGGAGAGCAGTCGAGGCAACTGTTTTGCTTCTATGAAATTTAGGACGTACAGGCTTGGGATGCACCAGGAATTCCCAATTCGCTTTGAAGTGACTGTGAGGCACTCTTTTGCCTTCACTTCTTGTGTTTTTCCTCGATATATTTCACGTCCCTGGGTTCATATTTCTTCACGTTGGACCACCACCACCGATGCTTCACGTTGTCGGTGGTCGATTGTGCACCGACAGATCCATGAGAAGTGGCCTATGTTTTCTCCTTAATCCCATGAGTTTGTTTTCTCCGTCACATGGTCCGTTGTCCACAGCTGAGTAGATTTTTTTATAGCAGATAATTAGTAGGTTTAGTTGACTCGTGCAGGCTCGGTTGAGGTATGATCTACTTTTCAGACCATTCTCCATTTCTCAGGTTCAGTTCCGCGCTGCAACATCTTGATCTGTGCTGATGGCGTCCATGTGAAACCATTTGTGCATGGATGCATAGCACACTGATCGAGCATGTATTGCACCAGTTAACAGCTGCGTGTGTGAATATTAAGATGCAGTCCTACTCGACTATATGCACCCAGTGCCTGCCATCTTCAAGAGCTCTCTTACCGCCTCTAAAAACGCGCTTGTCTCAATCCCATGACAACGATGATCCTAGATCAGACTAGCAAACGATACCGTCTCAAGTGGTTTACCTCCACCTACAAGTAGGTCACCTACTTGGACAAGTAACAGATGGATTGCAGAAGAGACACACAGCTATAAGAGATATTTTGAACATGTCAGCAAAAATGAAAACAGTTACAGCTTCACTAGTAGTTCCTACCGAAACGTCCGGGATATTTATCCACATGTTAACCACATCAACGCAGCAGAGGTACTTAATCTGCAGTTTTGCATATTAAGCAAGCATAAATTCCCCAAATTGATCATTTTGGAGAAGAATAGCAGTTGAGCTCATGGAAACTGAAAAAAAAGGATTGTGAGAGTTTGGGAGACCACACATGCATCGTCAGTTTGTGCAAGGACGCATGAAGTTTTATCCCCACTATTTACACAATGAGACGGAGTAATCAGTCCAGTACACCAAAAAAAAAAATCCTGGAATAATCATTATGTGAGAAGCCCGTGCCACCTGTTCTATCTAATACATCATGACAAGAACTATACTCCTTCATCTGATGATAAGAGCTACATAAATGCATCACAGACCAGCAACATTACAATCAAAATGGAATAAACGCTGCTCTTCATTCATCTAGATGTAACATGACTGCACGTGACCTGAGTAAAGATTGCCATGCTGACCTCTTGATTTTTTTTCCAAGCAATCCAAAGGGATCGATTTTCATTACCAGACTGATAACGAATGCTGACCTCTTGATATATGGTTGTTGCAGATGACAACCAAAAGTACGTGATTATAATTCTTGGGGAGCTGGATATATATCCCACGAGAGATGTACACTTACGTATGAGCACAACAAATACGTGCATTGTCAAATTCAGATTTTCTCTGCTTGACAGAAGTCCTCCTAAAATATCGAAAAATTAAATAAAAATGGAGAGTAGTGTTAGCATTGAGTATTTTTTCTTTTGCTTCTACAAAAACTGAATCGTATGGGCTTGGGATGCATCGGGGATTACCAAATGGTTCATTTTAATTGTTGAATTTTAAAGAAGGCCTTTGCTCCCACAACCAGTTCAACCAGTTCTGCTGATGCTGCTCTCATTCAAATGGCTAGGTTCAACCCTGATATCATGCTTCAGGAGCTGAAACTCGAGCGTTATGTAACCTTTTCTAAGTAATGAAATCCCCTTTTACCCGAAAAAAACTTCTACCGATGTTGTCAGTTATTGGTCTATTGGAACACTATCTGTGATTGACATGTTTTGTGCCATGCCATATTTTTCCACACCGTACGTTGTGTCTCAATTGTACATTTGTACTTCCATCCGAATCTAAGACGAGAATTATGGAACAGAGGGAGTGCAATACAGTGTAAGAGTATCTCCAGCCGCGTCCCCCAAAGCGTTCCCCAAACGGCGCCGGATCAAGCATTTGGGGACGCGTTTTCTTCGTGCCGCGTTTGAGGGAGGTCGCTTCCAGCCACGTACCCCCCTAAACTTTTTTTTTGTTAGGGTTTTCGAAAACACAACCATTTTATTAAACATAACATACATGTTTGCCAAAATTGTTTTTAAATTAAAATACAACTAATAATAAAACAACTAAACAAATATAATAAGTGGGGCTAGATCAAGGCACCGCGGCATTTACTTATAATCCTTTGACCCTCCATATATGTTAAAAGAGATCATTTTAAAGTTGCTCGTGAACATTTTTGTCACGGATCTCTGCGTGCATGGCGAGGAAATTAGCAAAATCTACAGGCACCTCATGATCAACCTCCGCAAGAGGGCCCTGACACTCATAGGGACCAACATGTCTCCTGATCTTGCGGTCATCCTCGATGATCATGTTGTGCATGATCTTACAAGTCTGCATCACCTCCCATATTTGGTCGTGAGACCAGCTTAGAGCAGAGTACCGGAAAATTGCAAATTGAAATTGAAGCACACCAAATGCCCGCCCAATATCCTTCCTGCAAGCCTCCTGTCATGCAGCAAAGTGGCAATTCTTCTGACCTGATGGAGCCAGGATTTTTTGACAAAAGTGGCCCATTTTGGATATATACCATCGGCTAGATAATAGCCGTTGGTATATTGGTGGCCACCGATCTCATAGTTGCATGGTGAAGCATGATCTTCCACTAGTTTGCTTAACATCGGAGACCGTTGCAACACGTTGACGTCATTGGTGGCCACCGATCTCATAGTTGCATGGTGAAGCATGATCTTCCACTAGTTTGCTTAACATCGGAGACCGTTGCAACACGTTGACGTCATTGTGTGATCCTGCAATGCCAAAGAAAGAATGCCAAATCCACAAGTCATAATTTGCCACAGCTTCAAGCACCACACTGCAATATCCATGACAGCCTTTGTATATATCTTGCCAAGCAAACATGCAGTTCTTCCATGACCAGTGCATGCAATTGATGCTTCCAAGCATCCCAGGGAATCCTCTCGCAACATTTTGTGCCATGATCCTTGCAGTCTCTTCTTCAGTTGGCCCTCTCAAGTAGTATTTGCCAAACTTTCCCATCACAGCTCCGCAAAACTTGTATATGCACTCAATGGCAGTAGACTCACTCATGCGAAGGTAGTCGTTATGTGTATCGGCAGGTGCTCCGTATGCAAGCATCCTCATGGCGGTGGTGCACTTCTGAATCGTTGAGAACTCGACAATGCCTACAACGTCGTGCTTTAGCTTGAAGTAGGCGTCGAACTCTCGAACGCCGTGGAGGATATTCATGAACAAACCCTTGTTCATCCTATGACGGCGCTGAAAATTGTTGGCCTGTGTTGCGTCATCTACGAAGTAGTCCTTGTGCAGCATGGTATGTCCCTCCATCCTTTGCTGGGGCTTCGACTTCTTTCTTCCCGGCCTTGAACCTCCGCGGCGCGGCCTCTTTCGCTTCTCCACCTCGGCATCAAGCATGTTCTGGAGGGACGCGATGATCGATAAATGCTCCCGAATGTCGTCGTCGAAGGCTTGCTCGTCCTCCAACAGTTGGACAAGCATCTCATCGTCGCTATCCATGTATGAATCAAAATAAATTGTTAAAATTCTGCCGCGGCAGAGGAGGCAACGAACAACGACCTATCACGCCTACCTGACAAGGCGTCGAACACATTCTGTGCGTGGAGGTGGGGCGGATTTGACGGCGCTTGCTGGGACGCGTTGGCGAAGCGGCGGCGGCGAAAAGGACGGCCAGAGAGCCAGCCGCCACGACGGTGCCCGACTGAGAAGAGATTATCCGTCGA
This sequence comes from Lolium multiflorum, assembly GCA_030979885.1. NCBI lineage: Eukaryota > Viridiplantae > Streptophyta > Magnoliopsida > Poales > Poaceae > Lolium > Lolium multiflorum. Next base: position 51,093,628 of record CM061750.1, on the reverse strand, counting down.
AACGGCCGGCAAATCGAGCGGCGGCGGAGGGCTAGGTGGAGCGGGAGGGGAGGCGCGACGAGAAATAAAAGGCGGGAACCAACCGTTGTGGATGTGGTCGCTGACAGGTGGGAGCCCGCCTCACTTTTCGTTGTATTCGGCGTGCCCGGAGCGTCCCTGTGGACCGGGGACGGGTTCGGGACGCCGGACACCGTATTAGGCCGCGTCGGACGGAAGAAGGCTTTGGGGTGCGTGGCTGGGAATGAAAAATTGTCCGACGCATCCCAAAAACCTTTAGGGGTCGCTTTGGGAGACACGCCTATTGTTGCACAACTAATTGCTAAAAAGTTGTTGAATACTGATGACATACCCGTTGTAAACCTCTTAAGAGGCATTTAATACTTTCTACCTTTTCAATGAAATGAACGTAAAGATTTCTTTGCGTTTTCTCGAAAAAATAAATGGTAATGCTAGCCAACACCTCGAACCAATGACAGATAGTTAAATGTGCTGCATCTGAAGAACTGACGTATTTCCCGCTATCTAATTTTGAAAAATTCAAAAAATGGCTATGGATCATTTATCAATCATGCAAATGTCCCTTATTTAAATCATTATGTTTGCTGTTTATAATTTGTGTACCAACTAATAAGATTATGTAGCTTGACTCTGGTGCAGCAAAACCAGCAAGGTGTGTAAGAGACCGTGAAATGACTGCGCCAGAGACAACCATTATTTATCCTGATCGAGGTGGTAACATTCACATTTTTAGAGCCATTAGGCCATCTCCAACGGGGCGAGTGTCCGTTCGCGTCTGCCTGAACCGAAAATGCGTCTGGTACCACTTTCAGTGGGACGACGCATCGTGACCGGACCATTCGCATGGCAACGTAAACCCAGCGCATCATTGCGCCTGGAATGCGTTGCGGCGGATGCACCAAGTGACCGCTCGCTTCTCCATTGGGCCCGCCTGGCAGAGTCTGTATCGAAGGCATCGCTTCCGCGGCCATCGCTTCCACGGTCAGCGTTTCCGCCTTCGCCATCAATGTTGCGGCTGCCTCTTCGCGCGCGCGCACCGGCGGCGCTTCTGCGCTGCCTTGAATGGCATCGTTTCCCGCGCGCGGCCGGCCTTAAAAGTCCACTGGCATCGTTCCTCCACCGCCCACACCTCCACTCCCACCACCACCGCCACAACACCATGGGGAAGAAGAAGGACGACTTCGAGGCGTCCGGCAGCGGCACCAAGAAGGAGGAGCGGCCGCACAGGGTGCCGCTGCCCGTCAGCGTGGGGAGGCTGATGCACGCGAACTGGACGCCGTGCGAGGCCTGGGGGGACGTGCACATGCCTGGCGGCTGGCGGCTCAGCTACCGCCGGGTGCCCGTCCCTCCCGTGCCTGCGCGCGAGCTAGATAGGAGCGTCGAGATCCGGCGAAGGAGGCGGTACCTAACGCTGGGCCTCCGCGCCGATCCCGCCTACGACATCGACTCCGACAGCTGGCGCAGCTATCTCGAGACCGAGAGGGATCCGAGGAGGAGGGCGGGCTTCATGGGCGACAGGGACTTCCCTTCGACCGTCCACCGGCGCCTCGTCGTCGAAGACGGCAGGCGCCGACGCCTACGCAGGACGACCACGACCACGACGAGGACGACGACTACAACGAGGCGCTGGTGTACCACAACGAGGAGGCCAATGACGACAGCGACGACTACGTCGCGTGCATCTTCCAGGAATGGCAGTTGGCCATGGCGGAGGGCCGGAAGTTTGAGTACCCGGACAACTTGACGGACGACAAGATCGCAAGGCTCGGCGTCCTCGTCTCGAAGGTGGACCGACCTGTGCAGCCGCCGCTGCCCCGATACGCCACCGGCATCATGCCGTCGGGCCTGTCGGAGGAAGAAGCCCTACGACTGGCGCTACAGGACTCGGCTATGCCACCGATTCAACCGCCGCCTCCACCTCCGCCGTACAACCCGTGGGCCTCCCCCCCCCACCTCAGGCCTGGGCTCCTCCACCTCCGCCACAGGCCTAGGCGCCTCCACATCCACCTCCGCCACAGGCCTGGGCTCCTCCACCTCCAGCACCGCCGGCGCGCCCGGCGCATGTTCTGCCGGTTCCCAGCTGGCCATGGGTGGTACCAGAGCTCGTTGTGATTGACAGTGACGACAAGAACCAGGCGTTTAGGGTTTTTTTCCTTTCTTTAACTATGTAAATTATATTTTCATGTTATAAAAAATGGAAATTCGAGAAAAAAATGTGTCGTGCCGCTGGAGCCACCCCCAACGCAAACGGACGTGCGGTCGATTTCGACCATTTCGACTGACACAAACGGACACACGCGGACATTTTTGGACGCTGAAATGCGTCGCCCCGTTGGAGATACCCTCACACCTTGTGCGCTCTTTGACATTCTTACTCCACCATATTCTGCTGAGAACGGGAGAGACTGTTCATACTTCTGGAAGCTTCAATGAAGACCACCTGGTATACACAGCTCTTGAAACTTGATTACTGGTTTTGCCTATTATAATCTAGTATGCCAGCTCTGAGCTGTGTTAACATTTCTTTCAATAATTTCAGTTGTTTTGCCAAGTGAAATAGATAGCTCCGAGGTAGTCTGGTTCGAGGAATTGGAGGACCATCAGCCTACAGAGGGATTTGTTGTTGCTAGAGGCCTGTACAAAGGCCCTGTGATAAGGAGATAGTTAGGTTTATACCACTTTTGAACATGGATCAAGAATCAGTTGAGGATGCAGTGCAGGCTCCTAGTATCAGTTGTATGTGTGTTTAGTAAATATGAAACTAATATTGCGTTTTTTTGAAGAATTGTCAGAACTAAAATTAATTTTTACAAAAGCGAGATTTTCTGCTTTGGAAAGGCTAAAGAGGAAGAGGAGCAGTGTAAACAACTATTTGGTTGTGAATATGGTTCTTTGCCCTTTAGGTATTTGGGTATACCAATTTATTATAGGAAGTTAAAAAACTCCGAATGGAATCCAGTTGAAAGTCGATTCAAAAGAAAACTTGGATGTTGGGCTGGAAAGATGTTATCATATATGGATCGCCTTGTATTGATTAACTCTATCTTTACTAGTTTACCGATGTTTATGTTTTCATTCTTTCACATACCTAAATGGGTAATGAAGAGATTAGATTTTTCAGATCACGTTTCTTTTGGCAATGTGAGGAAAATAAACGAAAATATCGGTTAACTAGGTGGAACTTGATTTGCAGACCTAAGGACTAAGGCGGTCTTGGAATTGAAGTACTGGAGATTAAAAATTCTTGCCTTCTTAGTAAATTGCTATATAAGCTCCTTTCTGAAGAAGGTTTATGGCAACAACTCTTAAAAAACAAATATCTATCATAAAAAAACTTCTGGAAATGACTAATGAAAGATAAAGGGGAATTTTTTAGCAGATGAAAATTTGAAGTGGGCTACGGAGAAGAAGTTCGATTTTGGCAGGATATATGGTTAGGTGAGCAAACCCTTGCATCTCAGTATCCCCAGCTATATAACATAGTCCATCGTAAGCATGATACTGTGGCAAATGTTATTAGTTCGACTCCGTTAAATATTGGTTTTCGGAGACGGCTGATTGGTGATAAATAGGTTCAGTGGGTATGCCAAAGGCTAATGGAGATAACTTTAAATGATGATCAAGATAAGTTTGTTTGGGGCCTCACATCATCAGGAAAGGTCACCGTCAAGTCAATGTATGGTGACATATTAAATGGCCATACAAGATACCTTCGTAAATATCTTTGGAAACTAAAAATCCCACTTAAGTTTAAAATTTTCATGTGCTTCCTTAGTAAAAAAGTTCTTTTGACTCGCGATAATCTAGCAAAGAGGAATTGGAGTGGGAATACGAAATGTTCTTTCTGTGATGCTGAGAAATCAGTTGCATAATTGTTCTTTGGGATAGAATTGTCTGTGTCCTTGCAAGAAACTGACAATGCTTTGTCCACTCTCACATACTCTGAGTTCCCTTCATTCAGTTGCCGTGAGTTCAACTGTTACTCTTCTCCAAAATGATCGATCTGCTTAAATTGTGAAACCGAGTGCTACTTGCACTCACTTGTACTACTTGTAGCTAGATGTAACATGAAGCAAGTGACCTGAGCGAAGATAGTTATGCTGCCATGCTGGCCACTTGATAAGGTTGTTGCAGTCTTGCAGATAACAACCATAGAAGTAAATGATATAATAATTCTATAGGAGCTGAATCCTGCGTGAGAGATGTACACTTCTATACACTGCCCAATTTAGATGTGCTCCAGTTGACAAAAGTTCTCCTAAAATATAATATGGAGAAAAAAAAACTTGGAGAGCGATGTTAAATAACCGTGCTAGTATTTTTGCTTCTACAAAATTTAGAACGTATGGGCTTGGAATGCATCAGGAATCCCCAAATCGCTTTGAAGAGGCATTATAAGGCACCAATGTAGCTGTGAAGCACTATTTCTGCTTCACCATCTTGTGTTTCCCCTCGATACATTTCACGTCTCCGCGAGCATAGCACTGATCGAGCAAGTATTGCACCTATTAACAGCTGCGTGTGTGAAGTTTAAGATGCAGTCCTACTCGACTGATATGCGTCCAGTGCCTGCCATCTTCAAGAGCTCTCTTCCTGACTCTTGTTGTCTCAATCCCATGACAACGATGATCCTAGATCAGAGTATCAGACCCGTCGACTCAAGGGGTTTATCTACACCTACAGGCAGGTCGCCTAATTGGACCAGACCATCCGGAACACAGAGTCGATTAATCCACCATACTGGACAAGTAACAGATGGATTGCAGAGGAGACACACATGTACAAGAGATATTTTGAAGATTTTGGGCTGCAGTCAGCAACAATGAAACAGCTTCACCAGCAGTTTGTACTGAAACGTCTCATTTCTGATGTCTCTGCATGTATCCATGAGATATTTATCTATGGTACATGTTCACAACATCAACACAGCAGGGCTACTTAAACTGCAGTTTTCCATATTAAAGAAGCATAAGTTCAATCGTAGTTCATAGGCCAAAAGGGCAAGTACTACTACACCATTCAGACAGTGGCACACAAAGCCAACAATCTAGCACATACATGGATCACGAATCAGTTGCGGATGCAGTATCAGTTGTATGTGGCTTAGTAGAGGCGTAGAGCAAGCATCGTCCAGTCGACCGTCAACCTGCATGCGATCTACGATGTAAACGACCTGATCTGGATGAATGAAGAGCAGCGTTTATTCCATTTTGATTGTAATGTTGCCGGTCTGTGATGTATTTATGTAGCTCTTTTCATCAGATGAAGGAGTATATACTTGTTTGAGAAGAGGAGAGTTATTGTCATGATGTATTAGGCAGAACAAGTGGCATTGGCTTCTCACAATCTCACCTAATGATTATTCAAGTCCTTTCAGTTACCGTGAGCTCAACTGGTGTTCATCTCCAAAATGATCGATTTGTATAAATTGTGAAACCGAGTACTACTTGTCTCAGCTGTACTATTTTTAGCTAGATGGAACATGACAGCACGTGACCTGAGTAAAGATTGCCATGCTAACCACTTGATATGGTTGTTGCAGATGACAACCATACAAGTACATGATCATAATTCTTGGGGAGCCTGATATATATCCCACGAGAGATGTATACTTATATACATGCATTGTCAAATTCAGATGTTCCCTGCTTGACAGAAGTCCTCCTAAAATATAGAGAGAAAAATGAAGAGTAGTGTTAGTACTGAGAAATTTTTTGCTTCTACGAAAATCGGATCGTATGAGCTTGGGATGCATGGAGAATTCTCAAATCACTCCGAGGCACTATGTCAGTGCTACGAGCGATACACTGCTAGCGTTCTGAAGATGTACATCTATGGAGTGAGCGCAAGGAGTTATAGTTTGAATTATGCCACTGGGTTGAATGCAAAGTCATTGGGCTGTGTGTGTGCGACAGCCCATGGAATGGGTCAGGTAGTGGCCCGTGTAAAGGATGTATAACCTTGTTGTGTGCACTAGAAGGGATATCGAAAAAAGAAGATAGGACTGAACCAAATGGAGATGACCACTGAACCAAATGCTAAACAATGGATTTTCCACATGATGTCAACACTGAACAATGAAGATCTCATCCGCTGTTTTGTGACTTTGTGGGCAATTTGGTATGCAAGGAGGAAGGTAATTCATGAAAATATCTTTCAAAGTCCCCTGTCAACACACACTTTCGTGGAGAATTTCCTAAGAGACTTGGAGATGGCCTCGCCTGTGCGGCAGAGCCACCAGCATCGTAGGAGCGATGTACCTGCTCCACGATGGATCGCCCCACCTAGTGGATGCGCCAAAATAAATGTAGATGCAGCAGTTCAGAAGCACAAGAACTCTGGTGCAGTAGCGGCGGCCTATAGGGGCGAGGATGTAAGATTTTTGGGAGCCTAGGGATAGCATGCCGCGAAGTGCTCGCCCTGGCTGCTGACTTGTAGTTATCGCAAGTCCAAGTGGCATCTGATTGCCTTGAGGTAATAAATGGACTGGATAGAACAAACCTGGAAAGGTTTGGCTCTGTTCTCATGGAGATCAAGGCAAGGAAAACAGACTTCAGGTCACTGGAGTTCAAGTATGAGCGATGGGATTCCAATAAACAGGCTCATGGCCTATAGGGAGTTAAGTGGGATCCCATCTAAGTCCCACGTGTAGTACATTTTGCTTTTTATAGTTTAAATTTTAAACCGAAACCGTAGAACATCGTATTCGGAAATATGCCTAAAAAAGCCCGCTTGTCAGCCATTTTTCCCCCCTTTTTCTTTCTTTTTCATCTTCCACTCCACGGCCCTGGGCCTGGCCCGACCGTCCCACCCCCACCCACGCCGCGCTCGGCCACGGCCACGGCCACAGCCACCCCGCCCCGCGCCGGCCGCCACCCGTCTCGCCCCGCGCCCGGCAACGGCCGCCAGCCCGCCACGCCCCGCGCCGCGGCCGTCCGCCCACGCTCGCACGCACCGGACGCCCTGCCACCCGCCCCGGCTCGGCCACGGCCGCGCCGCCGTGCACCCGGCCACAACTGCCCCGCGCGCTGGTCCCGCGGTGTGATCGCCTAGTAAGGTCGCAGCGCTCCATCCCGGCCGGATTTTGCCGGACTTGGTCGCGAGCTGAATTTCTGTCCCCCGAAAATGCAAAGGGTTACAGGTCGCACTCGGTTTGGCCGATCCGGGGAGATTTTTACCAAACCCCTTCAATTGCTTTACAAGTTGTATGCTTTTCCAGGATCTGATTGGCGAGCGGAATCAAACGAAAATCATAAAAAAACCCAGTTATTTTACTGTTTTGGCTGATTTACGGGATCTGCTGGAGTTGCTCTAAAAATGCTTCACCAGTAGTTCGTACTGAAATGTCCCATGTCTCCGCATGTATCCATGTCTGAACACGTGCACTCATCAGGTAATTCCACTCAGGTGTCCTGGATATTTATCCACATGTTAACAACATCAACAGAGCAGAGGTATTGAATCTGCAGTTTTCCATACTAAGCAAGCATAAGTTCAATCATAGTTCATAGTTTTGGCCAAGTACTTTTTTTAACTACACCATTCAGACAAAGTGTTGCACAAAGCCAATAATCTAGCACATACATGGATCACGAATCAGTTGAGGATGCAGTATCAATTCTACGTGGCTTAGTAGAGCAAGCATCATTTAGAACATCTCCAGTCGCGTCCCCCAAACCGTCCCCAAAGAGCGCCGGATCGAGCGTTTGGGGGACGTGTTTTGTTCGTGTCGCGTTTGGGGATGTCGCTCCCCAGCCGCGTCCTCCAAACGCCGGTCCCAATCAGAAAATCAAATAGTTTGCATTCAAAAGAGATCGTTCCCGCCGAATCGTCGCGATCAGAGTAGCGGCGATCAAAGTACTGGGCGCGCGATCATATTACAGACCGGTGGTGCATGGTAAATTAGAAGAAGGGGTTGGCCGACAACGACATATCATGAGTCGACGCAGGCCCGTCGATCACGATGACCTCGTCGCGATCTGCCCGGTGTTGTGCATGCTCGTCGGCAGGAGGCGAGGCCACGAGTGTAGAAGACGCGTCTGCCGGCTCTTGCTCCGCGGTTGCTGCCGCTGCCTGGGCCGACGCGTAGGCCGCAGCGTCGGCCGTCGCCTCGGCCGCCGCCATTTTGGCTTCGATGCCATCGAGGATCTGGCCTTTAAAAAAGTTGTGCGCCGCCCGCGTCTGGGGAGACATTCCCTCTGTCGACGCTCCATGTCGTCCCTGCGTTTCTTGAGCTCCAACTTCTCCTCTTGCCTCTTGAGCAGCTCCGCCCACCTTTCGTCGGCCTTTTTATCGCGGGAGAGAAAGGTCGAGGAGACGTCGGCGAGGCATTTCGTGATCGCTGCGTCTTCTCGACGACGCAGCGTCAGCCAAGGCGGTCTTGGCAGCCTTGTTGCCGTGGGACGCCCTGCCGACGTTGCCAGCGACGCGTCCAGATCAATGGTGTCCTTCCCCTTGGACAACGACAGGCGCGTCAACCGCCATTTCTCGTTCGTTTTGAGCTTGCTATAGCAATGCTATGCGTGAAAGACTTGTGACCTTCCAAGTTCTTCCGGTACAAATCCATGGCCTTGTCAAACTAACCAAAGGAAGCGGAATCATTTCATCGAACACATTGTAGGCGCTACAGATTATGTAAGAAAGAGTCGTACCAGTTGGCGACGTCGGCGCCGCGTCGCTTCTGGTCACTAAGTCGTGATGGTACCCATGGAAGGAGTTCCCCGCCTGGATGATGGCCCATCGCGTCGACGTTGCCTTTGGCTCCTCTTCATTGTCACTTTGTTGTAGTCGCTCTTGATGAGCTTGCGCTCATCGAACTCGGCCTTGATCCTCGCCCAATACTTCCCGTATTTTTGGTTGGCGCCGATGATGGAGTCATGGCTCACCGTCGCCCACGACTCGCACCGACATAGATCCTCCAAAACCGTCCACTTGGGGGCCTCCTCCTTCTTCTTCTTCTTCTTCTTCTTCTTCTTCTTCTTCTTCTTCTTCTTCTTCTTCTTCTTCTTCTTCTTCTTCTTCTTCTTCTTCTTCTTCTTCTTCTTCGCCATCCGCGTCTACCTCCACGAGATCATCGTCAACATCACCCTCCTCGTCCTCTTCCTCGCCGCCCTCTTCGTCCTCGTCCTCGTCGTCCACCATCCCCTCCTCTTCCTCTTCCTCCTCATCCTTACCCTCGTCCTCCTCCTCAGCATCGGCGCTGTCGAATTCGAGCGGCCCCCTGCGGCCAGTGAGCGGGTCGCCGTCCGGACCGGGTCCTGGCTCGCGCTGCTCGTATGTTGGGGTTGAAGCCGCCATGCGGCAGCGCATCCTGGTAGTGGGGCGACAAGTTAGGCGTCACGCACCCGGGAGTGGAGGAGGGGCCGTCGTTGTAGAAGGCGGATGACAATGGAGAGATCACTCCCGGAACGTACACCGGCACAGACGACCTCCATGGGTCGCATTGGTGGCGGCGAGACACCCGACCATTATGTGATGATGCTGGCGCGCCGCCAGAGCCTTCTTCTCCTGCTCCGCCGCCCTCCGTCCTTTCCGCTCCGCCGTCGCCATCTTCCGGCGCAGACAATCTTGCTGCCATTGATCTTCGGTCCATCCTTCCGGCTTCTTCTTCGGAGCCGGCGCCTTCACGAACGGCGCTTTCGCCCCTTTCGTCCCATTGCCCGGCGGCTTCTTGGCCGCTTTCTTGGCCATATTTTTGGGGGCTGTCGGCGGCGCCATGGAATGGGGAGAGGTTAGCAGCGGCGGGTGGACGGCGGGAGGGAGAAACAAATCGGCGGGATATGTGTTGGGAGGCAAAAAATGCGCGGCGGGGTAGGCACGATGTGGCGGGAGGGGCTGGATTTGGCGGGAGTGGGAGACGAATTCCCTGTACCGCTGACGGGTCGGCCCTGCCACTCCCCGCCTCGCTTTTCGTTGTGTCCAGCGTGCCCGGTGCGTCCCCTGTGGGATGGGGACGGGCTCGGGGTGCCAGACACCATATCGGACCGCGCCGGACAAAAAGCGGCTTTGGGAGACGCAGCTGGAACCATTTTTTTTGTTCGGCACGCCCCAAATCGGTTTGGGGACGCTTTGGGGGACGCGACTAGAGATGCTCTTAGTCGCCCCGTAACCTGCATGCCATCTACGATGTACACGACCTGATCTGGATGAATGAAGAGCAGCGTTTCTTCCATTTTGATTTTAATGCTGCAGGGCTGTGATGTATTTATGTAGCTCTTATCATCAGATGAAGGAGTACAAACTTATTTTCAGAAAGGAAGAATTCTTGTCATAATGTATTAGGTCGAACAAATGGCATGAGCTTCTCACCTAATGGTTATTCCAGAAAAAAAAGATTTGGTGTGGCGGACAGATTATTTCAACTCATTGTGTAAACTGTGGAATAATTATTCTTTGGGATAAAACTTTATGTGCCCTCGCAAAAACTGATGATGCGTGGTCTCCCGAACCCTGATAACCCTTCTTTCAGTTGCCGTGAGCTCAATTGTTATTCTTCTCCAAAATGATAGATTTGTGTAAATTGTGAAACTGTCTCAGGTGTATTATTTGTAGCTAGATGTAACATGACAACACGTGACCTGAGTAAAGATATATTGCCATGCTGACCACTTGATATGGTTGTTGCAGATGACAACCATACAAGTACGTGATCATAATTCTTGGGGAGATGGATATATATCCCACGAGAGATGTACACTTGTATAGGAGCACAACAAATACGTGCATTGTCAAATTCAGATGTTATCTGTTTGACAGAAGTCCTCTTTCCTTACATCGTACTTTTTTTTCTTCTACAAAAATTGGATCGTATGGGCTTGGGATGCATCGAGAATTCCCAAATCACTCAGAGGTAGTGTACCGCACCAATGTAACTTTCAGGCGCTGCTTCACCTTGAAGTACTTCTGTTTTCCCTCACACATCTCCGCGGTCATATTTCTCCACGTCAGACCACCATTGCCGCCGCTGTCGTTGCACCAAATTGACGTCAACAATGCACTGGCAGATCCAAGAGAACTCGCCTACAGAAACACCTCGATCCCATGGATTCGTTTTCGCCATCACATAAATATCGAGTGGGTTTAGTCGTGATTGGGCTGCAAGGTTTACTTGTGCTGGATCAGCTGAGGTAGTCTACTCTTCAGACCATTCTCAGATTTAGGTCGGCACTGCAACATCTTGATCTGTGCTGATGGCGTCCATGTGAAACCATTTGTGCAGGAATTGTGCAGGAATTGAGGAATTTAACGAGTGTTATGCATGACAGATGGCTACTTCTGGGAGATTTCAATCTCATAAGGCAAGCAAGCGACAAAAGCAATTCTAATCTTAATTTAAGGATGATAGGAAGATTCAGAAGCGTCATTGAGGATTTGGAGCTGCGTGAGTGCAAACTCGTTGGCCGGAAATTTACTTGGTCAAGTGATTGCAACAATAATGTGATGACTCGCATCGACAGAGTGTTCATGACTAAGGATTGGGAGTTGTGCTACCCTCAGTATCAGTTAACCCCGGCCTCCTCCTCGATCCCTGACCACTGTCCTATTGTTCTCAAGAAGATGGAGGTTAAGCATTTTCGTGGGTTCCGTTTCGAGTCCTACTGGGCTGGCCTACCTGGGTTCAGTCAGGTTGTCTCCCAGGCTTGGCAGCGGCCTGTGCGGTCAGGGGATGCCTTTCGCATGCTACACACAAAACTTTCAAGAGTAGCAAAAGCCCTTAGAAAATGGAGCAAAGAAAGGAGGGTCGAAAGGAGAATTCAGTCTGAAGTGGCCAATGATGTGATCTTTCAGCTTGACCTTGCCCAGGAAGAGAGGACGCTTGAGGATTATGAGCTGCGTTTAAAGAGACAGCTGAAAGAAAAATTGCTTGGGATCGCTGCGATTGAAAGGACAAAGTGGCGTCAGAGGTCTAGATTAACTTGGATCAAAGCTTCCGATGCAAATACAAAGTTGTTCCACCTAAAAGCGAATGGACGAAGAAGAAAGAACCACATCTCAATGCTTAAAGTTAACAACATCGAAGTCACGAAGCACGAAGACAAGGCTGAAATTCTGCGATCTTTTTTCTCTGACTTGCTTGGCAAGGATGGGCAAAGAGAGCTTCAGTTTGACTGGGACAGAGTGGGCCTACCTCAACATGAGCTACAGCACCTTGATGAGGATTTCACTCTAGATGAGCTAAAATCTGCGGTCTTCTCCCTTCATCCAGAGAAGGCTCCGGGGCCTGACGGTTTCATTGGCAAGTTCTTCAGAATCTGCTAGAACACCATCAAAGATGACCTCCTTCGTGCTGCCAATCAGTTTCATTGTTTGAGGCTAGGTTGCTCGCACCTGCTTAATTCAGCCAACATCGCACTTCTTCCCAAGAGAGATGGAGCTTCTGAGCCTCGGCACTTTCGCCCAATCAGCTTAATGCATAGCTTCCCAAAGATCATATGCAAGCTTCTGGCTAATAGGCTGGCGCCGGAGTTAAAGAATTTGATCTCTGTGTGCCAGAGTGCCTTCATGAAAAAGAGGAGCATCCAAGATAATTTTCTCTACGTGCAAAACATTATAAAGCAAGCGCAATCAAAGCATTTGCCGACGTTATTTCTGAAACTTGACTTCGCTCGTGCTTTTGACTCAGTTAGTTGGCCATATCTTCTGGGTTTGATGAACAGATTGGGGTTTGGGCCTCGGTGGCGAGACATGATTGCTTTGCTCTTATCTTCCGCATCCTCTCGCGTGTTGCTCAATGGAATCCCAGGGCGCCCTTTCTTGCATCGTCGTGGCCTACGGCAAGGCGATCCTTTGTCGCCGATGCTCTTCATTATTGCCATGGAACCTTTGCAGCTGTTATTTCGTAAGGCCACAGAGGAAGGGGTGTTGTCTCCGGTGGCACCCAGTGCCGCTAAGATGCAAATCAGTTTGTATGTCGATGACGTGGCACTATTCGTTAACCCTCTCAGGCACGATGTTACCACTGTCAAGAATCTGCTCAGCTGCTTTGGTCAAGCTTCTGGGTTGGTCATTAATCCTGAAAAGTGCGTTGTCTATCCGGTTCGTTGCGAGGAAGTTGATCTGCAGCTCGTGACCCATGATTTCAACTGTTCCATTGGCTCTCTGCCTTGCAAATACCTGGGCCTCCCTCTGGGCTATCGCAAACCGAGACGCGTCGCTGTGCAACCTCTCATTGACAGACTTGCATCAAAGACAAAAGGATGGATGGGCCGACTTTTGGCTAAGCCGGGGAGATTGGCCCTTATCAACTCAGTTTTGGAATCGACTTCAACCTATTACTTGACAATGTTTGCTGCAAATCCTTGGGCCGTCAAGAAATTGAGCAAGATCAGCAGAGATTTCCTTTGGGATATCGAAGAAGGAACGAATGGTGGTGGTAAATGCATGGTTAATTGGCAGAGGATCTGTGCTCCAAAAAATGTAGGGGGCCTCGGTATAAAAAATCTGGTGGCTTTTAGCAGAGCGTTGAGGCTTCGTTGGTTATGGTTTCAATGGCAAGAAGTGGACAGGCCTTGGATGGGCACGGAGGTTCCCTGCGATGCAATGGACAAGCATCTCTTTTCGGCTTGCACAAAAATCGAGCTCGGCAATGGTGAAAAATGCAGGTTTTGGTCCGATCGTTGGCTGGATGGTTTGGCGCCCCAATTCATTGCTCCTCTACTGTTCCCTTTGGCTAGGCGGAAGAATTTGTTGGTTAAAGATGCTCTTACTGGGAATAGATGGATGAGGGGTTTACAGAGGCTTTCTTCACCAGAGCAACTAGATCAGTTTTTTGTTCTATGGCAGCGTGTCCAGGGAATTACACTTTCTGAGGCCAGGGATTCCATCAGCTGGTCGCTCACTGAAGATGGATGTTATTCAGCCAAATCTGCATACGAGTTCCAGTTCAAAGCAAGAATTCCATACCCTCATCTCAATCAAGTCTGGAAGGTCAAAGCTGAACCCAAGGTTAAATTCCACTGCTGGCTCTTGTTGCAAGGCCGGCTATGGACTGCCGACAGGCTGCATCGACGTGGCTTATCTCCCCAAGATCTCTGTGTGTTTTGTGATCAATTCGCGAAGGAAGTCTGGCAGGGACTCTCCTCCGATTATGCCCAGGCGGCCAGTATTGGCGCACATTCTACCTCCATTCATAATTGGTGGAGTATGATCTGGAAGCTGCACAAGGTGAAGGCGTCGAGGTTGCAGGTCATGGTGGCTGTTTACACGGCGTGGAACCTATGGAAAGAGCGAAATAGGCGAACCTTCGAGTCAAAATCTGCTACTCCTCGTGCTGTCGTTGAGTTAATTCGTGAGGATGTAAACTATTTTGAGTTAGCTAGCAAGTTCTAGCCTGGCTATGTGTATACTTTCTTGGACAGTTCTCCTGTCTTGTACAATTTTCCCTCTTCTGAAATGAAATGGCAGAGCTCCTGCCTTTGATCGTAAAAAAAAAAAAAAAACCATTTGTGCATGGATACTTAACACAGATCAACCACCTATTGTACCTAATCAACTCACTGATATGCACCAGTGCTTCATTCCTGACATCTTCAGGAGCTCTATGCCCAATGACAATTATGATCTTAGAGAAAAATAACAAACAGGACATCACATATATAGTTAATTCATCCACCATATCCAGCGCACTAATAAATTGAGCATGATAATCACATTCTACAATCACGAGACTACAAACTTGTGTATAGTTAATGATACTCCGGTTCATATTAATTGACTCTAATATAGATATATCTAGACATATTTTAGTACTAGATACATCCATACTAGTGTCAAGTATGAATCGGAGAAAGAAAGTGCTAGAGTGTGCCAGATCAAGCACGTTAGTAGACAGGTGAACGAAGTTAGGATGCAGAAGCAAAACATTGTTTGGGGCCACTCTGACCAGACTCCATAGTGCATGCTTGCAATCAGGACCTTTCCCTTTGAGTAATATATTCTAAATTCGCATAAAAAAACTTGTGTACAAGCTTGGACAAGTTTAAGATGAAGTGCAGAGGAGACACACTGAACTGCAGCAGCAAGTTACCAAGGTACTTTCAACTGCGTGAGTAGCCATGAAACCGTCACAGCTTCACTAGTAGTTGCTACTGAAATGCCCTGACAGGTCTGTATATAGTGCAGTAAAGCAAGTGATTCGACCATGTGCCCAGGATATTTATCCACATGTTAACAACATCAACACAGCAGAGGTAATTAATCTGCAGTTTTCCATATTAGGGACCATAAGTTGGATCAGAGTTGACAGGCAGAAAATGCAAGTACTACTACACGATTCAGACAATTGGCACACAAAGCCAACAATCTAGTACGTAGATTACATACTGCTTACAAAGTAGAGCATTAATAGCATAATTCATCATGGGGCATCTAGCGCACTAAAGCTGGCACCTCGCCGTAGTATGGCACATAGAATAGACTGCGGCACGGTTCAGTGAACTCTTTTGGAATCTTAAGAAACTGCGAGCCTTTTCCAGTACTGATGCTAACTGAGATGATCTTATCAGCTTTCTTGTCATCAAGGATGACTAGCTCCCTCTCCATATCAAAAGCCAGGATGTCATAGTCGAAACGCCAAAATACTTTCCTACTGATCAACACGTCCCTCTCGAAGACATCGGTCATCCTTACACGATGCTTCACTAACCACTCGTCAGGGCTTTCCAGACCCCAAATTCGCACCGCACAGCCATCCAGTTCTTGTTTCGCATAACATAAGATGCCTGATGACTGTGAAAGACATCCATCACAACAGTTAAACGTTTCTGTCCTAGTTGCAAATCCTGGCAGCTGAATGACCCGATGATTGAGCCATTGTGCACTTGTGTCAGGTGCATCTAGCGCCAGAATTTCTTGGTCGCAAAGGTGCATCACGTACAACACCCCATTGACAAAGAGTGACGCATTGCAAAATGGATCTTGAGTTTCCCAAAGACAACCAGACCACGAGGAGTTCTCAGAGAAAAATACCTCAACTTCAATGTTGCCAGTATGTCGAATCTGGAATTTGAAGACATAGAAGTGTTGAGACCATAATGGATCAAAACACAACCTGGGATCAATACGGCGGACAGGCGGTCCAGGTTCAGTATGTGGAATAGCCATCCACTCTTTAGTTGCCGGATTGCACACAATGGCGTTGGAAAATGCTTCAAACTTATGACCTTCTCCCTGATAACAAAGAATTAGGCCATTGCTGCAATCCTCCAGGTTGGAGTACTTATAACGTGCTGGCACAAAGTCAAGTCTTGTGTCGATTTCCCTGTCACTTGCAGGAAGTCTGGCGAGATGGATCGAAGTGCCAAGAGACGAGGGAGGTCTGCCAGGCTCACATTTTTGGTACAAGAGACCAGCAGGTGTTCTTGGGAACTTCTGGCGGCGGTGTGGATTAGATGAGAAGGCAAGCCAAGACTTGCAGACACATTTGAAGCGGCAAATGGACTTCAGCGGCAGTCGAGACAGGATGTCCTCCACCAGCTCGTCATGTAGTACAGATGCGGACATCCCCTGCTGGGGTTTTCTATCTCTTTTGAGCCAACCTAGCATCTGAACTTATCTGCATCGAAAGAGAAGGAAACAGATAATAAGAAGCTGAGAAACAATAATGTACGTGTCGGTGTGTATGCCACTTGAACTATACACTTCAGGGAAGTTTCACCCCAGAAAGCAATAAATGCACATTCTTGTTGGTCCCAATCGATGCTTTTGTGGCTTACATCAGAATAAGCAAATGTGTGGCCCTGAAAACATATGTGATCATGGCTTATGGTCACTGATATTCTATATCAGAATAAAAGGACATATTTGATATTGCTGGGTTGTGTAAGAAATTGTCATTTGTTAGTGGTAAGAGTTCCACACATCACTAAACATAAACTTCAACGGTTCCAGACCTAATGTTGTACAAGTCCTAAAATAAGCCATGCATGATACATTTTATATTGCTGGGTCGATTAAAGAGTCAACTCTCGACTCTGAAACCTACACACTGGCCTATGGTTGGCTCAAAGCTACAAGGCTTCTTCAGGCCGGATCCCTTTGACCGGCTAACGTCCTGCTCATTACCCAACACTACCAGCCATCTGTGGCCACGACCAAACACATTTCTTTTCGAAACTTTCGCTGGTGCGTCTGCTGCTACTCTCCTGCGAATCCGACAGAGGAAACTAGGGCCAGATCCAGCAAGGCTAAACCTACTTCCCCATTCTCAAGATTAAAGAACTAGATATGGGCGCAAGAATGTACCAAAGCACTGACCGGAGGAACGAGAGGAGTATCTGGATCTGCAGTGCAGGTCGCAGGGCGCCGGCGCTGCGCCGCCACGGCTGGATGGAGCCCTAACGTCCGCCCGGTGAGTGAAGGTGTCGAACTGTGAACCTCTGGTGGTGCGCCGCCGTACAGTAATAACTCCGTTTACAGTCAGAGCCTCAGGGGTGGTAGTGGACCGTTGTTGGGCCAGCGCAACGCACGGATCGGTCTCTCTCGTTTCATTCGTTGGGTCGTTCGAATTACTCTATTTTTTTTCTTCCATAAAGTAAATTTACTCGAGCAAAACACTTTTTTTTTCATGTGTATACGGTCACATGCATATCTATCAATGTGATTTATCCACCGATTTTACTCGAACCAAAGAATAATGAAAAGAGGCAAACTCATATACTTAGTACGTAGTAATTTATTGTCTTTCAGCTCCTGACAATGATCCACTTTCATGGAAGTACAGTAGGAGAGGAGGAGGAGAAGGAAAGCGAGCACTTGGAATCGCATTCCTCCATCATCTTGTAGCAAGTCCAATTGCCCGTAGAGCAGTAGCAATTTTATTTATCCGGGTTGCAGATCGGGATAGTAATAGTACTGCTTTTTTTTTTTTGCGATCAAACGGAGCTTCATTGATTATGTAATGGGATTACAATCCTTCAACAGGACATTCTCTAAGAAGGGTGGCTTATAATTAATCCACAAACACCTTCTCCTATTACTACTAGCACTCTTGGCGCAGAGGTGAGCTGCCTCATTTGCTAGTCTGCCAATGAACTTAAAATTAAAGCTAGAAATAAACCCACTAAGCTCCTTTATCTCCTGGCAAATAGAAGTAATTTCTGATCTACTTCCCCCAGGATCTTCCAACTGGTTCAACACCACTTTGGCATCGGTTTCAATCTCTACCGATGAAAGATTTCGATCAATTGCGAGCTGCACCCTATCACGCACCGCCAGAGCCTCCATAATCAACGAATTAGCGGCATGTTCGTACCACAACGCCTGGCCAAGTAACAATTGGCCCCTGTGATCTCGAACAACCAGCCCTGTAGTACCTTGTCTATCCATCTCGATAAATCCTGCATCCACATTGATTTTTACTGTTCCTTCTCTCGGTTTCATATGTAATAGTACTGCTCTTAATTGTAGCACCAAACGTCAGCGTCCGTGTGGGCATCTACGCCTCTGCCTATAGAATTGTTAACACAAATATACCTCACTGAATTACACACGAGAAATAAAGTGGGTAAAATTATGTTGGATCCGAGAAGCACTGCATCACTTACATTGCCACTGAATAGCGAAAGTGTGTAGACAAATCGACCACTGTCGCAGTGCCTCAAGAACAATAGCTTGTGTCTTCCGGTGCTAGTTTTGCGGACTGATGATCCATATATAGAGAGGTGATGGATGGAGGCTACAAATGGCAGGAAGCCAGGAACTGATTCCGTGCGGGACCAAAATTATTTACTTCCAAAAGTTGCACGTGCTAACCAGGTTACAGATGGTACACTGAATTTGGAGACAACAATGGGAGAAGCCACAGGGTACATAACAGCTGTTTGGTACAGCAAATGCACAAGAAATGCCTCAAGAACACAGCATTCGTGGCATAATTTTTTTCAATTTAACATTCACTTTGACGGCTTGATCCCCTTGAAGCTACAGGAGCTGGAAACTTGTAGTAGCAGCACATAGTCTAGACATCGGTATGTGTTATAGGTCAAAGTTCTCTTTTTTTTTCTCAGTGCAGAAGACGGGGCATGTCCTTGTACATGTACCAAAGCTTACTCCAGATTTTCAGAACATCAAGAAGACACAGGAATTTACTTTGAACTTCCATAAAGTAGGCAAAGCATAAGTAAGATGAAAGTTGACAGGAAGATGATAAGTACCAACAAGATGAGCATACATAACACATAGAGATGTTTGCTACAGCTGATACACCAATCCAGTACATAGGTACTCCGCAATAGATGTTGGCGACAGCTAATGCATAGAAAATGCATAGAGATTACATGATTCATTAGGATAAATATTTACAAGCTAACATTAGTCTTGAGCCCCTTGAGGCACTGAAGCTGGAAGCTGCTTGCAGTAGTATGGCACATAGAGTAGACTTCGATACAGCTCAAAGAAACCTGGAACCTTTAGAATCTCAGAGTCTTCTCCAGTGCTAATGTTAACTGAGAGCACCTTATCAGTAGTTACGTCAACAAGGATAACCAGCTCTCTCTCCAGGTCAAAATCCAGGATCTCATAATCGAAATACCACAATCCTCGACTATTAGTACGGAGCAGCATGTCCCTCCCAAATACATCATTCACACTTAGACGATGCTTCACCACCCACCTGTCAGCACCTTCCAAACTCCAGATTCGCAGCATACAACCATCCAATTCTTGTTGTGCATAGCATAAGACCCCGGATGACTGGCAAAGACATCCGTCACAGCAGTAGAACTTCTGATCTGGTGCATATGGAAATCCTGGTAGCTGAATGGTCCTATCATTGAGCAACTGTGTGTGTGTGTCAGGTGCATCGAGCGCCAGAAGGCAGTGCCCCCATAAGTGCCCCACATACAACACCCCGTTTACAAAAAAGTGAATGACCCCAAAATGCATCTTCAGTTTCCCAAAGACAAGTAGACCATGTGGAATCCTCGGAGAAAAATACCTTAACTTCAGTGGAGGTTCCATGATCTGGGTCAGGGCTCGGGCTCGACTCAAATTTGAAGACATAGAAGTGTTGAGACCATAAAGGATCAAAACACAACTTGAGATTAATCTCATTGACGGCTGATCCAGGCTCAGCATATGGAATTTCCATCCACTCTTGAGTTGCTGGATTGCACACAATGGGGTCGGAGATTCCTTCAGAGTACATAATACCACCATGGTAACAAAGAATTAGTCCATTGCTGCAATCCTTGAGCTCTAAGGGGAACTTACGACATGGCACAAAGCTAAGTGTTGTGTCAATATCCCTATCCCTTGAGGGAAGCCCGGCAAGATGGATGGAAGTGCCATGCTCATGTTTCTGGTACAATAGACCAATAGGATTTCTTGGTAGCTTCTGTCGGTAGTGTAGATCAGATGAGAAGGCAAGCCAAGATTTGCAGACACATTTGAAGCGGCAAAAGGACTTCAGCGGCAGCAGAGATAGGATCTCCACCACCAGATCGTCAGGTAACACTATTGTGGTCATCTCCTGCCAGGGTTCTAGATCTCCTTTGAGCATATCTCTCACATGAACTTATATCTACATCAAAGAAGAAGAAAAAAACAGATGATATAAAACTGAGAAACTTAGTGTTTATGCAGAACTGAAAGTAGCGATATCCACAATATGACTCAAACCGAGATCAACACTTAAATGGTAACCATTGTCCCCGTAGTCCATACGTGAGATGAATACATATCAATCATAATGAATTAGAAACATGGGCACCTTTGAACTGAAATCATATCCAACTTTAACCTCAGAAACTATGACTGCAAATTTTTGTGGTCACCTTATATCAAATGCTTTTGTGATTTACATTAGATTGTAGAAACGAGCAAAGCCATGAAGCATATTTGACTACAGGCTGCTGGTCTGTATTTCAGGGCACGGAGATTCACCATTTGTGACATGGGGATACTGCTACATATATAGTTATGCAACTATAAATAAGTAGTATACTAGTTTTTCCATGATTTTTTTTGCGAAAGATTTTGTTTATGATTCGTTCGCCACCCAAAACCCAATCCACTATAAGCCAGCAATAATGTACGTGCAAGGAAACAGACTGTACCTTCAGGATCTATAACGAATTGATGCTAGTGCCGAGCAGAAATCAACACATCAGAAATCAGATCATACAAGATACTATAAACCGCGACTTCGTTTTGCGGCGCAAACGCGATAAGATGAGGGAAATGGGACAGTTTACACAAGGACTCACCATGACCAGCTAGGGTGAGGGGAAACCAGGACGGAAAAATGGTCCACGCTGACATACACTGCAGGAGCTCCGATCAGCAACAGCACATGAGCCGCGGCGAGATCCCCAAGGAGAGGAAGAGGAACGAGAACTCACCCTGTGGCGGTTGATTCTTGTCGTCCGTGAGGCGGCAAGGACGAGGGGAGGTGCGGAAGAGGGCGTTGGCGACAGGGAGGTCGGTGATGCAGGAAGGAGCGGCCGCGCCGCCGCCGGAGAAGAGCCTCGCCGCCGCTCGAAGGTGAATGACCTTGCCGCTGCTCTCTCGGTAGGGCAAGGACGAAGGGCTGGTACTGGGCTGGGCCGTGCCACTCGCGCTCGATTGATTATGGACCTTGCGCGGCCTGTTCTGAACTCGCGGCCCATTCTCGAAGCTTCAAACACAGCACGCGCGGCCCTCCGGTTCCAGGCCAGGTGCATACAGCGTCGCATGGCTGGAGACCGCCTATTTCATAAAGGAATGGTGTCGCTTGGTTTTTATTTCATTCATATTTATTTAGGTGACTTTTCTTTGAGTCAATAATATGAACATCGCATTATAAAGAGGGGTAATGTTACCACATGGTGTATGTGGTGAGCAACTAAACAAACAAAAAAAAAAGAGGGGTAATGTTAGTGGCGTAATTTGGCTAGCTAGTTTGTGCAAATCGGGCAATTTAATATAATCATGATGTTTGGGAGTGGTGTTTCGGAACATGGGAGCATATGCTCCCTCTATTTTGAAATTCATCTTGCACACATTTTGAATTTCAAAAAAAATGAAACGAAAAACTCGCACGTACATCTTCATGTGCTACACGCTCACAAAGTTGTTTCATAAAAAATAGACTTGTCCTGTGACGTGTGTAAACAAGACAAAACTCAGTGCTAAAAATAATGCTTTTTACAAGACAAATTTTCTCTTTTTTACATAGACCACACAAAATATTGATTTTTCGTGAAACTTGACGAATGCACATATATTATGGAGGTGTACATGTAGAATTTTTTATCAAAAAATTTCGACAACTCGAAATATAATTTTTTGGTATAGGGTGCATACGCACCCGGGAGCCGAATTGAATTTCCCATGATGTTTTATTCTCAATAAAGGAGAGCTTGTAGGTGAATTTCAGCTAGGAAAGCAATCATCCATCATCAGCTAGGAAAGCAATCATCCATCATCACCGCGAAAGCACGCCAACTATCATGGTGTTGCGCGATAATTTCACGTGCCAACAACGAGCTTGATGGGGTTGATCTAAACAACCCATATACACACCCTACCACCAAGTTTTTGATGTTTCGATGCCAAAGGGACATGAGAGAAGGGAGTGGAGTTTTATTAGGGTGCATGGGTTCTCTATATGTGGGTACTTTGGCGAGTTCACAAGGCTCAAACATTATCTATACTATATATTAAGGATCGTGGAAATCAGGCCTCCACAGTGCTCCACCGATAAGCACTGTAGAGAGACTATTCTCTTCCAATCACATCGTGCCACATCGTCCTTTGCCTTTTCTTTTTTACAATTTTTTGTGCAACAATTTTTTTACCGTTTATTTTTTTCCTCTCATTTGATGTTGATTCATTCAGAACTTTTCAATCATCATTTTTCGACGTTAGTTACCTTGTGTTACATACTTTGCGCATACGATAGGTATTTTTTTAAATACCTCTTTTTATCGATCACAACTTTTCAATAATAATCTTTCTATGCCCGTGACATCACTATTTTTATGTTTCTTTCTCTAATCATTCGATGGCCATTCATTAACCCAATTTTGACCATACCTTCTCGACGGTAATTATACTTTCATACTTTTATTGAGGGCGTGTAATTTTCCCATCACTTGGCAATAGTATTTTCCCCTCTTTGACGGTATTCTCAAACACACCTTTTTGGCCATCTTTTTTCCGACTTTTTCTTATGGTAGTTACCCTAGGATAATTGTTTGCTGGTGATTAATTTCCCCGCGACAATTTGCCGGTGGTAAACTCCTATTATTTGACATCAATTTTTTGACACAACTTTCTAGCTGTAATTTTCCGCCGTTAGTTACCCTACGATATCTATTCGACAAATACGTACTTATTACTCTGTAATTCGCTAGTAGTAACTTTTTCCTTTTCTATTCCTTGGTAGTAATTGGCGTCATATTTTTCCAACCATAATTTTCTGTCGTGGTAGTTACTCCGTGGTAACTCCTCGACAATGTGTACTTCTTTGGCCATAATTTGGGAGCGTTTATTTCATTTTTTTGTCTCTTCTACATTATTTAGCAGTAGTTTTTCACACACTTTTGCAGTTGTAACTTCACCATTATAATTATACTTCAGCAATTTTCGAGGGTGGGTATTTTTCTGCCAGTAATTCAAATTTTTTACTCTTTTACAGTAACTCCATGGTTAAGGATAGAAGAAATTGCAGGCTCTTAGCGCTCCAATGCGCTGTAGAGCTTCATTTTCTTCCAATCATAGCGTGCCACACAGTTGTTTTCTTTCCTTTTTTTAATTTTTTGCAATAATTTATTTTACCTTTTCACTCTTTTTTATCTTTTGACGCTGATTCGCAATGCACTTTTTTGATCGTCATTTTTCGACGGTACTTACCTCGCATAACATACTTTACTCCTACGATAGTCATTTTTATCATTTTTTATATTTTGTGTGCGATTCATCGACGCGACTTTTGGACCGTAACTTTCCACCGTAATTTTTATATGTTCGTGATACCACAGTTTTAACATTTTCTAATAATTTGACGGTCATTCGTCCACCCAACATTTAGACCATATCTTTCTGGCGGTAAATATATTTCCACACATTTTCGAGGTTGTGTTATTTTCCAACCATAATTCATCATCAGTTTGGTAATAGTATTTCCTTCCCTCTTTAGGGTATTCTTTGACGCACCTTTTTGGTCGTAATTTTCCGCCGTAGTTACCATACATCTACGTTAGTATTTTATGCTTCGATGGTAATTCTTTTACACAACTTTTCGTCCATCTTTTTTCGATGGTAGTTACACTATGGTAATTGTTCGCTGATGATTAGTTTCTCGGCAACAATTTGCTGGCGGTACTATCCTATTCCTATTCTTTAATAGTAATTTTTCGACATAACTTTCCGACTATAATTTTCTGCCGATAGCTCTTCGATGGTGAGTACTTCTCGTGCCGTAATTTCTTAGTATTATTTTTTCTTTTTCTATTCCTTGGCGGTAATTTGTCTCCATATTTTAGCAACCGTAATTTCCTTTCGATAGTTACCCCATAAGTAACTCCTCTATTTTGAGTAATTCTTTGACCATAATTCGTGAACTTTTTTTTTCTTCTACATTATTTGACATCAGTTTTTACACGCACTTACGGCAGTTGTAACTTCCCCACAGTAACTATCCTTGAGTAACTTTCAAGGGTGGGTAATTTTTCGACAGTAATTCATCGACAGTAATTCAATTTTGTGTGTTTTTTCACTCTTTGACAAGTACTCCACTTTCTGCTGCATTTTTCATTCGGGAAAATATACTATTGTGCCCTGTTTGGATGCATTGAATAGGGTTTGGTATTTGAGAATCTGGAATTGAGGCCCCAATTCTCTTGTTTGGATGTGTTAGGTATTGGGTTCTGGAATCATGGGCCAATTCCGAGCGTACCCTCCCGCGGGCCAAACTTACACGTAGCTCGATTCAGAGGTCACGAGCTCCGTATTCGCTCTGAATCGGTCTCTCCTGAAAACTCGAGTGCGAGCGAGAACTGGGGAGGCTCGCTCCCGTCGGTGGCTGTTGCAGGCGACCCGGCGCCGCCGCCAGGTAAGCTCATCCGCCCTCCCTCTCCCCATCCGTTTCTCAGTCCGTCCGCCCTGCCCTTCCTCTTCCCCTTCCTCCCCATCCCCCTAGCTGCCCCCTCCCCGCGCGCTCCGAACCCTAGCTGTAGCGGCGGGAGATGGAGGACCGGCGGCCTCCCCTCTCCTCTGTGTGTGGCGGTGATGTCTACGGGTGCTTCTATTCTTGTAGACAGTGTTGGGCCTCCAAGAGCAGAGGTTTGTAGAAACACGCAAGTTTTCCTTTAAGTGGATCACCCAAGGTTTATCGAACTCGGGGAGGAAGAGGTCAAGATATCCCTCTCAAGCAACCCTGCAATCACGATACAAGAAGTCTCTTGTGTCCCCAACACACCTAATACACTTGTCAGATGTATAGGTGCACTAGTTCGCGAAGAGATGGTAAAACACAGGTGATATAGATGGTGGTAATATTGCAGAAAGTAAAGATGCAGTAAAACAATAAACAAGCGGCGCAGAAAATAGCTTTGGCGTGGAAAACAATTCTTTGTGATGGAAACAAGGCCTAGGGATCATACTTTCACTAGTGGACACTCTCAACATTGATCGCATAATAAATAACTCTTTCTCATATGTGCTACATATACTCTTGTTTGATAATGAACACCATTCGTTGCGTAGGATTACACGAACCCTCAATGCCGGAGTTAACAAGCTCCACAACATTCGATATTCATGTTTAAGTAACCTTAGAGCATAATAGATCATTGCAAAATAAACCAAGAACTAACATAGCGCACACACTGTCCACATTACACTATGAAGGAGGAATAGATCGCATCAATACTATCATAATGACAATTAACTCCACAATCTACAAGAGATCATGATCATAGCCTACGACAAGAACCACACGTGCACACACTAGTCACCTTTACACCATGCAGGAGGAATAGACTACTTTAATAACATCACATGAGTAGCACACAACTAGTAGCGATACAAAGCTCATCATATGGATCTCAATCATGTAAAGCAGCTCATGAGATCATTGTATTGGAGTACATAGAGAGAGATTAACCACATAGCTACCGGTACAACCCCGAGCCTCGATGGAGAACTACTCCCTCCTCATGGGAGCAGCAGCGTTGATGAAGATGGCGGTGGAGATGGCAGCGGTGTCGATGGAGAAGCCTTGGGGCACTTCCCCGTCCGGCGGCGTCCGGAAGCAGAGAATCATGTCCCCGGATCTTGGCTTCGCGATGGCGGCGGCTCGGAAGGTTTCGCGTGCCGTGGCTTATTCGTATCGTGTTTTAGGTCGGGGACCTTTATATAGGCGAAGGCGGCGTCGGAAGGTCAACGAGGCGACGACACACTAGGGCGCCCCCCCGGGCCGCGCCGGTGGTGTCTGGTGGCCCAGTGGCCCCTCTGGTCCCTCTCGGGTGTTTGGAAGCTTCGCGTGATCCTAAGATCTTGGGCGTTGATTTCGTCCGATTCCGAGAATATTTTCTTACTAGGATTTCAAACCAAAAACAGAATGACAATGGCCCTTCGGCATCTCGTCAATAGGTTAGTTCCGGAAAACGCATAATAATGACATATAATGTGTATAAAACATGTAGATATCATCAATAAAGTAGCATGGAACATAAGAAATTATAGATACGTTGGAGACGTATCGGCGCGAAGTGGAGGTCGACGCGGCCTCCTCTCCTCGTATTGTGGCGGCGGCCGAAGTGGAGGTCGACCGCAGGCTCCCCTCTCCTCTGTGTGTGGCGGCGGCCAGAAGTGGAGGTCAACCGGCGGCCTCTCCTCTCCTATGTGTAACCATAGACACATGTGAGAGCAATTTTTATTTCGATTTTGCAGAAATTGAGGAGAAAATAATATTGAGAAACATCCGAAATATACATGTATATTTTTATTCATATTACAGAGGTTATATTGTTCAAAGTCAAAAAAAACTTTCAATTCTACATATTGTACATCCAAATAGCATTTGGCATTCCATTAAAACCTTAATTCTACAGGTGAATACCACGGTATTCCATTGAATTGGTGGATTTGGTATTCCATTGCCAATTCAATACGGAGGTCAATTCTGTGCAACCAAACAGGACATTGAAGTGTCGATGGTTTGCTCTTTTCTACACTAACTTTATACAACAATACAAAATTACAGATTATGTATAGTTTTATCCGATTAATCAACGCGTTCTCCAATCACGGGCGAGACGTGACACCACGCAGCATCTTCCTAGTATGCAGACATGGTGATTGCTTAGCTACTTTGACCGTACATGGTGATCGATTGGCCTATACTTTTTTTTTTTGACTTGATTGGCCTATACTCGATATGACCGTTTTTCTTCTCCTCCTCGCTTGTCTTCTTTGCCACAACTAACACACAACGCGTGGGGTACTGATCAATCTACACTGTTTATCTGTTCCAAACTTTACTTGGTAATAAACCTGCAACGTTCAGATTCTAATACTGTAGATGTTGTTCGCATCTAGACTATGATCGAAAGTTTCCTATATGTTGAGAGAGTCATGTAGCACCTGGTCGTGCATTTCAAGACTTTTTCTTTGCAAAATTTCAAGACTAATTTTAGGTAGGTACAAATATAGGGGTTTGGTTGTAGCCCCACTATTATTAGCCAACAAAATACATATAGGGTCTAGACCCTTTTGTTGCCTGCCACATGGTGCTTGTTCCTTCAATGTCGTTTCATCTAGGTGTATATAAATTAGGTGCCATCATTCTCCCAACGTAACAAATAGGGTAAGATTCATAAATTTTACATCCACTATGAGAATGAAGTCGCTACGAAAGCCGCACACGCTCATCATCTTGGCAATGCTACTGCTGCTCGTGCTGGCAACGGGTAAAATCCATTATCTGTTTTTCCCGCATTTTGCTTTTATCAATATAGATAAATTGTTCGTTTTTGTATTTTTAGATTTTTTTTCATCATATGCATTAGTTTCATTGTCTTATGTTGACGTGTGAGTTTTCAAATTCAGAGGCCCATGATCATTGTCCCGACGGGTTCTGTAAAGGACCAAGTGGCACGTTCAAGGGTGCGTGTTCGGAAGATGATGAGTGCACGGATAGTTGTCGTGACGAGGGTTTTCGAGTTGGCTTTTGTCAAATTGGACCTTTCAATGGGGCATGCAAATGTTGTAAGCCATGCATTCACTAGAACTTGGCAGAGATTAAGGAAAAATTATCTGCTGGTGCTTGCATGCATCTTATTTACTTACATAATATTTCCTTGTGCTTGTTGTAACAATTTTCCTATTAAATTTAATAAATTTGAGCCTCGTTTATTGCATACTGTGGAGACATGAAATTCGAATTAGCGCTAATTATAATTTTATATTTATGCTTTCATACTTCAGATAAACAGTAATACATGGTAAAATTTTAATGAAAAATTTGGATCTTATCATAGAATGGCCAAAATTTGAAGGTAGCAGAAAATTCCCAGTTTTGCAGACAGCACCATCGGATTTTTTCATGCTTCAGCTCTCTTTGTCTAACTATAAGTTCCCAGAATGCAGCGGCAGGAACCGGCGTTTAACTTGTTAAATCATAGTGAGTTGATGAAACATAATAGGTAAGAAATAATCACTGGTAGAAAAATGGCCTTTGGTCGCGGTTGGCAACTGCCATTAGTCGCGGTTGCGCAACCGCGACCAATTAGGCGCGACTAAAGGCCCCCCTTTAGTCGCGGTTCCTCGAACGCGACTAAAGGCCCGTCCACGTGGGCGGTAGGCGGCGCCGGGCGGAGGACCTTTAGTCGCGGTTTTCCGGCCAACCGCGACTAAAGGCCTCCGCGGGTTAGGGTTTAGCCCCCTCCCCTAAATCTGGTTTGTTTTTAATTTGTATTGTTTTATTTCTTTTGGGTTTTAATTTTGAAGGAGTTTCACATATTCTACCGTACTACATACATGCATATGAATGTACAATTTCAAACAAATTTGAAATTAGAACCAAAAAGAATTCAAGAGGAATATACAATATATATTCGATATCGGATGACCATATACAATTTTGAACAAGTTTCCATATACATATTTAGTGCATATAAAGTTCTACGTCCTCTACATAGTGTTCTCCTCTAGGATCGATGACTTCTCTGGCGAACCATCCAGCTAGTTCCTCTTGAAGTGGTCGGAAGCGAGCTTCTGGAGTAAGCATCGTCCGGAGGTTATTCCTCCTGATGTTGTTCTCAGACGGCTGCCGCTCAGTGGTGTATCTCCGGATCCTCTCACAAACATAGTATCCACATAGATTGGTCCCCGGTGGCTGAATATCCCCGGTCGCAGCCTTTACCCTTTTAAAATGTAGCTCTTTTTGAATTCACCGACCTTTTGATCTACGAACCGTCTCCAAACCCTACGAGGCAAAGAAAATTAAATGAACAAGAGAGTTATTAATTAGTTACTTGATATTAGGAAATGATGAACGAAAAAGGCCGATCGATATAGAGCGCAAACGAATGAAAATAGTTACTTTTGCATCATTTTTCTCATGTCGGCCCAATGCTTCGGATCCATATTCAGAGAGTCGTGGACGAGAACTGTGGAGTTCTGAATTTGAATTACTAGCAGAATCCAGTGGAACCTGCGGACACGATACATGCACAGTCATGCATAACTCATCGATTAGCCACATACCATGCATGGAGTAAACAAAAGAGAATGTGCTCAAGACAGAAACACTCACCCAAAATGGTAAGGAAATAGAATATCACTTTTGAGTTCTGTTTTATAAGAAACCGCCACAGGTCATCCTCCACGTCTTTGGGGTGGCGTTCTAACACATATGAATTAACGATTTGTGGGTCAATGAACCCAACATCATGGACGCGCCTTATTCGCATTTCCCGCTTCTTTAATCTGCATAATAGCGTACACAACAAGATAGTTAGGACAATATATATATTTATAGTGCAGGCAATGAACGAGATGGGGTAGAAATTAATAAATCACTTACAGAACATAGCAACTGATGATAGATTTGTCGAGCTCGCGCAGATTGAACAGCTGGAACAATTCACTCCGATGAATTGTTATATAGTAATGTTTGAAGTGATGCTCAGGTCTAACTTCCGCATAAATATAGTCTTTGGCATTTTTAAGTTCTATGTAAGCCTTGTACCAATTTAGCAGACCTTTCATTTGTCGAGGTAGATCCTCTTCCTGCGCAGGCTCGACGAGAGGACCATCCTTCACATATGTAAATACTACGTCCTTCATTGCCACGTCATCAAGGCCTAACGCTGCACGAAGAGTCAGACCTGCGTCTGCCGCTTCTTCTTTGGCTCTCGCTACAGTCAATCCCTGTGCTGCCGCAGCTGCTATGACATCAGGGGCATCGTCCGGACCTGCGGCTTTCACTATGAGCGGGCGATCGACTGTTTACTTTGTTCCCCGAGCTGGGCAACTTGTTTCCCCGACCGCGAGTGCTTGACTACGAAGTTCACGTTCATAGTCGTCAGGCAGATTCTTCGCGGCCTGGGACGTGTGTTCAAAAATGACTTAGCCCAGCTCTTTTCCTTCTCAGAAAATGCTTGTTTGGGCTCGGGCTCTCTTTTCTTCTTGCAGTCCGCCTGCCATTTCTCATGCTGAGCAGCCACAACCGCTGCATTTTGCTCCACACTAAGTTCCCAAGGCCTCGGGGTGAGAGGCTTTAGTGATGGCTCTGGTATCTTTGTGGTTGCAGGTACATAAGGCTCCGGGTTAATAACCCAAGACTGCCTCTCTTCTTCGCCGGAGGTGGATTGGGGGCGGCGTCGATCACCCGCCGGACGAGGACGGGCGGCGTCTGCACCCGCCGGAGGTGAATTGGGGGCGGCGTCGGCTTACCCGCCGGAGGTGTAGGTGAACCACCACCACCACCACCGCCGCCGCCACCACCACCGGAGGGGGTGGACTTGTTTGCCTTGGCGCCTCGCCTGGAAACTTGATAAACTTCTTCTGCCATAGAATGAACTGGCGCTTGACAAGAAAACCTGAGCGACATCTTTCGCTAGGACGAATGGTTCGTCAAGGTAACCAAGATTGTTGAAATCCACCATTGTCATTCCGTATTGCTGGTCCACCTTTACCCCACCTCCTGTTAGCTTGAACCATTTGCACCGGAACAAAGGGACCTTGAAGGAGGGTCCATAGTCAAGTTCCCATATCTCCTCTATGTAACCATAATATGTGACCTTTTGCTCATTCTCGGTTGCTGCATCAAAGCGGACACCACTGTTTTGGTTGGTGCTCTTTTTATCTTGGGCGATCGTGTAAAATGTATTCCCATTTATCTCGTACCCTTGGAAAGTCGTTATAGTCGGAGATGGTGTCTTGGCCAACATGTATAGCTGATCTCCATGTGGGCCTTCCTAATCCAGGATTCAGGCTTCCCCGGGTTGTCCGAGCGTAAAATATTCTTGTGTTTCTCAAAGTACGGAGCCACCAACTGGAATTGGTCAGAACTGTGTGGTGTGCTTCAGTCAGAGAATGGCCGTCCATACATATCGTTGATTTCCTTCCGATCGTGCCTTTTCCACTTAGTCTCCCCTCGTGCCGCGATCGAGGAAGACCAATCGGCTTAAGGTCAGGAACAAAGTCAACACAAAACTCAATTACCTCCTCATTTCCATAGCCCTTGGCGATGCTTCCTTCTGGCCTAGCACGGTTACGAACATATTTCTTTAATATTCCCATGAACCTCTCGAAGGGGAACATGTTGTGTAGAAATACAGGACCGAGAATGGAAATCTCTTCGACTAGGTGAACCAGGAGGTGCGTCATAATGTTGAAGAAGGATGGCGGGAACACCAACTCGAAACTGACAAGACATTGGACCACATCGTTATGTAACCGTGGTAGAACTGGATTGATTACCTTCTGAGAGATTGCATTGAGGAATGCACATAGCTTCACAATGGCTAGTCAAACATTTTCCGGCAGGAGCCCCCTCAAAGCAATCGGAAGCAATTGCGTCATAATCACGTGGCAGTCGTGAGACTTCAGGTTTTGGAACTTTTTCTCCGCCATGTTAATTATTCCCTTTATATTGGACGAGAATCCAGACGGGACCTTTCAGGCATTCAAAAAGATGACCTTCTCTTCTTTGGTCAGAGCGTAGCTGGCACGACCTTGAAACCATTCCGGATGCCGGTTATCAGGGTCTTTCAAACGTTGTTGGTCCTGCCGTGCTTCCTTTGTATCATTTGTCTTCCCATACACGCCCAAGAAGCTTAGGAGGTTCACGCAAATATTCTTCGTAACGTGCATCACGTCGATTGCAGAGCGGACTTCTAGGACTTTCCAATATTCTAGCTCCCAGAATATAGATTTCTTCTTCCACATGGGTGCGTGCCCGTCAGCTCCCTTCGGAATTGATTGTCCGCCAGGACCCTTTCGAAAGATGACTTTCAAATCCTTGACCATATCAAATACCTCAGCACCAGTGCGTTCCGCAGGCTTCGGCCGGTGATCTGCCTTGCCGTTGTAATGCTTGGATGATTTTTCGGAAGAAATCGACGATGCCCAAGGTACACGTTCTTCTTACAATTTGGCAAATGTACACTGTCAGTCTCATGTAAGCAGTGCGTGCATGCATTGTATCCCTTATTTGACTGTCCTGAAAGATTACTAAGAGCATGCCAATCGTTGATGGTTACGAAAAGCAACGCTCGTAGGTCAAATTCCTCTTCTTTGTGCTCATCCCACACACGGACACCAGGTCTTCCCCACAGCTGTAAAAGTTCATCAACTAATGGCCTTAGGTACACATCGATGTCGTTGCCGGGTTGCTTCGGACCTTGGATGAGCACTGGCATCATAATGAACTTCCGCTTCATGCACAACCAAGGAGGAAGGTTGTAGATGCATAGAGTCACGGGCCAGGTGCTATGGCTGGAGCTCTGCTCGCCAAAAGGATTCATGCCATCTGTACTTAGACCAAATCTTATGTTCCTTGCGTCAGCTGCAAAATCTTTAAACTCTCTGTCGATCTTTCTCCATTGCGTTCCATCTGCGGGGTGTCTCAACTCCCCGTCCGACTTACGGTCCTCTTTGTGCCATCGCAACAACTTGGCATGCTCTTTGTTCCTGAACAGACGTTTCAACCGTGGTATTATAGGAGCATACCACATCACCTTGGCGGGAACCTTCTTCCTGGGTTTCGGCCTCAACATCGTCACCAGAGTCATCGCCTCTGATCTTATAACGCAATGCAGTGCATACCGGGCATTCATTCAAATTCTCGTATTCACCGCGGTAGAGGATGCGATCGTTGATGCATGCATGTATCTTCAGAACCTCTAAACCTAGAGGGCAGACAACCTTCTTTGCTTCGTACGTGCGCGGGCAACTCGTTATTCTTTGGAAACATATTCTTCAACATTTTCAGCAAGTTTTCAAATGCCGAGTCAGCTACACCTGCATGTGCCTTCCATTTCAGCAAATCCAGTGTGCAGCCCCAGGACCATCATCGCATCCGGGTACAGCGCCTTTGTGATCCTCTAACATGCGATCCAAATTCTCCCTCTCCTTTCAGTTTCGCAGCGACTCCGTGTATCAGCAATGGTCCGACCAAGATCATCAACGGGCTCACGTGCCTCTTCTTGATCACCTTCCCCTTCACCTTCCCCACCTTCAGCATCATCCATGAAAGTATCACCGAAATGATCAAGATAGCTCTCATCGATGTCCTCCCCTTCTTCATCTTCTTCCATTATAACCCCTCTTTCTCCATGCTTGGTCCAACAATTATAGCTTGGCATGAAACCATGCCGAATCAGGTGCAGGTGAACTTCCCTTGAGGAAGAGTAACCCTTCTGATTCTTACAGTCAACACATGGACAGATAACAAAACCCCCCTGCTTGTTC
Organism: Lolium multiflorum; assembly: GCA_030979885.1. NCBI lineage: Eukaryota > Viridiplantae > Streptophyta > Magnoliopsida > Poales > Poaceae > Lolium > Lolium multiflorum. The sequence goes on along the minus strand of CM061750.1, from coordinate 51,059,707 downwards.
GCATTAGCCACTACGAGGAAATCTTTCAAACCCGTAGTGAATTCGCCGGAGAGTCGGCTAGCGTACATCCATTGCCGATTCATCTGCATTATTATAATACAAAATATATAATTAACCATCATGCATTTGTTAAACTAAATACAAATTAAACAATGAACTACACACATATGCATATTTTATCAATGACACATATATATGAAAGGTTCAAGTTGTTGCTAACCGCGATCGAGGAGGAAAAAATAAATGAGGAAGCTCGATCAAGTGTGGCTCCGACACTTCATATCATGTTTGTTTCATGCTCTTGGGACATTTCATCAAACACCTTGTGTGCATAAGAGGAGCCAAAAGCAAACCCTACACCCCCTTGTGAAGTTTGTGAAGAGAAGTGGCACCAAATGGCTAAGTGTTGTGGGCTGAGTGGTATATATAGGGGAGGGGCTTTAGTCGCGGTTGGCCAGGCCAACCGCGACTAAAGGCCTTTGGGCCAGGCCTGAGGACATTTAGTCGCGGTTGGCCAGGCCAACCGCGACTAAAGCCCCTCCCGTCCACCAGCTGGCCACCGAGCACCCTGGGCCCAGGCCTTTGGTCGCGGTTCGCCACAAGGGCCGCGACTAAAGGTCCCATTGGTCGCGGTTCTTGCATATCCGCGACTAATGGGGCTGTCCGGAAGGCCTTTTTTCTACCAGTGAATTATACCATATCAGTAACTGAAGTTTATAAAAAAAATGGTGCATGCGTTGATATATTCATATCATTTTGTATATCACGGAATGCGGGCCATGGGGAAGTTCTTTGTGCTGGATCCGCTCTTTCAAATCAGCGGCCAACGCCTCGAAAAAACATCAGCGACCAACATGAACTAATCATGCGCCTAGCTTCTTTTTGATACCGTGCTATTGCATAGAATTAGTTTGTACTCTTATTCAAGTATTTCTATATGGCATGCAACATATTTATTTAGTGACACATATCTTGGCAAACTTTACACATGTTCACTCTCTTATCCAATCACCGAGTTGTGATGTATATAAGGTTATGCACTATTAAGAACCTTCTTTCCCTTCCATATATTTTAGCGGTAACTATACTGATATGTTCATATGCATGTGTTTTTTGTGATAAAACCATATCTCGATGTCACATTGTGACTTATCAAAGTAGGTCGTGACTTCTAAAAATCGAAAAGAAGAACCAAAAATGAGACATAGTTTCAAACTGAAACTAATTATTCATAGGATAAATAACTTAGATACTAAACATGGATAACTCGTGTGTTATAAGTGGGGAAACTTTTCGGTCAGAAATTATTTTCCTCGAAACATGTGTGTTACAAGTGGGGAAACTTTTGGGTCTAAAATTATTTTCCTCAAAACATATCAATACGTGATCTAGTTTGAAAAACCCCATCATGACTAGTTCATCTCTTATTATCTTTTATTTGTGGTTGTTTATCTATTTATGTTTTCTCGTGGTGGACAAGTTTGCTTATTTAAATTCATGGATACCGAGATATGCTTTGTTTATGTTGATTATATTTAGTTATTCATGTGTTACGTACCTTGTCCACATCATGCATATCAATCTTGCTTACTCACTCGCTCGTGTTGCAAAGATGGTCCTTTATACATATATATCGTTTTGCATCACATCATATTTTCAATGCGGCCTCTCCATCGCCGAAGCGTCTATCGTAGTTGATCGTGGAAGGGAAGTCATCATGGCCATGGTCTTATTGTACCAACACCCTGGAGAAGAAACCATCAAAGCCATCGACATTAGAAGATACACACATACATAGATCGAAGATCACAAAAGAAACTCACGGGCCTCACGCTGGCATCGGCCCGTAAAAAACATGATGAAGATGAGCCCAAGGACTAAATTGTGAAGGGAAGCTGCCGGAAAATAATGCAAGCCCTAACATCAACGTCCAAATAGGCCAACAGTAACCTACGCCACCTAGCCGTTTGCGTCACTGCATTGGACACAGTCGACATGGAGAGGCTCGAAGAAAATTTATTCGCTCAATCCGCACCATCACCAACGAAGAGTCATAGCGTTGCCCTACTAAAAGCCCTAAGCCAGGGAAACCTAGAACTCCATTCAGTAGATCGGAGCCAACCGTGGATGAAGGGGCTTGATGGCTGTGAAATTCGTCACTTTTTCTCGCGTTTAAACCTTTAGCTGTGTCAAGAAATTGACTAAGTTTCCTTGTCAATGTGCCACTGTAAGGGCATTTTACCCTTATCCATTATTTTGGTAACAATGACACCGGTGCTAGAGTAATCGGACTAATACATGTCTATAAGATTATACCCAGGTATTAGCCAAATAGGCATAATGGTGTATCAATGAAACAAGAAGATAAAGGGAGACCCCCCCCCCACTTCAACAAAAATGAAGAAATGTTGTTCTGCCTCTGGCCGGTCTGTCCCCTAGACCGGTGCCATCCGGGCCTATCCGTGGCACCTATCCTGGCCCGGCACGGCCGGTTTGGACCGGATGGTTCGGTCTCATTCTCGGCCACGCCGGCCTCTGGACCGGCCTCCTCGGCGCGTGCCGGCTCCTGCTCCGGTGACATCCGGGGACAGGTACTGTAAGCCCAGGATCCGCCCCGGTCTCGGCCCGGCGTACGATCCGGCTCCGGCCGGATGATCCGGCATACGGCCCGGTTGGACCAGCCCCTGCGCCGGATGGGCCGGCCCCAGGCCCGGCTGACCGGCTCCCTCGACCATTGCTGAGTTGGACAAGTCACAACGGCTGGATTTCGAGGGACCATATAAATACCCCTTCACCTAGCTCAGAACACTTAGGCACTATAGTACAAATTGTTCTTGAGCTCTCTCTCTCATACTCCATTGATAGAAACACCAAAATCCTCAGATCTCCCTCCTCCTCACTCGAATCCCTCCGGGGAAAAGATAGAGGAGGCCTTGATCTATAGTTCCACCGAGCCAAATCTTGTTCCCCCTTGTATTCATCGAGATACCTGCTCTCTAGGGTTCCTTGGAAACCCTAGGTGAGCAAAAGAAGTCTGGAAGCATCCGGGCTATGGATTTGCTCCTGACAAGATTGTGAAGGTTTGGAGACTACCTCAAAGTCTACCACAAGTGAGAAGAGTTATTCCTTCGTGGGATAGGCTCGGAGAAGAAGGTGAGCCTTCGTGGCGTTGGGGAATCCTTCGTGGGACCCCCACCTCTCCAAACGTGACGTACCTTCTTGCGTGCTATCGGTTATCTCTAACCGAACTCTTACTTGTGATATATCTGCCTGTGAGAGCCTTCGTGCTCGAGTTACTTGTATCATCATATAGGGTGCCTCACCTAGTTTGCATTAGGCTCACCTTTATATTCCGCAAAGCCTAACATTGCAAAGAAAGAATTAAAATTTGTAGAAACCTACTCACCCCCCTCTAGGTTTACCATCTCTGAAATTTCAGCTACTAATGACTAATTATTGCAAAGATGTGCAATCTCTTCTCCTCTTTGAATGTTGTGCAGGAAATCACGTCATACTAGGAAATGGACCGCAGTTACTGAAGAAAATCGCGGCACAAGTACATCAAAGTTGACCAGACGTTGAAAGGCGGTTCCAGGGAGTTTAGCGGACATCGGTACGGGCAAGCCCCGGCCGTACCATCCGCCCGTACGGGGTGTTGCAGCCTTCCCGAGGTCAAACCCCATATGTCATGTGAAGCACCCGACGCCAAAAAAAGAGCCATTCATCGCCAAAAAGAGCTGACATCCATTAGATCCATCTACACCACACCAAAGGAGATCCATCGCTATAGTTTATCCATTTCATCTCCCGCATCCTCCATAGCCATAGTCATCACCATTGTAATAGAGATCTCCTTGAGAATTGGCGACCATTGTAAGAATATTGTGATTTCAATCAAGTATTTGCAACAATGATTTCTATCTTTGATCTTGATATTATGTGTGAGTAGTCCTCACGGGCTGCGGGTTGGGTGAATCCTCGCAGTGTTTATATGCATCTAATCTCATAAATATGTGTAAGAATTGAATATGAGTTTTGCAATCTTGTATCCTTATATGTTTGCCTCGATTCGATGATACCCATGTCTATCGGATCGATCAAGGGAAGAGGTGGGATGAGGGGAGAACGGTGTGCTACCGCGAAACCTCAGTGACATAAAGGGGAAAGTAATGGTACATGTTTAGTGATTCACTCGGGATCAACGGCACAATCATCTAGCTTAATGCTTTGGTCTGTATTCATTTACTTAATAATTATTGTTACTCGCGGCTGTGGAAACAATGGTTGGACCAAGAGGCTCTTGTCACCTCTGGCTTTAGGGGCAAGAGTATTTACGGATGTGCTGCTTAGAAATCTCTTATCTCTATTTTATTTACTACACATTTGCACTTCATTTCTATATGTATGCATAGCTGCAGGAGAATCCTTAACCCTGGCCTATTTCCATCCATTGAACACAACCCAATCAAAGTAAACTAGATAGGTCTGGTAAACATAAAATAAAATCAACTAGCAAGTCTTGTAGACGTGTTCTTTACACCATTTTAGCAGTGCTTCCCAAGGTTCGATTAAACCTAGGTCTTCTAGAAAAAAAATTATCATACTACAATCCTCCGGATCGAAGGTATCAGGGGTGACGATCTACCAACGGAGGAGGGGTAGCGGCATGGTGCACCCAGAAAATCACGTTTCTAGGTTTTCGGAGGAGGGCGATAGTATCTGGTTCTAATCAAAGGAGGCAATTCCTTTTATTAAAGTGCGTACTAAGAGGTGCACCACTGGCGCAGGAGATAGCTTCAGTCATAGACAATGTATTGCAAAGATAGCTCGTCCCATTCCAAAATGTTCATCCAATCTGATCATCGTGATTTCAAGCACTCAACATGCATGGCATCGACCATGAAGTAAAACATGTCCTCCCAAGTCCCAACCCCGTCGTACTACTTGTAGCTAGATGTAACATGATGCATGTGACCTGAGTAAAGATTGCCATGATGAGCACTCGATATGGTAGTTGCGGATGGCAGCCATATAAGTACTGGTACATGATCATAATTATGGGGAGCTAGATATTTTTTTCGAAATGGGGGAAATATCATCCCTGCATCCAAAGGATGCACACGGTTTTTTTATTAGATTATTCACGAAACCTTATAAGAAACAATACGAAAGATCAAACTCGAAGCAACCTTACTATACCTACAGTGGGATGAAGAGGGTGACAATACACCAACTCACATCATCCAAAACTAAATTCCTTCCCAAACCGCCCAATAGCAGGTGAGTAACACATCCAGTCAAGCAGACTCTCAGCGCACGCCAGCGCACACGCCACAGGAGTTGCTCCCGCCGTCTTCCTCGACTCCATCTTCAAGAGAGATCATCACATTAACCTTGCAAGACCTGCCGTCGATGCCACCATGACGCCGGCTCCACCCTCTGCACGTATACATCATCCCGCATCTGTCGTCGATACCCTGCAGCACCATGCCACTAAGACTCAGCCAAACAATGTGGTAGATGAACACCACTCCACCGAAGTCCGCCAACATCCAGCACCTGCTCCAAAAACGATTCCCCGAGAGGTAGAACGACGCAGGGCGCGCCGCCATCGTCCGATCCGGGAGACCCGGACCTAGGGTTTCCCACTGAGCAGCACGAGTGAGAAACCGCAGACTGCGTCGACGATGCCTTGAAGAAGGTAGCGGCGCGACACATCGCCATCGTCCGCCAACCGAGGTCGGAACACGGTTTTCACCGGCAGCCGCGCATCCCCAACTCGCCGAGTGTAGTGCCAAGACGGGCAAAGATGACGCCTTCGACAAGGTAACGACGTCGACCGACGCCGCCATCATCCGCCAAGACCGAGGTCGAGGCTCAGTTTTCACCGGCCGCCATATCACACCCTGATGCGCGTAGATGTACACGTCCGTTGGGAACCCCAAGAGGAAGGTATGATGCGCACAGTGGCAAGTTTTCCCTCAGAAAGAAACCAAGGTTGAATCGAACCAGGAGGAGCCAAGAAGCACGTTGAAGGTTGATGGTGGCGAAATGTGATGCGGCGCAACGGGATTCCGGCGCCAACGTGGAATCTGCACAACAAAACCAAAGTACTTTGCCCCAACGAAGCAGTGAGGTTGTCAATCTCACTGGCTTGCTGTAACAAAGGATTAAACATATCGAGTGGAAGATGATTGTTTGCAAGAAAATAGTAAAACACAATTGCGGTAGATTGTATGCTATGTAAAGAATAGGACCGGGGTCCACGGTTCACTAGAGGTGTCTCTCCCATAAGATAAAAGCATGTTGGGTGAACAAATTACAGTCGGGCAATTGACAAATAGAGAAGGGCATAACAATGCATATACATGATATGATAAATATAGTGAGATTTAATTGGGCATTACGACAAAGTACATAGACCGCCATCCAATGCATCTATGCCTAAAAAGTCCACCTTCAGGTTATCATCCGAACCCCATTCAGTATTAAGTTGCTAAGCAACAGACAATTGCATTAAGTATGGTGCGTAATGTAATCGACAACTACATCCTTAGACATAGAATCAATGTTTTATCCTAGTGGCAACAGCACATCACAACCTTAGAACTTTCTGTCACTGTCCCAGGTGTCAATGAAGGCATGAACCCACTATCGAGCATAAATACTCCCTCTTGGAGTTAAAAGCAAAAACTTGGCCGAGCCTCTACTAATAACGGAGAGCATGCAAGATCATAAACAACACATAAACAATAGATTGATAATCACCATAACATAGTATTCTCTATCCATCGGATCCCGACAAACACAACATATAGTATTACATATAGATGATCTTGATCATGTTAGGCAGCTCACAAGATCCAACAATGAAGCACAATGAGGAGAACGACCATCTAGCTACTGCTATGGACCCATAGTCCAGGGGTGAACTACTCACTCATCACTCCGGAGGCGATCATGGCGATGAAGAGTCCTCCGGAGATGAATCCCTCTCCGGCAGGGTGCCGGAGGCGATCTCCTGAATCCCCGAGATGGGATTCGCGGCGGCGGCGTCTCGGGAGGTTCCGTATCGTGGCTCTCGGTACTGGGGTTTCGCGACGGAGGCTATTTGTAGGCGGAAGGGCAGGTCAAGAGGCGGCACGAGGGCCCGGGGCAGGCCGGCGCGGCCGGGGCCTGGGCCGCCGCCTCCTGGCCACCTCGTGGCCCCACTTCGACTCTCCTTCGGTCTTCTGGAAGCTCCGTGCAAAAATAGGACCATGGGCGAAGATTTCGTCCAATTCCGAGAATATTTCCTTACTAGGATTTCTGAAACCAAAAACAGCAACTGGCTCTTCGGCATCTTGTTAATAGGTTAGTTCCAGAAAATGCATAAATATGACATATAATGTGCATAAAACATGTAGGTATCATCAATAAAGTGGCATGGAACATAAGAAATTATCGATACGTTGGAGACGTATCAGCATCCCCAAGCTTAGTTCTGCTCGTCCCGAGCAGGTAAAACGATAACAAAGATAATTTCTGAAGTGACATGCCATCATAATCTTGATCATACTATTTGTAAACATATGTAATGAATGCAGCGATCAAAACAAAGGTAATGACATGAGTAAACAAGTGAATCATATAGCAAAGACTTTTCATGAATAGTACTTCAAGACAAGCATCAATAAGTCTTGCATAAGAGTTAACTCATAAAGCAATAAATCAAAGTAAAGGTGTTGAAGCAACACAAAGGAAGATTAAGTTTCAGCGGTTGCTTTCAACTTATAACATGTATATCTCATGGATATTGTCAACATAAAGTAATATAACAAGTGCAATATGCAAGTATGTAGGAATCAATGCACAGTTCACACAAGTGTTTGCTTCTTAAGGTGGAGGGAGATAGGTAAACTGACTCAACAATAAAAGTAAAAGAAAGGTCCTTCAAGAGGAAAGCATCGATTGCTGTATTTGTGCTAGAGATTTTATTTTGAAAACATGAAACAATTTTGTCAACGGTAGTAATAAAGCATATGAGTTATGTAAATTATATCTTACAAGTTGCAAGCCTCATGCATAGTATACTAATAGTGCACCTCGTCCTACTTAGCTTGGACTACCGGGTCTTTGCATGCCATGTTTCAACCAAGTGTCACAAAGGGGTACCTCCATGCCGCTGTACAAAGGTCTAAGGAGAATGCTCGCATTTTGGATTTCTCGCTTTTGATTATTCTCAACTTAGACATCCATACCGGGACAACATGGACAACAGATAATGGACTCCTCTTAAATGCATAAGCATGTAGCAATGATTATTATTCTCATATGAGATTGAGGATATATGTCCAAAACTGAAACTTCAACCATGATTCATGGCTTTAGTTAGCGGCCCAATGTTCTTCTCTAACAATTTTGCATGCTCCAACCACTAAAATGATAGATCCTTCAGACAAGACGGACATGCATAGCAACTCACATGATATTCAACAATAGTTGATGGCTTTCCCCAGAAGCATGGTTATCGCACAACAAGCAACTTAATAAAATATAAAGTGCATAAGTACATATTCGATACTACGATAGTTTTTAAGGCTATTTTGTCCCATGAGCTATATATTGCAAAGGTAAATGATGGAATTTTAAAGGTAGCACTCAAGCAATTTACTTTGGAATGGCGAAATACCATGTAGTAGGTAGGTATGGTGGACACAAATGGCATAGTGGTTGGCTCAAGGATTTTGGATGCATGAGAAGTATTCCCTCTCAATACAAGGTTTAGGCTAGCAAGGTTATTTGAAGCAAACTCAAGGATGAACCGGTGCAGCAAAACTCACATAAAAGACATATTGTAAACATTATAAGACTATACACCGTCTTCCTTGTTGTTCAAAACTCAATACTAGATATTATCTAGACCTTAGAGAGACCAAATATGCAAATCAAATTTTAGCAAGCTCTATGTATTTCTTCATTAATGGGTGCAAATCATATGATGCAAGAGCTTAAACATGAGCACAACAATTGCCAAGTATCACATTATCCAAGACATTTTAGAATTACTACATGTAGCATTTTCCAATTCCAACCATATAACAATTTAACGAAGAAGAAACTTCGCCTTGAACATTATGAGTAAAGCCTAAGGACATATTTGTCCATATGCAACAGCGGAGCGTGTCTCTCTCCCACAAAGTGAATGCTAGGATCCATTTTATTCAAACAAAAGCAAAAACAAACCGACGCTCCAAGTAAAGAACACAAGATGTGATTGAATAAAAATATAGTTTCGGGAGGAACCTGATGATGTTGTCGATGAAGGATGCCTTGGGCATCCCCAAGCTTAGGCTTGAGTCTTCTTAGAATATTCAGGGGTGAACCACGGGGGCATCCCCAAGCTTAGAGCTTTCACTCCTCTTGATCATAGTATATCATTCTCCTCTCTTGACCCTTGAAAACTTCCTTCACACCAAACTTCAAGCAAACTCATTAGAGGGTTAGTGCACAATTAATAATTCACATGTTCAGAGGTGGCACAAACATTCTTTACACTTCTGGACATTGCATAAAGCTACTGGACATTAATGGATCAAAGAAATAAATCCAACATAGCAAAAAGAGGCAATGCGAAATAAAAAGCAGAATCTGTCAAAACAGAACAGTCCGTAAAGACGAATTTAAAGCTGGCACGAGACTTGCTCAAATGGAAAAACTCAAAACTAATGAAAGTTGCGTACATATCTGAGGATCACGCTCGTAAATTGGCAGATTTTTTCGAATTTTCTACAGAGGCCTGTGCCCAGATTCGTGACAGACAGCAATGCTGTTTCTGCGCAGCGATCCCAAATATAACATCAACTTTGACATAGAAACTTTACTTGGCACAAAAACATGATAAGGAGAGGTTGCTACAGTAGTAAACAACTTCCAAGACTCAACAAAACAAAAATTGCTGTAGTAAAAACATGGGTTGTCTCCCATAAGCGCTTTTCTTTAACGCCTTTCAGCTAGGCGCAGAAAGTGCAAATCAAGTAACATCGAGAGATGAAGCATCAACATTATTATTTTTCATGCAAACACAACTTGTTGCAGAGGGTACTTTAGGTGCTCCATTATCTAAATTTTCTATGGTGGTGCTAGGGATTTTAGCAATTTTAGGCCTATAGTAATTCTTTTGTTTAGGCACTTTAGAGGCGTACATGAATTTTTGCTCTTTACCCACATAAGCTTTCTCATTATACTTGAGAGAAGAAAAGGTTGAACCCAAGGTTCCCATAGCTTTTTCAAGTTCATCAATCCTATTGGTTTGATTATCATGGACAACACAAGTTCCTAGGACACTAATTTTTTCATCAATTCCTCCTAAGGATTTATCAAGTTCATAAGTTTTGTCAAATAACATTCCCAATTTAGTTTCAACACTTGGAAAATTTTTCTCTATGGTTTCCAATTTTTTCATAACATCTTCAAGAGAGATTTCAATTTTAACTTCATTAACAGGTGGTATTCCAACTAGACTCTCAATGATGCAACTAGCTTCTAAAGCGGGAGTACCTAGGAAATTACCTCCCGAAAGAGTATCAAGAACATACCTATTCCAACTAGATAAACCAACATAAAAGTTCCTAAGAAGGATAGTGGTGGAGTGTTTCTTAATGCACCTATGATGAGCATTACTAATTCTGTACCAAGCATCTTTAAAACTTTCTCCACCTTGTTGCTTAAAAGAACGAACTTCAACTTCGGGATTACTCATTTTAGTAGCAATAAAGTAAACTAGGCAAATAAAGTAAAGACAAGTAACTAATTTTTTTTTTGTGTTTTTGATATAGCAAACAAGATAGCAAATAAAGTAAAACTAGCAACTAATTTTTTTGTGTTTTGATTTAGTGCAGCAAACAAAGTAGTAAATAAAAAAAATAAAGCAAGACAAAAACAAAGTAAAGAGATTGAGAAGTGGAGACTCCCCTTGCAGCGTGTCTTGATCTCCCCGGCAACGGCGCCAGAAAAAGAGGCTTGATGCGCGTAGATGTACACGTCCGTTGGGAACCCCAAGAGGAAGGTATGATGCGCACAGTTGCAAGTTTTCCCTCAGAAAGAAACCAAGGTTTAATCGAACCAGGAGGAGCCAAGAAGCACGTTGAAGGTTGATGGTGGCGAAATGTGATGCGGCGCAACAACGGGATTCCGGCGCCAACGTGGAATCTGCACAACAAAACCAAAGTACTTTGCCCCAACGAAACAGTGAGGTTGTCAATCTCACCGGCTTGCTGTAACAAAGGATTAAACGTATCGAGTGGAAGATGATTGTTTGCAAGAAAATAGTAAAACACAATTGCAGTAGATTGTATGCTATGTAAAGAATAGGACCGGGGTCCACAGTTCACTAGAGGTGTCTCTCCCATAAGATAAAAGCATGTTGGGTGAACAAATTACAGTCGGGCAATTGACAAATAGAGAAGGGCATAACAATGCATATACATGATATGATAAATATAGTGAGATTTAATTGGGCATTACGACAAAGTACATAGACCGCCATCCAACTGCATCTATGCCTAAAAAGTCCACCTTCAGGTTATCATCCGAACCCCATTCGGTATTAAGTTGCTAAGCAACATACAATTGCATTAAGTATGGTGCGTAATGTAATCGACAACTACATCCTTAGACATAGAATCAATGTTTTATCCCTAGTGGCAACAGCACATCACAACCTTAGAACTTTCTGTCACTGTCCCAGGTGTCAATGAAGGCATGAACCCACTACTCGAGCATAAATACTCCTCTTGGAGTTAAAAGCAAAAACTTGGCCAGAGCCTCTACTAATAACGGAGAGCATGCAAGATCATAAACAACACATAAACAATAGATTGATAATCACCATAACATAGTATTCTCTATCCATCGGATCCCGACAAACACAACATATAGTATTACATATAGATGATCTTGATCATGTTAGGCAGCTCACAAGATCCAACAATGAAGCACAACAAGGAGAAGACGACCATCTAGCTACTGCTATGGACCCATAGTCCGGGGGTGAACTACTCACTCATCACTCCGGAGGCGATCATGGCGATGAAGAGTCCTCCGGGAGATGAATCCCCTCTCCGGCCGGAGGCGATCTCCTGAATCCCCGAGATGGGATTCGCGGCGGCGCGTCTCTGGATGGTTTTCGTGGCTCTCGGTACTGGGGTTTCGCGACGGAGGCTATTTGTAGGCGGAAGGGCAGGTCAAGAGGCGGCACGAGGGACGAGGGCGGGGGCAGGCCGGCGCGGCCAGGGCAGGCCGCGCCGCCCTATCCCCTGGCCACCTCGTGGCCCCCGCCCGACTCTCCTTCGGTCTTCGGAAGCTCCTGCAAAAATAGGACCCTGGGCGAAGATTTCGTCCAATTCGAGAATATTTCCTTACTAGGATTTAAACAAAAACAGCAGAAAACAGCAACCGGCTCTTCGGCATCTTGTTAATAGGTTAGTTCCAGAAAATGCATAAATATGACATATAATGTGCATAAAACATGTAGGTATCATCAATAAAGTGGCATGGAACATAAGAAATTATCGATACGTTGGAGACGTATCACACCCCGGACTAGATCACCATCGCCGGAAACCTGTGTGAGATCCCATGATCTCCCACACATGACTACCAGCCTGGCCGACTGATGGCGCGTGATGCACACGTCCGTTGGGAACCCCAAGAGGAAGGTGTGATGCGCAGAACAGTAAGTTTTCCCTCAGAAAGAAACCAAGGTTATCGAACCAGTAGGAGATGAAGGCCACGTGAAGGTTGTTGGTGGTGGAGGAGTGTAGTGCGGCGCAACACCAGGGATTCCGGCGCCAACGTGGAACATGCAGAACACAATCAAAATACTTTGCCCCAACTTAATAGTGAGGTTGAAATCTCACCGGCTTGCTGAAAACAAAGGATTAAACGTATGGTGTGGAGAATGAGGTTTGTTTGCGAAGAACAACAGAGATCAGAGATTGCAGTAGATTGTATTTCAGATGTAAAAGAAAGGGGGTCCACGGTTCACTAGTGGTGTCTCTCCAATAAGATAAAAAGCATGCTGGGTGAACAAATTACAGGTGGGCAATTGACATAATAGAGATTCATATACATATCATGATGACTACTATGAGATTTAATCGGGGCATTACGACAAAGAACATAGACCGCCATCCAGCATGCATCAATGCCTAAAAAGTCCACCTTCAGGTTAGCATCCGCACCCCTCCAGTATTAAGTTGCAAACAACAGACAATTGCATTAAGTATGGTGCGTAATGTAATCAACACAAATATCATTAGACAAATCATTGATGTTTTATCCCTAGTGGCAACAGCACATCCACAACCTTAGAACTTTTTGTCACTGTCCCAGATTCAATGGAGGCATGAACCCACTATCGAGCATAAATACTCCCTCTTGGAGTTACAAGTATCAACTTGGCCAGAGCCTCTACTAGCAACGGAGAGCATGCAAGAACATAAACAACACATATATGATAGATCAATCAATCAACTTGACATAGTATTCAATATTCATCGGATCCCACCAAACACAACATGTAGTATTACAAATAGATGATCTTGATCATGATAGGCAGCTCACAAGATCTAAACATGATAGCACAAGAGGAGAAGACAACCATCTAGCTACTGCTATGGACCCATAGTCCAAGGATGAACTACTCACGCATCATTCCGGAGGCGGGCATGGTGATGTAGAGCCCTCCGGTGATGATTCCCTCTCCGGGAGCCGGAGACGTCTCTGAATCCCCGAGATGGAATTGACGGCGGCGGCGTCTCGGAACTTTTCCGTATCGTGGCTCTCGGTACTAGGGTTTTCGCGACGGAGGGATTAAGTAGGCGAAGGGGCAGCGCAGGGGGGCACCCGAGGGGCCCACACCATATGGCGGCGCGGCCAGGGGTGGGGCCGCGCCGCCTATGGGGTGGCCGCCTCGTCGCCCCTCTTCGTCTCCTCTTCGGACTTCTGGAAGGCTCCGTGCAAAATAAGACCGTGGGCTTTTGTTTCGTCCATTCCGAGAATATTTCCTGTGTAGGATTTCTGAAACCAAAAACAGCAGAAAACAGGAACTGGCGCTTCGGCATCTTGTTAATAGGTTAGTGCCGGAAAATGCATCAAAACATTATAAAGTATGACTAAAACATGTTGGTATTGTCATAAAACTAGCATGGAACATAAGAAATTATAGATACGTTGGAGACGTATCAAGCATCCCCAAGCTTAGTTCCTACTCGCCCTCGAGTAGGTAAACGATAAAAACAATAATTTCTGAAGTGACATGCTACCAACACAATCTTGATCAACATTATTGTAAAGCATATGAGATGAATGAAGTGATTCAAAGCAATGATTTGCTAACAAAAATATAATGACTAAACAACTGAATCATATAGTAAAAACTTTTCATGAATAGTACTTTCAAGAAAAGTATCAAAAGACTTGCATAAGAGCTAACTCATAAAGCAATAGATTCAAAGTAAGAGGTTTCGAAGCAACACAAAGGATGATTAAGTTTCATCAATTGCTTTCAACTTGTAACATGTATATCTCATGGATAATTGTCAACATAAAGTAATATAACAAGTACAATAGGTAAACATGTAAGAATCAGTACACACGGTTGACACAAGTGTTTGCTTCTAAGATAGAAAGAAGTAGGTAAACTGACTCAACATAAAGTAAAAAAAGGCCCTTCGCAGAGGGAAGCTGTAACATCCCAAGTTTCAACAATAATAAATGAAGAAGAGGGACATCTCAATTACTCAATTTTCACAACAAACAAAAACTTTTCTCATTCATATAGTGCTACATATAGATTCATGCATAGAAGGATTTCTATTGTGCAATTGCCATGATGAGTGCTTAGTAGTGATCAAGTGTGCTTAAAACCCTAACACAAGATCACTTAACCCTAATTTGAGAAGAATAAAGGAAATAGCAAATTCCTCAATTCTCACTCACATACAACATTACTCAAATATGCAAACCATCACACAAGGCCACCATTGCTTGATCCCTTGCTTCTAAAACTCTTATATATCAAAAACAAACACAAATGCATAGAAGAAACCAAATTCAAATCAAAGAAATATTCAAATTCAACATACATATGATAATGGTCATTTGACACATTTATAAAATCTTCACCACTTTGCACCCCTGCAATTCAATATTCTTAAACCAAACTTGGTCAACCCTTGACACCTCATCCAAGATCATGTCAAAGTCAACAACTTTGATGTTTACCACCATGGCTAACTCTGACCAGGTTGACCAGAAATGAATTGACAAGTGGAGACTTTGAAACAAAGAGAAGATGAACCCAAATTTGATTTCTTGCAAATCTTCACCAAATTGGACACCACCACCACCATTCTATCACATTCAATATAAGAATGAAGTTCACCAAAAAGAAATTCAAAATTCAAATATTTTTCTCTTGCGGCCATTTCATCAAACACCTGGCAGGCAGCATCTTCACATTGTGTTACACTCAATTGTCCACTGGATTTTTGCCTAAACCACTTTTATCTTGTGATGATCACACTCCTCTGCAACCCCTGCATCAAGCCTAGTCCTTGCTTTGGTCGATTAAAGTGAAAAGATGGCAGTCAAAGCACCATGCCGTGCACCATGCCGGCCAACATGCCACTCATCTCTCTGGCCCTCCTCTCTCACTTTCACCATGTCACAGAGCTTCCCCAGCACACAAACACACTAACCATGCACGGCCCTGGCTCATCCATGCACGGCATTGGCCAGAACGCGCGCGCCCATACCATGCCAGTGCACGCCCGTGCACGCGGTGACCGCGCTCTGGACGCGCCAGAGCGTCAAGTGCTCGAGCACCCTCGCGCACCCCTGCACCAGCTACCACTGCGTCGAGCATCGCCGCAGCATCCCCTAGCTGCTAGACATGCTCAAATGCCCACGCCCACGCCGTCGCCGCCATGATCATCATCTCTTTGCCGCACGCCGTGACAGAGACTGCATGCGCCCGAGCCGTTCCATCACGCCCTGGACGATCTAGCTGCACCTCGAGCATCTCCAGGACGTCGCCTACACCTAGCCGTCCTCGCCTTGCCCCTTCGATCACCGTAGACGCCGCGCCATGGCCGCCCCTTCTCAGCACCACGGCACCCCTTCATCCGCTATAAATAGAGGAGCTCTGAGCTCCATTTCTTCACACCATCTGCTCTCCTCTCACCACTGATCCTCTCTCCACCTCAATTTCACCCCACCTCGCCGGAGCAGCCCCAATTGCAAGATCGTAGCCGCCGGAGCCAGGAGCTCGCCGCCGACCATTGACGCCACCCCGGCCTCGCCACTGCTACCAGGAGCTTCAGCCCTCGACAACGTCGACTAGCACCAAGCAGAACACCGCGGGAACCTTGGTACGCCCTCCGACCCCCTAGGCTCGCCGCCAGACCATCGGCTTCTCGCCGGAGAAGAAGGTGATCGTGAGCCGCACGATCACGTTCTGATCCAACGTCTCACGCGCCTCGTACCGCTTCGGCGTTTAGAACCCACTGACAGGTGGAGCCCACGCTGTCAGGCGGCCCGCGTGTGCGAGCCACACTGCTGGGCCGGCCCAGTCTGTTTAGTCTGTTTAGCCCATTTCGTTTTCCCGCGCGGCCCAAAAATTCAAATATGAATTAATTCATTTAGTTCAAATCCAATACTGATGCTCCATTCAAATTTGAATAGTTTAAAATCTACTACACCAAATTTAACAAATCTTATATATTCAGAAAGCTCATGAAATTATCTACCCAATGCCACTGGCCTCATGCCCAAATTCGTAATGGAATTTAAATGATAAAAATAACAAGGCAGGGCATTTTCTAACTTCAAATAATTATTAAAAATGATCTACAAATGATATGGAGTTGATTCCAACTCTCATAAATCACATTTGACATGCCCTAATTGATTATGCAAAAATATGGTATAGTTGTTTTGCATGATCATGAACTAGGCTTAAATAATGGCTATGGAACCCTTTTATAGTCCATTACACACATACAAATAAATTAGTTAAATAGTATGAGAGCTACTCTCTCACTTAAATCTTGATCCTAAGTAATTCAATAAGAGGTAATGACCTTGGTCTAAGGAACCTCCTATTTTATTACATAGGATATTAAATCATTACTATGCTAGAATTAACATGCATGAGGTATCACACCTCATTTAAATTTCACTCTCAAATAATAGATATGAAATGTTGACCTTGGTCAACCACTATTCATACCTTATTATTATTTGAAGAGATTAAATTTTAATAAGATTCAATGAGAGGAAATTATTTCCTCCAACACCTTAAAGAACTATATTATTAAATTATAATGAGAGAAAATTATTTTTCTTTAACATAAACAAAGTAAATCACCATGTGAATAAGATGTGATGCTAGCATAGACTTGTGTGCATCTTTGGTGTGTTTAGCTTAGCACTTAAGCTTGTGTGGTGATGGTATACCTCGTATTCGTGTATAGATGCTAGTAACGAGGAGTACCAAGAGGAGGAAGGCTATTCTCAAGAGGAGGAGGAAAACTTTGATTCCTATCCTAACCAAGGCAAGCTAACACTCTTGCAAGCCACTCTAATGCAAAGCTCTTCATGAGCAAGGCACCCTTACATTTTACTTATGCTTAAATAATCCTATCCTATGTTTTTACCTTGCCATTTATTTTGCTTTATATTACAAAGCTTACTTTTGATTCATGATTCACTTGGTCTAGAATAGCACAAAGGTATCAAAGTTAGTCTAAGCAAATAAAGCTAGATAGCACCCCCTCATGACTAGCTGCTATTGCTAAATAAATAAAATTGACTACTCTAGATGGGAACAAGGCAAAATGAAATGACATTGAAAGAGTTTGAAGGTGAATGTGACTTGAATGACTTGGTGAAAGTTTGTGAAAACTGATGATTGGGTTCGAATGCGATACCCTTCCAATTATATAAGTACCCCCACAATACCTGATTATGGGTAGGGCGTAACTAGAAACTTATATAGTTTAGTATGGGTTCCCTCTAAACAAGCATCATAGGGGTTATGCCGAGGCTGCCTCCGTTACAATTGATATGATGTGAATATGAGGTGAATGTACGACCCAAGCCCTGTGCAGTTCCCGGGTTGACAGTTGGTTTTCACTGGGAGGCCAAGCTCATGGGGAGAGGTGCCTATACTAGGTTATCTAAGTGAAAGGTTATGGTTGATGATCCGCGTACTGAGTTACGATGATTCGGGATATCCCGACGGATGTAATCAAAAGTTGTGGCACAAGAGTACAACCTCTGCAGAGTGTTTAACCTATTCGAATAGCCGTGTCCACGGTTACGGACAATTGGAAAGACCATAATGTTCCGTTGTCGGGATTTGTCTTAAAGAGAAATGGTGAATTTGAATGGTGACTTGAATCTTGGAAAACACAACTGATGTTGTGGGAATGACACTAATGTTCCCACCTAAGTTAGTTTAGCAATTCAAGCATCTTTACTAAACTTTTATGAACTAAACTTGGCTTTACGCAAATAAACCTAGAGCCTAGCAAACCATTAAAATTGATAGTGACTTACATTAGTATTAGTTTGCGAGTACTTAAAGTACTCATGGCTGTGTCCCTGGCTATTCCAATGCCAGACTATGAAGAGGAGCAACACTATGAGGATGACGGTCAGCAGGACGTCTATCAGAACTAGGATGCTTCTAACGTCAAGCGTTGGCCTGTGGATAGATAGTTCCACCTACTACGACGCTTCCGCTATTTATCTATGTTCGTTGATCGTAGAGATCAACTATTTGTGTAATATTGGATCATGTGATCCGTTGATGTAAAACTCTATGTGTTGTAATAAATGATGACTCTATGATATTCAACTATTATGTCTCGCAACAACATTATTCCTGGGATTGCGATGTACGACATAATAGGCATCTGGACTTAAAAATCCGGGTGTTGACAAGTTGGTATCAGAGCCATTGTTTGACCTTAGGAGCCCCTAGTTTAGAATGGACGTTTGAAACCTTTAGATTTAAACAGAAATGAAAGGAATAATTATAAAAATATATATTCACACTCTTACCCTTGAGATCCTTTGCAAAAATAATAAGTTCATGTTTTCTCCTTACAATTAAATTAAAATTTTGAACACTCACACTTCTCTAACTTACTCATCCATGCCTCTACAGATGGAGCATTACGCCCAGACGGAGTCTTACCAGCTGGGGAACGGGGGGAGTTTGGTTTTCGAGCGAGACTTGGACTTGGTGTCCGAGAAGCTTGAACGCCCACCTCCCGAGTTTCACGGAGTCCGGATCCACAACCAGCCCGGAGGGGAACCGCAGTGGATGATCACCGCGGACTTGAAGGGAAGTACGGAGCCTCCCGTGTCGGAGAGGATCCTTTTCTCCTTCAAGGCAAGCAACTGGGTGGATGGACTTGCTCATGCCCTTCAGGAGGGACTTGCTCGTGTGTGCGGGCAGAACATCGCTGCACTCCAGGGTACCCGCTTCGCCCACTTTGCAAGGCATGACACCATGGGAGAGCCCATGACACTCTCCTCGCACCCGGTGCTTAAGCATCATGTGGAGCATTTGGACTTTATGCTTCATGAGACCCGGAAGGACCTGGAGCATATGCGTGTCCATGCTCACCGTGCAAAGATGGCTTTGGCTCATCATGCCGATGCCATCAGGCTACTCGCCAAGGACCGCAGGTCACTCCGCCTGCAACGCGCCAAGAAGGATGCTACTATCACGCGTCTTCGCGCGAAGATACGCACCTTGGAGGCCACTGTCCGGTCCCAAGAGGACCAGCTGCAGGAGATGGAGGACCACGGAGAAGACATCCAGGGAGGCGAGGCCTTCCTGAGTGACGACAACGACTTCGAGGAGGACGAGTTCACTGAGGAGGAGGACTACGAGTTTCTGGAGTCCGGAGAGGATGGGATCATTCCCATCGATGTGGATGAAGATGATGAGGAGTAGTTGCACTAGTCACTTGTGTAGGTGTGAGTTGTATCCCCGCACGTTGTATCGTAGTTTGGGAAAGGGTTCTTCAAACCCTCCGGTGTGTTACTTTGTAATGTGTGCATCATGAATGAAATAAAAGTATGTTTAGTTTTAACATGTCAAGAACTCAAGTTTTAAATCTTGAACTTACCCCAAAATAAGCCCTAGCAATTTCCCTCTCATCTCATGATCTATCTCAATGTTCAGATGGCACCTCCCGGCCGTGCATCGCAGGATGCTATGATGCAACTGCTGCAGACCCTCATGGCAGATCGAGAGGCTGAACGAGCTGAAAGGCAAGCCAACATCGCTGCTTTGCAACAGATTGCCCAGAACAACCAGGGCCACGGAAACCATGACCACCCAGGCTCAAAACTGAAGAACTTCCAGAACACCAACCCGCCGGTGTTTAGCAAGACAGAGGAACCACTCGATGCGGACGATTGGCTCCACACCATGGAGAACAATCTGGAAGTGGCCGGAGTGGAGGCCAACGACAAGGTTCTGTTCGCCACGCACTATCTGGCAGGACCAACACGTGCCTGGTGGACTAGTGCCCGCGCATTGAATGCAGGGCAAATGATGACTTGGGCTGATTTCAAGCTCAAGTTCAGCAAGTACCATGTGCCCCCAGGCCTGATCAAGAAGATGAGGGACGAGTTCCGTGAACTCAAACAGGGCAGAATGACTGTGGTGGAGTACCGCGACAAGTTTCTTACCTTGTCAAGGTACGCCCCTGACGAGACGGATACCACCGAGAAGAGGAAGGAGAGGTTCCTGAACGGACTGCACGACGAGATGCAGACTGTGTTGGTCAACATCCCTTTTGCTGACCTTGAAGCCCTTGTAGACTCTGCCATCCAGATGGAGGGCAAGCTGAACCAGGCCAATGAGAACCGCAAACAAAGAATGATGAATCAGAGTGGGCCCAGCAATAACCCCAAGTTCCGCCCTAGCTCAAGCGGAGGATTTCCCCCCAGAAACAATAGGCCACCGGCACCGATGTCACGCCCCGGTTATCAGAACCGGAGTGGAGGAAACCCCAGGCCAGGAGGCCACCACACCAACCCCAGCCACAACAACTACGTCCACCACAACAACAACTTCAACCGTGCTCCGATGAGAGCCCCCAACAACAACAACACCAACACTTCTCCAAGAACTGGGAGCAATGCTGTTCCCGTCGCTACCAAGGACAAGGCCACCATTACCTGCTACGAGTGTGGTATAGTGGGACACTATTCCAATGAGTGCCCCAAGAGACTCGCCAAGCTCGCCGCCAACGCCGCTGCACCTGCCCAGCAGCAACGCCGTGTCACCAACGGCAAGAAGTTCGCCCCAACAACCCCAACAACAGCGGCCGCCTCTTTCATATGAGTGCGGAAGAAGCCAGGAAGCGCCAGATGTCGTGCTGGGTATGTTCTCTGTTAATTCGACGGCAAGAGTGTTGTTTGATTATGGAGCATCGCATTCATTTGTCACCGAAGATTTTGCATGCACTAGTAAGATTCAACCCATCAGTTTGAAGCATGTCATGATAGTTCAAATACCTGGATCAACCACTAAAGCTAGAAAAATTTGCAAAGATGTACCCATCAGAATTCATGAAATAGAGTTTTATGCAAATTTGATTGTTCTGGGAACAAAGGGTTTGGAAGTAGTACTGGGTATGGACTGGATGTCCAAGCATCATGGATTGATTGATTGTGCCAAGAAGGCCATCACCATGACAAGTAGCACCGGAATATTGGTAGAACATATCTCAGAAAGACTGCCCAGTTTAGCAACCAGGGTATATCCAAACCTACCTTGGATCAGATCAGGGTCGTCTGTAGATTCCTTGATGTGTTTCCTGGTGATCTATCCGGTATGCCCCCAGATCGGGATATCGAGTTTATCATTGAGTTGATTCCTGGAACAGGACCCATCAGAGAGCTTACAGTATGAACCCCAGAATTAGTGGAACTAAAAAACAGTTGGATGACCTCTTAGCCAAGGGTCTGATCCGACCAAGTGCGTCGCCTTGGAGATCCCCAGTTCTGTTTGTGGATAAGAAAGACGGTGCCAGCCGTTTATGTACTGATTACCGCAAGGTGAATGACGTCACCATCAAGAACAAATATCCCTTGCCTAAGATAGAAGACTTGTTCGACCAGTTGACAGGTGCCACTGTGTTCTCTAAGATTGATCTTAGGACAGGTTACCACCAACTGAAGATCCGTGCCACGGATATCCCAAAGACGGCGTTCACCACCAGATATGGGTTGTATGAGTACAACGTCATGTCATTTGGACTGACCAATGCCCCCGCTTACTTCATGAATCTCATGAATACGATCTTCATGAACTTCCTGGACAAGTTTGTCGTCGTTTTCATTGATGACATACTAATCTACTCCAAGTCCGAGGAGGAACATGAGCAACACCTGGAGATTGTCCTAGAAACCCTTAGACAGCACAAGTTGTACGCCAAGTTTAGCAAGTGCGAGTTTTGGTTGAAGGAGGTAGGATTCCTGGGACACATCTTGTCCGCAGGAGGAATTGCTGTTGACCCCACCAAGATTAAGACTGTGGCAGAATGGAAGACCCCGACCACTCAGACTGAAGTTCGTGCTTTCCTCGGATTGGCGGGATACTATCGCCGATTCGTTGAAGGATTCTCGAGCATAGCGAGACCTATGACTCAATTGTTGAAGAAGGACAAGAAGTTTGAATGGACCAATAAATGTGAAGAGAGCTTCCAGAAGCTCAAAACCAAGTTGACCACAGCCCCAATCCTGATCATGCCGGACATTACCAAGCCGTTTGATGTGTACTGTGACGCCTCCAAGATTGGCCTTGGATGTGTGTTGATGCAAGAGGGCAGGGTGATCTCATACCTGTCTAGGCAATTGAAGCCTCATGAGCAGAATTATCCAACCCATGACTTAGAGCTAGCAGCTGTGGTTTTAGCATTAAAAGTTTGGCGTCATTACCTCATGGGTAATCGATGCGAGATCTACTCCGACCACAAGAGTTTGAAGTATATCTTCACTCAGAAGGAGCTGAATATGAGGCAGAGAAGATGGTTAGAATTAATCAAGGATTACGACATGGAAATTCACTATCACCCCGGCAAGGCCAATGTGGTAGCAGATGCTTTGAGTAGACTGCCGTGTCAGTTGAACTCCATGGCCGAAGAGCAACCTAGTCTGCACCAAGAGTTTGAGCAGTTTAGGATGGAGCTGGTTAGTGAAGGATTTCTCGCCAGCATTGAACTCCAACCTACCTTGATTAGTCAGATCAAGGAAGCCCAAAAGGGAAATGCTAGTATTGACGGAATCAAGAAGCAAATAGCTGCGGGAAAAGCACCAGGATTCACCGTAGATGAAGAAGGAGTACTTTGGTACAACGGACGCTTGTGCGTGCCGTCAGATTCAGAGTTGAAACAAGTTATCCTAAAGGAAGCCCATGACACCTTGTATTCTATTCACCCCGGAGGTACCAAGATGTACCAGGATTTGAAGGAACAGTTCTGGTGGCATGGAATGAAGCGAGAAATCGGGAGCTACATCGCCAAGTGTGACATCTGTCAGAGAGTCAAGGCCGAGAATCAACGACCCGCAGGACTGCTACAGCCCCTGCAGATTCCCGAATGGAAGTGGGATTCGGTAGGAATGGATTTCATCACCGGATTGCCCAAGTCTAGCAAAGGAAACGATTCTATCTGGGTAGTGGTTGATAGATTGACCAAAGTTGCCCACTTCATACCTGTCAAGACCACCTATCAAGGACCAAGACTGGCTGAGTTATATATCTCACGGATAGTCAGCCTGCACGGAACCCCGAAGTCAATCGTGTCAGATAGAGGTTCGCAATTCACCTCAAGATTCTGGCAGAAAGTACATGAAGGATTAGGAACCCGTCTAAATTTCAGCACTGCATATCACCCGCAGACGGATGGACAGACTGAAAGAGTCAATCAAATCCTGGAAGATATGTTGAGAGCGTGTGTGCTAGAATATGGATCCAAATGGGAAGACTGTTTACCGTACGCAGAGTTCTCGTACAACAACAGTTACCAAGCCAGTTTGCAAATGGCCCCCTTCGAAGCATTGTGCGGAAGGAAGTGCCGTACCCCTCTGAACTGGTCAGAAGTCGGAGAGTGACAAAGGATTAATTTTTCAATGCCTACAGATTGTAGACTAGGGTTTTGCTAGAAGTAGAGGGCAAGTAGACCTCGAAGGTTTCAGCCGAAAAGTACTCGACGATTATGAAAACTAGGGTTCTGTTGACAATAGATTCGATCCTTTCTTCGTCCCTCGACTCCCCCTTATATAGAGGGTGGAGCCGAGGATTTCGTAATACACAAGTTACAGAGTTCATGAGGGTTTCGAACCCAACCCGTAAGATTACAAATCTCTATCTTTCCTAATACAAACTATCTTTCCTTAATACTAAATAGGCTTCCGAGTCTTCTTATTCTTCAAGTCCTGGGCCTTTAGTAAACCCCGGGTACCATCTTCGGCAGGCCCATTGGGGATGCCTATGTCAGTAGCCCCCGAGATTTTTCTTGAATCGAAGAATCAGGGAAAATCTCCAACTTTACTCATTACATAATCTTTCGATATGCAAATATTATTTTGTACAGGGATAACGGTAGTTGGGGCTAGTTCATCTGACGGATCAGGTACTAGTTAACTGCTCTAGTGGCAATCCGCAAAAACCTACTTCAAGATCACGTCCCTGGACATGATCTCGGGATACGGTGTAAACTTCGACAGGTGCCGCTTAAGGTCTTACCATTCTATCGAGTCCCAGTCATATTTTATCGGGTACCTAACGCGTCCGTTAGGATTTTTCTTCGTATCTGTTGATACGGAAAAAAGTAACATCCGCCGTCGAGACGGTGCCACGCCGCTCAGAACGGTTGGGGTCTTACCTTCGCAAAGTTTTGCGGCATTCAGAGATTTATTCGCGACTTCTAGCGCTCTGAGAATATATTGTCGAGTGCTTTTCGGCTGTTGGAATAGCACATTTTATCGAGTCATATTTGATGACTTATTTTGTCTTCCCGATGGGAGTATATGTAGAGTTATCTGTGTAACTCGGAATATGCTCACTTATGTTTCTTTATTTTGATCAAAATTCATCGGGCACGCGAACAACGTTCCCGATGAGAGTAGCCCCCGAGGCTACAGCCAAGAACTTGTGCTTGGGTGTAGGCTCCACAGATTATATCCTCTGCTGCTATATTTATGATCCTTCTCGATATTTTCATATCTATCGGGTGCGCGACCAGCGCTCCCGATGGGAGTAGCCCCGAGGCTATGAACAAATGCTTGCATTTGGTCATAGGCTCTCGCCATTTCTATCTTGTCATACTCGAAGTTTTCTTTTTCCAAAGTAGCCCCCGAGCATTTGGGCAAAAACTTGTATTTGATCAAAGGCTGTCGAAATAATCTTGTGTTGTCGATATTCTCGCTCAGCTTCTTAGTCGAGTTTTTCTCTTACCACCATGACGTCATTGCTGATGATAGCCACGATTTCTGTATTGGAAACATGCGAAAACCGCTCCTCTCACTGCCTTGTGGGTCCAAATTTCCCATCTGATTGACACGTCGTGCAAGTGGGGGACACACGTCCTCCACTTTTTCTGGCGCACGTACTGTGCCGTCTGTCGTTTCATTTCTCAATGAAAATCCGTTTTTACCCCTTGTCCACACGTAATCCATCTATGCCGTAAATTTTCCATCGAATGGCTGCGTTGATTCACCGCACCTCTATTTAATTCCATCATCTTCTTCCTCTGTCACTTTCGCTCGCTCCGCCCATCTGCGCCTCTGCCAAAAATCCTCCATTGCGCTCGTTGCCTCGCGCGCTCCTCCAAGCTTGTGTTGTTCTATTCCACTCGAGTGGGAATCATCATCCCCGCGACACGCATATTCCAGCGCTCCAACAATCTCCAATGGCCACCGAAGATCTGGAGTGGGAGAGATCCAAGATCTCCAATCAAGACATGAACCTGCTGAAGAGGTTGGGATTCACCAAGGAAAAGGATGCACTGCGCTTCCCCCGCGAGGAAAGCTACCCAAAGCCTCCAATGGAGTATCGGGTTAGTTTTGTTGACCATCTTATCCGCGGTCTTTCCCCTCCTATCCACGAGTTTCTGCGCGGTCTTCTTTTTGTTTATGGGCTTCAGCTTCACCAGCTGACGCCCAATTCTATCTTGCACGTGTCGATTTTTATCACATTGTGCGAATGCTTTCTCGGAGTCCAACCTAACTGGGCTCTGTGGAAACGCATCTTCTGCCTCCGCCGTAATGGCTCCCACGGCGTCGCCTATAATATTGGCGGCGTCGTCATCTGTGTTCGATCTGACGTCGATTATTTCGACGTCAAATTTCCTGATTCTGTCCAAGGCTGGCGCAAGAGGTGGCTGTATGTGCACGAGGAAAGCTCTGATTCAATGGAGTACAACATCGCCCCTTTTGACGGAAAAGCCAAAATTCTTCGCCGCCGCTCCTGGGATGCTGAAGCTTCCGAAGAAGAGAAATTGGCGACAGAGGCGCTGATGACTCGCATCCGTGAACTTCAGAGTACCCGTGGTAAGGAGCTATCGGGTATCCAAATCACAGCCTACTTCCTTAGGATTAGAATGCAGCCTCTGCAAGCTCGAAAAAATCCCCTTTGGATGTACGCTGGTGATGAAGATGTCGAGAGGCTCTCCACAGATCTTTCTGCAAAAGATTTAGAGAAGCTAATCCGAAGAATCTCCAAGCTTAGCAAGAAGGACACCATTCCATCTTCTTACAAGGTTGCGCCATTTTGCCGCGCCAATCCTCTTCCCAAGGTATTTGTTCTTCGCCACTATTATGCCTTCTTCCCGAATTATTTTTGTGTCGACTATTTTTACTTGTAGTGAAATATAACTGTTTTGTCGATTTTCTTTATTTTCCATAGGGTCACCTTGTTCTATCTTCTCTTCCTCCCCTTCCCGAGGGTGGGGAAGTCGAAGAACGGGTTGTTGTCACCGATGACAACCAGGGTGCTTCTCGCCCTGAAAGTGGAGTCGGGGATTCCCATAAATCCGCGGCTTCACTTGAAAAAGAGAATGAAACAGAAGTTTCTTCGTCGACACGCTCATCTCTCCCTGCTGCTTCTCCAAAGGGCAAAAGGAAAAGGGATGAAGCCATCGACTCTGGCGCCTCCAAACCTAATACTTCCCGTGCCGAAAAGACTGCACTCAATGCCGAGGAAGAAACTTTGGATCTTTACGGTGCTGCTCTCGTCAGCTCGTAAGTTCTTTGAAATTGCTATGTACTGTATTTTCCTTTTGTCGATGTTTTTGAAATTGCTATTTTATCTTGTCGCTATATTTATGGCAGTGACGATGAAGAGGAAGATGCTCCTATCGACGAGACTGCTCGAACGAGCACGTCTCGTACTTTAGTTGTTTCAGAAGCTCGTCCTGATGGCGACGAAACTTCTCCTCCTCCGCAAAACCTTGAACATCCAAAACCAGCCGAAAGCCCCCAAGCTCCTTCCCCGAAGAGAGCTAGGGTGGAAACAACCAAGGAACCAACCATATTAGCTGGTTGTTCCTCGACTTCTTTGATGGAAGAGGTAAATTGTTCTGTATTGACTTTTCGTTTGAAGTTTTCCTCTTTTTCTCCTTGATGTCAACTTTGTCTTCTTCCTATATTGATCCTTTTTTCATTGTAATCTCTCCAGCCTTTTATGAAAGAGCTCGTCCGCTTCGGTACCCAATTTATCGGGTACCGCGATTATGCCGGCGAACTTGAAGGTACCTACTTGTTCTGTCCAGCTTTCTTTGTCGAGTTTTTCCTGTCACTATCGATGATTATCTGTCTTTATGTTGGCAGAGAAACTGGTAGAAGCCAACAAACGTGCTGACGCCCTCGCTATTGAGTTAGAACAAAGCGAGAGTGCGCACACGAAAACCGTCGAGGATCTTCAAAAAAGACTCGACGACGCAAAAAGGGCCTTAGAAGAAAATGTAGCTCAACATTCTGCTCGAGAAGAAGAGATCCTCAGTCGACTGGAAACTCAAAGTCGACGTTTTGTTAGTAAGTCCTCACACTCTTGCTGTTTTTTCTCGTCATGTTTTGGTCTCCCCCCTTTTTCCCTTTCGATAACCTTCTCTTTTTTTATGCTTTAAGCAGGGAGAACACACCAAGAATATGAGCTGGAAAATCCTGAGGATGACGAGCTTCTCGATGCGCTTTCTCTCCTCGAAATTCATGGGACGGAAGCTCGTAACGGATTGGATGAAGCTGAAGCTGGCCTGTCGCGGCTCTTCCCCTATTTCTTCCATAAAAAGGAGCGACCCGCAGTTTTCATTGACCTCGCCAAGTGCTTCAATGGCAATGAAGACCTTGGACTCCAACTTCGTCAAGAGGGACTAAAGGTTGGTGTCGAAGGTACTATGGCCTTGGTTGCAGAGAGTCAACAACAAGTCGACTGGTCGAAAGTTGGCGACGCGGGGAAGATTGAAACTAAGAAGTGGCAGTCGCTAATCAAAGCGGCAAAGCCCAATTCGAAGAAGATCCTCGCCACTCTTGGATATAAGCCAACAACCGCTCCGAGTTCTTCAAAACCGGAGGTCAAGTAGACCACTTTGCTTTTTTCTTTTTAGTTTTATCTCCCCTTTTGGTGTTGTCGCCGTAGTGTTCTTGGCGATGACTGCTTCTGTAGTTCTCTAGAGGACCTTCTTTTGTAATAGACATGTATATATTATGAAAATGAATGGAAATCTGTCTTTGCTCGATGATTGATGTCGAAATTTCTGTTTTCAGTTAATTTTTGACAACTATACGGCAACTCCTGGTCCTTCCGAGGTTTTTCCTTCGTCTCATTCGAAGAAAACCCCTGTCTCTGTTGAATTTGTTGAAAATTCTTCGAGTAAGAATTCGGCAGAAGATTTGGAAGAACTTCGACAACAGCTCCAATCCACGAAGAAACAATCACTTATGCTCATGGAACAATCTCGAAAATCTTCTGAAAGGGAAAAAGTTGCGCTCCAACAAGCTCAAGATGCCATAACTGAAAAGGACGCCGCCGTTGCTGAAGCTGCTGCAGCTACATCCCGCGAAAATTTTATGCTTCAACTGCTGACAGATGCTAGCTTGGATATGGCAGGTGTGCCTCATTATCATTGTCGTGCTTTTTCTTTTCCTTTTTGCTTGTCTCCTCGTTGCTCACTGATTCCTGTTTTGGCAAAATAGGTTCTTTTTTGGATGCTGCTACTGAAGATGAGCGTGTCGAAGCTCGATCCAATGTACTTCTTCGGCTTGCCCATGATCATGGTTCAAATTTTTGGGGTACACCTGAACGAACTCGCCAAATTGTCAGGTTTCAGGATCGCGCACTCCAGGTTCGCGATTATCTCGACTTCTGTACAAGGACTCTGTCTCTGGTCTATGGCACTATGTTTCCTCGCAACAAGATGCCAGAGACTCTTCCTGCTTTAATGGATAAATTTCGTGATGCTCCTCGAAGCTGAAGAGAAGGTACACAAGATTCGAGAGTACCTCAAGACAGCTCAGTCAAGACAGGAGAGCTACGCCGACAAAAGACGCCGAGAGATGACCTTCGAGATTGGAGACTTTGTGTATCTCAAGGTGTCCCCTCTTAAAGGAATGCAGAGATTTCAGCTGAAAGGAAAACTCGCACCCCGCTACATGGACCAATGGTGGATGATACGTCTCCAACGTATCGATAATTTCTTATGTTCCATGCTACTTTATTGATGATACCTACATGTTTTATGCACATTATATGTCGTATTTACGCATTTTCGGGAACTAACCTATTAACAAGATGCCGAAGAGCTAGTTGCTGTTTCTGCTGTTTTTGGTTTCAGAAATCCTAGTAAGGAAATATTCTCGGAATTGGATGAAATCACCGCCAAGGGTCCTATTTTTGCACGAAGCTTCCAGAAGACCGAAGGGTCGAAGTGGGGCCACGAGGTGGCCAGGTGATAGGGCGGCGCGGCCGGGCCCTGGCCGCGCCACCCTGTCCTGGGCCCTCGTGCCCCTTGACCTGCCCTTTCGCCTACAAATAGCCTCCGTCGCGAAACCCCCAGACCGAGCCACGATACGGAAAACCTTCCGGAGACGCCGCCGCCGCGAATCCCATCTCGGGGGATTCAGGAGATCGCCTCCGGCACCCTGCCGGAGAGGGGATTCATCTCCGGAGGACTCTTCATCGCCATGATCGCCTCCGGAGTGATGAGTGAGTAGTTCACCCCTGGACTATGGGTCCATAGCAGTAGTTAGATGGTCGTCTTCTCCTAATTGTGCTTCATTGTTGGATCTTGTGAGCTGCCTAACATGATCAAGATCATCTATCTGTAATACTATATGTTGTGTTTGTCGGGATCCGATGGATAGAGAATACTATGTTATGGTGATTATCAATCTATTGTTTATGTGTTGTTTATGATCTTGCATGCTCTCCGTTATTAGTAGAGGCTCTGGCCAAGTTTTGCTCTTAACTCCAAGAGGGAGTATTTATGCTCGATAGTGGGTTCATGCCTTCATTGACACATGGGACAGTGACAGAAAGTTCTAAGGTTGTGATGTGCTGTTGCCACTAGGGATAAAACATTGATTCTATGTCTAAGGATGTAGTTGTCGATTACATTACACACCATACTTATTAATGCAATTGTCTGTTGCTTTGCAACTTAATACTGAATGGGGTTCGGATGATAACCTGAAGGTGGACTTTTTAGGCATAGATGCAGTTGGATGGCGATCTATGTACTTTGTCGTAATGCCCGGATTAAATCTCACTATATTTATCATATCATGTATATGCATTGTTATGCCCTTCTCTATTTGTCAATTGCCCGACTGTAATTTGTTCACCCAACATGCTTTTATCTTATGGGAGAGACACCTCTAGTGAACTGTGGACCCCGGTCCTATTCTTTACATCGCATACAATCTACTGCAATACTTGTTTTACTGTTTTCTTGCAAACAATCATCTTCCACACAATACGGTTAATCCTTTGTTACAGCAAGCCGGTGAGATTGACAACCTCACTGTTTCGTTGGGGCAAAGTACTTGGGTTGTGTTGTGCGGGTTCCACGTTGGCGCCGGAATCCCTGTTGTTGCGCCGCATCACATTTCGCCACCATCAACCTTCAACGTGCTTCTTGGCTCCTACTGGTTCGATTAAACCTTGGTTTCATACTGAGGGAAACTTGCTTCTATACGCATCATACCTTCCACTTGGGGTTCCCAACGGACGTGTGCATCTACGCGTATCAAGCTAAATTTCTGGCGCCGTTGCCGGGGAGATCAAGACACGCTGCAAGGGGAGTCTCCACTTCTCAATCTCTTTACTTTGTTTTTGTCTTGCTTTATTTTATTTACTACTTTGTTTGCTGCACCTAAACAAAACACAAAAAAATTAGTTGCTAGTTTTACTTTATTTATTGTCTTGCTCTCTATATCAAAAACACAAAAAAATTAGTTACTTGCATTTACTTTATCTAGTTTGCTTTATTTACCGTTGCTAAAATGAATACCCCTGAAAATACTAAGTTGTGTGACTTCACAAACGCAAATAATAATGATTTCCTATGCACACCTATTGCTCCACCTGCTACTACAGCAGAATTCTTTGAAATTAAACCTGCTTTACTGAACCTGGTTATGAGAGATCAATTTTCTGGTGTTATGATGATCTGCTGCCCATCTCAATAATTTTGTTGAACTTTGTGAAATGCAAAAGTATAAGGAGGTAGATGGTGATATTATTAAATTGAAAGTGTTTCCTTTCTCATTAAGAGGAAGAGCTAAAGATTGGTTGCTATCTTTGCCTAAGAATAGTATTGATTCATGGACTAAATGTAAGGATGCTTTCATTGGTAGATATTATCCTCCCGCTAAAATTATATCTTTGAGAAGTAGCATAATGAATTTTAAGCAATTAGATACTGAACATGTTGCTCAAGCATGGGAGAGAATGAAAACTTTGGTAAAGAATTGCCCAACCCATGGACTGACTACTTGGATGATCATCCAAACCTTCTATGCAGGACTAAATTTTTCTTCGCGGAATTTATTGGATTCAGCTGCTGGAGGTACCTTTATGTCCATCACTTTGGGGGCAGCTACAAAACTTCTTGATGATATGATGATAAATTACTCTGAATGGCACACGGAAAGAGCTCCACAAGGTAAGAAGGTAAATTCTGTTGAAGAAACCTCTTCCTTGAGTGATAAGATTGATGTGATTATGTCTATGCTTGTGAATGGTAGATCTAATGTTGATCCAAATAATGTTCCTTTAGCTTCATTGGTTGCTCAAGAAGAAAATGTTGATGTGAATTTCATTAAAAATAATAATTTCAACAACAATGCTTATAGGAACAACTCTGGTAATAACTATAGGCCATATCCTTCTGCTAATGGTAATGGTTATGGTAATTCTTATGGGAATTCTTACAATAATAATAGGAGTGTACCCTCTGGTCTTGAAGCTATGCTTAAAGAATTTATTAGTACACAAACTGCTTTTAACAAATCTGTTGAGGAAAAGCTTGATAAAATTGATATTATTGCTTCTAGAGTTGATAGACTTGCCTCTGACGTTAATCTTTTAAAATTGAAAGTTATGCCTAATAATGATATTGATAATAAGATTACTACTACAGCAAATGCCATCCAAGTTAGAATTAATGAGAATATAAGATTAATGGCTGAATTGCGTGCTAGGTGGGATAGAGAAGAAAATGAAAAACTAGCTAAAGAGAATAATGTAGCTAAAGTTTGGACTATTACCACCATTAGTAATGATAATGATTCACATGTTGCTGCACCTCCTACTATCAATGGTAAAATAATTGGTGTTGGCAATGTTTCTACTTCTAGTGCAAAGCGTACAAAACTGCCTGAAATTGCTAAAACTGCTGAAACTGCTTGTGATAAAACTGCTGAAATTTTTTCCAACCTTGGGGACAATGATTCCATTGCTGTAGCTCATAATGATTTAGATTTTGATGATTGCCACATCTCTGAAGTTATAAAGTTCTTACAAAAACTTGCTAAAAGTCCTAATGCTAGTGCTATAAATTTAGCCTTTACAAAACATATTACAAATGCTCTCATAAAAGCTAGAGAAGAGAAACTAAAACTTGAAACTTCTATTCCTAGAAAGTTAGAAGATGGTTGGGAGCCCATCATTAAAATGAAATTCAATGACTTTGAATGTAATGCTTTATGTGATCTTGGTGCAAGTATTTCTTTATGCCTAAAAAGATTTATGATATGCTTGACTTGCCACCATTGAAGAATTGTTATTTGGATGTTAATCTTGCCGATAATGTTAAAAAGAAACCTTTGGGGAGGATTGATAATGTGCACATTATGGTTAACAATAACCTTGTCCCCGTTGATTTTGTTGTCTTGGATATCGAATGCAATGCATCTTGTCCTATTGTGTTGGGAAGACCTTTTCTTCGAACCGTTGGTGCTGTTATTGATATGAGGGAAGGTAATATTAAATATCAATTTCCTCTCAAGAAAGGTATGGAATACTTCCCAAGAAAGAGAATGAAGTTGCCTTTTGATTCTATTATTAGAACAAGTTATAATGTTGATGCTTCTACTCTTGATGTTACTTGATTTGCACTTTCTGCGCCTAGCTGAAAGGCGTTAAAGAAAAGCGCTTATGGGAGACAACCCATGTTTTTACTACAGTACTTTGTTTTATATTTGAGTCTTGGAAGTTTTTTACTACTGTAGCAACCTCTCCTTATCATGTTTTTGTGCCAAGTAAAGTTTCTATGTCAAAGTTGATGTTATATTTGGGATCGCTGCGCAGAAACAGCATTGCTGTCTGTCACGAATCTGGGCACAATTCTCTGTAGAAAATTCGAAAAAATCTGCCAATTTACGAGCGTGATCCTCAGATATGTACGCAACTTTCATTAGTTTTGAGTTTTTCCATTTGAGCAAGTCTGGTGCAATTTTAAAATTCGTCTTTACGGACTGTTCTGTTTTTGACAGATTCTGCCTTTTATTTCGCATTGCCTCTTTTGCTATGTTGGATGAATTTCTTTGATCCATTAATGTCCAGTAGCTTTATGCAATGTCCAGAAGTGAAAAGAATGTTTGTGTCACCTCTGAATGTGAGAATTATTAATTGTGCACTAACCCTCTAATGAGTTTGCTTGAAGTTTGGTGTGAAGGAAGTTTTCAAGGGTCAAGAGAGGAGTATGATATACTATGATCAAGAGGAGTGAAAGCTCTAAGCTTGGGGATGCCCCGTGGTTCATCCCTGCATATTTTAAGAAGACTCAAGCGTCTAAGCTTGGGGATGCCCAAGGCATCCCCTTCTTCATCGACAACATCATCAGGTTCCTCCCCTGAAACTATATTTTTATTCAATCACATCTTGTGTTCTTTACTTGGAGCGTCGGTTTGTTTTTGTTTTTGTTTTTGTTTTAATAAAATGGATCCTAGCATTCACTTTGTGGAGAGAGACACGCTCCGCTGTTGCATATGGACAAATATGTCCTTAGGCTTTACTCATAATGTTCAAGGCAAAGTTTCTTCTTCGTTAAATTGTTATATGGTTGGAATTGAAAAATGCTACATGTAGTAATTCTAAAATGTCTTGGATAATGTGATACTTGGCAATTGTTGTGCTCATGTTTAAGCTCTTGCATCATATGCTTTGCACCCATTAATGAAGAAATACATAGAGCTTGCTAAAATTTGATTTGCATATTTGGTCTCTCTAAGGTCTAGATAATATCTAGTATTGAGTTTTGAACAACAAGGAAGACGGTGTAGAGTCTTATAATGTTTACAATATGTCTTTTATGTGAGTTTTGCTGCACCGGTTCATCCTTGAGTTTGTTTCAAATAACCTTGCTAGCCTAAACCTTGTATCGAGAGGGAATACTTCTCATGCATCCAAAATCCTTGAGCCAACTACTATGCCATTTGTGTCCACCATACCTACCTACTACATGGTATTTCTCCGCCATTCCAAAGTAAATTGCTTGAGTGCTACCTTTAAAATTCCATCATTCACCTTTGCAATATATAGCTCATGGGACAAAATAGCCTTAAAAACTATCGTAGTATTGAATATGTACTTATGCACTTTATCTTTTATTAAGTTGCTTGTTGTGCGATAACCATGCTTCTGGGGAACGCCATCAACTATTCTTTGTTGAATATCATGTGATTTGCTATGCATGTCCGTCTTGTCTGAAGGATCTATCACCTTAATGATTGGAGCATGCAAATTGTTAGAGAAGAACATTGGGCCGCTAACCAAAGCCATGAATCATGGTTGAAGTTTCAGTTTTGGACATATATCCTCAATCTCATATGAGAATAATAATTGTTGCTACATGCTTATGCATTTAAGAGGAGTCCATTATCTGTTGTCCATGTTGTCCCGGTATGGATGTCTAAGTTGAGAATAATCAAAAGCGAGAAATCCAAAATGCGAGCTTTCTCCTTAGACCTTTGTACAGGCGGCATGGAGGTACCCCTTTGTGACACTTGGTTGAAACATGGCATTGCAAAGATCCGGTAGTCCAAGCTAAGTAGGACAAGGTGCGGGCACTATTAGTATACTATGCATGAGGCTTGCAACTTGTAAGATATAATTTACATAACTCATATGCTTTATTACTACCGTTGACAAAATTGTTTCATGTTTTCAAAATAAAAGCTCTAGCACAAATACAACAATCGATGCTTGATACGTCTCCGACGTATCGATAATTTCTTATGTTCCATGCTACTTTATTGATGATACCTACATGTTTTATGCACACTTTATGTCATATTTGTGCATTTTCGGAACTAACCTATTAACAAGATGCCGAAGTGCCAGTTCCTGTTTTCTGCTGTTTTGGTTTCAGAAATCCTAGTAACGAAATATTCTCGGAATTGGACGAAATCAACGCAGGTTCCTATTTTGCCGGAAGCATCCGAACACCCGAGAGCGCGGAGGGCCCTGGTGGGCCCAGATGACATGGTGGCGCGGCCCAGGCCCTGGCCGCGCCACCCTATGGTCTCATCGCCTCGTTGACCCTCTGCGCCGCCTCTTCGCCTATATAAAGCCCATGCATCGAAAACCCTTACAGAAAAAGCCACGATACGAGAAAGTTCAGGCCGCCGCCGTCGCGAAGCCAAGATCTGGGGGACGGAGTCTCGTTCGGCACCTGCCGGAGGGGAAGTGCCCCGGAAGGCTTCTCCATCGACACCGCTGCCATCTCCACCGCCATCTTCATCACGCTCTGCTCCCATGAGGAGGGAGTAGTTCTCCATCGAGGCTCGGGGCTGTACCGGTAGCTATGTGGTTAATCTCTCTACTATGTACTTCAATACAATGATCTCATGAGCTGCTTTACATGATTGAGATTCATATGAGTTTTGTATCACAATTTATCTATGTGCTACTCTAGTGATGTGTTATTAAAGTAGTTTTATTCCTCCTGCATGTGTGCAAAGGTGACAGTGCGTGCACCGTGTTAGTACTTGGTTTATGCTATGATCATGATCTCTTGTAGATTGCGAAATTAACTATTGCTATGATAATATTGATGTGATCTATTCCTCCTACATATGCATGAAGGTGACAGTGTGCATGCTATGCTAGTACTTGGTTTAGTCGTTTTGATCTATCTTACACTTAAGGTTACTTAAACATGAGCATTATTGTGGAGCTTGTTAACTCCGGCATTGAGGGTTCGTGTAATCCTACGCAATGTGTTCATCATCCAACAAAAGTGTAGAGTATGCATTTATCTATTCTGTTATGTGATCAATGTTGAGAGTGTCCACTAGTGAAAGTGTAATCCCTAGGCCTTGTTCCTAAATACTGCTGAGTTACTCTGCTTGTTTACTGTTTTACTGTGTTACTACTGCTGCAATACTACCACCATCAACTACACGCCAGCAAGCTATTTTCTGGCACCATTGCTACTGTTCATATATATTCATACCACCTGTATTTCACTATCTCTTCGCCGAACTAGTGCACCTATTTGGTGTGTTGGGGACACAAGAGACTTCTTGCTTTGTGGTTGCAGGGTTGCATGAGAGGGATATCTTTGACCTCTTCCTCCCGAGTTCGATAAACCTTGGGTGATCCACTTAAGGGAAACTTGCTGCTGTTCTACAAACCTCTGCACTTGGAGGCCCAACACTGTCTACAGGAAAGGAGGGGGAACGTAGACATCAAGCATATTTTCTGGCGCCGTTGCCGGGGAGGAAAGGTAAAAGGTACTCACACTCCGGATCTCGGCTACTAAGCTATTCTCCGGCGCCGTTGTAAGTACTCGAAGCTATTTCCTTTAGACTCTGCAATTGCGACATTTGGTTTCTTGTTTACACTAGTTAGGCATAATGGAAAACAACAAAAATATGAGAGATCTTTATGAACTTTATCTTGAATTAGGACATGATGTGTTTGAAGAGAGAATTAAAAAACCCATGGAACTTTATATGCATGATAATGGGAATGTTATTAGTATGAATGCTTTGAACACCATTGTTGCTAATGCTATGGAAAATTCTAAGCTTGGGGAAGCCGGCTTTGATGAGCATGATATTTTTAGTCCCCCAAGCATTGAGGAGAAAATTTACTTTGATGATACTATGCCTCCTATATTTGATGATGAGAATAATAATGATAGCTACTTTGTTGAATTTGCTCCCACTACAACTAATAAAATTGATTATGCTTATGTTGGGAGTAGTAATTATTTTATGCATGAAACTCATGATAAGAATGCTTTATGTGATGGTTATATTGTTGAGTTTGCTCATGATGCTACTGAAAGTTATTATGAGAGAGGAAAATATGGTTGTAAAAATTTTCATGTTACTAAAACACCTCTCTATGTGCTGAAATTTTTGAAGCTACACTTGTTTTATCTTCCTATGCTTGTTACTTTGCTCTTCATGAACTTGTTTATTTACAAGATTCCTATGCATAGGAAGCATGTTAGACTTAAATGTGTTTTGAATTTGCCTCTTGATGCTCTCTTTTGCTTCAACTACTATTTCTTGCGAGTGCATCATTAAAACTGCTGAGCCCATCTTAATGGCTATAAAGAAAGAACTTCTTGGGAGATAACCCATGTGTTTATTTTACTACAGCAATTTTTGTTTTGTTGAGTCTTGGAAGTTGTTTACTACTGTAGCAACTTCTCCTTATCATGTTTTTGTGCCAAGTAAAGTTTCTATGTCAAAGTTGATGTTATATTTGGGATCGCTGCGCAGAAACAGCATTGCTGTCTGTCACGAATCTGGGCACAGTTCCCTGTAGAAAATTCGAAAAAATCTGCCAATTTACGAGCATGATCCTCAGATATGTACGCAACTTTCATTAGTTTTGAGTTTTTCCATTTGAGCAAGTCTGGTGCCATCTCTAAATTCGTCTTTACGGACTGTTCTGTTTTTGACAGATTCTGCCTTTTATTTCGCATTGCCGCTTTTGCTTTGTTGAATGGGTTCCTTTGTTCCATTAACTTTCAGAAGTTTTGTGCAATGTTCAGAAGTGTTAAGAATGATTGTGTCACCTCTGAACATGTGAATTTTGATTATGCACTAACCCTCTAATGAGTTTGCTTGAAGTTTGGTGTGAAGGAAGTTTTCAAGGGCCAATAGAAGAGGGTGATATAATGTGATCGAGAAGAGTGAAAGGTCTAAGCTTGGGGATGCCCGGTGGTTCATCCCTGCATATTTCAAGAAGACTCAAGCATCTAAGCTTGGGGATGCCCAAGGCATCCCCTTCTTCATCGACAACTTATCAGGTTTCTTCTAGTGAAACTATATTTTTATTCCATCACATCCTATGTATTTTACTTGGAGCGTCTGTGTGCTTTTATTTTTGTTTTTGTTTTGTTATCTTAGTTCTCTGAATAAGTTCATCCTTGTGTGGGATAGAGACACGCTCCGCTGGTTCGTATGAACACATGTGTTCTTAGCTCATAATATTCATGGCGAAGTTTCCTCTTCGTTAAATTGTTATATGGTTGGAATTGGAAAATGCTACATGTAGTAATTGGTATAATGTCTTGGATAATGTGATACTTGGCAATTGTTGTGCTCATGTTTAAGCTCTTGCATCATATACTTTGCACCCATTAATGAAGAAATACATAGAGCATGCTAAAATTTGGTTTGCATAATTGGTCTCTCTAAGGTCTAGATAATTTCTAGTATTGAGTTTGAACAACAAGGAAGACGGTGTAGAGTCTTATAATGTTTACAATATGTCTTTTATGTGAGTTTTGCTGCACCGGTTCATCCTTGAGTTTGCTTCAAATAACCTTGCTAGCCTAAACCTTGTATAGAGAGGGAATACTTCTCATGCATCCAAATACTTGAGCCAATATTCATGCCATTTGTGTCCACCATACCTACCTACTACATGGTATTTCTCCGCCATTCCAAAGTAAATTGCTTGAGTGCTACCTTTAAACCATTCAAAATTTATCACCTCTGATTTGTGTCAATGTTTTATAGCTCATGAGGAAGTATGTGGTGTTTATCTTTCAATCTTGTTGGGCAACTTTCACCAATGGACTAGTGGCTTCATCCGCTTATCCAATAATTTTGCAAAAAGAGCTGGCAATGGGATTCCCAGTCCCAAATTAATTAACAAAAATAGACACTCCTCCATGGTATGTGATTGTTGGATGGCACCCGAAGGATTCGGTTAGCCATGGCTTGAGAAAGCAAAGGTGGGGAGGAGTGTCATCATAATAAAACTAAAATAAAAAGGCACTCCTTCATGGTATGAGATTGTTGGCAGGCACCCGAGGATTCGGTTAGCCATGGTTTGTGAAAGAAAGGTTGGAAGGAGTGCCACCCAAAATAAAATAAAATGGGAGCCGCTCTTTGAAGGTTTGTCTGGCAAGGGGGTTAGAGTACCCTCTACCATTCGTTGACAACAACAAACACCTCTCAAAACTTTACTTTTATGCTCTCTTTATGTTTTCAAAATAAAAGCTCTAGCACAAATACAGCAATCGATGCTTTCCTCTGCGAAGGACCATTCTTTTACTTTTATTGTTGAGTCAGTTTACCTATCTCCTTCCACCTTAAGAAGCAAACACTTGTGTGAACTGTGCATTGATTCCTACATACTTGCATATTGCATTTGTTATATTACTCTATGTTGACAATTATCCATGAGATATACATGTTACAAGTTGAAAGCAACCGCTGAAACTTAATCTTCCTTTGTGTTGCTTCAATACCTCTACTTTGAATTATTGCTTTATGAGTTAACTCTTATGCAAGACTTATTGATGCTCTCTTGAAAGTGCTATTCATGAAAAGTCATTGCTTTATGATTCAGTTGTTTACTCATGTCATTACCATTGTTTTGATCGCTGCATTCATTACATATGTTTACAATATGATCAAGTTTATGATGGCATGTCACTTAAGAAATTATCTTTGTTATCGTTTTACCTGCTCGGGACGAGCAGAGCTTGGGGATGCTGATACGTCTCCGACGTATCGATAATTTCTTATGTTCCATGCTACTTTATTGATGATACCTACATGTTTTATGCACACTTTATGTCATATTTGTGCATTTTCTGGAACTAACCTATTAACAAGATGCCGAAGTGCCAGTTCCTGTTTTCTGCTGTTTTTGGTTTCAGAAATCCTAGTAACGAAATATTCTCGGAATTGGACGAAATCAACGCCCGGGTTCCTATTTTGCCCGGAAGCATCCAGAACACCCGAGCCGCCGGAGGGGGCCTGGTGGGCGAGATGACATGGTGGCGCGGCCGGGCCCTGGCCGCGCCACCCTATGGTCTCATCGCCTCGTTGACCCTCTGCGCCGCCTCTTCGCCTATATAAAGCCCCCGCATCGAAAACCCTTACAAAAGCCACGATACGAGAAAAGTTCCCGAGCCGCCGCCGTCGCGAAGCCAAGATCTGGGGGACAGGAGTCTCTGTTCCGGCACCCTGCCCGGGAAGTGCCCGGAAGGCTTCTCCATAGACACCACTGCCATCTCCACCGCCATCTTCATCACCGCTGCTGCTCCCATGAGGAGGAGTAGTTCTCCATCGAGGCTCGGGCTGTACCGGTAGCTATGTGGTTAATCTCTCTACTATGTACTTCAATACAATGATCTCATGAGCTGCTTTACATGATTGAGATTCATATGAGTTTTGTATCACAATTTATCTATGTGCTACTCTAGTGATGTGTTATTAAAGTAGTTTTATTCCTCCTGCATGTGTGCAAAGGTGACAGTGCGTGCACCGTGTTAGTACTTGGTTTATGCTATGATCATGATCTCTTGTAGATTGCGAAATTAACTATTGCTATGATAATATTGATGTGATCTATTCCTCCTACATATGCATGAAGGTGACAGTGTGCATGCTATGCTAGTACTTGGTTTAGTCGTTTTGATCTATCTTACACTTAAGGTTACTTAAACATGAGCATTATTGTGGAGCTTGTTAACTCCGGCATTGAGGGTTCGTGTAATCCTACGCAATGTGTTCATCATCCAACAAAAGTGTAGAGTATGCATTTATCTATTCGTTATGTGATCAATGTTGAGAGTGTCCACTAGTGAAAGTGTAATCCCTAGGCCTTGTTCCTAAATACTTGAGTTACTACGCTTGTTTTTGTTTCTTGTGTTACTACTGCAATACTACCACCATCAACTACACGCCAGCAAGCTATTTTCGGCACCATTGCTACTGTTCATATATATTCATACCACCTGTATTTC
The DNA here is from genome assembly GCA_030979885.1 of Lolium multiflorum. Classification (NCBI taxonomy): domain Eukaryota; kingdom Viridiplantae; phylum Streptophyta; class Magnoliopsida; order Poales; family Poaceae; genus Lolium; species Lolium multiflorum. Next base: position 51,017,903 of record CM061750.1, on the reverse strand, counting down.
ACTATCTCTTCGCCGAACTAGTGCACCTATTTGGTGTGTTGGGGACACAAGAGACTTCTTGCTTTGTGGTTGCAGGGTTGCATGAGAGGGATATCTTTGACCTCTTCCTCCGAGTTCGATAAACCTTGGGTGATCCACTTAAGGGAAACTTGCTGCTGTTCTACAAACCTCTGCACTTGGAGGCCCAACACTGTCTACAGGAAAGGAGGGGGAACGTAGACATCAATGCTTTCCTATTTGAAGGACCTTTCTTTTACTTTTATTGTTGAGTCAGTTTACCTATCTCCCTCCACCTTAAGAAGCAAACACTTGTGTGAACTGTTGATTCCTACATACTTGCATATTGCACTTGTTATATTACTTTATGTTGACAATATCCATGAGATATACATGTTATAAGTTGAAAGCAACCGCTGAAACTTAATCTTCCTTTGTGTTGCTTCAACACCTTTACTTTGATTTATTGCTTTATGAGTCAACTCTTATGCAAGACTTATTGATGCTTGTCTTGAAGTACTATTCATGAAAAGTCTTTGCTTTATGATTCAGTTGTTTACTCATGTCATTACCATTGTTTTGATCGCTGCATTCATTACATATGTTTACAAATAGTATGATCAAGATTATGATGGCATGTCACTTCAGAAATTATCTTTGTTATCGTTTTACCTGCTCGGGACGAGAGTAACTAAGGGGATGCTGATACGTCTCCAACGTATCGATAATTTCTTATGTTCCATGCTACTTTATTGATGAAACCTACATGTTTTATGCACATTATATGTCGTATTTACGCATTTTTGGAACTAACCTATTAACAAGATGCCGAAGAGCTAGTTGTTGTTTTTCTGCTGTTTTTGGTTTCAGAAATCCTAGTAAGGAAATATTCTCGGAATTGGACGAAATCACCGCCCAGGGTCCTATTTTTGCACGAAGCTTCGGAAGACCGAAGGGGAGTCGAGTGGGGCCACGAGGTGGCCAGGTGATAGGGCGGCGCGGCCCGGCCCTGGCCGCGCCACCCTATCCCCTGGGCCCTCGTGCGCCTCTTGACCTGCCCTTTCGCATACAAATAGCCTCCGTCGTGAAACCCCAGTCGAGAGCCACGATACGGAAAACCTTCCAGAGACGCCGCCGCGAATCCCATCTCGGGGATTCAGGAGATCGCCTCCGGCACCCTGCCGGAGAGGGGATTCATCTCCGGAGGACTCTTCATCGCCATGATCGCCTCCGGAGTGATGAGTGAGTAGTTCACCCCTGGACTATGGGTCCATAGCAGTAGCTTGATGGTCGTCTTCTCCTAATTGTGCTTCATTGTTGGATCTTGTGAGCTGCCTAACATGATCAAGATCATCTATCGTAATACTATATGTTGTGTTTGTCGGGATCCGATGGATAGAGAATACTATGTTATGGTGATTATCAATCTATTGTTTATGTGTTGTTTATGATCTTGCATGCTCTCCGTTATTAGTAGAGGCTCTGGCCAAGTTTTTGCTCTTAACTCCAAGAGGAGTATTTATGCTCGATAGTGGGTTCATGCCTTCATTGACACATGGGACAGTGACAGAAAGTTCTAAGGTTGTGATGTCTGTTGCCACTAGGGATAAAACATTGATTCTATGTCTAAGGATGTAGTTGTCGATTACATTACGCACCATACTTAATGCAATTGTCTGTTGCTTTGCAACTTAATACTGAATGGGGTTCGGATGATAACCTGAAGGTGGACTTTTTAGGCATAGATGCAGTTGGATGGCGGTCTATGTACTTTGTCGTAATGCCCGGATTAAATCTCACTATATTTATCATATCATGTATATGCATTGTTATGCCCTTCTCTATTTGTCAATTGCCCGACTGTAATTTGTTCACCCAACATGCTTTTATCTTATGGGAGAGACACCTCTAGTGAACTGTGGACCCCGGTCCTATTCTTTACATCGCATACAATCTACTGCAATACTTGTTTTATTGTTTTCTTGCAAACAATCATCTTCCACACAATACGGTTAATCCTTTGTTACAGCAAGCCGGTGAGATTGACAACCTCACTGTTTCGTTGGGGCAAAGTACTTGTGTTGTGCAGGTTCCACGTTGGCGCCGGAATCCTGTTGTTGCGCCGCATCACATTTCGCCACCATCAACCTTCAACGTGCTTCTTGGCTCCCCCTGGTTCGATTAAACCTTGGTTTCATACTGAGGGAAACTTGCTTCTATACGCATCATACCTTCCACTTGGGGTTCCCAACGGACGTGTGCATCTACGCGTATCAGTCGCCGAGGAGAAGTGTATTATAAATTGGAATTACCAGAAGAAATGGCAGCGGTACATAATGTGTTTCACATCTCTCTACTCCGCAAATGCTTGGAAGTACCGGAGAAGAACGAAGTCTTCAAGAACATTGATCACAGATCTGTAGACATCAACTCAGATTTGACCTACCGCGAAGTTCCGATTCGCATCCTAGAAGAAGCTTTCAGAACCACTCGTACCAGGAGTATCAAGTTTCTGAAGATTCAATGGAGTAACCACACCGAAGAAGAAGCCACTTGGGAGAGAGAAGACCTTATGAAGGCTGAATACCCAAATCTCTTTAGTACCTAGTTTTTCTTTAAGATCTCGGGACGAGATCTTTTGTAAGGGGGAAGGGTTTGTAACATCCCAAGTTTCAACAATAATAAATGAAGAAGAGGGACATCTCAATTACTCAATTTTCACAACAAACAAAAACTTTTCTCATTCATATAGTGCTACATATAGATTCATGCATAGAAGGATTTCTATTGTGCAATTGCCATGATGAGTGCTTAGTAGTGATCAAGTGTGCTTAAAACCCTAACACAAGATCACCTAACCCTAATTTGAGAAGAATAAAAGAAATAGCAAATTCCTCAATTCTCACTCACATACAACATTACTCAAATATGCAAACCATCACACAAGGCCACCATTGCTTGATCCCTTGCTTCTAAAACTCTTATATATCAAAAACAAACACAAATGCATAGAAGAAACCAAATTCAAATCAAAGAAATATTCAAATTCAACATACATATGATAATGGTCATTTGACACATTTATAAAATCTTCACCACTTTGCACCCCTGCAATTCAATATTCTTAAACCAAACTTGGTCAACCCTTGACACCTCATCCAAGACCATGTCAAATTCAACAACTTTGATGTTGACCACCATGGCTAACTCTGACCAGGTTGACCAGAAATGAATTGACAAGTGGAGACTTTGAAACAAAGAGAAGATGAACCCAAATTTGATTTCTTGCAAATCTTCACCAAATTGGACACCACCACCACCATTCTATCACATTCAATATAAGAATGAAGTTCACCAAAAAGAAATTCAAAATTCAAATATTTTTCTCTTGCGGCCATTTCATCAAACACCTGGCAGGCAGCATCTTCACATTGTGTTACACTCAATTGTCCACTGGATTTTTGCCTAAACCACTTTTATCTTGTGATGATCACACTCCTCTGCAACCCCTGCATCAAGCCTAGTCCTTGCTTTGGTCGATTAAAGTGAAAAGATGGCAGCCAAAGCACCATGCCGTGCACCATGCCGGCCAACATGCCACTCATCTCTCTGGCCCTCCTCTCTCACTTTCACCATGTCACAGAGCTTCCCCAGCACACAAGGACACTAACCATGCACGGCCCTGGCTCATCCATGCACGGCATTGGCCAGAACGCGCGCGCCCATGCCAGTGCACGCCCGTGCACGCGGTGACCGCGCTCTGGACGCGCCAGAGCGTCAAGTGCTCGAGCACCCTCGCGCACCCCTGCACCAGCTACCACTGCGTCGAGCATCGCCGCAGCATCCCCTAGCTGCTAGACATGCTCAAATGCCCACGCCCACGCCGTCGCCGCCATGATCATCATCTCTTTGCCGCGCACGCCGTGACAGAGACTGCATGCGCCCGAGCCGTTCCATCACGCCCTGGACGATCTAGATGCACCTCGAGCATCTCCAGGACGTCGCCTACACCTAGCCGTCCTCGCCTTGCCCCTTCGATCACCGTAGACGCCGCGCCATGGCCGCCCCTTCTCAGCACCACGGCACCCCCTTCATCCGCTATAAATAGAGGAGCTCTGAGCTCCATTTCTTCACACCATCTGCTCACCTCCCATCCCTGACTCTCCTCCACACCTCAATTTTACCCCACCTCGCCGGAGCAGCCCCAATTGCAAGATCGTAGCCGCCGGAGCCAGGAGCTCGCCGCCGACGATTGACGCCACCCCAGACCTCGCCACTGCTACCAGGCGCTTCCTCGTCATCGACAACGTCGACTAGCACCAAGCAGAACACCGCGGGAACCTTGGTACGCCCTCCGACCCCCTAGGCTCGCCGCCAGACCATCGGCTTCTCGCCGGAGAAGAAGGTGATCGTGAGCCGCACGATCACGTTCTGATCCAACGTCTCACGCGCCTCGTACCGCTTCGGCGTTTAGAACCCACTGACGGGTGGAGCCCACGCTGTCAGGCGGCCCGCGTGTGCGAGCCACACTGCTGGGCCGGCCCAGTCTGTTTCGTCTGTTTAGCCCATTTCGCTTTCCCGCGCGGCCCAAAAATTCAAATATGAATTAATTCATTTAGTTCAAATCCAATACTGATGCTCCATTCAAATTTGAATAGTTTAAAATCTACTACACCAAATTTAACAAATCTTATATATTCAGAAAGCTCATGAAATTATCTACCCAATGCCACTGGCCTCATGCCCAAATTCGTAATGGAATTTAAATGATAAAAATAACAAGGCAGGGCCTTTTCTAACTTCAAATAATTATTAAAAATGATCTACAAATGATATGGAGTTGATTCCAACTCTCATAAATCACATTTGACATGCTCTAATTGATTATGCAAAAATATGGTATAGTTGTTTTGCATGATCATGAACTAGGCTTAAATAATGGCTATGGAACCCTTTTATAGTCCATTACACACATACAAATAAATTAGTTAAATAGTATGAGAGCTACTCTCTCACTTAAATCTTGATCCTAAGTAATTCAATAAGAGGTAATGACCTTGGTCTAAGGAACCTCCTATTTTATTACATAGGATATTAAATCATTACTATGCTAGAATTAACATGCATGAGGTATCACACCTCATTTAAATTTCACTCTCAAATAATAGATATGAAATGTTGACCTTGGTCAACCACTATTCATACCTTATTATTATTTGAAGAGATTAAATTTTAATAAGATTCAATGAGAGGAAATTATTTCCTCCAACACCTTAAAGAACTATATTATTAAATTATAATGAGAGAAAATTATTTTTCTTTAACATAAACAAAGTAAATCACCATGTGAATAAGATGTGATGCTAGCATAGACTTGTGTGCATCTTTGGTGTGTTTAGCTTAGCACTTAAGCTTGTGTGGTGATGGTATACCTCGTATTCGTGTATAGACGCTAGTAACGAGGAGTACCAAGAGGAGGAAGGCTATTCTCAAGAGGAGGAGGAAAACTTTGATTCCTATCCCAACCAAGGCAAGCTAACACTCTTGCAAGCCACTCTAATGCAAAGCTCTTCATGAGCAAGGCACCCTTACATTTTACTTATGCTTAAATAATCCTATCCTATGCTTTTATCTTGCAATTTATTTTGCTTTATATTACAAAGCTTACTTTTGATTCATGATTCACTGGGTCTAGAATAGCACAAAGGTATCAAAGTTAGTCTAAGCAAATAAAGCTAGATAGCACCCCCTCATGACTAGCTGCTATTGCTAAATAAATAAAATTGACTACTCTAGATGGGAACAAGGCAAAATGAAATGACATTGAAAGATTTTGAAGGTGAATGTGACTTGAATGACTTGGTGAAAGTTTGTGAAAACTGATGATTGGGTTCGGATGCGATACCCTTCCAATTATATAAGTACCCCCACAATACCTGATTATGGGTAGGGCGTAACTAGAAACTTATATAGTTTAGTATGGGTTCCCTCTAAACAAGCATCATAGGGGTTATGCCGCTGCCTCCGTTACAATTGATATGATGTGAATATGAGGTGAATGTACGACCCAAGCCCTGTGCGAGTTCCGGGTTGACAGTTGGTTTTCACCGGGAGGCCAAGCTCATGGGGAGAGGTGCCTATACTAGGTTATCTAAGTGAAAGGTTATGGTTGATGATCCGCGTACTGAGTTACGATGATTCGGGATATCCCGACGGATGTAATCAAAAGTTGTGGCACAAGAGTACAACCTCTGCAGAGTGTTAAACCTATTTGAATAGCCGTGTCCACGGTTACGGACAATTGGAAAGGCCATACTGTTCCGTTGTCGGGATTTGTCTTAAAGAGAAATGGTGAATTTGAATGGTGACTTGAATCTTGGAAAACACAACTGATATTGTGGGAATGACACTAATGTTCCCACCTAAGTTAGTTTAGCGATTCAAGCATCTTTACTAAACGTTTATGAACTAAACTTGGCTTTACGCAAATAAACCTAGAACCTAGCAAACCATTAAAATTGATAGTGACTTACATTAGTATTAGTTTGTGAGTACTTAAAGTACTCATGGCTGTGTCCCTGGCTATTCCAATGCCAGACTATGAAGAGGAGCAACACTATGAGGATGACGGTCAGCAGGACGTCTATCAGAACTAGGATGCTTCTAACGTCAAGCGTTGGCCTGTGGATAGATAGTTCCACCTACTACGACGCTTCCGCTATTTATCTATGTTCGTTGATCGTAGAGATCAACTATTTGTGTAATATTGGATCATGTGATCCGTTGATGTAAGACTCTATGTGTTGTAATAAATGATGACTCTATGATATTCAACTATTATGTCTCGCAACAACATTATTCCTGGGATTGCGATGTACGACATAATAGGCATCTGGACGTAAAAATCCGGGAAGCATGGATTACTCATGTGCTAGAGCTTTTTATTTTGAAAACATGGAAACAATTTTGTCAACGGTAGTAATAATTCATATGTGTTATGCATAAAACTTCTTATAAGTTGCAAGCCTCATGCATCGAATACCAATAGTGTTCGCACCTTGTCCTAATTAGCTCGGATTTCCATGGATTATCATTGCATTACATATGTTTCAACCAAGTGTCACAAAGGGGTACCTCTATGCCACATGTACAAAGGTCCAAGGAGATAGATCGCATTTGATTTCTCGTTTTGATAGATCTCAACTTGAGGACATCCATACCGGGACAACATAGAAAACAGATAATGGACTCCTCTTTAATGCTTAAGCATTCAACAGTAATATTCTCATAAGAGATTGAGGATTAATGTCCAAACTGAAAACTTCCACCATGATACATGGATTTGGTTGGCGGCCCAATGTTCTTCTCTAACAATATGCATACTCAAACCATTTAATCATGATAAATCACCCTTACTTCAGACAAGACGAACATGCATAGCAACTCACATGATATTCAACAAAGGTGTAAAAAGTTGATGGCGTCCCCAGAAACATGGTTACCCCTCAACAAGCAACTTATAAGAACTAAGATACATAGCAACATATTCATCACCACAATAGTTTTTAAGCTATTTTCCCATGAGCTATGTATTGTAAAGACAAAGGAATGAAATTTTAAAGGTAGCATGCAAGCAATTTACTTTGGAATGGCAGAAAAATACCACATATAGGTAGTTATGGTGGACACAAATGGCATGGGTTTTGGCTCAAGGTGTTTGGATGCACGAGAAGCATTTCCTCTCAATACAAGGCTTTGGCTAGCAAGGTTGTTTGAAGCAAACACAAGTATGAACCGGTACAGCAAAACTTACACAAGAACATATTGTAAGCATTATAAGACTCTACACTGTCTTCCTTGTTGTTCAAACACTTTTACAAAAAATATCTAGACCTTAGAGAGACCAATCATGCAAACCAAATTTCAACAAGCTCTACGGTAGTTTTCCATTGATAGATTTAAACTACATGATGCAAGAGCTTAAACATGATCTATGAGAGCTCAAAACAATTGCCAAGTATAAAATTATTTAAGATAATATACCATTTACCACAAGAAGCATTTTCTGTTTCCAACCAAATAGCAGTCAACGAAGCGGTTTTCAGCCTTCGCCATGAACATTAAAGTAAAACGAAGAACACAAGTGTTCAATATGAAAAAACGAAGCGTGTCTCTCTCCAATACAAGGATTGTTGGGATCTGAATTTTATTCAAACAAAACCAAAAATAAAAACAAACAGACGCTCCAAGTAAAGAACATAAGATGTGACGTGATGGCGTGTAACTCACACGTTCGTTGGGAACCCCAAGAGGAAGGTATGATGCGCACAGTAGCAAGTTTTCCCTCAGAAAGAAACCAAGGTTTAATCGAACCAGGAGGAGCCAAGAAGCACGTTGAAGGTTGATGGTCGCGAAATGTAATGCGGCGCAACACCAGGGATTCCGGCGCCAACGCGGAACCTGCACAACACAACCCAAGTACTTTGTCCCAACGAAACAGTGAGGTTGTCAATCTCACCGGCTTGCTGTAACAAAGGATTAAACGTATCGAGTGGAAGATGTTTGCAAAGAAAACAGTAAAACAAGTAGATTGTATGCTATGTAAAGAATAGGACCGGGGTCCACAGTTCACTAGAGGTGTCTCTCCCATAAGATAAAGCATGTTGGGTGAACAAATTACAGTCGGGCAATTGACAAATAGAGAAAGGCATAACAATGCATATACATGATATGATAAATATAGTGAGATTTAATTGGGCATTACGACAAAGTACATAGACCGCCATCCAACTGCATCTATGCCTAAAAAGTCCACCTTCAGGTTATCATCCGAACCCCCTCCAGTATTAAGTTGCAAAGCAACAGACAATTGCATTAAGTATGGTGCGTAATGTAATCAACAACTACATCCTTAGACATAGCATCAATGTTTTATCCCTAGTGGCAACAGCACATCCACAACCTTAGAACTTTCTGTCACTGTCCCAGATTCAATGGAGGCATGAACCCACTATCGAGCATAAATACTCCCTCTTGGAGTTAAGAGTAAAAACTTGGCCAGAGCCTCTACTAATAACGGAGAGCATGCAAGATCATAAACAACACATGAACAATAGATTGATAATCACCATAATCATAGTACTCTCTATCCATCGGATCCCGACAAACACAACATATAGTATTACAGATAGATGATCTTGATCATGTTAGGCAGCTCACAAGATCCAACAATGAAGCACAACAAGGAGAAGACGACCATCTAGCTACTGCTATGGACCCATGGTCCAGGGGTGAACTACTCACTCATCACTCCGGAGGCGATCATGGCGATGAAGAGTCCTGGAGATGAATCCCCTCTCCGGCAGGTGCGGGCGATCTCAGAATCCCCGAGATGGGATTCGCGGCGGCGGCGTCTGAAGGTTTTCCGTATCGTGGCTCTCGGTGCTGGGGGTTTCGACGGAAGCTTTAAGTAGGCGGAGGGTCAACGCGGGGGCCACACGAGGGGCCCGGGGGTAGGTCGGCGCGGCCGGGGGCGCGCCGGCCTCCCTCTGGCCGCCTCGTGGCCCCACTTCGTTAGGTCTTCGGTCTTCGGAAGCTTCGTGCAAAAATAGGACCCTGGGCGAAAGTTTCGTCCAATTCCGAATATTTCTTTACTAGGATTTCTGAAACCAAAAAAACAACAATGGCTCTTCGGCATCTTGTTAATAGGTTAGTTCGGAAAATGCATAAATATGACATATAATGTGCATAAAACATGTAGGTATCATCAATAAAGTAGCATGGAACATAAGAAATTATCGATACGTTGGAGACGTATCAGCATCCCCAAGCTTAGTTCTGCTCGTCCCGAGCAGGTAAAACGATAACAAAGATAATTTCGAAGTGACATGCCATCATAATCTTGATCATACTATTTGTAAACATATGTAATGAATGCAGCGATCAAAGCAAAGGTAATGACATGAGTAAACAACTGAATCATAAAGCAAAGACTTTTCATGAATAGTACTTCAAGACAAGCATCAATAAGTCTTGCATAAGAGTTAACTCATAAAGCAATAAATCAAAGTAAAGGTGTTGAAGCAACACATAGGAAGATTAAGTTTCAGCGGTTGCTTTCAACTTATAACATGTATATCTCATGGATATTGTCAACATAAAGTAGTATAACAAGTGCAATATGCAAGTATGTAGGAATCAATGCACAGTTCACACAAGTGTTTGCTTCTTAAGGTGGAAGGAGATAGGTAAACTGACTCAACAATAAAAGTAAAAGAAAGGTCCTTCAAAGAGGAAAGCATCGATTGCTGTATTTGTGCTAGAGCTTTTATTTTGAAAACATGAAACAATTTTGTCAACGGTAGTAATAAAGCATATGAGTTATGAAAATTATATCTTACAAGTTGCAAGCCTCATGCATAGTATACTAATAGTGCCCGCACCTCGTCCTACTTAGCTTGGACTACCGGATCTTTGCATGCCATGTTTCAACCAAGTGTCACAAAGGGGTACCTCCATGCCGCCTGTACAAAGGTCTAAGGAGAATGCTCGCATTTTGGATTTCTCGCTTTTGATTATTCTCAACTTAGACATCCATACCGGGACAACATGGACAACAGATAATGGACTCCTCTTAAATGCATAAGCATGTAGCAAAGTTATTATTCTCATATGAGATTGAGGATATATGTCCAAAACTGAAACTTCAACCATGGTTCATGGCTTTAGTTAGCGGCCCAATGTTCTTCTCTAACAATTTTGCATGCTCCAACCACTAAAATGATAGACCTTCAGACAAGACGGACATGCATAGCAACTCACATGATATTCAACAATAGTTGATGGCGTTCCCCAGAAGCATGGTTATCGCACAACAAGCAACTTAATAAAATATAAAGTGCATAAGTACATATTCAATACTACGATAGTTTTAAGGCTATTTTGTCCCATGAGCTATATATTGCAAAGGTGAATGATGGAGTTTAAAGGTAGCACTCAAGCAATTTACTTTGGAATGGCGGAGAAATACCATGTAGTAGGTAGGTATGGTGGACACAAATGGCATAGTGGTTGGCTCAAGGATTTTGGATGCATGAGAAGTATTCCCTCTCGATACAAGGTTTAGGCTAGCAAGGTTATTTGAAGCAAACTCAAGGATGAACAAGTGCAGCAAAACTCACATAAAAAACACATATTGTAAACATTATAAGACTCTACACCGTCTTCCTTGTTGTTCAAAACTCAATACTAGATATTATCTAGACCTTAGAGAAACCAAATATGCAAATCAAATTTTAGCAAGCTCTATGTATTTCTTCATTAATGGGTGCAAAGCATATGATGCAAGAGCTTAAACATGAGCACAACAATTGCCAAGTATCACATTATCCAAGACATTTTAGAATTACTACATGTAGCATTTTCCAATTCCAACCATATAACAATTTAACGAAGAAGAAACTTCGCCTTGAACATTATGAGTAAAGCCTAAGGACACATGTGTCCATATGCAACAGCGGAGCGTGTCTCTCTCCCACAAAGTGAATGCTAGGATCCATCTTATTCAAACAAAAACAAAAACGAAAACAAACCGACGCTCCAAGTAAAGAACACAAGATATGATTGAATAAAAATATAGTTTCAGGGGAGGAACCTGATGATGTTGTCGATGAAGAAGGGGATGCCTTGGGCATCCCCAAGCTTAGACACTTGAGTCTTCTTAAAATATGCAGGGGTGAACCACGGGGCATCCCCAAGCTTAGAGCTTTCACTCCTCTTGATCATAGTATATCATACTCCTCTCTTGACCCTTGAAAACTTCCTTCACACCAAACTTCAAGCAAACTCATTAGAGGGTTAGTGCACAATTAATAATTCACACATTCAGAGGTGACACAAACATTATTTTCACTTCTGGACATTGCATAATGCTACTGGACATTAGTGGATCAAAATAAATCCAACATAGCAAAAGAGGCAATGCGAAATAAAAGGCAGAATCTGTCAAAAACAGAACAGTCCGTAAAGACGAATTTAGAAATGGCACCAGACTTGCTCAAATGGAAAAACTCAAAACTAATGAAAGTTGCGTACATATCTGAGGATCACGCTCGTAAATTGGCAGATTTTTTCGAATTTTCTACAGAGAATTGTGCCCAGATTCGTGACAGACAGCAATGCTGTTTCTGCGCAGCAATCCCAAATATAACATCAACTTTGACATAGAAACTTTACTAGGCACAAAAACATGATAAGGAGAGGTTGCTACAGTAGTAAACAACTTTCAAGACTCAACAAAACAAAAAATTGCTGTAGGTAAAAACATGGGTTGTCTCCCATAAGCGCTTTTCTTTAACGCCTTTCAGCTAGCGCGCAAATCAAGTAACATCGAGAGTAGAAGCATCAACATCATAGCTTGTTCTAATAATAGAATCAAAAGGCAACTTCATTCTCTTTCTAGGGAAGTGTTCCATACCTTTCTTGAGAGGAAATTGATATTTAATATTACCTTCCCTCATATCAATAACAGCACCAACAGTTCGAAGAAAAGGTCTTCCCAACACAATTGGACAAGATGCATTGCATTCGATATCCAAGACAACAAAATCAACGGGGACAAGGTTATTGTTAACCGTAATATGCACATTATCAATCCTCCCCAAAGGTTTCTTTTTAGCATTATCGGCAAGATTAACATCCAAATAACAATTCTTCAATGGTGGCAAGTCAAGCATATCATAAATCTTTTTAGGCATAACAGAAATACTTGCACCAAGATCACATAAAGCATTACATTCAAAGTCATTGAATTTCATTTTAATGATGGGCTCCCAACCATCTTCTAACTTTCTAGGAATAGAAGTTTCAAGTTTTAGTTTCTCTTCTCTAGCTTTTATGAGAGCATTTGTAATATGTTTTGTAAAGGCTAAATTTATAGCACTAGCATTAGGACTTTTAGCAAGTTTTTGTAAGAACTTTATAACTTCAGAGATGTGGCAATCATCAAAATCTAAATCATTATGAGCTACAGCAATGGGATCATTATTCCCAAGGTTGGAAAAAATTTCAGCAGTTTTATCACAAGCAGTTTCAGCAGTTTTAGCAATTTCAGGCAGTTTTGTACGCTTTGCACTAGGAGTAGAAACATTGCCAACACCAATTATTTTACCATTGATAGTAGGAGGTGCAGCAACATGTGGAGAATTAGCATTACTAGTGGTGGTAATAGTCCAAACTTTAGCTACATTATTCTCTTTAGCTAGTTTTTCATTTTCTTCTCTATCCCACCTAGCACGCAATTCAGCCATTAATCTTATATTCTCATTAATTCTAACTTGGATGGCATTTGCTGTAGTAGTAATCTTATTATCAATATCATTATTAGGCATAACTTTCAATTTTAAAAGATTAACATCAGAGGCAAGTCTATCAACTCTAGAAGCGATAGTATCAATTTTATCAAGCTTTTCCTCAACAGATTTGTTAAAAGCAGTTTGTGTACTAATAAATTCTTTAAGCATGGCTTCAAGACCAGAGGGTACACTCCTATTATTATTGTAAGAATTCCCATAAGAATTACCATAACCATTACCATTAGCAGAAGGATATGGCCTATAGTTATTACCAGAGTTGTTCCTATAAGCATTGTTGTTGAAATTATTATTTTTAATGAAATTCACATCAACATTTTCTTCTTGAGCAACCAATGAAGCTAAAGGAACATTATTAGGATCAACATTAGATCTACCATTCACAAGCATAGACATAATCACATCAATCTTATCACTCAAGGAAGAGGTTTCTTCAATAGAATTTACCTTCTTACCTTGTGGAGCTCTTTCCGTGTGCCATTCAGAGTAATTTATCATCATATCATCAAGAAGTTTTGTAGCCGCCCCCAATGTGATGGACATAAAGGTACCTCCAGCAGCTGAATCCAATAAATTCCGCGAAGAAAAATTTAGTCCTGCATAGAAGGTTTGGATGATCATCCAAGTAGTCAGTCCATGGGTTGGGCAATTCTTTACCAAAGTTTTCATTCTCTCCCAAGCTTGAGCAACATGTTCAGTATCTAATTGTTTAAAATTCATTATGCTACTTCTCAAAGATATAATTTTAGCGGGAGGATAATATCTACCAATAAAAGCATCCTTGCATTTAGTCCATGAATCAATACTATTCTTAGGCAAAGATAGCAACCAATCTTTAGCTCTTCCTCTTAATGAGAAAGGAAACACTTTCAATTTAATAATATCACCATCTACATCTTTATACTTTTGCATTTCACAAAGTTCAACAAAATTATTGAGATGGGCGGCATCATCAGAACTAGCACCAGAAAATTGTTCTCTCATAACCAAATTCAGTAAAGCAGGTTTAATTTCAAAGAATTCTGCTGTAGTAGCAGGTGGAGCAATAGGTGTGCATAGGAAATCATTATTATTTGCATTTGTGAAGTCACACAATTTAGTATTTTCAGGGGTATTCATTTTAGCAACGGTAAATAAAGCAAACTAGATAAAATAAATGCAAGTAACTAATTTTTTTGTGTTTTCGATATAGAGAGCAAGACAGTAAATAAAGTAAAACTAGCAACTAATTTTTTTGTATTTTGATTTAGTGCAGCAAACAAAGTAGTAAATAAAATAAAGCAAGACAAAAACAAAGTAAAGAGATTGAGAAGTGGAGACTCCCTTTGCAGCGTGTCTTGATCTCCCCGGCAACGGCGCCAGAAAAAGAGCTTGATGGCGTGTAACTCACACGTTCGTTGGGAACCCCAAGAGGAAGGTATGATGCGCACGGTAGCAAGTTTTCCCTCAGAAAGAAACCAAGGTTTAATCGAACCAGGAGGAGCCAAGAAGCACGTTGAAGGTTGATGGTCGCGAAATGTGATGCGGCGCAACACCAGGGATTCCGGCGCCAACGGAACCTGCACAACACAACCCAAGTACTTTGTCCCAACGAACAGTGAGGTTGTCAATCTCACCGGCTTGCTGTAACAAAGGATTAAACGTATCGAGTGGAAGATGTTTGCAAAGAAAACATAAAACAAGTAGATTGTATGCTATGTAAAGAATAGGACCGGGGTCCACAGTTCACTAGAGGTGTCTCTCCCATAAGATAAAGCATGTTGGGTGAACAAATTACGGTCGGGCAATTGACAAATAGAAAGGCATAACAATGCATATACATGATATGATAAATATAGTGAGATTTAATTGGGCATTACGACAAAGTACATAGACCGCCATCCAACTGCATCTATGCCTAAAAAGTCCACCTTCAGGTTATCATCCGAACCCTCCAGTATTAAGTTGCAAAGCAACAGACAATTGCATTAAGTATGGTGCGTAATGTAATCAACAACTTCATCCTTAGACATAGCATCAATGTTTTATCCCTAGTGGCAACAGCACATCCACAACCTTAGAACTTTCTGTCACTGTCCCAGATTCAATGGAGGCATGAACCCACTATCGAGCATAAATACTCCCTCTTGGAGTTAAGAGTAAAAACTTGGCCAGAGCCTCTACTAATAACGGAGAGCATGCAAGATCATAAACAACACATGAACAATAGATTGATAATCACCATAATCATAGTACTCTCTATCCATCGGATCCCGACAAACACAACATATAGTATTACGGATAGATGATCTTGATCATGTTAGGCAGCTCACAAGATCCAACAATGAAGCACAACAAGGAGAAGACGACCATCTAGCTACGCTGGACCCATGGTCCAGGGTGAACTACTCACTCATCACTCGGAGGCGATCATGGCGATGAAGAGTCCTCGGAGATGAATCCCCTCTCCGGCCGGAGGCGATCTCAGAATCCCCGAGATGGGATTCGCGGCGGCGTCTCTTAAGGTTTTCCGTATCGTGGCTCTCGTACTGGGGGTTTCGCGACGGAAGCTTTAAGTAGGCGGAGGGTCAACGGGGGCCACACGAGGGGCCCGGGGGTAGGTCGGCGCGGCCGGGGCCTGGGCGCCCTCCCTCTGCCGCCTCGTGGCCCCACTTCGTTAGGTCTTCGGTCTTCGGAAGCTTCGTGCAAAAATAGGACCCGGGCGAAAGTTTCGTCCAATTCGAGAATATTTCTTTACTAGGATTTCGAAACCAAAAACAGACAGCAACTGGCTCTTCGGCATCTTGTTAATAGGTTAGTTCAGAAAATGCATAAATATGACATATAATGTGCATAAAACATGTAGGTATCATCAATAAAGTAGCATGGAACATAAGAAATTATCGATACGTTGGAGACGTATCAGCATCCCCAAGCTTCGTCCCGAGCAGGTAAAACGATAACAAAGATAATTTCTGAAGTGACATGCCATCATAATCTTGATCATACTATTTGTAAACATATGTAATGAATGCAGCGATCAAAGCAAAGGTAATGACATGAGTAAACAACTGAATCATAAAGCAAAGACTTTTCATGAATAGTACTTCAAGACAAGCATCAATAAGTCTTGCATAAGAGTTAACTCATAAAGCAATAAATCAAAGTAAAGGTGTTGAAGCAACACATAGGAAGATTAAGTTTCAGCGGTTGCTTTCAACTTATAACATGTATATCTCATGGATATTGTCAACATAAAGTAGTATAACAAGTGCAATATGCAAGTATGTAGGAATCAATGCACAGTTCACACAAGTGTTTGCTTCTTAAGGTGGAAGGAGATAGGTAAACTGACTCAACAATAAAAGTAAAAGAAAGGTCCTTCAAAGAGGAAAGCATCGATTGTTGTATTTGTGCTAGAGCTTTTATTTTGAAAACATGAAACAATTTTGTCAACGGTAGTAATAAAGCATATGAGTTATGAAAATTATATCTTACAAGTTGCAAGCCTCATGCATAGTATACTAATAGTGCCCGCACCTCGTCCTACTTAGCTTGGACTACCGGATCTTTGCATGCCATGTTTCAACCAAGTGTCACAAAGGGGTACCTCCATGCCGCCTGTACAAAGGTCTAAGGAGAATGCTCGCATTTCGGATTTCTCGCTTTTGATTATTCTCAACTTAGACATCCATACGGGACAACATGGACAACAGATAATGGACTCCTCTTAAATGCATAAGCATGTAGCAAAGTTATTATTCTCATATGAGATTGAGGATATATGTCCAAAACTGAAACTTCAACCATGGTTCATGGCTTTAGTTAGCGGCCCAATGTTCTTCTCTAACAATTTTGCATGCTCCAACCACTAAAATGATAGACCTTCAGACAAGACGGACATGCATAGCAACTCACATGATATTCAACAATAGTTGATGGCGTTCCCCAGAAGCATGGTTATCGCACAACAAGCAACTTAATAAAATATAAAGTGCATAAGTACATATTCAATACTACGATAGTTTTTAAGGCTATTTTGTCCCATGAGCTATATATTGCAAAGGTGAATGATGGAGTTTAAAGGTAGCACTCAAGCAATTTACTTTGGAATGGCGGAGAAATACCATGTAGTAGGTAGGTATGGTGGACACAAATGGCATAGTGGTTGGCTCAAGGATTTTGGATGCATGAGAAGTATTCCCTCTCGATACAAGGTTTAGGCTAGCAAGGTTATTTGAAGCAAACTCAAGGATGAACAAGTGCAGCAAAACTCACATAAAAGACACATTGTAAACATTATAAGACTCTACACCGTCTTCCTTGTTGTTCAAAACTCAATACTAGATATTATCTAGACCTTAGAGAAACCAAATATGCAAATCAAATTTTAGCAAGCTCTATGTATTTCTTCATTAATGGGTGCAAAGCATATGATGCAAGAGCTTAAACATGAGCACAACAATTGCCAAGTATCACATTATCCAAGACATTTTAGAATTACTACATGTAGCATTTTCCAATTCCAACCATAAAAATATAGTTTCACTAGAAGTGACCTTATAAGTTGTCGATGAATAAGGGGATGCCTTGGGCATCCCCAAGCTTAGATGCTTAAGTCTTCTTGAAATATGCAGGGATAAACCACGGGGGGCATCCCCAAGCTTAGACTTTTCACTCTTCTTGATCATATTATATCATCCTCCTCTCTTGATCCTTGAAAACTTCCCTCCACACCAAACTTAAAGCAAACTCATTAGAGGGTTAGTGCATAATAAAAATTTCACATGTTCAGAGAGGACACAATCATTCTTAACACTTCTGGACATTACCCAAGGCTACTGAAAGTTAATGGAACAAAGAAATCCACTCAACAGTAAAAGAGGCAATGCGAAATAAAAAGGCAGAATCAGTCAAAACAGAACAGTCCGTAAAGACGAATTTTTCTGAGGCACTTAACTTGCTCAGATGGAAAAACTCAAAACTAATGAAAGTTGCGTACATATATGAGGATCATGCATGAATTTTAGATGATTTTTTTTATTCTTCTAGAGAGAGAAAAACGCGAATTCGTGACAGACAGCAAATCTGTTTCTGCGCAGAAATCCAAATCTAGTATCAACCTTCTATTAGAGACTTTACTTGGCACAATAACATGATAAGGAGAGGTTGCTATAGTTGTAACAACTTACAAGACTCAACAAAACAGTAGTAAAAATAAAAACAACATGGTTTATCTCCCAAGAAGTGCTTTTCTTTAACGCCTTTCAGCTAGGCGCAGAAAGTGCAAATCAAGTAACATCAAGAGAAGAAGCATCAACATCATAATTTGTTCTAATAATAGAATCAAAAGGCAACTTCATTCTCTTTCTAGGGAAGTGTTCCATACCTTTCTTAAGAGGGAATTGATACTTAATATTTCCTTCTTTCATATCAATAATAGCACCAACAGTTCGAAGAAAGGGTCTTCCCAAAACAATAGGACAAGATGCATTGCATTCAATATCCAAGACAACAAAATCAACGGGGACAAGGTTATTGTTAACCGTAATGTGAACATTATCAATCCTCCCCAAAGGTCTCTTTATAAAATTATCAGCAAGATTAACATCCAAATAACAATTTTTCAATGGTGGCAAGTCAAGCATATCATAAAGTTTCTTAGGCATAACAGAAATACTTGCACCAAGATCACATAAAGCATTACAATCAAAATCATTGACTTCCATCTTAATGATGGGCTCCCAACCATCTTCCAACTTCCTAGGAATAGAAGCTTCAAGTTTTAATTTCTCTTCCCTAGCTTTAATGAGAGCATTTGTAATATGTTTTGTAAAGGCTAAATTTATAGCACTAGCATTAGAACTTCTAGCAAGTTTTTGTAAGAACTTAATAACTTCAGAAATATGACAACTATCAAAATCTAAACCATTATGATCTACAGCATTCTAAAAAAATTCAGCACTTTTATCACAAACAGTTTCAGCAGTTTCAGGCAATTTTGCACGCTTTCTACTAGGAGTAGAAACATTGCCAACACCAATTATTTTACCATTGATAGTAGGAGGTTTAGCAACATGTGAAGCATCAACATTACTAGTGGTGGTAATAGTCCAAACTTTAGCTACATTATTCTCTTTAGCAAGTTTTTCTTTTTCTTCTCTTTCCTACCTAGCATGCAATTCAGCCATCATTCTAATATTATCGTTAATTCGAACTTGGATAGCATTTGTTTTAGCAAACTTAGTATCTTTAACTTCATCAGGCATAACTTTCAGTTTCAAAAGATCAACATCAAGAGCAAGACTATCAACCTTAGAAGCAAGAACATCAATTTTACCAAGCTTTTCTTCAACAGATTTATTAAAAGCAGTTTGTGTACTAATAAATTCTTTAAGCATGACTTCAAGACCAGAGGGTACACTCTTATTATTGTTGTAAGAATTACCATAAGAATTACCATTACCATTACCACTATTAGAAGGATATGGCCTATAGTTGTTGTTACCATAATTATTCCTATAAGCATTGTTGTTGAAATTATTATTTTTAATGAAGTTCACATCAACATGCTCTTCTTGAGCAACCAATGAAGCTAAAGGAACATTATTAGGATCAACATGAGATCTACCATTAACAAGCATAGACATAATAACATCAATCTTATCACTCAAAGAAGAGGTTTCTTCAAGAATTTACCTTCTTACCTTGAGGAGTTCTTTCAGTATGCCATTCGAGTAATTGATCATCATATCATCAAGAAGCTTTGTTGCAGCACCCAAAGTAATGGACATAAAAGTACCTCCAGCAGCTCCAATAGGTTCCTCGAAGAAAAATTCAATCCTGCATAAAAGGTTTGGATGATCATCCAAGTAGTTAGTCCATGGGTAGGGCAATTCTTTACCAAAGATTTCATTCTCTCCCATGCTTGGGCAACATGTTCATTATCCAATTGTTTAAAATTCATAATGCTACTTCTCAAAGATATAATCTTAGCAGGAGGATAATATTTTCCAATAAAAGCATCTTTACATTTAATCCATGAATCAATACTATTTTTAGGCAAAGATAGCAACCAATCTTTAGCTCTTCCTCTTAAGGAGAAAGGAAACAATTTCAGTTTTATAATATCACCATCTATATCCTTATACTTTTGCATTTCACAAAGTTCAACAAAATTATTAAGATGGGCAGCAGCATCATCAGTACTAACACCAGAAAATTGCTCTCTCATAACAAGATTTAGTAAAGCAGGTTTAATTTCATAAAATTCTGCTGTAGTAGCAGGTGGCGCAATAGGAGTGCATATAAAATCATTATTATTGGTGCTAGTGAAATCACACAACTTAGTGTTCTCAGGAGTATTCATTTTAATAGTAATAAAAATAAACTAAGCAAACAGAATTAAATAAAGTAAAAACAAGTAACTAATTTTTGTGTGTTTTTGATATAAGAAAGCAAACAAGACAGAAAATAAAATAAAGTAAAGCAAGACAATAAACAAAGTAAAGAGATTGGATGTGGGAGACTCCCCTTGCAGCGTGTCTTGATCTCCCGACACAAAAGCGATTCTTGGCGTGCGATTGACGTGGGAGTTAGAAATCTTTTTGGTGTAACTTTTCTTCAGATCCCGGCGCCAGAAAACAGTCTTGATGGCGCGTGATGCACACGTCCGTTGGGAACCCCAAGAGGAAGGTGTGATGCGCACGCGATAAGTTTTCCCTCAGAAAGAAACCAAGGTTATCGAACCGGTAGGAGATGAAGGCCACGTGAAGGTTGTTGGTGGAGGAGTGTAGTGCGGCGCAACACCGGGATTCGGCGCCAACGTGGAACCTGCACAACACAATCAAAATACTTTGCCCCAACTTAACGGTGAGGTTGTCAATCTCACCGGCTTGCTGAAAACAAAGGATTAAACGTATGGTGTGGAGAATGATGTTTGTTTGCGAAGAACAGAGAACAGAGATTGCAGTAGATTGTATTTCAGATGTAAAAGAAAGGGCCGGGGTCCACAGTTCACTAGTGGTGTCTCTCCAATAAGATAAATAGCATCTTGGGTGAACAAATTACAGGTGGGCAATTGACGAATAGAGATTCATATACATATCATGATGACTACTATGAGATTTAATCGGGGCATTACGACAAAGAACATAGACCGCCATCCGCATGCATCTATGCCTAAAAAGTCCACCTTCAGGTTAGCATCCGCACCCCCTCCAGTATTAAGTTGCAAACAACAGACAATTGCATTAAGTATGGTGCGTAATGTAATCAACACAAATATCCTTAGACAAAGCATTGATGTTTTATCCCTAGTGGCAACTTTGTCACTGTCCCAGATTCAATGGAGGCATGAACCCACTATCGAGCATAAATACTCCCTCTTGGAGTTACAAGTATCAACTTGGCGAGAGCCTCTACTAGCAACGGAGAGCATGCAAGAACATAAACAACACATATATGATAGATCAATTAATCAACTTGATATAGTATTCAATATTCATCGGATCCCACCAAACACAACATGTAGTATTACAAATAGATGATCTTGATCATGATAGACAGCTCACAAGATCTAAACATGATAGCACAAGCGGAGAAGACAACCATCTAGCTACTGCTATGGACCCATAGTCCAAGGATGAACTACTCACGCATCATTCCGGAGGCGGGCATGGTGATGTAAAGCCCTCCGGTGATGATTCCCCTCTCCGGCTGGGTGCCGAGGCGATCTCCTGATCCCCGAGATGGGATTGACGGCGGCGCGTCTCTGGAACTTTTCCGTATCGTGGCTCTCGGTACTAGGGTTTCGCGACGGAGGGATTAAGTAGGCGAAGTGGCAGCGCAGGGGGCACAGGGGCCCACACCATATGGCGGCGCGGCCGGGGGTGGGGCGCCGCCTATGGGGTGGCCGCCTCGTCGCCCCTCTTCGTCTCCTCTTCGGACTTCCGGAAGGCTCCGTGCAAAATAAGACCGTGGGCTTTTGTTTCGTCCAATTCCGAGAATATTTCCTATGTAGGATTTCTGAAACCAGCAACTGGCGCTTCGGCATCTTGTTAATAGGTTAGTGCCGGAAAATGCATCAAAACATTATAAAGTATGACTAAAACATGTTGGTATTGTCATAAAACTAGCATGGAACATAAGAAATTATAGATACGTTGGAGACGTATCACCGACCACCTCCGACGAAGAAGAAGGCCGCCTCCTCTGTCGAACCCGAGGCTGCTGCCCCGGGCATCCTCGAACCGCGGGAGAAACCTAAGGTCACCACCCCGCACCGGCGAGAAGCGGAGGGGATGGCGCAAACCGTCCCACCACCAGCCACCATCGGTGTGCCACCGACGGGAGGCAGGGGAGGCCAAAGCACTCAGGCCACCGCCGCCCCTCCTTCCTCCGACCGCCGCCGCCCCGCCATCACACGGGAGGCAGGAGGTCTACCGCCGCCGCCGTCGAGGGGATTACCCAGCCGATGTCCCATCCGCGTCAAGAGGGAAGCCCACCGCCGCCGCCACGCCCCGCGGCCTTTGCCCGGTGGCGCCGTCGGCAGCGGCGGCGGGAGGAGTCTAGGGTTTGGGGAGGGGGGTTTCCGTGTCAAGAGGGGAGCTGGATATATATCCTGCAAAAATATGTACACCGAATACTTGCACTGTCAAAATTTAGAAGTGCTCTAGTTGAGTAGCCCCCCTTATAGAGAGAGAGAGAGAGACAGATTGCCTCTCCAAAAGTTGGAACGTATGGGTTTAGGCGCATCAGGAGTTTCCAAAACGCTTGAAAGCGGCATTATAAGGGGCCAATGGAACTTTGAGTTACTAGTTCGTATATTCCTCCTCGTGTTTGACGTCTTCATGATCATATTCCTCCACATGGGACAACCGCCACGACTCTCTCAGGATGACCGCCATTGCACCACATTGCTGGCAGTCAATGGTGCCCCGACGGATCCAAGAGACCCGACCTATGGGCTATGGCATTGCCTCAATCCCATTGATTCTTTTTCACTATCACTTCGCACCGCAGATTGATTCATAACGCGGATCGAACAAACATTGCACCTAAGATGTAGACTCGTAATGGTCTTATGCCTTTGAAAACATGTTTGTCTCAACCCCATGACAATGATGATCCTAGAGCAACTTAACAAACGTGCCGTCACATATAGTTAATTAATCCACCGTATGCAGTGCAGTAAGAAACTGGGCATGTTAATCACAAACTTCTGGACAGGTTATTAATTGGACAAGTTAAAGATGAACTGCAGTAAGCAGCACTGAAACAGTTACAACTTCGCTACTTGTACCTACTGAAATGCCCTCGCATGTCTCTGCAAGTATCCATGTCTGAATATAGTGCAGTGATTAAGTAATCCCAGTCATGTGCCCAGGATATACATCCACATGTTAAAAACATCAACACAACAGAGCTACTTAAGCTGAAGTTTTCCATATTAAGCGAGCATGAGTTGGATCAGAGTCGACAGGCCAACAAGGCATACTACACCATTCAGAAAATGGCACACAAAGCCTACAATCTAGTACATTACGTAACGTCTGATTCATGCAGCTAATGCACAAAAGGTGCTTACAAAGTAGAACACTAATAGCAGAATTCATCCTGAGCCATCTAGCGCACCAAAGCTGGAACCTCGCCATAGTATGGCACATAGAATATGCTGCGGTACAGTTCAGTGAACTTTTTAGGAATCTTTACAAACCGCGAGCCTTTTCCAGTACTGATGCTAACTGAGATGATCTTATCAGCTTTCTTGTATTCGAGGATGACTAGCTCCCTCTCCATGTCAAAAGCAAGGATGTCATAATCGAAATACCAATATCCTTCAGTATCGGTGCTGAGCAAATTGTCCCTCCCGAATACATCGGTCATCCTTACACGATGCTTCACTACCCACTTGTCAGGGCCTTCCAAACTCCAAATTCTCACTACGCAGCCATCAATTTCTTGTTTTGCATAGCATAAGACACTTGATGCTTGGCAAAGGCACCCATCACAACAGTTAAACATGTCATTTGCAAACCCTGGCAGCTGAATGATCCTACTATTGAGCCCTTGCGCACTTGTGTCAGGTGCGTCGAGCGCTAGAATTTCATGGAGCCATAAGTGCTTCACATATAAGACACCATTTACGAAGAGTGCATCACCAACAAATGCATGTTCAGTTTCCCAAAGACAACCAGACCACGAGGAGTTTTCGGAGAAAAATACCTCAACTTCAGTCGTGGTCCCAATATGGGGGGTCAAGTGCGGGATCGACTGGAATTTGAAGACATAGAAGTGCTGAGACCATAATGGATCGAAGCACAACCTGAGATCAGTACTGCAGACAGGGGGTCCAGGTTCAGTATTTGGAAGTGCCATCCACTCCTGAGTTGCTGGATTGGACACAATGGCATTGGAAATTTCTTCACGCTTATGACCTCCTCCCTGATAACAAAGAAGTAGGCCATTGCTGCAATCTTCAAGGTTTGAGTTCTTATAACGTAGTGGCACAAAGTTAAGTCTTGTGTCAACTTCACTGCCATTTCCAGGAAGACTGGCGAGATGAATGGAAGTGCCAAGAGACCAGGGAAGTCTGATGGGCTCACGTTGTCGGTACAAGAGGCCGGCAGGAGTTCGTGGGAGCTTCTGGCGGTAGTACGGATGAGAGGAGAAGGCAAGCCAAGACTTGCAGACACATTTGAAGCGGCAAACTGACTTCAGTGGCAATCGAGACAGGATGTCCACCACCAGCTCATCAGGTAGTACAGATGTGGACATCCCCTGCTGGGGTTTTCTATCTCGTTTGAACCAACCTAGCATCTGAAATTATCTGCATCGAAAGAGAAGGAAAAATATCATAAGAAAACCGAGAAAAAATAAACTACATGTGCTGTGTAAATGCCATTTGAACTAAAAACTTTAGGAAAGTCCCGCCCCTCAAAGAACAAGAAATGCACATTCTTGTTGGTCCCCACCCATGCTTTTGTGGTTCACAACAGAATTAGCAAATGCGTGGCCCTTAAAACAGGACAATCGTGTACATAAAAAGACAGATTTTATATTCCTAGGCTATCTACGAAACTGTCGTTTCTAAATCACAAGAATATCACACATCATTAAACCAGAGTTCTACGTTTGTAGACATAAAGTTTTTCTTCGCAGTATGCAGGATAACTACACGTGATTAGTTAACAACACAAGGGACGACCAACACCAACCTAGACTAAAAGCATGAGCCGCCTGAACTGAAAACAAGCGCAAGTCTACGACTGAAAGCAAAAGTGACTTAACTGAAACTATTAATTCTAAGTACCTGTTGTAGCCAATACAAAACAAACGCCATTTGCAAACTCCCATTGAGATGAATCCGTCAAGGATTACGGGTCGCTGAGTCGCAACTTGTCGCTGGGGTACCGACTCACAGACTAGTCTCGACTAGAGCTAGACTTGTCGACATGTAGTCGAGTTGTAACTACTAAAAAAATACTAAGTAAATATGCTACTAATAGTAGTATACTAGAATATATTTATGGCATGGGGGAGTGGCGAGCAACCTGATACTGTGACAATTGCATCCAGTGGGCAGGGCCTCCACTTCTGTGATGGCATAGGCGAGCTGAGAGGCGGCGCAAGGGGAAGGGCGGCCAGAGGAAAGGCGGCTGGGTGGGAGGGGTCTGTTTCGACCTTGAGGGGTATGGTTTCATGGGCAGGCCTTTTTGTCCCAGCCCAGAACTAGTCGTTGGACTAAAAAACAGAGACTAGTCGTGATTTGCCGTCAACTTGTCGATCGACAACTTCAACTAGTGGTGTCGCTCCAGGTTGTCGACAGTGAGGTTGTGACAGGCCGACAAGTCGAGCTACTCATAATCCGATAGAGTAAAACATTCATAAAGTTGCACACAGTTTAAAACAAAACATGCATGTAACTGACCAGTTTCAGTTTTATTCTTTTTTATATACACGGCCAGATATATACAAGGGCAGATTTTGATATTCCTCTATTGTCTAAGAAATTTTCCTTCTAATCTAAGTAGAAAGAATAGAAAACATCATTAAAGCTAAACTTTTACATATCTAGGCACAGAGTTGTACAGAATCTAAAATAAGTTATGCACGTAACAAACCACTTTCCCTTATTTACTGTTTATCGTGGGTCTAAATCAGCTTTTCTCTTCCATTAAGATAAAAAGTCAACTATCGGCTGCAGGTATACAGTATACACTGCCCCTGCGCCCTGATGGCTGTTGGCACAATACTACAGGGCGTCTTCAGGCCGGATCCCAGATGATGTGCTGCTCGCTACTCGCCATACCCAGAGTACCAGGCAACATTTGCATTCGCAGCTTTTGATGATGCGGCTGCTACTACTCACCCGCGAATCCGATAGAGTAAACGAGGGCCAGATCGAGCGGGGCTAGACCTAAATACCTAATCTCCCATTCTGAAGAACTAGATCCAGAAGCGACAATGTTCCAAAGCAAGGAGTACCTGGATCCGCAGTGCAGGATCGCCGCCACCGCGCCACGGTTGGATGGGAGCGAGCCTAGCGTCTGCTCTGTGCGTGGTGAGAGTGGGCAGTCGCTGTTGGGCCAGCACGCACGGTAATAACCGTTGTTTGGAGGAGGCGTTGTGTGATTGTGTCTCATACTCTCGTAGGAGCATTTGCACCCATTATGCAAAATAATAAAAAACATAAAAATGTTTTTAAAAATTGACATAAAATTTATGGTGCACATCGTGATATTTTATATCCGTACACAAGTTTTCGTGCAAAAAAAGAAAAAAAAATGTCATGTACGTAGTTGTGTTGTAGCATCAAAATTTGTCATTTTTATAGGAGACACAAAAAAAAAAATTATGGAAACTTGTGTACGAACATAAAATGTCTAGATGTACATGCAATATTTTATTTCGATTTTTTTTGACACTTTAAAATGTATTTTCACACAACGGGTTCATATGCTCCTACGAGTCAAAGTGGATTTCCCACGTTGTTGACCTTATATTTTTTATAAAAAAGGGGACTGATACTTGAGGCGATTATGATTGGTGTTTCCTGTGTGGCTTTGAAACTCCGACAAATTACCGATCAATCTGATTATCCACCTTTTATTTCTATTTCACTTTATTTTGTACAGAGCAGGGCATAGTGTCGGCTACATTGCTGAAAAATACTAAAGCCTAAAAGTTCTTACATGAGTTTCCAGGTGCAGTTGCATAGCTATTTCAGGAAGATGAGTAGATGACAAAACGGTGCTGCTAAGCAGGATTAAGAGTAAATTATCCACGCATCCAGGTACATGTGCCAGTTCAATCTACTACTATTCTAGTACTACCTCTATTCATAAATAGATGTCTTAGATTTATTAAAATTTAGATAAACATAGACACTATCCATTTATGGACGGGGGAGTAAGAAAAGAACATGTCACTGCCCAACAAACCAAAGAAACAACGGAAACTGAAGCGCGACAAGTTTACAAGAGTTACCAGCCGCTAGACAGAAAACACACAAGAAAGAAACACACTGTTTCACATGTCCTTGTACCAAATGTTACTCCAGGATGTTTATCATATAAATAGGACAGATAAATTTACTTCTGAGTTTTGCAGCAAAGCAAGATAAATTAGTTTCATCAGATTCATCATAATTGATGTCCCTAGCCAACACACCAAATGGCTAAATTCAGCTTATCGTAGTCGTTGTTTCATGTGGATTTAGAACTCCATGATATGGTAGATGCATATTTATCAGCCTGATAATCCCCATCCATTTTTTATTTTCATTCTCCTTTATTTTTGTACAAAACATGGAATGACATCGGCTCCATTGCTGTAAAGGAAAGCGGGTGGAGTTGGAATAATTATTACAGTAAGATGATAAAGTAGTACTAAACAAGAACAACAGTAATCAGAGGCGCATCCAAGGGGGGGCGAGCGGTGGCAAGGCCCCCCCCCCTATGCTTCGGCCTCCCCCAACCTAATGTAGCAGGGGCCATTAGGCATATACTTTCATTAGTTTTAGTACTTCAGCCATTAGCCTAAGGCATAATCCTAAATCCAGCCCAGCCCAAAGAATTAGTCAATGGCCACAGGCCACAATGCCACGCACGTATTAGCCTACGGCCTAGGCAAACCTAATCGCTTGATGCACGTACGTGATTCCTTTTTGTCAAAAAAAAAACGTACGTGATTCCTGGTCAATTCTGTTTCCCAGCAGTTCAGCACTACACGATCTCATCTACTGGATTTATTCTCCTCATCGTCCATTGCATAGCCGGTTGAGCATCGCCTCCGCAGAGGGTTCGATCGATCTCTCTTAATCGTCGATTCCCCTCATCCCGCGCGGCCGCGGGCCACGGCGCCACACCCTAATTCCTATCCAGATCATACCAAGGTATTGACGCATTACTGTTTGCTTAATCACATTCTAGTTTGATTATTTTAAATCCAATAGTTGCTATGTACTAGTCTGATTTGCCAGTTTAGTACCCATATATTATTGATGAACCAAAACACCATCGCCGGTTCCAGTTTAGTTGGTTCAAGCAATTTCTTTGGCTAGAGTATTCATCTTCTTCAAATCATAATGCTTGTCTTGTTTCCTCTTTTCAAAAAAAACTAGTTGGAAAGAGTGGATCAGATACTTTCACTGTTGTGGGCTTCGATAGGTGAAAGAAGCTAAATATTGGAAAACATTGTGCTTTCTTAACTCATATGGGTAGAGATGCTAGTTCAGCCCGTAACTACTCAACTCGGTGTTTTGAGAATTTTAAAGATCGACGTTGATGAGGTTATTGACTTGTTTGCTAGGCCCAGTCGTAGATCTACATTCCAGCTAGTAGAAATGTACTTTTATTATTCAGTATATTGTTACATTTTGATATCCATAATATATACTTATAAGACTTGCTATTTTTGAAGTTATATCCTTTTTATGATCAATGTACGTCTTTGTCGCCCCGACCGGCCCCCCTATGCTCAAATCCTGGATCCGCCCCTGACAGTAATAAGCCCACAAACAAGTGCCTACTAGTTTAGCATTCTTTTTAGATAATATTGCCACGGGAACTGAAATCATGGCGAGACTACAAAAGTTCCCCCAGCAACTATACAGAAAAATAAAATCACCAATAAACGAGCAACTTCAGGTCACTTGGGATGTTCTCAAAAAGATAGTTTCTGCAATTTTCATAAAGTAGACTAGCAGGAGAAAATGAGAATACCCATGTTAGATGAAGACAACACATAGACAAACCATTAATCCAGTGCATACATAACAGCTGTTTTGGTAGAGCTAGTGCACAAAAGATGCTTACAGATTACATCGTTCGTTTGGTAACACATACAATCTACTCCCTCCGGTCTTTTTTAATTGACTCGGATTTAGTACAACTTTGTACTAAATTTGAGTCAATTAAAAAGGACCGGAGGGAGTAACAATCATCTTATGCCCTGCGAAGCACTGAAGCTGGAAACTTGAGGTAATATGGCACATAGTAGCAACCCCAGCATGATTTGCTGGCATTCCAAATCTCCGAAAGTTTTCCAGTACTGATGCTAAATGGGAGGACTTTTTCCGTTGCGGGGATTATCTAGGAGGACATTATCAGCAATTCGGTCAACAAGAATAACAGGGTCCCTCTCCAAGTCAAAAGCAAAGATGTCATACTCAAAATACCACGATCCGTATGTACAAGTACGAAGCGTTATGTCCCTCCCAAGTACGTTGTTAATATTTAGACGATGCTTCACCACCCACCTGCCAGAGCCTTCCAAACTCCAGATTCGCATCATACAACCATCCAATTCTTGTTGTGCAAAACATAAGACCCCACATGACTGGCAAAGACGTCCATTCCAACAACCAAGAAACAACGGAAACTGAAGCGCGGCAAGTTTACAAGAGGAAGTTTACAAGAGTTACCGGCTGCTAGACAGAAAACACACAAGAAAGGAACACACTGTTTCACATGTCCTTGTACCAAATGTTACTCCAGGATGTTTATCATATAAACAAGACAGAGAAATTTACTTCTGAGTTCTGCAACAAAGCAAGATAAATTAGTTTCATCAGATTCGTTATTAATTGATGTCCCTAGCCAACACACCAAATGGCTAAATTCAGCTTATCATAGTCGTTGTTTCATGCGGATTTAGAACTCCATGATATGGTAGATGCATATTTATCAGCCTGATAATCCCCATCCAGTTTTTATTTTCATTCTCCTTTATTTTTGTACAAAACATGGAATGGCATCGGCTCCATTGCTGTAAAGGAAAGCGGGTGGAGTTGAAACAATTGTTACTCCGTACAGTATAAGATGATAAAGTAGTATAAGATGATAAAGTAGTACTAAACAGGAACAACAGTAATAAGCCCACAAACACGTGCCTACTTGTTTCGCGTTCTTTTTAGATAAAGATGCCACAGTACCCAAAGAACTAAAACAACTTAGATAATAATGCCACGGGGACTGAAATCATGGAAAGACTACAAAAGTTCCCCCAGCCACTATACAGAAAAAGAAAATCACCAATAAACGACCAACTTCAGGTCACTTGAGATGTTCGCAACAAGACAGGAATTTACTATGCACTTTTCATAAAGTAGACTAGCAGGAAAAATGAGAAGAACCAGTTAGATGAACATAACGCTTAGACAGACCATTAATCCAGTGCATACATAACAGCTGTTTTGGTAGAGCTAGTGCACAAAAGATGCTTACAGATTAAATTGTTCATTTGGTAACACATACAAGCTAACATTTATCTTATACCCTTCGAAGCACTGAAGCTGGGAACTTGCGGTAGTATGGCACGTAGTAGTAACCCCAACATGGTTCGCTAGCATTCCAAATCTCCAAAAGTTTTCCAGTACTGATGCTAAATGCAAGGACTTTTCCTTTGCGGGGATAATCTGGGAGGACATTATCAACAATTCGGTCAACAAGAATAACAAGTTCCCTCTCCAAGTCAAAATCAAGGATGTCATACTCAAAATACCACGATCCGTAAGTATGACTACGAAGCATTATGTCCCTCCCAAGTACGTTGGTAATATTTAGACGATGCTTCACCACCCACTTGTCAGAGCCTTCCAAACTCCAGATTCGCATCATACAACCATCCAATTCTTGTTGTGCAAAACATAAGATTCCACATGACTGGGAAAGATGTCCATTCCAACAACCAAACCCCTCGTTTGGTCCGCTTGCAAATCCTGGTAGCTGAATGGTCCTTTCATTGAGCAATTGTGTGCATGTGTCCGGTGCATCAAGCGCCAAAAGATCATGCGACAATGTGTTCTGCACATACAACACTCCATTTACGAAGAGTGCACTAGACCAACATGGATCATCAGATTCCCAAAGACAACTAGACCATGTGGAATTCTCGGAGAAAAATACCTTCACTTCAGATTTGTACCCAACTTCTGAGAAATGGCTATCCTGAAAGTTGAACACATAAAAGTGTTGGGACCATAGTGGATCAAAACACAGCCTGAGGTAACTATGGGTGACCGTTGGTCCAGGTTGAGTATATGGAAGTTCCATCCACTCTTCAGTTGCCGGATTGCACACAATGGCGTTGGATATTTCTGCATCCGTACTACCTCGACTATAAGAAAGAAGTAGTCCATTGCTGCAGCCATGAAGCTCTAAGGGGTACCCATCACAAGGCAGAAATCTAAGTGTTATGTCAATGTCCCTGTCACTTGAGGGAAGTCTGGTGAGATGGATGCTGGTGTCAAGCTCACGTTTTTGGTACAAGAAACCAGTGGGGGTTCTTGGGAGCTTCTGGCGGTAGTGTGCATCAGATGAGAAGGCCAGCCAAGACTTGCAGACACATTTGAAACGGCAAAAGGACTTCAATGGCAGCCGAGACAGTATCTCCACCACCAGGTCATCAGGTAATGCGATTGTGGAAACTTGAGCCCTTTGAAGCACTGAAGCTGGAAACTTGTTGTAGTATGGCACGTAGTAGTAATTTAGCCATGGTTCACTGTCAATCCAAATCTCCGACAATTTTCCAGTACTAATGCTAAATGAGAAGACCATATCAGTGATTTGGTCAGCAACGATAACTAGCTCCCTCTCCAAGTCAATAGCTAGGATGTCATAATCGAAATACCACATTTCTACACTGTTAGTACGGAGCAACAATTCCCTGCCAAATACATCGTTCATGCTTAGACGATGCTTCACCACCCACCTGCCAGAGCCTTCCAAACTCCAGATTCGCATCATACAGCCATCCAATTCTTGTTGTGCATAGCACAAGACCCCACATGACAGGGAAAGACACCCATCCTCACAAAAATAACCTTCTGCTGGTCCGTTTGGAAATCCTGGCAGCTGAATAGTCCTAGCATTGGGCAACTGTGAGCATGTGTCAGTTACATCCAGCGCTAGAAGTTGATGCGTCCATAAGTTCTTCACATAAAACACTCCTCTTACAAAGAGTGAACCACCCAAAAATGCATCACTAGTTTCCCAAAGACAACTAGACCATGTGGAATCCTCGGAGGAAAATACCTTAACTTCATATTTGTACCCACCATCTGGTGATTGGCTCCACTGAAAGTTGAACACATAAAAGTGTTGGGACCACAGTGGATCAAAACCCAACCTGAGATAACTATGGGAGACTGATAGTCCAGGTTGAGTACATGGAAGTAACATCCACTCTTCAGTTGCCGGATTGCACACAATGGCGTTGGAATCCCCACTATGACAAACAAGTAGGCCATTGCTGCAATCATTAAGCGTTAAAGGGTGCTCATAAGATGGCACAAAGAAAAGTGTTGTGTCAATATCCCTGTCACATGAGGGAAGTCTAGCATGATGGATGGCACTACCATGCTCAAGTTTTTGGCACAAGAGACCATAGGGAGTTCTTGGGAGCTTCTGGCGGTAGTGTGGATCAGATGAGAAAGCAAGCCAAAACTTGCAGACACATTTGAAGCGGCAAAAGGACTTCAACGGCAGCCGAGATAGGATATGCACCACCAGATCATCAGGTAACGCGATTGTTGTCATCAAAGTTAAAGTTCTATCTACATCAAAGGAGAAGAAAATAGATGATTATAAATTTGAGGAACTTGGTATTTATGCAGAACTGAATGAAATGGTCATACGCATAATATAGGTCAAAATTAGGCCAACACTTGATAATTAGGAACATGTCCCCCGTTTGAACTGAAACCATATCCAACTTTCACCTCATAAACTATATATGAGTGCAACTTTTTGTTGGTCCCCTTATATCAATACTTTTGTGATTTAGATCAGAATTTACAAATGAGCAAAGCCATCAAGCATATTTGTGTATGCGCTGCTGGTCCATGCCGCATGGCACGGAGATTCACCATTAAATTTGGCATGGGGATGCTGCTACGTACATATAGTTTCGCGAATAATAAAACTAGTATAGTTTTCCCATGATTAGTTGGCCACCCATTTCACAATAAGCCGGCAACAATGGAACAATAATAGGCATGTTGTTATCAACCTGTCATGTGCAAGGAATGAAAATGTCATCTAAAAAAGTGAAACAAAATGTGCCTTCAGAGTCTATGATGCATTGACCCTAGTGCCTTGTGAGAGGCAGTGAAATGTGGAGACAACAAGTGCTAACTCCTGAGATAAGCTAGGGCAAATCAAGAAGAGCATCGCTGCCATCCGAAGCGCCGACAGAGACGGTCTCATCAGACATTGGATAATCATATCCTCCAGGCCGCAACTTTCTTGTGCAGCACAAATGCGATAGGATGAGGGAAATGTGACGGTTTACACGCGAGGACTCACCAGATAGGGGGAGGGGAATCCAGGACGGCTGAACAGGCTGCAGTGAGATCTGCACGGATCCACGATCTCGGATCAGTAACAGCACTTGAGCGCAGACATGCGGCACGAGCCCGGAGGAGAGGAAGGGAACGGGAACTTACCGGGTGACTGGTTGATTCAGGTAGTCGGCGATGCGGCAAGCATGAGGAAAGTTGCGGAAGCGAGCGTGCGTGCGCGATGGGGAGCGCGCTCGGTGCTACCAGAAGCAGCGGTCACGCCGTAGAAGGGGCTTGCCGGTGGCCGCCGGGAAGGTTTGCCGCCAGCTGCTTTGGGGGAGTGGGAGGGACTGACAGTGTGGAAGAGGGGCGACGTCCCGATTTTGGACTGAGGGAGGCTGCATAGCTGGTCGCTAGGTCAGTACGGCTAAGAGCATCTCCAGTTCGGCTCGAGGCCAAAATCCGGCGCTATTTAGCAGATGGATGTAACATTTGGTATGGGAAGATCCTTTTTCTCAGCGGCAAGCTCAGGAAACGCTCAACCACCTCGTAAAAAGCGACGGTGCAGTCGCCGGGAGGGGAACCGTCGAGTGGCAACCGCATCCATACGTTCTGCGATCTACCGGCCGACGCATTCATCTCTTCACCATCCTCTGTCGTCGGACAATTCAGCATGAGCAGTCTCTCTTTGTCATCGGACACAGATAGCGAGGGGAAATCGCCTGGATGGCGCCATTGGTGGGACGCCTAGCAGCGACGATTCCCTGCCGCCGGAAAGCGACGATTCCCTGCCGCCGGACAGCGAGAGCGAGGAAGAGGCTGAGGAGCATGACGAGGAAGAGGCTGAGGAGGAGGAGGAGGAGGAAGTGGCGACCCGGGCGAAGGCGAAGGCGCAGCCGGCGTGCACCTTCGACGGTGAGGAGGACACAAGTTCCTCCGACGCGTCGACCGACACCGCCTCTTCGGAGGAGGTGATGAGCCGGAAGCACCAGCGTGAGGACGATGAGGCGGGGCCATCATGGAAGAAGTAGTTTTAATTTTTTTTCAAAGTTTTTATATGTCTTGTTTATGTTTTTCCCAAGTATTTATATGTAATTTGTTGATGTTGCACGCGCGCCTACAAATTTCTTCTAACTAAATTTAAAACTTCCCCCAAAACACACGCGTGCTATATCTCGGGAAGACGATGCGAGGAGGACGAAGATCAGCCTCTGTCGCCGACAAGTCGGGGCCACCAGACAATTCTCGCGCTATTGTTTCGTCGAACGGGGGGGGGGGGATGACCTGAGCTCTCCGGATGGATGAAGCCCAAATCTGAACGAAAACGAGGATCCGGGACGCGATTGGGCCATTTTCGTCCATCCTGATGAAAAAAATGCGTTCTAGGGGCTTTCCCGAGAAGACGGCTGGAGATGCTCTAAGGAGCGGCGGCTCGTGTTGGGCTAGGACGTGACCTTCGCGCCCGATTGCTTCTCGAGCTCTTGCGGCCTTCCAGCAGATGCCCACCTACGTCTACTAAAAAAAAGGGTGTGTGCTGGCCGTCGGCCGACCGATGCGGAGGGAGAAATCGGTTGTACGCGCGCCGTCAGATGAGCCTCATCCGTCCGTAGAATCTTCGGAAGGCAGGAAACATCGCTTTCATCCTGGACCAGCGAGCGCCCGCGGCGTCGTTCTATTTCCTTCCTTCCAGAGAAAGTTTTTCCCTCTGTACATGCTTTTGCCGGTCACCATGTGTTTGTTGCGTGGGCTGCTATCTTTTCTCCTCCTGCACTGTGTACATGCTTTTGCCGGTCGCCTTTACATGCATGCGATTAAAGCTGATCGATGCTTTTTTTTTTGCACAGAAGTGGGGTCAGACGACCCCGGTGGAGCACTTATATTAAAACATGTGGCAGGTACATCTTACAGAAAAGCCCCTTAGCATCTATTGCCCTGGAAAATCTAATATTCGAAGAGAGGCCTTCCTCTTTGCAAAAAGCACCCTGACTAAAAGAAAGAAAAAGCAATCAGGTCCAGGCGCTCCTCTGTCACGCACCGCCGGCGGACTCCAGGCGTCGCTGCCGAGTCCCGAGCACAGAACGCTCGAATGCTCATGTCCAGCGCGAAGATCTAGCCCCTGGCTACCGCCAGAGAGTCGGGGACACACCACTTGACTCCCCCGCGGCGTTGAGCTCCAGCAGCCGATCATGAGGGCCTCCGCCATGGAGGTTGAGGAAGATGGGCCACCATTTTGACCAAAGATCACGGTGACATGCATGGTCACCGCGTGATTCGCTCGAGGAAGAACATCTCCGGATATGAAACCAGCAGATCCGCCAACAGTAGCCTCGTCGGAGGTCCCCTACCAGTCTCCACCGCCACGGTGACCAGAGAGAGGGGGAGCCAGGATGAAGTCACCCGGATCTGGTGGGTCGAAGAAGAGCTTTATTGGGGAGGATGAAGCCGATCTGCCGCCGCTCGTCTCTGGCTCTGACCGCCGGAGCGCCACGAGCAGCTGCAGCACCGCCGCCAGCAGCAGGGAGTAGCCCAGCCTCCACCGCCACCACCTCAACACGGGCATAACGCCAAATCCACAAGGGTAAACTACTAAACAAGGAGGGGAGAAAACCTATCCTAGCCCTAGACTACTCCGGCGCTTCACCTCCACCTCCTCCGGCCGGCTATTCCGGCTGAGTGGCTTCGGATCTGCCCGACGAAGAGAGAGGAGAGACCAAGTACTGTAACGGCTTGAGAGCTATCGAGGGGGGAAATGAGAGCGGTCCAAGCTGATCGATGCTAGTAGCTCCTACATCTCCTGCATGCTAGCTGTTATAAGCTGGCTTAACTCTATTGCTATTGTTACCTTTACACATCCCATGGTCGTATGTACCGAGGGCTCAAAAATATAAAAATATTACAAGTATCTACCGAGTATGGTTCGTAAAATATATAGTATTACAACAAATTATGGCAACATTTATAAAAAAAAAGTAATACTACAAAAAAATGTTTAAACAATTTTCTTTCAATGCAGATTAATTTACAACATAAATCACCACCTATTTTAACAAAAAATATAGTCGATTACAATGGAAAAAAACATGT
This sequence comes from Lolium multiflorum, assembly GCA_030979885.1. Classification (NCBI taxonomy): domain Eukaryota; kingdom Viridiplantae; phylum Streptophyta; class Magnoliopsida; order Poales; family Poaceae; genus Lolium; species Lolium multiflorum. The sequence goes on along the minus strand of CM061750.1, from coordinate 50,980,688 downwards.
TTGCAGTAATAACAAGTGTGAGTGAGAAGCAACAAAAATCTGCACATTAATTTACAACAAAAATCACCAACTGTTTTTACAAACATCAAAGCGGGTTACAACAAAAGAACATGTGTTCGCGGAAATAACAAGTGTGGGCGTGGAACATAAATAAACATGCATATTGATATACAACAAAAATATCCAACTATTTCTACAAAAATCATAGTAGAATACAACAAAAAAATGTGTTTGCGGAAATAACAAGTGTGGGCGTGGAACATAATAAACATGCATATAAATATACAACAAAAATATCCAACTATTTCTACAAAAATCAAAGTAGAATACAAAAAAATATGTGTTTGCGGAAATAACAAGTGTGGACGTGGAACATAAATAAACCTACACATTAATATACAACAAAAATTGCCAACTACATATACAATAATCAAATCCAATTACAACAAAAAATGTGTTTGCAGAAATAACAAGTGTGTGCATGAAATAGAAGTAAACCTACATATTAATATACAACAAAAATTGCAAAGTATTTCTAAAAAAATCAAAGCCAATTACAATAGTAAAAATGTGTTTGTAGCATTTTGAAAATCATATAAACATCACCGAAAAAATTTGAGAAGACATAAATTTGTAATAATCACCCAGTAAACCTTAAAAAAAAAATGGGGTGTGGTATTTTTAACAAAAGCCTTACAAGTTTGGTATAATTGTACATGAAATAGAAGTAAACCTACATATTAATATACAACAAAAATTGCAAAGTATTTCTAAAAAAATCAAAGCCAATTACAAGGTTGAAAAATCTCAGAAAAACTCAAATTTGAAACAAACACCAGCCTTGCAAAATCTTGGATGTGACTTCACAAAAAAATCTGATGCAACCTTACATGCAACATGCAGTCCTAGATACAAGAGGAGAGGTACAGTCCTAGCTACAAGCCTACAACTGATGCGACATGCATGCAGTGCGGGTATGACACACCCATGTAAATAAGTAGAGGGAATACTACACATCGCGGCGGCACGATACTGACCGGAACGACCGATCTTTTGAGCCGAATCGGTCGGTTGATAGCAATCATTTTCCTTCCTTACATGGGTGGAGCCCACCAGAAGGCATCAGACTTTTCTTTGTTGTCTCCACACGATGCTCTTATAAGTGTACACGGAAAAAAAATTGTACATGTTGTTTGAGTATTTTTTTAACTCAATAAAAAAATGTAATACTACAAAAAAAATAGCTAAACAACATTTTTATGTAGTTTAATTTACAACAAAAATCACGAGCAACTTCAACACAAATAACAATTGATTACAACAAAAAATCATGTGTATACTACAAATAAAAAATACCGCTGATTCATTTACAAACAAAAATCACCAACTATTACAATTAAAATGTAGTATGATTACACCAAAAAAAGATGTGTTTGCATTAGTTTAAAAAAATCTGAGGAAGACATAACTTAAATCAAGCAGAGAGAAAACATTACAACATCTCATGTTTGCTTTTGCAACAAAACTCATACGTTAATGTTACATTTTGAAATCACATATACAACATCAAACCTGTAGCAAATGCCTAGATAAACATTGCAACATCGGTCGTGTACTTTCACAACAAAAGGAAAAGAAGTTTGTTACAATTTGATTGCACCTATGCGCCATCAAAAAGTTACAGAAAGCATAGATGTAACATTGTCCAAGATGAACTACATCTCGTCGGTTAGGCGTTGTCGACCTCAAATCTAGATCTTCGGAATCCACCAGTGCCCGATAAGACAACCTTGATTCAGTTTCTACTGGTTCCTCACCTTCCCGGTTTCACAACAAAAAAACAAAAAACACATATGTAGCTCTATAGGCAATGCTCACAACAATAAAACAAAAACGGTCCAGCATCGGCGGTGGTCTCTTGAAGCACTGGTGGTGGACGTATGTAGCACCTTGTCGATGCTTGCAGAGTCACCTATTGGTGGCCTCGCGTGTGGCAATGCATCGGATTCAGTAGTGTTTTTGTGCTCTTCGAAGCGTCATGGCCGGCTTCACTGAACATTATATAATCAACATGCAAGTGGTGTATGCATGAGTAGCAAAAGAAAATGTACGGAGTACTAGGTATGATCGCTTGCCTAGGCTGCTGACCTGCTGTTGCATGCACTAGTACTGGCTTGCTCCTATTTCATGTGATGGTCGTGGCCTAGTGCTGCTGCATGCGTACGGAAACCGCGGAAGGCTGTGCCGGTCTACTATTACGGCTGCGGAAGGCAAGCAATAGCTCGTGGTAAGCGCGGATAAAAACTGTCAGGCAGCAATCAGGCGGGAAAGCAAGCGCCCGAGAGAGGACCGATCGTAGCGCACAATCGGCCCGACCGATTGGAAGCGTTTTCCAAAAAAAAGAGGAGATGCCACCTAGGCATCCTCTCGGACCCCAAGGCCCTAGATTCGTATTCTCTCGAATTGCTTTTGCTAAAATCCTAATCAGCAAGGCTTAGGGGTATAAACACGATAATATAATTTTCCCGCCGAAATCATTGTTGAATCTGTTTAAAGATACTTATATTCAATTTTTTTAAAAAAAAATCAACGGATAAGGATATCTGATTTCGAAGAGGTTCTTTGGATATGGTATATGATATGGTATAGCAAATAACATGCGGATATGGATTATCCAAATTTTTATTAGAATAATCTGAAGTTTTAAACTAAATAATCCATTTTTAGTCAAAAAGCCAAAGCCAATTAGCATTTGTTGAGTTGTTAAATTTATTTGACGAGCATGTTTAGCTCTATATTTTTATCAATGCTTGAATTTTAGCGTATTATGTCTCTTTTTTGTCTTAACTACGTAAGACGGAAAGTTTAAATCCCTCTCAAGATTTGCAAGAACGACAACTATCTACCGACGAGAGAGCATATATCCGATTATTTTTGTTTTCGGTCCGAGTCCGCCCTATTCCCGATTCGAATCCGCAATTCGGTATATCCACCTCTAAATCCTAAACCGGTAAATATCCGCTCCAATCAAAATTCGAGAAAAATATATGGTAAAGGATATAGTACGAGCAAAATTTGATCCGATCCGTTTACACCCCTAGTTGCACGATAATTAACAGCTCTCTCGGCTAAAAATCTCAGAGTGAAAAAAGACACCCCGCTCCCCCGCTCCCTGAAAACCCTAGCCCCCCACACCCCGCTCCCCCTCCTCCGCCGCCGCCAGAGGTCCCGCCGGGCAAAGCCCGGGCGGTGACGGCGGCGGCGGGGCCTCTCCCTCGCGCGGTGGCGGCTTCTTCTTCGGCGGCGGCGGGCGGGGCGCGCTCCGGCGGCGAGGTGCTGCGGGAGGCCGGCGTTCGGCGCATCTTGGGTCGGCGGCGGAGCTGCTCTCCCCCGCGAGGGAGGCGTCCCCTGTGGCGGCGGCCGGGATCTCCCGCCGTGGCTGCAGGCCGGCGCGTGGACGCCTGTAGGCGTCGGCTGCTGGGCACCATGGAGGTGTCGGCGGCGGCGGGCTGGATCCTCACCCTCCAGTCCCCGTTCTTCAGGCGGTGAGACGGAGGTCAGCACCTCCCTCTCCAACGACGGCAGCGTCGCTTCTCGGCGGCGGTGTGGCCAAAAGGCGGCTCCTTGCGGCGCTTCTTCGACGGGCTTGGGTTTGGCGGCAGGACCGGGGAGAAATCCCTGCGTAAGCTGGCGACGGTGACGCCCGCGGGCGCCGTCACCTCGTTGGAGGCGTCGCCATGGTGTTGCTCGCTCTTCCCCGCATCGGACATCGGGGGAAACCTTGATCCGGTCTTCGGATCGGGCGGCGGCGGCACGGCTGTGTCGTTTTCCTTCTTGGAGGCGTCGCCTAGATGGTTCGGGAGCCCTCGGTGCGCCATTTGGAGTCGGTGGTGGCCACCGCTCAGAGCTTGGGCTTCCGGGGCGCTATGTACACCGTCGGCGGCTCTTCTTCGTGGTCGACGCCTCCTTCGATCTGGTTCAACCCCGCCGTTCACTCGCCGTTCCTGGGCACTTTTGGGTGGGCGGTGCGTTGGCTTGTGCCATCTTAAAGTTGGAGTCGGCTTCCCGGAGTTCCTTTCTTCGGTCGTGACGCGGCCCAGTAGCTTAGTGTATCGTCTCCTTTGGACGGTGCAAGGCGAGTTTGTCGTTCGGTTGTTGTGGGTTGTGTTGTAATCCGTGTGGCGTCGTGTTTGTATCGGGTTGCCTTCGTTGGCGTTGTTCGGCCATCTTGGCCTCTTCTTCTACGAAACTTGATGCACCTTCCAGGGTGTATCCTTGAAAAAAAGATGCATAGTCCTAGTCGGTTGATAATCCGATACACACCATGTTTGTTATCTTCAAAAGCTCTTTGTCACCTTTGATAACTCGTCGCATCTCAAACTTTGTGGCTAATCCACTCCATCTTTGTAACACTCGGCGTGCCACAAACTCGACATCGGTCATGAAGCAAGACATGTCCTCCCGGCTAGGGGTGGGCAAAACTCGTACCGGTCAAAACCGTTCCGAACCGAGCTAGTAGTAGTAGAAGTTCATTTTCTTTCATAAATCCCACTTCCAGTTTAGTGCAAAAAAAGTAAACTAAGTAAAGATAGCCACTTTTAAGCTCAAACCTGTAAAACCATGAAACCGTGTTTGCCCACCCTAGTCCCGGCCACTGCCTATACTGTACCAATTGTAGCTGGGTGTAGCATGATGCACGTGAGAGCATCTCCACTCGTCCCCCCGGCGCGCTTTTCCATCCGGCCATCGGCCATTCTCGTTTCGTCCGGAATTGGGCCTAGTTTCATCCGGCGATCCACGCCGCCCCCGCTCGGGGACTCGGACGAAACGAAAGCGCGGAAATACCGAGGAAACTTCCGCGCGTCTGGTGGCCCCAACATGTCGGCGAGAGAAACCGATCGTCGTCCTCATCGCATCGTCTTCCGCGCTGTAAAAGCCTGCCGCGGTGCATTCGCCGTCCACGCGGCGAGTTAATGTCGTCGTCTTCCGCGCACGCATCGTCTTCCGCGCGCACTCCACGCGGTCAAGGCGCCGCCGGTCGGCTCGCCGCGGACGCGTCGCACTCCACGCGCATTAATCCCCGTGCCAGCCGCACCTATACGCCGCTCCGCTCGCCGCCAGGCTACCCCGTGATCCACTCTCCCTCCAGTCTCCCTCTAGTCTCCGTCCACTCTCCCTCACTCTCCGAAGATGGCATTCTCCGGGACGACGGCGCAGCCAACAACGGCTTCCCCGCCGCTCGCTCCACGCGTGGGAGGGGCACCTCCTCCACCAGGCGGGGTACCCCTGCCCGCCGGACACGAGGCCGCCCGGCGGTGGGTGGCGGCGTCGTGGCGGCGTGCCAATCCCGCCGCCGCCTCGGGCGACCTCCTCGACATCGAGATCGAGGAGGCGCGGATGAAAATGACGGATGAGGAGCGCGAACCACGCCGCCACCCCGACAACTACACGGCGTGGAACTCATACTTCCTGCGCCGGTGGGAGCGGGAGCTCGCGCGACGACGGCCCGCCGCCTCCGCCTCCGCGCAACAACTCGGCGGGCCGCAAACGTTGGTGGCGCGTCGGGCCGGAGTCTCGAGGCCGTCATCGAGCACATCCCGGGCGGCAACTTCCCGGTGCTCACGATGCCCGCTCCATCGAGGGCATCGGCGAGCCGCCGCCGGGGAAACGTCCACGGCGCATGGCCCGCTCGTCGTCTTCGGATCGGCGCCGAGGTCATCCTTGGCGCCGGTGAAGAGAGGAGGCGCGTCGCCTTCGGCCGGTGCGCGTCCGGGGAGCCGCCGCCGTGAGGGCGCGCGCGGCGCCCTCGTCATCCGCGACCAGCCTTCCGCGCCGCGAGCGGCGGAAGAGGACGAAGAAAGAGGCCGCAATCCAGCTCGCCGAGGAGGAGGCGAAGCGCGGAGGACGCCGCGATGGCGGAGGCGATCGCCAGGTCGCGAAGGACTTGGAGGAGGAGAAGCGCGAGGACGACGCCGCACCAGGGCGCGGGAGCGGCGGAGCGGAGCGGCGGCGCGCGCGGACCGGCGCCGCACCCGCGCCACAACCGCCAACGACGATGCCGCGCGCTTCCGCCGTCCCGCGACACCTCCTTCCGTCGGCTGTCCCGTCGTCGACCTCGAGTCCTCCGACGACGACATGTACAAGCCATCCCGGGGTGGTGGGGAGACGCCGGCGGGGCGCTGCCAGGTCGCGCAGCCGAAGGACGACGGCTCCGGCGACGACACGGCGACTACACGGTGTTCTACCGCCATTTAGGCATGTAGATCGCCGTGTTTTAGAATTAGCATTTGAATTCCCCTAGCCGAATTCGAAATATAGTCGAATTCGGCCTCTATGTATGAACTCCGCCCGTTATATGATAAATATCATTAAATTTAGTCTATATTCACCCGTTTTTGGCCGTAGTTTGTCAAGTTTCCGTTTTCAAATTCGCCTCGTCGACTTCGCTGGGCACGCGGCTGGGAAACTACTACTCCCACGCCAAATCTTCCTCCAATCCGGACGAAAAATTCGCCGGATTTGGGCGTGGGGAGCGCCAACGAGTGGGGATGCTCTGACCTGGGTAAAGATAGCCATTTTGTTGTGACAACCATACAAGTACGTGTGATCATAATTCTAGAGTAGTTGGATATATATCCCATGAGAGTTTGTGCTTGCATATGAGCACACCGAATACGTGCACTATCAAATTTTGATTCGGTCTAGTTGGCAACAGTCCTCCTAAAATACAGAGACAAAAAAACTTGGAGAGTAGAAAACTTGGATAGTAGGGGAAACTCTCTGTTAGTAGTGTCAATGCTGAGGCAAATTTAACACCTGAATTGCTTCTACAAAATGGGTGTGTATGGGATTGAGATGCATCAGAAGTTCCCAAATTGCTCGGAGGTGGCATTATCGGACACCAATGTAACTATGGTGTACTCGTATCCTGTCTTATCGATCATGCATACTCCTTCGTTTGAGACATCTTCATCTCGATCGCGTCACGATGATGATCAAACTAACAAACACGGGGTCTTCTCCAGTGGTTTCTACGTCCACCCGTTTGGTAAGACCAACCGAGAATGGAGTTGATCCACTGGGATGAGTGGGCAAACTAGCGGACCCCACAGATGAGCATCCTTATGCATGTCAACGGCAGGGTTTTCCACCACGCCCCATTTCATAAGCTTGGCTCGGTCTTGTAACAAATCTTAAACTTCTTCTTAACTAATGAATAGGAAAAGCTTTGCCCTCTCTAAAAAAAATGCACATCAGCGCCCTATTTAAATCTATAAGATTCAAATACAGTGTGTTTTTTTTTACTGAAGACCGACTTTATTTTCTGCTGGAGACGTGTTGATGCCAACTCAACAGCTATAAATTGCACTGACAGGCTACTTCTTTGCTTAATTAGTTTTCAGCTGGGCAAGCTTGCTTTTGTCAGCCTACACTTTCGCAAGAGTACGAGTACAAATCGGTTCATTTGGATGTGCAAACAGGGCTGGCATGCTGAAATGCTTAGTTCCTGCAGTAGAACAAGTATCTAATCCTTCTACTTTGCTTTATCTCCATGTCACTCATGTCTGTAAGTGCTGAGTTGTCAAGTATTACCATCAAACTACTCTGGCATTGGAATCACGGTGCAGCAAAGCAGCTCGCAATAGCCAAAGGCATCATAGGCAAAAATAATCCAAAGGGCTGAGTTATTTCCTGGCATGCCATCGAATTCATTGCTGAAACCCTGAAAACCAAACATTTGTTTTTATATGAAGTTTGCAGGAGCAAGTGCAACAGTTATTACAATATATACAGTACTACACAGGATCAAGAGTAATCCAGCAAACATGTGCCCAAGTGCCAGTTTAGTTTTTTTTTAGAGAAAATAACATGCCACTGTCTCAAGAACCAAAAGGACTACAATATAACGCAACGGAAGCTAAGGACATCAAGATTACAAGAGCTCCCCTGGCCACTGTACAGAAGAAAAAAAATCATCAAATAACGACGAATTTAAACAACAATCTGCCTCACATAAGTTCTTGTACTTGTAGCGAAGTACATGTTACTCCAGATGTTCGTAAAATCAGCAAGACAGGAATTTACTCTGCAGTTTTACTTAAGCAGGCCATCATAAGTAAGACCAGAGCTAGTGCCAATTAGATGAACATACATAGAGAAACCAACAATCTGGTCCATACACATAACAGCTGTTTTGGAATAGCTAGTGCACAAAAGATGCTTACAGATAATACCATTAATTTGGTAACACATACAACAAGTAGCATTCATCTTGAGCCCTTCAAAGCACTAAAGCTGGAAGCTTTTTGTAGTATGGCACGTAGTAGTAATCTAGCCATGGTTTACAGTCAATCCAAATCTCCGACAGTTTTCCAGTACTCGTGCTAAATGAGAAGACCTTCACAGCGATTCGGTCAAGAACGATAACTAGCTCCCTCTCCAAGTCAAAAGCCAGGATGTCATAATCGAAATACCACAGTCCTGTACTATTAGTACGGAGCAACATGTCCCTGCCAAATACATCAGTCATGCTTAGACGATTCTTCACCACCCACTTGTCAGAGCCTTCCAAACTCCAGATTCGCATCATACAGCCATCCATTTCTTGTTGTGCATAGCATAAAACCCCACATGACAGACAAAGACACCCATCAGGACAACAAAAATCTTTTGGTCCATTTGGAAATCCTGGCAGCTGAATAGTCCTATCACTGAGCAAATGTGTGGATGTGTCAAGTGCATCAAGCACCAGAAGTTCATGCTCCCATAAGTGCCCCACATACAACACTCCATTTACAAAGATTGAACCACCCCAAAATGCATCATCAGTTTCCCAAAGACAACTAGACCATGTGGAGTCCTCAGAGGAAAGTACTTTAACTTCAGCATTGTACCCTCCATTTGGGGCAGTGCTCCATTGAAAATTGAAAACATAAAAGTGTTTGGACCATAGTGGATCAAAACCCAACATGAGATAATTATAGGAGACAGAAGGTCCAGGTTGAGTATATGGAAGTGATATCCACTCTTCAGTTGCCGGATTGCACACAATGGCATTGGAAACCCCATTATAACAAAGAAGCAGGCCATTGCTGCAGCCTTTAACCCTCAAGGGGTACCGACCACATGGCACAAAGCTAAGTGTCGTGTCAATATCCCTGTCACTTGAGGGAAATCTGGCGAAATGGATGGCTGTGTCAAGCTCACGTTTTTGGTACAAGAGACCAGAGGGAGTTCTTGGGAGCTTCTGGCGGTAGTGTGGATCAGATGAGAAGGCCAGCCAAGACTTGCAGACACATTTGAAGCGGCAAAAGGACTTCAGTGGCAGCCGAGACAGGATGTCCACCACCAGGTCATCAGGTAGTATGGTTGTGGTCATCCCCTCCCCAGATTCTATATCTCCTTTGAGCATATCCATCAGATGAACTAATCTGCAACAAAAGAGAAGGAAATAGAACTGAGAAACAATAAGGTACGCGTGTAAATGCCATTTGAGTTAAATGCACATTTTAGTTTGTCTTTATCGAAGTGTTATGTTTTACATCAGAATTAGTACCTCCGTTCCTAAATATAAGATAGCCTACCAAAACATCTTATATTGTGGAACAGAGGTAATAGCAAATAAATGATCCTGAAAACATATGGCATCAAGCCTAATGATCACAGATACTCTATACCAAAATATCGACATAGTTTACATAAAAGGACAGATTCTATATTCCTCGATTGTCTAAGAGCCAAAAGAGTTCCACACAACATTAAGTTTAACATTTCCAGACCTTTTTCTGTACAGGATCCAAAGTAAAACATGTATGAAACTACCGAGGCACTGCCCCTGATGTTGGCACGAAACTACAAGTCAGTCGTCTTCAGGCCGGACCCCGTTGACCGGTTGACGTAATGTTCACCTCTTCCCCCTGCTACCAGACTACAACTGAACTCCATCCCCCAGTGAACCCAATCGAGGAAACGAGGGTCAAATCGAGCAAGGCTAGACCTACTTCCCCGTTCTCGACCTAGAAGCGTCAATGCATCGAAGCGGGGACCGGAGGAACGAGGGAGGTACCTGGATCTGCAGTGCAGGTGAGCGGCCGTCCGCCGCCACGGCTGGAGGGAGAGCGTCCGCCCCTCCAGTGAGCGTGGTGTGTGGAGGCAGCTTATAGTCGAGGGGGCTAGTAATGGACCGTTGTTGGGCCAGGATGTATTTCTTGTTCCATTTTATCCAGTTAAAAAGAAGGTGAAAATCCAGTTGATTACTACCATCATCGTTTCATATGAATTCGACACTCACATGATACAGTAGACTCATACTTATTTTTCCGATAAGGGGCGCTTTATTACAGTAGACATATACTATCACTCTGATTATCCATCGATGTGGGTTATTATCCAGCTTTATTGTGTTTTTTCCTTTATTTTTTGCAAAACAGGTTGCTGTTTTGCATGAATTTTCCCGGTGCAGTTAACACATGAAGATGATAAAACTGTACTACACAGGATCAAGACTAATCCTAGTCCTAGCACTTACTCACCGTACATTGGAATGACAGTAACACAAACATGTAACAGAACAGGTATTTCCTCAGCTAAATCCCACAAACATGTGCCACACAGAAAGAAAACAAGTCACTGTCCTAAGAACCAAAACAACTAACGCCATGGAAACTGAATTGTGGCAAGATTATATGTGTTCATGCAACTTGAACAAAAACCATGAGTGACCCAGGTCCTTTTACTTGCAGCAATGTTCATCTTACTCAAGATGTTCATGATCAACAAGAGAGAGGAATTTACAACACTAGGCTAGCGTAAGTAAGACCAGAGTTGAGAGGAGAAAACGATAGTACCAATTAGATGAACATAACACAAAGAGGAGCCAGCAATTCGGTACATACATAACAGCTGCTTTCGTACAGCGAATGCACAAAAGATGCTTACATATTACATCATTCATAGGACAGTGCATACAAGCTAACAATCATCCCGAGCCCCTTAAAGCGCTCGAGCAGGAAACTTGCAGTAGTATGGCACGTAGTAGTAACCTACAGGGCGTTCAGCATCATTCCGAATCTTAAAGAGTTCTCCAGTACTAATGCTAAATGAGAAGACCTTATGGGTGATTCGGTCAACAACGATAACTAGCTCCCTCTCCAAGTCAAAAGCCAAGATGTCATAATCAAAATACCACAATCCTTCACTATTATTACGGAGCGACATGTCCCTCCCAAATACACTGTTCATACTTAGACGATGCTTCACCACCCATGTGTCAGAGCCTTCCAAACTCCAGATTCGCATAATGCAACCATCCAATTCTTGTTGTGCATAGCATAAGACCCCACATGACTGGCATAGACACCAATCCGGACAATCAAACATTTCTGGTTCATTTGGAAATCCTGGCAGCTGAATTGTCCTATCATTGAGCAACTGTGAGCATCTGTCAGGTGCATCAAGCACCAGAAGATGATGCGCCCATATGTGCTCCACATACAACACTCCGTTTACAAACTGTGAATCACCCCAAAATGCATCATAAATTTCACAGAGACAACGAGACCATGTGGAGTCCTCGGAGAAAAATACCTTCACTTCATCCTTGTACGGGTTGCACTCAAAGTTGAACACATAAAAGTGTTGGGACCATAATGGATCAAAACACAACCTGAGATGACTCCGGGAGACGGTCGGTCCACGCTGAGTATCTGGAAGTGCCACCCACTCTTCAGTTGCCTGATTGCACACAATGGCGTTGGAAATTTCTGCATGCGTACTAGCTTCCCGATAAGAAAGAAGCAGACCATTGCTGACATCCTTAATCTCCAAGGGATACGCATAATGTGGCACAAAGCTAAGTGTTGTGTCAATATCCCTATCACTTGAGGGAAGTCTGGCAAGATGGATGGCAGTGCCAAGCTCACGTTTCTGGTACAAGAGACCGGAGGGAGTTCTTGGGAGCTTCTGGCGGTAGTGTGGATCAGATGAGAAGGCAAACCAAGACTTGCAGACACATTTGAAGCGACAAAAGGACTTCAGCGGCAGCCGAGACATGATGTCCACCACCAGCTCATCAGGTAGTACGCATGTGGACATCCCCTGCTGGGGTTTTCTATCTTGTTCGAGCCAAGCTAGCATCTGAACTTATCTGCACCAAAAGAGAAGGAAATATACAGTATTATAAAACTGAGAAACTTAATGTTCAATTGTTACTGGAAAACTACAGGTACCCACTGTCTCCATGCTTGATGCTGCATACTCGAGATGAGATCAACAACTGATGAGATCAACTAATCTTATACCCACAATTCAACCTGAGATCAACAATTGACTATAACCACTGTCTCAATGCTTGAAGTGGCCCAAAGAAAATCCACCCTATTAGACCTGTACGGACCCGCCCCATTCTCAACACGATGTGTGTCATAATGCCTTTAACCTCCACATGTTGATGTTGTCAAGCTCAGATTTCCTAGGTCCTTCAGATTGCGTGAAAGTGAAGGAGATGCCCAAAATTCCTCTATGGTTGTGCCACAAGTTTAGTGTCTAGATTCATATGTATACTCAAGATGAATATGCATGAATCACAATGAAGTAGAAACATGGCTACCATTTGAACTGAAATTATATCCAACTTCCAGTTCACAAACTATGACTGCAAATTTGTGTCCGTCTCCTTATATCAATGACAAGTCACTAGCAACAACGGCCCGTCTCCTTATAGCAACAAAGCATATGTGAGTATGACCTTATGCTTGTAGATAATTAGATGCAAATAACAGAACCATGTAGTTATTCCATGATTAGTTTGTCATCCATTTCACCACAAAGAGACAGCAATAAAGGAAAAAATGATTAGTACACATGGTGTTATTATGTGCAAGAAAACAAAAAGTGGTCTAAAAAAGGGAAACAAAATGTACCTTCAGGATCTAAGGTGCGTTGTTGCTAGTGACTTGTCAAACGCAGTGAAATGTTTAGACAACAATTGCTATCTCGTCAGATAAGCGAGTGGCCGACAGAAATCAACTCATCAGACATCAGAATCAGATCACATGCTCCAAACGGCCACTTCTTTTTGCAGCACCAATCGGATAGGGAAATTGTTAGAGTACGTAATGGGCTTGGGCTGACGCTATAGCCCATTAGTATTAGGGTTAATTAGAGATAAAGGTAGCTTGCTTAGGGGTCAAGTAAACCTCTCTTAGACGTATCAATCTAATCAAGCAAGAATTAAGAAGGAAATCTCTTCTCTCTTGCCACCGGCCGTGGGCAAGGCCCCCGGCCGGCCCTCTCGCGCCATCCCTCTAGCAGCACCATAACATTTGGTATCAGCTTTCCCGGTTCGATCATGTCCGAGTTCTTCCCACCCGCCGCCGCACTCCGACGTCCCGCCGTTCTCTCCCGGCGGAAATCACCGCAGCCCTCTGCGATCTTGCCACCGCGGTCAGGAGATCCACTCTACTTGGCCGGCCCTACGGGCCGCCGGCGGCCGCGCCACCAGCCGCCACCACCGGGCCGCTGCTCCTGCCGTGGTAGCCGCCGCATCTTGCGGTCTCCGCCACCACCCCGTCCTGGTTGCCGTGGCCGTCCCAGCCCCTCGCGGGCCCCGTCGCGGCCATGGCCTCGCTGCAGCAGCCGGCGCCGCCCTGGTTCCAGTGGCCATCCCAGCCCCTCACAGGCCCCGTCGCGGAGCCGGCCGCCTTCTTCCCCGCCAGGACTGCGACAACAGCTGCCGCCGCCTGCTGCTGTCCTCACCGCTCCCTGCTGTTCGGTGGGCAGCTGCGTCGCCCCAACACCACAGCAGCGCTGCCACCACCGACGCCGTCCTGCCTTTCGGCGGTGTGGGAGCGACCTTGGCCCCGGGCTCTACATCGACACCGCCCGGGATGCCCTTCCACCAGGTCCGTTTCCATCCGTCGTCGTCACCGCTTCCGGCTTGGATCGCTATCCGCCACGTGTCGGCGGCGGTGAGGCTGCAGGCTGCTGCGCGCGGCCTCCTAGTGCGTCGGCGTGTGCGGGAGATGCGTGATCTGCCGCTGCAGCTCCTCCAAGTTGCGCTTCGTTGCGCAACGGACCTCAATCTCGTCCGCTGCGTCGGGGATCTTGGGTGTGCGGTTTACCCCACGGGCGGCGGACATGCTGTTTTCCCGCGGGCAGCGACCTCAAAGTATGCGCCATCGACAGTCATCCGGCGGGGAGAAGACATGGTGTCACTGACAGGAGCGCACCGCGTAGCACCACTGCATTCCGCCGCCGGCCACCGTGCGGGCTCCTTTTGTCCCGCTGGTTTCCATGGGATCCAGGTGGATGTACAGGTGCACGTCCGATGGGCGGATGGTGTCCACTTTATGTACAGGAGTCAACAATAAAGCGTCCCAGTCCATTTCAGGTTGAGAGTAATAAAACAAGCCGAGATGTAAAAGGCTCGTTTTTAGGTGTTAGGTTTGTGTTGCGTCGATTCATGGTTTGTTTAGGTTGCAGCTCGAGGACGAGCTGCATGTCCAGTGGGGTGTAGTGTTAGAGTACGTAATGGGCTTGGGGCGCTATAGCCCATTAGTATTAGGGTTAATTAGAGATAAGGGTAGCTTGCTTAGGGGTCAAGTAAACCTCTCTATATAAGGAGAGGAGACGTATCAATCTAATCAAGCAAGAATTAAGAAGGAAATCCCTTCTCTCTTGCCACCGGCCGTGGGCAAGGCCCCCGGCCGGCCCTCTCGCGCCATCCCTCTAGCAGCACCATAACATTCCATAACAGAAATGCGAGGAAGGGCAAACATGAGTCCCCCTCCCTAGCTTGAGCATTCTTCCATCTTAGACTCTATGTGGTGTGGCTCCTGCGCGTCGCTCCCGCGGGCGACGGCAGGGCGAAAACCCTAACTCGCGCCTCCACCCGTCCTCCTGCCCTCCTCCCCCGCCGCCGCCGGCGTGGGCCGCCGGGCAAAGCCCGCGTGGCGCCGGCGCCGGCGGGATCTCCCTTACCCGCTCGCGCGTGGTCCTGCGTGGGCCAGGAGCGCTCGGCAGCGGTGCGGCTCGGGGCGCCTCGTGCTTGGTCCGACGGCGATGGCAGGGCATGGCGGCGACGGTCCCGGCGGAGTGGTGGGCTGGTGCGGCTGGTGCGGCTCGTGGCCTTGGGCGAGAGCGGAGGGCGGTGGCGGGGCGGCTGCCGGCGGTGCGGCCCAGTTTGGGGCCAGGCGGGCTTCGATCTGGGCCAGAAGGGCCTCGGTCTGGGACAGGCGGTCCTCGGTCGGGGCCAGCTCCGGCGGAGCTCCGCCCTGCTTTCTCCATTGTTGGTGCCAGGGCTGGGCCAGGTGGGCTCAGCTCCGGCGGTCCTCGGCGGCACGGTCCGAGCCGCTCCTCCTCCGTTTGGGGGGTCAAAGCGGTGTTCTTGCTGGAGTGCAATGGCGAGCGCGAGGTTGCCGACAAAGTGTCGGGCTTGACCAGCGACATGGCGGCATCGGGAACGATGCGGTTTTGTCCCTGGGCGTCGCGGTGGGGGTGCTTCTCTGCGGCGGTATGCAGTTTCGGCCGAGGCTGTCTTGCGAGAAGTGAGGTCGCGGCGACGCCGCCCATGGTCTCTGGCTAGCGCATGGCGATTCGGTGGTGGCACGGTTAGGATTGGCACGGTGTTGCAGGTGGATGGCGACGGCGGCCTGGGCGCAGCTGCACAGTGGCACGGCTAAGGAGGCTTGATCGAGGCCTGGCAGGAGGCCGGGCCTGATCTTGGCCGAATCGGCTATGGTACTGTGTCCGGTCGGCGGGCACCTCCTGGTGGCGAAGGGCGGATCCCCTCCCCTAGGTTGTCGTGTGCTCTGATGGCTGCTGGTAACGGTGCCTCCTACTTTGTCCAATTCGCGTTGCGATGTGATGGCCGAGTCACGGGCTCGAGTTCGTGGGGATGCCGGGGCGGCGGCCCTGGAAGGCGGACTGCGCGGATGGCTCTACGGCGGGCAACGTGGCAGCGGTGGTGGTCTCATTCTTCGGTCATGAGGATGGCGTGGAGCGGACGGTGGGAGTTCCTGGAGTTGGCGGCGCTTCGGCTTTGGCAACCCCCAGATCATGTTTGGAGATCCCATCTTGGAGACAGCGGGCGACTAAGTTCACGGGTGCGGTGTGCGGATGCTTTCGAGCGAAAGTTCAGTGCCTCGGCGCCAACGACGACGATGCATGCGGGTGTCGTAACCCTCTTGGGGGCGTCGTTGTGGGTATCCGTCCCACGCCACGGCTCCGGGTGAAACCCTAGACCTCACGGTCTCGACGACGGCGGCGGAATGCGCCGTTACCCTCTTGGGGGCGTCGTTGTGGAGCCCCGAGTCGACTTGGTCTCACCTCAATGTCTTTGGTGGCAAGTGTGGGGTTTTCTGTGTTTTCTCTTTTTTTTCTTTGATCTGCTTTGTATGAGGTTCTCCTCTTCACCTTGTATCGGTTCCTTTCGTTGTGGCTTTATTTATAAAGCGGGGTGAAAGCTTATTTCGAGGAGGAGAGGAAGGAGAACGTGAACTCACCGCGTAATGGTTGATTCCGGCAGTCGGCGAGTGCTGCAGGCACGGGGAAAGTTACCGGCGCAGGCGTGCGCGACGGGGAACTCGGTGATGCAGGAAGCAGCGGTCGCGCCGGAGAAGGGCCTCGCCGCCGCTCGCCGGGAAATGGCCTCGCCTCTGCTTTTGGGAAATTGAAGAGAAGGGAAGAGCGGCCACGATTTTGGACTGGGCTGCAGAGCTGCTCGTGTTCGCTTCTTCAAGAGGCTCGTATTGGGCTTGGTTGAGCCCCTCGAGTTGGATCTACTCCGTATTTGCCTACGGGGGCCTCCTACTTGCCTAAACTTATAACCCATTACTACCGTCGAAGCTCCACAACAGTCTATACGCATACGTGTTTTTTTTTCTATTATTAACACGTCCGTGCCAATGCCATGCCACGCTAGGGTAAAACAATTTGATGCATATATGTTACTCAACTTATATGTCAAATTGATTCACTGTGATATATATTTGTTTTTTTTTTCAGTGCAGTAAAGGAGAAGGTAGTTTGTAAGGGCCAGATGAGAATGCTATAAAATTTAGTCAAAGGAGGCACCCCACTTCTCTGAAGAGTGCAAATGACGTGCCCGATTAATGGAGGATATAGTTTTCTTTAGTCCGAGACAATATATTGCAAAGACAACTCCTTATATTCCAAAATCTTTCGGGACTTCAATCATCGTGATTTGAGACACTCAACATGCTTGCCATCAGCCATGAAATAAGACATGTATTCCCGGGCCAATGGCGGACCTAGGATTCTAGCAAAGCATATACCGCACCAAAATTTTGACGAGCCTAGTAATAATGATTTTTTCTTAAGAATATAAAGAAAAAATGACAATTATGTGTGAAAAACAACTAAACATAAAAGCCATTTCGCATTATAATCAAAAAGGTAAACTGTTGCACACGTGAACCATTTGTGGGTCATTCTAATACTGAACTAAATGTTCTCTGTTTCGTGCGACCCTAAATGTCTAAAGTATTTGACCGCAGAATACTAAAATAAAGAAAATGTATAAAAAGGATGTTGCATAAAGCTACAGTGGTACATATATATAAAAATATTAATCATCATATACTTGACTTGTGAAAACTAATTATCAATTTACTAAATTAGCAGCCGGTGTTGCGCAGCTAGCCGATATAAACGTAGTGTAAAGTGGCTCCAACGTACTACAGTTAATCATCATAGTTAATCAGGTCAAATCCATTAGTACTAACAAATTAGCTAGGTGCATCAGTTGCCATAGTTAGAGCAGGTCTAACAGGCTCCTTATAACCCGCCCACCCCGTAAAATTCCGGCGACATACGGGGCATGCGCGGTTTGGGCCGTCTAGCGGTCCGTATTGGCCGCCCGTTTCGGCGGAATACGGGGGAAATCGGCCCTCCGCCCACTATTTATTGGCGCGTGCGAGTGAGGGTTAACCCTCGCTCTAGCTCGCCGTGCGCCGCTCCCGCTCACAGCAATTCAATCTCTTTTCCGCACGACCCCAGCTCGGCATGGACGCCCGCCGCCGCGGCTCTCCGGCGAGTGGATCGAAGCGATCCCGCTCGCCGGACAACGTGGAGGACGCGTGGCGCTTGAAATGCAAGCGCTCCGCCGCGGATAGCCGCCGTGCGGCTGCAAGTACGCCGGCGCGTACTACATGCCGGAGTCGCCGGGACCGCGCCGGTGGGCGGTGGTAGGAGGATCCGCCGCTCAAGCCGATGGCGGCGCCACCGACGCGTGGCGCGGCAGTGGGAGCGCGACGCGCGGCGAAGGCGGCGGCGGCATCGGCAGCACGGCGGCGAGGAGGCGGAGACGCGCGGATGAAGAGGAGCGGCGGCGGAGAGGAGGCCTACCGCGTGCGGTGGCGAATCCGAGCCGCAGAAAGCTTGGAGCGGAGGACCGGCGGCGGCCATCGCCGCCGTCCGGAGTTCGCGCGGAAGGCGCGGGAGGCGCAGGAGGAGGCGGCCTCCATCGCCTTCATCCCCGTCGTCATCCTTGACGAGTAGACGTAGGTTATGTAGTATGATCCGTAGTATGATCCGTAGTATGATCGGAATGTTTGTATGATCCATAGTATGATCAATGAAGATGAACTTCCCGGGGTTTTTATTTTTGAAAATACGGGGCGAAATACGGGGTCTGCTAGACGGAATGGCTCGAAATGAAGCAGTTTTTCGATACGGGGCGAAATGCGAGCGTTATACGAGACAGCGAAATACGGGACCTGTTAGACAATGCTCTTAGCTTACACATTAACGGATCGATGGTCACGCTACCAAAGTCATCCAACGCAATGCCCTGAATGAACATGCATGGCCGATGTCTGCATAGCTTGGTTTATCAGACAGTTTATAACTTTGGTACTGTAGCTTAGTTTACTCGTTTTACTGCTGCTGGAGTAAAACGAACATTCGGCATGCTTGCATGCTCGGCCATACCCGTCACTGTCCCGGGCTCACTGTACTACTTGTGCTAGGTGTACATGAGTAAAGAAAACCATGATGGCCACTTGACATGGTTGTTGCAGATGACAACCATACATGTACGTGATCATAATTCTAGCAGAGCTCAATATATATCCTATGAGAGATGTACACTTATATATTGGCATACATGTGCACTGTAAAGTTTAGATGAGCTCTAGTTGACAAAAATCCTCCTGAAATAAAGAAACAAAAAAAAACTTTGGAGTGTAGAATAAATATTGGGGAAATTATAGCGCCTGAAATGGTTCTACAAAAATAGGAACGCATGGGTTTGAGATGCATCAGGAATTCCCAAGTCGGTTTCAAGAGTAATTATTGGGCACCAATGTAACTTTGGGGTACTCAATCATTTTGATAGTCTCCTGTTTCCCTTGGAATAATTTGATGTCTCGGCCATCATATTCCTCCACATAGGACCACCATCACAACAACTGCAACTACACCACATTGTTAGTAGTCAACGGTGCCCCGATGGATCCAAGAGACGCAACCTGCGGCTACGGCGTCGCCTCAACATCATGGATTCGTTTTCACCATTTCATGGTCCGCACCGCAACATCCAGATCTGTGCTACCAGCGATCCCGTGAAAACATTTAAGCATGAATGCATAACACTGATCGAGGAAGTATCGCACCTAACTAACAGGTGTGTGACTGAAGATTAATATGCAGAGTCCCGGTCAACTGATATGCAGTGACAATGATTATCGAGTAAACTAACAAGCGGGGCGTCTCAAGTGGTTTTTACCTCCACTTACTTGGACGAAACATAGGCTTGATTAATCCACCATACCATATTGCAGTGCGATAAGAAATTGACCATGTTAATCACACACTGCAATCCAGGCTACGAACTTGTGGACAGGTTTTCAACTGGACAAGGAAAAGATGGACTGCAGAGGAGACACACACATCTACACAAGGTATTTTGAACATGCTCAGCTGCACTGAGAACCACTGAAATAGTCACAGGAAATGTTGCATGCCTGAATATATGCAGTCTCATCAAGTAATTCCACTCATGTGGCCAGGATATGTATCCACATGTTAGCAACATCAACACAACAGATGTATTTAATCCCCAGTTTTCCCTATTAAGCGGGCATAAGTTTGAATAGAGTTGACAGGCCAGAGAAGCAACTACCAAATGGCACACAAATTCAACAATCTAGTACGTCACAGATGACTGTCTTGTCATGCAGCTAATACACATAAGGTGCTTAAAAAGTATAGACCACTAATAGCTTAGAAAGTAGAACACTAATGTTACTCCAGATTTTCAGAACCTCTCATACCTACTAATTGGTGTACCCGAGATGCATTTCCTCTGGCTCCTGAAAAAGACATTAGAGCAAGTACAATAGAGTCCAGTCAACTGGCTATAAAACATTAAATAATATATCTTAGATGAGTTGGAGGAGAGAGAAGGGGAGAGAGAAGAGAGGTGGGCTACTATGCAATAGCCAGCTCTTGCACGTGCTCCTAGGCACTTTGTGAGAGTGAAAGATGGGCCATATGTTAGTAAAGTAGTCCATTCTTATAGACAACTATTATACATGTTAGCTATATGGTGACTATAAATGATATGGCATCTTGTTATAGCCAACAGTTGGCTATACTATTGGACTTGCTCTTAGATAGACTGGATTAGAAGGATCCATGGTTATCCGAAAATTTGTGGGAGGGGAAAGTGATCTCTGACCGCGTGCAAAACTTCTTATCTGGTCCATTTGGAAATCCTGGTAGCTGAATGGTCCTATCATTGAGAAACTCTATGCGTGTGTCAGGTGCATTGAGTGCCAGAAGGCAATGCCCACATAAGTGCCTCACATAAAACACCCCATTTAAAATGCATCTTTAGTTTCCAAAAGACATGTAGACCATGTGGAATCCTCCGAGAAAAATACCTTAACTTCAGATTTGTATCCACCATCTGGGAATGGGGCCCACTGAAAGTTGAACACATAGAATTGTTGGGACCAGAGTGGATCAAAACACAACATGAAATAATTATGGCAGACGGCTGGTCCAGGTTGAGTATCTGGAAGTGTCATCCACTCTTTGGTTGCCGGATTGCACACAATGGCTTTGGAAATTTTTGCATGCGTATGACCTCCACGATAACAAAGAAGCAGGCCATTGCTGCAAGCTTTAAGCTCTAAGTACTCATAACGTGGCACAAAGCTAAGTGTTGTGTCAATATCCCTGTCGCCTGAGATTGAGGGAAGTCCAGCAAGACGGATGGTGGTGCCATGCTCACGTTTTTGGTACAGGAGACCAACATGAGCTCTCGGGAGCTTCTGGCAGTAGTGTGAATCAGATGAGAACGCAAGCCAAGACTTGCAGACACATTTGAAACGGCAAAATGACTTCAGTGGCAGCCGAGACAGGATCTCCACCACCAGGTCATCAGGTAGTATGCTTGAGGTCATCCCCTGCCGGGGCTGAGGATATCTAGCAGATGAACTTATATCTACATCAAACGAGATGGAAATAGATAATATTTAAACCGAGAAACTTAGTGTTTATGCATAACTGCAAGTAGTGATACAAACAATATAACACAAGCTAAGATCAGTACTTAATAAATTGTAACTATTGTCTTCATAACCCATACTCAAAACTTCGTACTTGAGATGAGTATGCATCAATCACAGTGAAGTAGATGTTGGAATATTAGGCAATTTCCATATGAGATTAATTACCGAAAGCAACATTACAGATGCACAAGCATACTTAACCACGCACATCAGACTAAGCACATGCATCAGATCTGAACATGGAACAAGTAGCAGTGCAAGGTAGGAGAGAAAAAGCACGTACATCGCGACCGGGAAGGTCAGCAGCACCACCACCATGGGTATTGTTGATGTCGCCCATGGTGTAGTCGGATCTGTCGATGAAGCAGCCGATCCGTCGAAGAGCACGAACGAGAGCAGTCGCGCCGAGAGCGCCCCAAAAACCTTATCGCCGCCTCCCGGTGCGGGATCTCAACGGACGGTGTTTCGGAGGCTGCTCTCCGGACGGCTGTGCACGCGATCGCCGGGATGAGGAAGACTAGAGAGTAGCGCAAAAGGAACGTGAGAGACGAACGTAGCGTATATGACTCCGGATCTGATCCGTCTCTTGGTATAGCACAGGAGGAGAGCCGGCCGCGTTGACACGCGTAGGAAGCCGGGGACACGCGGCGAGCATGCACATGCAGGTCGACACATCCTCGGTTGGTGCACCAAGCAAAAATTTAGGCTTCCTTGAGTGTGTCTCGAACTCGAACTCGAGTCACGAAACGCGACGTGCGTGCGTGACGGGACGAGCGAGCGAGCGGGGCGGGCGGAGGAGGAGGAGTGCGCGAGGGCTCCTTCTATTCTCACTCACTTGGAAGGAGTAGAACAACATCACTTATATGCCACTCCAACTCACTCCCAACTAGCAATGTGGGACTAAACTTTGTCCCCCTAAGGCTGTCCCAAGCTGCCAACGTGATGGGCCTTGAGATTTCAGGAATTGTAGTCTACATGGGCTGCCTTATTGGGCTGCAGCCCATCTACATTCAACAATCCCCCACCAGATCTCATACATCAGATGACACATTAGTTCCATTCATTGTTTAATATACCTGCACTTCGGTGGAGACTGTTAAGTTGAACTTCCACTTAGGCAAGGTGCTTCGCTTGACTACAACTGAACAATGGACTATGCCTTGAATTGTCGGTCTTTGTGCAGCAAGTTTCGCTCAATGCCGGCACGGTACTAGGCTACCATAGCCTTCCCCTCGGGTGGAGCTTATAAGTCATACTCCTCGGCCCTTCATGAGCTTACTAGAGATTCACCCAAATCTCCCACACTATGACCAGTAGTGTCACTCGTATAGGTGTGTTCTTCAAAAGATCGCCCTGTAGGACAGCGTCTTCGCTCATCAAGAGCCGCTTAGAACACATTAAGATATTGTCAACCTGCCTTACAGTAACTATGAGAGAATTGCATCTGCAGCGGAGTGGGAGTATTAAATTTTCTCTCAACTCAGTTACTTCGGTTTGTTTTCCCAGGTCCTACTTCACGGAATTTCCGATTACATAGGTTGGGTTACCCCCTCGGCAACTCAAGTGGGTCTCAAACCCATCTCCCTCGATGCAAGGTCTATCGTATTTCTTGATAGTCCTTTTGTGAAAGGATCTGCCAGATTTTTAGCACTTTGGACATAATCCAATGCTATCACTCCGGAGTTCTTCAGTTTTCTGACAGACTTCAATCTCCTCTTGATATGTTTGGAACTTTTCATGTTATCCTTAGAACTTTTCACTTTGACAATCACGGTTTGATTATCACAGTTCATGAGGATGGCCGGTATTGGTTTTTCAACCATAGGCAAGTCCATCAAGAGCTCACGAAGCCATTCCGCTTCGACGGTAGCTGTATCTAATGCTGTGAGTTCTGCTTCCATAGTTGACCTCGTTAAGATGGTCTGCTTGCAAGACTTCCAGGAAACGGCGCCACCACCAAGAGTGAAAACCTATCCACTTGTGGCTTTCATTTTAGCATCAAATCCAATTGGAATCACTATACCCTTCCAATCCTTTTGGATACCCGGTATAATGAATTCCATGACTCATGGTTCCCTTTAGATAGCGCATCACTCTCTCAAGAGCATGCCAATGATCATCTCCCGGGTTGGCCACAAACCGGCTAAGTTTGCACACAGCAAACGAGATATCAGGCCTCGTAGCGCAAGCTAAATACATGAGTGAACCAATGATTTGAGAGTATCTCAATTGATCTTTAGTTGCCTTTTCATTATTTCGAAGCAAGACACTAGGATCATAAGGTGTGAGAGAAGATTTGCAATCAGCATAACCAAATCTGCTCAACACCTTCTCAACATAATGAGATTGCACAAGTGTAATCCCATTATTCCCATCTCTCAATAACTTGATGTTCAATATAACATCAGCTTCTCCAAGATCTTTCATCTCGAAACATTGAGATAAGAAGGTTTTTACCTCCTCAATCACTTTGAGACTTGTCCCAAGAATTAGTATGTCATCCACATACAAGCATAGGACAACTCCCTCACCCCCGCCATGGCGATAGTACACACATTTGTCGGCTTCATTAACAACAAAGCCCACAGATGTCAAAGTTCTTTCGAACTTCTCATGCCATTGTTTGGGTGCTTGTTTGAGACCATACAAGGATTTCTTTAATTTACACACCTTTCTTTCTTGACCTTGTAGTACGAAACCATCAGGCTGTTCCATGTAAATTTCCTCGTCCAACTCTCCATTTAGGAAAGCCGTCTTAACGTCCATTTGATGAACGAGAAGACCGTGTGAGGCAGCCAATGACAGTAGTACTCGTATTGTGGTCAATCTCGCCACAGGTGAGTATGTATCGAAGAAATCTTCGCCTTCCTTTTGGGTATAGCCTTTGGCTACAAGTCGAGCTTTGTACTTCTCAATAGTACCATCAGCTTGAAGCTTCTTCTTAAATACCCATTTACATCCTACAGGTTTGCACCCATAAGGACGCTCAGTTAACTCCCACGTTCCATTAGCCAAGATGGAATCCATCTCGCTTTGAACCGCTTCTTCCAGTAGTCTGCATCAGGAGATGCGAGAGCTTCTGAAATGGTAGTGGGAGTATCATCCACAAGATACACAATGAAATCATTACCAAAAGACTTTGCAGTCCTTTGTCTCTTACTCCTCTTTGGAGCTTCATTGTCATCCTTTCGAATCTGAACTCTCATCATCGGATTCCTCATCGGACTCCATAGGAGTTGGAGGATGATTCCCAACTAGACATGCCATGCATGTCTCTCATAGGAAATATATCCTCAAAAAATGTAGCATCTCTTGATTCAAAGATGGTGCCAACATTCATGTCGTCCACTCCAGATTTCACCACAAGAAATCTATAAGCAATGCTATGAGAAGCATAGCCAAGAAAGACACAGTCCACGGTTTTTGGTCCAAGCTTTCGCTTTTTGGTGATTGGCAAATTCACTTTAGCCAAACAACCCCAAGTTCGTAGGTAGGAGAGTGTTGGTCTTTTCTTTTCCCACTCCTCATAAGGGGTAATCTCTTTATTCTTGGTTGGAACACGGTTTAGGACATGACATGAAGTCAATATAGCCTCCCCCACCATTCCTTGGATAAACCCGAAACATCTAACATGGCGTTAACCAAATCTGTTAGAGTACGGTTTTTCCTTTCCGCAATCCCATTGGATTGTGGGGAATTGGGAGGCGTCCTCTCATGGATTATACCATGTTCCGCACAGAATAAATTGAACTCATTAGAAAAGTACTCTCCACCACGATCGGACCGAACCCTTTTTATTTTTCTTTCAAGTTGGTTCTCAACTTCAGCCTTATAGATTTTAAAGAAGTCAAGAGCCTCATCTTTGGTTTTCAGGAGATATACATAACAGTACCTAGTGGAATCATCAATCAAAGTCATGAAATATTTCTTTCCACCTCTTGTCAACTCACCATTCATCTCACATAGATCTGAATGTATGAGCTCTAGTGGTGCCAAGTTTCTTTCCTTCGCAGGCTTGTGAGGCTTGCGTGGCTGTTTTGCTTGCACACAAGCATGGCACTTAGAGCCTTTGACAAAGGTGAATTTCGGAATTAAACTCATATCAGCAAGCCGCGTCATACAACCGAAATTAACATGACAAAGTCGTGAATGCCAAACATTAGTTTCATTAACACTAGTGCTTACATGGTTCACAACATTATCACAGAAGTCTTCTAGAGAGAAGCGAAACATTCCCTCACATTCGTATCCCTTTCCAACAAAAGTTCCATACTTAGACAGTACAACTTTATTGGACTCAAACACCAACTTAAACCCATCTTTCATAAGACGGGAGCCACTAACGGGATTCTTGCTACGTCTCAAACGTATCTATAATTTCTTATGTTCCATGCTACTTTATTGATGATACCTACATGTTTTATACACACTATATGTCATTATTATGCGTTTTCTGGAACTAACCTATTAACAAGATGCCGAAGTGCCAGTTCTGTTTTCTGCTGTTTTTGGTTTCGAAATCCTAGTAACGAAATATTCTCGGAATTGGACGAAATCAACGCTCGGGTTCCTATTTTGCCCGGAAGCATCCAGAACACCCGAGAACCGTCAGAGAGGGCCACAGGGGCCCACACATGGTGGTGGCACGGCCAGGGGCCCGCGCCACCCTGTTGTGTCGTCGCCCCTTCGACCTTCGACGCCGCCTCTTCGCCTATAAAAGGTCCCAGACCTAAACGCGATACGAAAAGCCACGGTACGCGAAACCTTCCCGGAGCCGCCATCGCGAAGCCAAGATGCGGGGACGAGTCTGTTCGGCACGCGCCGGGACGGGAAGTGCCCCGGAAGGCTTCTCCATCGACACCGCTGCCATCTCACCATCTTCATCACCTGCTGCTCCCATGAGGAGGAGTAGTTCTCCATCGAGGCTCGGGGCTGTACCGGTAGCTATGTGGTTCATCTCTCTCCTATGTACTTCAATATAATAATCTCATGAGCTGCCTTACATGATTGAGATTCATATGATGATGCTTGTAATCTAGATGTCATTATGCTAGGCAAGTGGGTTTTACTTATGTGATCTCCGGAGACTCCTTGTCCCACGTGTGTAAAGGTGGTGTGTGCACCGTGTGGGTCTCTTAGGCTATATTTCACAGAATACTTATTCACTGTTATGAATGGCGTAGTGAAGTGCTTATTTATATCTCTTTATGATTGCAATGTGTTTTGTATCACAATTTATCTATGTGCTACTCTAGTGATGTTATTAAAGTAGTTTTATTCCTCCTGCACGATGTAATGGTGACAGTGTGTGCATCCGTGTTAGTACTTGGCGTAGGCTATGATTATGATCTCTTGTAGATTATGAAGTTAATTATCGCTATGATGGTATTGATGTGATCTATTCCTCCTACATGATGTGAAGGTGACAGTGTGCATGCTATGTTAGTACTTGGTTTAGTCATGTCGATCTTTCATGCACTCTAAGGTTATTTAAATATGAACATTGAATTGTGGAGCTTGTTAACTCCGGCATTGAGGGTTCGTGTAATCCTACGCAATGTGTTCATCATCCAACAAGAGAGTGTAGAGTATGCATTTATCTATTCTGTTATGTGATCAAAGTTGAGAGTGTCCACTAGTGAAAGTCTAATCCCTAGGCCTTGTTCCTAAATACTGCTATCGCTGCTTGTTTCTTTTTTCTGCGTTACTACTGCTGCGTTACTACTGCTTGTTTACTTCCTACAATATTACTACCATCAGCTGCACGCCAGTAAAGCTATTTTGGCGCCGTACTACTGCTCATATTCATTCATACCACTTGTATTTCACTATCTCTTCGCCGAACTAGTGCACCTATTAGGTGTGTTGGGGACACAATAGACTTCTTGCTTTGTGGTTGCGGGGTTGCTTGAGAGGGATATCTTTGACCTCTTCCTCCACGAGTTCGATAAACCTTGGGTGATCCACTTAAGGAAAACTTGCTGCTGTTCTACAAACCTCTGCTCTTGGAGGCCCAACACCGTCTACAAGAATAGAAGCACCCGTAGATATCAAGCTACTTTTAAGGCGCCGTTGCCGGGAGGAAAGGTAAAAGGTACTCACACTCGGATCTCGGCTACTAAGCTATTTTTAGCGCCATTGTAAGTACTCGAAGCTATTTCCTTTAGACTCTGCAATTGCGACATTTGGTTTCTTGTTTACACTAGTTAGGCATAATGGAAAACAACAAAAATATGAGAGATCTTTATGAACTTTATCTTAAATTAGGACATGATGTGTTTGAAGAAAGAATTAAGAAACCCATGGAACTTTATATGCATGCTAATGGGAATGTTATTACTATGAATGCTTTGAACACCATTGTTGCTAATGCTATGGAAAATTCTAAGCTTGGGAAGCTGGTTTTGATGAGCATGATATTTTTAGTCCCCCAAGCATTGAGGAGAAAATTTACTTTGATGATACTTTGCCTCCTATTTATGATGATTATAATGATAGTAGTCTTTTGTTACCACTGTTATGGAGGATAAATTTGATTATGATTACAATATACCTCCTATATTTGATAGCTACTTTGTTGAATTTGCTCCCACTACAATTAATAAGAATGACTATGCTTATGTTGGGAGAAGTAATTATTTTATGCATGAGACTCATGATAAGAATGCCTTATGTGATAGTTATATTGTTGAGTTTGCTCATGTTGCTACTGAAAGTTATTATGAGAGAGGAAAATATGGTTGTAAAAATTTTCATGTTACTAAAACACCTCTCTATGTGCTGAAATTTTTGAAGCTACACTTGTTTTATCTTCCTATGCTTGTTACTTTGCTCTTCATGAACTTGTTTATTTACAAGATTCCTATGCATAGGAAGCATGTTAGACTTAAATGTGTTTTGAATTTGCCTCTTGATGCTCTCTTTTGCTTCAACTTCTATTTCTTGCGAGTGCATCATTAAAACTGCTGAGCCCATCTTAATGGCTATAAAGAAAGAACTTCTTGGGAGATAACCCATGTGTTTTTTACTACAGTACTTTGTTTTATATTTGTGTCTTGGAAGTTGTTTACTACTGTAGCAACCTCTCCTTATCATGTTTTTGTGCCAAGTAAAGTTTCTATGTTAAAGTTGATGTTATATTTGGGATCGCTGCGCAGAAACAGCATTGCTGTCTGTCACGAATTCTGGCACAAGTCTCTGTAGAAAATTCGAAAAATCTGCCAATTTACAGCGTGATCCTCGATATGTACGCAACTTTCATTAGTTTTGAGTTTTTCCATTTGAGCAAGTATGGTGCCATTTTAAAATTCGTCTTTACGGACTGTTCTGTTTTTGACAGATTCTGCCTTTTATTTCGCATTGCCGCTTTTGTTAAGTTGAATGAGTTTCTTTGTTCCATTAACTTTCAGAAGTTTTGTGCAATGTCAGAAGTGTTAAGAATGATTGTGTCACCTCTGAACATGTGAAATTTTGATTATGCACTAACCCTCTAATGAGTTTGCTCGAAGTTTGGTGTGGCAGAAGTTTTCAAGGGTCAATAGAAGGGGGTGATATACTATGATCAAGAGGAGTGAAAGCTCTAAGCTTGGGGATGCCCCCGTGGTTCACCCCTGCATATTTCAAGAAGACTCAAGCATCTAAGCTTGGGGATGCCCAAGGCATCCCCTTCTTCATCGACAAAGTATCAGGTTCCTTCTCTTGAAACTATATTTTTATTCGGTCACATCTTATGTACTTTACTTGGAGCGTCGTGTGTGCTTTTATTTTTGTTTTGTTATCTTAGTTCTCTGAATAAGTTCATCCTTGTGTGGGAGAGAGACATGCTCCGCTGGTTCGTATGAACAAATGTGTTCTTAGCTCATAATATTCATGGCGAAGTTTCCTCTTCGTTAAATTGTTATATGGTTGGAATTGGAAAAATGCTACATGTAGTAATTCTAAAATTTCTTAGATAATGTGATACTTGGCAATTGTTGTGCTCATGTTTAAGCTCTTGCATCATATACTTTGCACCCATTAATGAAGAAACACATAGAGCTTGCTAAAATTTGGTTTGCATAATTGGTCTCTCTAAGGTCTAGATAATTTCTAGTATTGAGTTTTGAACAACAAGGAAGACGGTGTAAAGTCTTATAATGTTTACAATATGTCTTTTATGTGAGTTTTGTTGCACCGCTTCATACTTGTGTTTGTTTCAAATAACCTTGCTAGCCTAATCCTTGTATCGAGAGGGAATACTTCTCATGCATCCAAAATCCTTGAGCCTACCACTATGCCATTTGTGTCCACCATACCTACCTACTACATGGTATTTCTCCGCCATTCCAAAGTAAATTGCTTGAGTGCTACCTTTAAACAATTCAAAAGTTATTACCTCTTATTTGTGTTAATGTTTTATAGCTCATGAGGAAGTATGTGGTGTTTATCTTTCAATCTTGTTGGGCAACTTTCACCAATGGACTAGTGGCTTCATCCGCTTATCCAATAATTTTGCAAAAAGAGCTGGCAATGGGATTCCCAGTCCCAAATTAATTAACAAAAATAGACACTCCTCCATGGTATGTGATTGTTGGACGGCACCCGAAGGATTCGGTTAGCCATGGCTTGAGAAAGCAAAGGTGGGGAGGAGTGTCATCATAATAAAACTAAAATAAAAAGGCACTCCTTCATGGTATGAGATTGTTGGCAGGCACCCGAGGATTCGGTTAGCCATGGTTTGTGAAAGAAAGGTTGGAAGGAGTGCCACCCAAAAATAAAATAAAATGGGAGCCGCTCTTTGAAGGTTTGTCTGGCAAGGGGGTTAGAGTACCCGCTACCATTCGTTGACAACAACAAACACCTCTCAAAACTTTATTTTTATGCTCTCTTCATGTTTTCAAAATAAAAGCTCTAGCACAAATATAGCAATCGATGCTTTCCTCTTTGAAGGACCATTCTTCTACTTTTATGTTGAGTCGGTCTACCTATTTCCTCCCATCTCAAGAAGCAAACACTTGTGTTAACTGTGCATTGATTATTACATACTCGCATATTGCACTGGTTATATTGCTTTACATTGACACTATCCATGAGATATACATGTTATAAGTTGAAAGCAACCGCTGAAACTTAATCTTCCTTTGTGTTGCTTCAATACCTTTACTTTGATTTATTGCTTTATGAGTTAACTCTTATGCAAGACTTATTGATGCTTGTCTTGAAGTACTATTCATGAAAAGTCTTTGCTTTATGATTCACTTGTTTTCTCATGTCATTACCATTGTTTTGATCGCTGCATTCATTACATATGTTTACAATAGTATGATCAAGATTATGATGGCATGTCACTTAAGAAATTATTTGTGTTATCGTTTACCTACTCGAGGACGAGTAGGAACTAAGCTTGGGGATGCTTGATACGTCTCAAACGTATCTATAATTTCTTATGTTCCATGCTACTTTATTGATGATACCTACATGTTTTATACACATTATATGTCATTATTATGCGTTTTACGGAACTAACCTATTAACAAGATGCCACAGTGCAGTTCCTGTTTTCTGCTGTTTTTGGTTTGAAATCCTAGTAATGAAATATTCTCGGAATTGGACGAAATCAACGCCCGAGTTCCTATTGCCCGGAACACCAGGAGAAGCAGTCGAGAGGGCCACGGGGGCCCACACATGGTGGTGGCGCAGCCAGGGCTGGGCTGCGCCACCTGTTGTGTCGTCGCCCCTTCGACCTTCGCGCCGCCTCTTCGCCTATAAAAAGGTCCCGGACCTAAACGCGATACGAAAAAGCCACGGTGCGCGAAACCTTCCGAGCCGCCGCCATCGTGAAGCCAAGATCGGGGACAGGAGTCTTCCGACGCCGCCGGGACGGGAAGTGCCCGGAAGGCTTCTCCATCGACACCGCTGCCATCTCCACCGCCATCTTCATCACCTGCTGCTCCCATGAGGAGGGAGTAGTTCTCCATCGAGGCTCGGGGCTGTACCGGTAGCTATGTGGTTCATCTCTCTCCTATGTACTTCAATACAATAATCTCATGAGCTGCCTTACATGATTGAGATTCATATGATGATGCTTGTAATCTAGATGTCATTATGCTAGTCAAGTGGGTTTTACTTATGTGATCTCCGGAGACTCCTTGTCCCACGTGTGTAAAGGTGACAATGTGTGCACCGTGTGGGTCTCTTAGGCTATATTTCACAGAATACTTATTCACTGTTATGAATGGCGTAGTGAAGTGCTTATTTATATCTCTTTATGATTGCAATGTGTTTTGTATCACAATTTATCTATGTGCTACTCTAGTGATGTTATTAAAGTAGTTTTATTCCTCCTGCACGATGTAATGGTGACAGTGTGTGCATCCGTGTTAGTACTTGGCGTAGGCTATGATTATGATCTCTTGTAGATTATGAAGTTAATTATCGCTATGATGGTATTGATGTGATCTATTCCTCCTACATGATGTGAAGGTGACAGTGTGCATGCTATGTTAGTACTTGGTTTAGTCATGTCGATCTTTCATGCACTCTAAGGTTATTTAAATATGAACATTGAATTGTGGAGCTTGTTAACTCCGGCATTGAGGGTTCGTGTAATCCTACGCAATGTGTTCATCATCCAACAAGAGAGTGTAGAGTATGCATTTATCTATTCTGTTATGTGATCAAAGTTGAGAGTGTACACTAGTGAAAGTCTAATCCCTAGGCCTTGTTCCTAAATACTGCTATCGCTTGTTTCTTGTTTTCTTGCGTTACTACTGCTGCGTTACTACTGTTTTACTTCCTACAATATTACTACCATCAAGTGCACGCCAGTAAGCTATTTTTACGCCGTACTACTGCTCATATTCATTCATACCACTTGTATTTCACTATCTCTTCGCCGAACTAGTGCACCTATTAGGTGTGTTGGGGACACAAGAGACTTCTTGCTTTGTGGTTGCGGGGTTGCTTGAGAGGGATATCTTTGACCTCTTCCTCCCTGAGTTCGATAAACCTTGGGTGATCCACTTAAGGGAAAACTTGCTGCTGTTCTACAAACCTCTGCTCTTGGAGGCCCAACACTGTCTACAAGAATAGAAGCACCCGTAGACATCAATTCTTCTTGATAGAAGGGACATGCAACACGTTCTTCAGTTGCACGATCTTTCCCGAAGTAAACTTCAGATCTACCGTGCCAACACCATGAACAGTAGCATGTAACCCATTCCCCATCATTACTGAGGAACCTCGTGCGATAAGAGGTAAACATGGAGATGTCAGCACACACATGAACATTGGCACCTATATCAACCCACCATTCTGTGGGCTGAAACACCGAAAGAACAGTAGGTAAAATATTACCATACCTGTAGTTCCTTCCTCTGGGTTACCAATGACCATGTTGACAGAAGTTGAGTTCTGTCCAGCTTGACATTTCTTTCCTTTGCGTTGTGGACAGCGATTAGCCCAATGGCCCGTCTCGCCACACACCCAGCAAGGATCTTTCTTCTTCGTTTTCCCCTTCTTCTTGAAGTTGGTAGTCTGGGAGACTCCCTTGTTCTTTCCCTTGGACTTGTGGGCATTTTCTGCACCATATTGGCAGCAGAACGTCCCTCGGTTCCTCCAGTGTGTTTGTCTTTTGCCCTCGCCTTCTCCTCAACATCCAGAGATCCCATGATATTCTCGACAGAAAACTCATGCCTGATGTTTTAGAGAAGTGGCAAAGTTCCTCCATGAAGGGGAAGCTTAGCGACAATGCATCCCGCGACAAACTTGTCCGGTAGCACACACTTGAGGAGCTCAAGTTCCTTTGCCATGATCTGTATCTCATGAGCCTGTTCTACTACAGATCGGTTCTCAACCATTCTGTAGTCATTGAACTGCTCCATAGCATACAGTTCACCTCCGGCATCGGCGGCACCAAACTTAGCGTCTAGTGCATCCCACAGTTCCTTCCCATTTCGTATGTGCAGATAAGCATCAACCAACTTGTCTCCAAGCACACTTAGGACGGCACCCACAAAGATTACGGTGGCATCCCCGAACGCTTTATCCTCTTCGGGAGTAAGCGGACCTCTGGGAATACCTTCCGCAACTCGGTGCACGCCCATAGCAGTGAGCCACAAGAGGGTCTTATTCTGCCATCTCTTGAAATGAGATCCCGTAAATGGGCTCGGTTTAAGCGCAGCAGCAAAACCAGACGGTGAAAATTGCCTAAGCAGATAAGGTTTTTGGATTGTTGGAATATTAGGCAATTTCCATATGAGATTAATTACCGAAAGCAACATTACAGATGCACAAGCATACTTAACCACGCACATCAGACTAAGCACATGCATCAGATCTGAACATGGAACAACTAGCAGTGCAAGGTAGGAGAGGAAAAGCACGTACATCGCGACCGGGAAGGTCGCACAGCAGCAGCAACACCACCATGGGTATTGTTGATGTCGCCCATGGTGTAGTCGGATCTGTCGATGAAGCAGCCGATCCGTCGAAGAAGAACGAACAGCGAGCAGTCGCGCGAGACGCTCCCCAAAAACCTTATCGCCGCCTCCCGGTGCAGGGATCTCAACGGACGGGGTTTCGGAGGCCTGCTCTCCCGGACGGCTGTCGCCGGGATGGGGAAGACTAGAGTAGCGCAGCAAAGGAACGTGAGAGAGACGAAGCACAGCGTATATGACTCCGGATCTGATCCGTCTCTTGGTATAGCATGGGAGGAGAGCCGACCGCGTTGACACGCGTAGGAAGCCGGGGACACGCGGCGAGCATGCACATGCAGGTCGACACGTACCCAACTCGGTTGGTGCACCAAGCAAAAATTTAGGCTTCCTTGTGTCTCGAACTCGAACTCGAACTCGAGTCACGAAACGCGATGTGCATGCGTGACGAGACGAGACGAGACGAGGCGAGGCGGGGCGGGCGGAGGAGGAGGAGTGCGCGAGGGCTCCTTCTATTCTCACTCACTTGGAAGAGTAGAACAACAGCCCTTATATGCCACTCCAACTCACTCCCAACTAGCAATGTGGGACTAAACTTTGTCCCCTAAGGCTGTCCCAAGCTGCCAACGTGATGGGCCTTGAGATTTCAGGAATTGTAGTCTACATGGGCTGCCTTATTGGGCTGCAGCCCATCTACATTCAACAGTAGAAACATGGCCGTCATTTGAACATGCTTCAGAGGAGAGGAAGAGGGACGAGAAGTCACCGCGTAATGGTTTCTTCCAGTGGTCGGCGATTGGGATTGGCGAGGTGGAGCGCCGCTCGCCGGAGAAGGGGATTGCCTGCGGCCTGCCGGGGCTACAGAGTGCTTGAGCGGCGGCGATTTTGGACTGAGGCTGCTGCTGCTGCTGCAGAGCGGAATACTGGCTAGGGCTGGGCTGGGCTGGGCCGTGTCCATCGCGTTCGATTTCACGGGGAGCTTCGGCGTCCTTCTTGATCGGAATCCTACTCTTTTTTTTGAGACAAACCAGCTAAGCTTTATTGATTCATAACAATGTTTACAGGGAAAATTTCTGAAACTGGTACACCAAGCCAAATTGGCGACCAACTGCATGCGATAACGAATACTTAGCTAGGTTGTGGGCTTCGAAATTCGAAGCTCTACCTTCGTGTACGAAGGTGCAGCTCTGGAGATTTGTTGAACGGGCCTTGATCTCCTCTACAATCATACTATAACTTCCCCTGGTACCTTCATTGATATCAACGACGACTGTTTTGCAATCTGATGCCACATGCACACGCTGCAATGTCAGGTCTTCTGATAACGCCAATGCCTCTCGACATGCCATTGCTTCCAGGCTCGGCGGGTCGTACAATCCTGCGAAAACAACAACAGATGCTCCCAGGTATAGGCCACTGCTATCCCGGCATATCGTCGCCGCCACTCCCCTGCCTCCAGATCTTGACACTGCCGCATCACAGTTTATTTTCGCCATGCCTGTCGGTGGTGGGATCCACTCCGCCCTCTCCTTTCTCCTTGATTGTTGACCCACACTAGTGTTTTTTGAGGGTTTTGCAATTGCGTTCAACTCTGAAATGTAAGAGTTAATGAAGCCAAAAGTGGACAAAGGCGATTGGTAAATTTCCTCGTGGATTGCCTTCCTTCTTGCTGTCCAAATCGACCACAAAGTGATGGCTACCCTGATGAACTGATCATGTGGTAGGGTATCGATCATTTCAAACAGCCATAGTCTCGCATTGGGCTCTTCATTCATTGTCAGATGTTCGACAAGAGTTTCGTCTATCAGCGCCCAAACACACCGAGCCATACTGCAATCCATAAGTGAATGCCTCCAGGAATCAACATTGCCGCACAAAGAACAATTACTGTGTGTGGCCATATTGCGATGATCAAGAACATCCGCTGTTGGCAAAGATTGCTGAGCTAATCTCCACAGAAACACTCGGATTTTAGAAGGCACCAACGTCTTCCAAAGAGAGCACCAACCCTTACGTTCTTCTTCAATTCTTGAGGAACCAACATTTCCTTCAAAGTAATTCTCTCTATTTATCTTCGTATTTACTAACATCCGATAGGCAGATCTAACAGAGAAGATGCCCTTGCGATCAAAATGTCAGGCCCAAGAGTCCGATTGTATCCTTGTGCAAATGGGAATATTCAAAATGACCGAGACATCCATGGGTAGGAATGTCTCACATATCAGACCAGTTTTCCAGCTCGCTGATGTTGCATCGATGAGCTCACATACTCTCTGAGGAGGCAGCTCCTTTAGTGACACAATAGGCCTGAGATTGTTATCCCGTGGTAGCCAATTCTCAGACCAAATATTCGTGTCTTTCCCATCACCAATCCGCTTTATTAGACCCTGGACTAAAACCCCACGACCATCAAGGATCGCTCTCCAAATCTGTGAAGGGTGGGAACCCAAATCAGCCTCTAGAAATGATGAGTCTGGGAAGTAGACCGCCTTCAGTATTTTCGAACTCAAAGATTCAGTATCATTAAGAATCCTCCAAGCTTGGCGGGCCAAAAGAGCCAAGTTGAAAAGTTCCAAATCTCTAAATCCCAAGCCGCCCAAAAACTTTGGCCGGGTCATCACCTCCCACGATACCCAGCTGGCCTTCCTTTTTCCTTGAGTGCTCCCCCACCAAAACTGTCTTATGGTCGAATTGATATGCTCACATAGCCCCCTAGGCAATCTGAAACATGCCATCAAATAAACTGGGATGGCTTGCGCCACCGATTTAATAAGCACATCCTTCCCTCCCGTCGAGAGGATTTTTTCTAGCCACCCTTTCACCTTGCTCCAAATACGATTTTTCAAGAATTTGAACGTACCATATTTTGAGTTACCAACATCCGTTGGCATCCCCAAATACCTTTCATTTAAAGATTCAGTAGCAATGTCCAGAATATGTTTGACCTCATCTCTCCTTACTTGAGGGCAACCTTTACTGAAGAAAATCGACGACTTTTCTTTGTTTATCCTTTGACCTGAAGCATGACAATAGGACTCTAACAAGTTCGACGCCGCTTCCGCACCCTGACTACTTCCCTTGAAAAACAGCAGGCTGTCATCTGCAAATAACAAATGGTTCACCGCCGGAGCAGATGAAGCCACTTTGATACCACCGAGGTGCGATGACTGATCATGAGATTTTAAAAGGCACGAAAGGCCCTCTGCTGCTAACAAAAAAAGGTAGGGTGAAATTGGATCCCCCTGTCTTATGCCCCTTGTAGGTTTAAACTCTTCCAGTTTGCTTCCATTGAAAAGTACAGAAAATGAGACTGACTTGACCATCCCCATAACAACGTCAACCCATCTGTGATCAAACCCAAGCTTCTTCATAATAGCCTCTAGATATTCCCATTCCACTCGGTCATATGCCTTCATCATATCAAGCTTCAAAGCACATGAGCTATTTCCTCTCGACCTGTTCCTTTTCATAAAATGTAAACATTCATATGCACAAATAATGTTGTCTGTAATAAGTCTACCGGGCACAAAAGCAGATTGCTCTTCTGAGATAATTTCAGGAAGTATCTTCTTTAGACGGTTTGCCAACACCTTAGATGCAATCTTGTAAAAAAACGTTGCATAGACTTATAGGTCTAAATTGAGATAGAAGAGTTGGATTTTGCACCTTTGGGATCAATACCAAAATTGTATCATTAATGCACTCCGCCGATTCATTACCTTGCACTATGCTTAACACAGCCCTGGTAACATCATCTCCACAAATGTCCCAATGTCTCTGAAAGAAATGAGCGGGAAATCCATCAGGCCCTGGTGCCTTGGTGGGGAACATCTGAAACAGGGCATTTTTCACCTCAATGGGTTCATAAGGCGCTGTTAGCATGGAATTCATCTCAGCATTCACCTTCTGTGGCACATGATCCAGCACTTGATTCATATTCTGGACACCTTCGGACGTGTATAGCTTCTTGTAAAAATCAGAAGTCATTTGTTTCATCTCCACACTATTTTCCGGGTCAGGTTGCCATCAGAACGGGTTAGAGCTTTAATCAAGTTTTTTCGCCTCCGCATACTGGCTCTCTGATGGAAAAACTTTGTATTTTTGTCTCCAGCTGAGAGCCACTCTATACGTGAGCGTTGCCTCCACATTATTTCCTCCCTGTGATAAAGTTCAATCAAACGATTATTTATCTTGATTTCAGTATGGCTGGGGCCAACTCTTCCTGGCACATTCCTCATGTTTTCCAAATCCGACTTCAGTTTCCGAATTTCCTTTCGTACGCTGCCGAAAGTTTCAATGCCCCATTTCCCCAAGTTTTCAGCAAGGGGCGTGAGCCTACCTCGTACATCAGAGACCGACTGAGATGAGCCCACATTCCAACCTTCCAAAAGTGTAGATTTCAAATCCTCATGGGTCTCCCACATAGTCTCATACTTGAACTGACCACTAGTTACCCTTCTCCTAGTCGTTTCATCAGAAAGTTGCAGTAACAGTGCAGAATGGTCGGAGGTCGCCACTTCCAAGTGACTCAAACATGCGAGCGGGAATTGTGCATTCCACTCCGCCGACCCTAGGGCTCGATCCAGCCTAACTCTAGTATATGTGCCTCCTGTAACCTTTTTCTCCCAGGTCCAAAAGTGACCCTTGAAGCCTAGGTCAATTGCGGCGTGGTACTCGCGGCCCAGCAAGAGCTGCAAAGGAACAAACGGCCCATAGAGACACCATACCACTAATAAACTATACGGCCCATCTGTGCGACTGAGGCATGTTCAGCGTAGGGCCCGCACGGCAAACAACGCGGCGGCGGCCGAACCGTGCAGCCGCTCCCCTGCTGCGCCCGGCCACGCACCGACGCATGTGCACGGCACGGCATCATATCCCGGTACACGTAGTACACTAAACCACGCCTTTGGTACAAGATCTGCTGCTGCTTCTCGTGGTCGTGGGTACACGATAATGCCAAGAGTTCTCCTTTCACCCGCTTTGGACTAGGCACCTGAGCGATGCGATTCAAAATGGCAACCAAAATAATGTGATACTGTCTATTTGGATTATGCCGCGGACAGAATTTGGACCATGGTCCGGTCGGCCTGTGCGCTCAGCAGCGCGACCCGCTAGATCCATGGTCGGACTCAACTAGCTTGATATGAATTTTTTGCTACTGTACAACAATGGATGAGATACATAGTTAAGGTTGCTTCAAGCAAATTGTCAAAAAAAAAGTTGTTTTAAGCAAATTGATACAATAAACGAGAAATTAATAAAATCATAGTAGATCCAAGCATCTTTATCTCGCCCTCGCCTAGTCATCCTCTTCGACGTGCTAGTTGCGGCGGAACATGGTCTCGTCGAAGATCTTGATGATGAGCATGACGTGGTTGTCGTACTTAAGTGCCTGACTTAAATGGCACACGATCGGGCGAACCTCCTCCAATTGTTGTAGAGGTACATCTGACCTAGGCGGTCGAACAACACCTCTTGATGGTGATGCCAAACTCAAACCAAGAAGAGGTTGATGGCGACGGACTCGGGCGACGATGGCGGCGACGGGGATAGGGGTGGTGACGGGGATGTTGGTGGTTGATTCTAGCCTCTCCCCCCGCATATTCCTCGACGACCTCGACCACGACCATGCCTCGGTCCCAGTGGCCGTCCTAGATGTCCTCGCCTCGATCCTATGCCGTCACCCATGGTTGTCGCGGTGCCGGCCTGTGCTGGTGGTTGGGAATGGAAGAAGGTGAGGTTGTGGAACAAAATGGTCGCGGCTGACATGTTATAAAGGCCAAGAAATTGGATGTGGCCGGCTAAAACACCGGCATTGATGACAGCAGGCACCTAGCCCAGAAATCGGGTGGCGCTGGCGTTCGGCAGTGCGCGACAGCTTTGGAGTCACCCTACCTCCATTGATGGCTAGAGAAAGAATGTCATTGAATCGCTGCCATGCGGGCCCTTGGCCCACGTGAATGCACATGGCAGGATGTGCGCGTTGTTCGCGCATACGCATCCGTTCCTCAAATTTGTTGGACGGATGGGTCGCACCGGACGGATGGGTCCATATGGGTCGTGCCGCTGAAGTCTGCACACCCAATTTGACTATCCGTGCAGACCAGTTCACATGCGCCAGTACCGTTTGAGTCGCTCCGGTGCAGATGCCCTTAAGAAGCATCGTTCATCACAATTTAGAACCCAAAGTAGCCGTTTAAAATAGGAAAAAGTATATTTTACATCCTTAACTCGTAGAGGTTTGAGAAATGAACCCTCAACTTTAAATCTCTGTTATTTGTACCCCACCCTGACCTATTTAATCCTGATCTAAACTGAACCCCTACAGTTGTTGGACCAAGTTGATCAATGTCATGTGAAAAAAATTACAAATAAAAACCCTACATCATTATCTTTTACAATCAGGTTGCCAGAAGGAGCCGCCGCTGAACAACCACCTCGGCGAGGAGGACTTCTGGTAGTTATGGTCTCGGCATTGGTGGAGGCAGGAACGGACTACGGCGGCGGTAGAGTGCACGGACCGTGTGGCTCAGCGATGGAGGTGCGATGCGTATATCGCGGAGTTCCGCTACTGGAGACGCTGCGTTGTGCGGCCACGCCTTGACTTTGGCTACGTTGACACATGGTTGCACGCGCAGGTCACCCACGTTCTCCATCAAGCTTGCCTCGACGGTGAGCCTGGCGCAAGGGCCGAGGAGGCCGACCGAGCTGGGCGGGGTCACGGTGGAGCGCGACTGGGTTGGTGGCTCAGGCCCCTCCCATCCCAATCCCACTGACGATCGCCCCCTTGTTTTTTTGTATGGGAGAGAGAGAGATTCGAGATGAATCCGCCACATGATGACGCTGGGACTCCAAGTACAGAGTGTTGTGTCAGTAGAGTATTTTCCCACAAGGGTGACACGAGTGTTTATATCAAACTCTCGGGCAACTGAACAAAGAGTATTCTCTTCTTCCTTCTTCTAGCAATCCTGCAAGTAAAATAAAAGTCTTGTGTCCCCAACTCCACCGTGTGGTTGTCAAAAGCACAAGGTTTCGTGTAAGTAAATAAAATACAAGTAAAAATAAAGCTAGTAAAACTAAACTAAATAAAATAACTAAGTAAAAAAATGTAAAGGGGTTGATTGTTTTTGGTGTTTTGGATGCAAATAAGAAAAGTAAATATTTTTGTATTTTCAGATTAAAATAGTGTAGCAAATAGAAAACAAGATAAAAGCAATATAAAGGTATTTCTTATGATAAAAAGTGGACCTGGGTTCATGGGTTCACTTGACTATTCTCTCTTTTAAGTTATAGTGGACAAATATTAATTCATCAATGAAATATGAGGATGCAAAATAATCATATGAGTAAGATAAGCATTCATATGGGCATCACGTCCTAACATAGAGATGATGCAACACATCGCTCTTATACTCCACAAGAAAGAGAAAACTCCATGCAATCTTGTATTAAGAATTAACAGCGCATAGCAAGAAGTATTTTGACATGATGTTTGAATATCAAATATGCTACCTTCAACCAATATGATCATCACTATTGTCACGTGACGAACATATCACATGCATTTACTTTATTCCTAGTGAGGTAGCAAAAGAAAAAAGGAAAGCCATAATAGATCATGAATTTATTGTCACTATCCAATCACTAAAACCATTCTACTCCATCTAATACACACATCACCCCACACACGCTCTTGCATAGATGTTGGATCAGAACAAATACTGAAGAACGGGGTACATAATATGCATCTATCAATACATCTTACTGATGGCTCCCAAGTGCAGAGATCAATAGTAGTACTTTTCAATAAGAAAGTTTGTCGAACCCACGAGGAGCTGAAGGTATTGGGACAAAAAGCAGTAATAAAAAGTATCAGTTTTGGTGTTTTTGGGTGTATAGTTTGCAATAAAATAAAGTGCAGAAATTAAATAGCAAATAAGTAAATGCTCTCGATGAGAGAAAATCCCAATCCTTTATGCAGCAAGAGGACAAGCTTAGGTATGTGTGTGCTTATATGAGACTAAAGTTCCCGAGGGCGGCATGGATTCACTAGCATCTGAGTTCTAACAACGCGGTAAATATTTTGTCAAGCTTTATTCAATTAGGTGTGGAGCCTAAGTTAGGTGCAACCATAGATATGTGCAAATGCACCCCTTATGATGGGTCCTAGAGCCATTTTCATGAGCAAGTGTAGGAATCATTAAGACATAAATGTTCCACCATAGCCATAAAATCAGGGGTCCCCAACATAAACTGTTGGAGATATGCCCAAGAGGCAATAATAAAAGTGGTTATTATATATCTTTATGTTTATGATAAATGTTTATATACCATGCTATAATTGTATTAACCGAAACATTGATACATGTGTGATATGTAAACAAACAAAGAGTCCCTAGTAAGCCTCTTAACTAGCTTGTTGATTAATAGATGATTAGTTTCATAATCATGAACATTGGATGTTATTAATAACAAGGTTATATCATTGTATGAATGATGTAATGGACACACCCAATTAAGCATAGCATTAGATCACGTCATTAAGTTATTTGCTATAAGCTTTTATTACATAGTTACCTAGTCCTTATGACCATGAGATCATGTAAATCACTTATACCGGAAAGGTACTTTGATTACATCAAACGCCAGCGTAAATGGGTGGTTATAAAGGTGGGATTAAGTATCCGAAAGTATGAGTTGAGGCATATGGATCAATAGTGGGATTTGTCCATCCCGATGACGGATAGATATACTCTGGGCCCTCTCGGTGGAATGTCGTCTAATGTCTTGCAAGCATATGAATAAGTTCATAAGAGACCACATAACACGGTACGAGTAAAGAGTACTTGTCAGAGACGAGGTTGAACAAGGTATAGTGTGATACCGATGATCAAACCTCGGACAAGTAAAATATCGCGTGACAAAGGGAATTGGTATCGTATGTGAATGGTTCATTCGATCACTAAAGTCATCGTTGAATATGTGGGAGCCATTATGGATCTCCAGATCCCGCTATTGGTTATTGGTCGGAGTGAGTACTCAACCATGTCTGCATAGTTCACGAACCTAGGGTGACACACTTAAAGTTGGATGTTGAAATGGTAGAACTTGAATATGGAATGGAGTTCGAATATTTGTTCGGAGTCCGGATGAGATCCCGGACATCACGAGGAGTTCCGGAATGGTCCGGAGAATAAGATTCATATATAGGATGTCATTTTATGTGAATAAAATGTCGCGGAAGGTTCTATGGAAGGTTCTAGAAGGT
Source organism: Lolium multiflorum (assembly GCA_030979885.1). Taxonomy (NCBI): domain Eukaryota; kingdom Viridiplantae; phylum Streptophyta; class Magnoliopsida; order Poales; family Poaceae; genus Lolium; species Lolium multiflorum. The sequence continues at coordinate 50,937,465 of CM061750.1, read as the reverse complement.
TCTAGAAAAGTCCGGAAGAAACCACCAAGGAAGGTGGAGTCCACATGGGACTCCACCTCCATGGCCGGCCAACCCTAGTGGGGGAGGAGTCCCAAGTGGACTCCCCTTAGGGGGCCACCCCTTATGGAAGGTGGAATTCCCACCTCTAGTGGGAATCCTAGCTTGGGAAGGTTTCCCACCATATGGAAGGTTTTGGGTTCGGGTCTTATTCGAAGACTTGTAGTCCAACACTTGGGGCTTCCACCTATATATAGAGGGCCAAGGGAGGGGGCCGGCCACACCAAAGCCTCAAGCTTGGCCGCCCCCTATAGTGGCCGGCCACCCCTCTCCCCAAACCCTAGCGCCCCGCTCCTCCACCATATCCCGCACGCTTAGCGAAGCTCCGCCGAATTTCTCCACCGCCAGACACCACGCCGTCGTGCTGTCGGATTCAAGAGGAGCTACTACTTCCGCTGCCCGGCGGGGAGGTGGACGTCGTCTTCATCAACAACCGAACGTGTGACCAAGTACGGAGGTGCTGCCCGTTCGTGGCGCGGAACCGATCGTGATCAAGATCTTCTACGCGCTTTTGCAAGCGGCAAGTGAACGTCTACCGCAGCAACAAGAGCCTCCTCTTGTAGGCTTTGGAATCTCTTCAAGGGTGAGTCTCGATAATCCCCTCGTTGCTACCGTCTTCTAGATTGCATCTTGGCTTGGATTGCGTGTTCGCCGTAGGAAAATTTTTGTTTTCTATGCTACGTTATCCTACGGTGGTATCAGAGCCGTGTCTATGCATAGATGGTTGCACGAGTAGAACACAATGGTTTGTGGGCGTTGATGCTCTTGTTATCTTTAGTTGAGTACTTTGCATCTTTGTGGCATAGTGGGATGAAGCGGCTCGGGCTAACTTTACATGACCGCGTTCATGAGATTTGCTCCACGCTTGACATGCAACTTGTATTGCATAAGTGGCTTTGCGGGTGTCTGTCTCTCCTACTATAGTGAAGATTCAATTTACTCTTCTATTGTCAACACTAGTATCACCGTTGTGGTTCATGTTCGTAGGTAGATTGGATCTTGCTCGAAAACCCTAAACCACGTAAAATATGCAAACCAAATTAGAGAACGTCTAACTTGTTTTTGCAGGGTTTGGTGATGTGATATGGCCATAATGTGATGATGAATATGTATGAGATGATCATTATTGTATTGTGGCAACCGGCAGGAGCCTTATGGTTGTCTTTAAATTTCATGTTGAGTAGTATTTCAAAGTAGTTGTAATAGTTGCTACATGGAGGACGATCATGAAGACGGCGCCATTGACCTTGGTGCTTCGCCGACGATGATGGAGATCATGCCCGTTGATGATGGAGATCATGTCCGTGCTTTGGAGATGAAGATCAAGGCGCAAAGACAAAAGGGCCATATCATATCACATATGAACTGCATGTGATGTTAATCCTTTTATGCATCTTATTTTGCTTAGATCGCGACGGTAGCATTATAAGATGATCCCTCTCACTAAAATCTCAAGATAATAAAGTGTTCATCCTTAGTAGCACCGTTATCAAGTCTTATCGTTTCGAAGCATCTCGTGATGATCGGGTGTGATAGATTCGATAAGTACATATAACGGGTGCAAGACAGTTTTGCACATGCGGATACTAAGGTGGCCTTGACGAGCCTAGCATGTACAGACATGGTCTCGGAACACGTGATACCGAAAGGTAGAGCATGAATCATATGATTGATATGATGAACACTTTGAGTGTTCGCCATTGAAATTACATCTTGTCTCGTGATGATCGGGCATAGGTGTGATGGATTTGGTTCGTGTGATCACTAAGACAATGCGAGGGATATTGTTTTGAGTGGGAGTTCACCTAGATTTTTAATTATGTAGAATTAAAATTTGAACTCAATTTGTCATAAACTTAGTCTAAACTATTGCAAATATGTTGTAGATATGGCGTCCCAATCAATTTTAACCAGTTCCTAGAGAAAGAAAAGCTTAAGAGCAACGGTAGCAACTTCACCGACTGGTTCCGTCATGTGAGGATCTTCCTCAATGGCGGAAATCTGCAATATGTGCTTGATGCACCGCTAGGTGACCCTGCAGAAACTGAAACCGATGAAGTAAAGAATGTTTACGCGACTCGGAAAACTCGGTACTCTCAAGTTCAGTGTGCCATCTTATGCAGCCTGGAATCCGATCTTCAAAAACGTTTTGAGCACCACGATCCTCATGAGTTGATGAAAGAGTTGAAGACTATTTTTGAGACTCATGCGGCCGTGGAATGCTATGAAGCATCGAAACACTTTTTCAGCTGTATGATGGAAGAAGGCAGCTCCATTAGTGAGCACATGCTCGTTATGACCGGGCATGCGAAGAAACTCATGACTTGGGAATAGTGATTCCTAACAGACTGGGATTAATCGTGTCCTTCAATCACTGCCACCAAGTTACAAGAACTTTGTGATGAACTACAATATGCAGAACATGAACAAGGAGTTTCCTGAACTCTTTGGCATGCTAAAAGCTGCTGAGATTGAAATCAAGAAAGAGCACCAAGTGTTGATGGTCAACAAGACCACCAGTTTCAAGAAACAGGGCAAGTCTAAGGGAAAATTCAAGAAGGGTGGCAAGAAAGCTGCCACACCTCCTATGAAACCTAAGAACGGCCCTAAGCCTGATGCTGAGTGCTATTACTGCAAGGAGAAGGGACACTGGAAGCGTAATTGCTCCAAGTATTTGGCGGATCTGAAGAGCGGCCTTGTCAAGAAGAAGAAAGAAGGTATATCGATATACATGTTATAGATGTTTATCTCACTAGTTCTCGTTCTAGTACATGGGTATTTGATACTGGTTCGGTTGCTCATATTTGTAACTCGAAACAGGAACTAAAGAATAAACGACAACTGCTGAAACATGAAGTGACGATGCGCGTTGGAAACGGATCCAAGGTCAATGTGATCGCAGTCGGGACACTTCCTCTACATCTACCTTCGGGATTAGTTTTAAGCCTAAATAATTGTTATTATGTACTGCGTTGAGCATGAACATTATATCTGGATCTTGTTTAATGCAAGACGGTTATTCATTCAAGTCTGAGAATAATGGTTGTTCTATTTTTATGAATAATATCTTTTATGGTCGAGCACCACAAAAGAATGGCTTATTTCTGTTAGATCTCGATAGTAGTAATACGCATATACATAACATTGATGCTAAGCGAATTAAATTGAATGATAATTCTACTTATATGTGGCACTGTCGTCTTGGTCATATTGGAGTGAAACGCATGAAGAAACTCCATAATGATGGATTACTTGAATCACTTGACTTTGAGTCACTTGATAGATGCGAAGCATGTCCGATGGGAAAAATGACTAAGACTCCATTCTCGGGTATGATGGAGCGAGCTACTGACTTATTGGAAATCATACATACAGATGTGTGTGGACCAATGAGTGTAGCATCGCGCGGTGGTTATCGTTATGTTCTAACCTTCACAGATGATTTAAGTAGATATGGGTATATCTATTTAATGAAACATAAATCCGAAACTTTCGAGAAGTTTAAGGAATTCCAAAGTGAAGTAGAAAATCAACGTAACAAGAAGATTAAATTTCTACGATCTGATCGGAGGTGAATATCTGAGTTATGAGTTTGGCATGCATTTAAAGAAATGCGGAATACTTTCACAATTGACACCGGGAACACCACAACGAAACGGTGTGTCCGAACGTCGTAATCGAACTCTCTTAGATATTTTTCGTTCTATGATGTCTCTTACTGATTTGCCGTTATCATTTTGGAGTTATGCATTAGAGACAGCCGCATTCACTTTAAATAGAGCACCATCAAAATCCGTTGAAACGACGCCGTATGAATTATGGTTTAATAAGAAACCTAAGCTGTCGTTCCTAAAAGTTTGGGGTTGCGAAGCCTATGTAAAAAAGTTACAACCGGACAAGCTAGAACCCAAAGCGGAGAAATGCGTCTTCATAGGATACCCTAAGGAAACTATAGGGTACACTTTCTATCACAGATCCGAAGGCAAGATCTTTGTTGCTAAGAACGGAACCTTTCTTGAGAAAGAATTTCTCACTAAAGAAGTGACTGGAAGAAAAGTAGAACTCGATGAGATTGAAGAATCTCTACTCGTTGATAACGCAGTACCGGAAAATGTTCTGTACCACCTACCGGCAACAGAGGAAGCTAATGATAATGATCATGAAACTTCAAATGAGACAGCTACTGAACCTCGCAGATCGACAAGGGATCGTGCCACTCCAGATTGGTATGATCCTTGTCTAAATGTCATGATTGTGGATAACAATGATGAAGACCCTGCGACGTATGAAGAAGCGATGATGAGCCCAGATTCCAACAAATGGCAAGAAGCCATGAAATCCGAAATGGGATCCATGTATGATAACAAAGTATGGACTTTGGTAGAATTACCTGATAGCCGCAAGGCTGTCGAGAATAAATGGATCTTCAAGAGAAAAACAGATGCCGATGGTAATATTGTCTATAAAGCTCGACTTGTCGCAAAGGGTTTCCGACAAATTCAAGGTGTTGACTACGATGAGACTTTCTCACTGTAGCGAAGCTAAAATCTGTGAGGATTTTCTTAGCAATAGCTGCATTTTTCGATTATGAGATTTGGCAGATGGATGTCAAAACGGCGTTCCTTAATGGAGACATTGAGGAAGAGTTGTATATGGTACAACCCAAAGGTTTTGTCGATCCTAAAAATGCTGACAAAGTATGCAAACTTCAGCGTTCAATCTATGGACTGAAGCAAGCATCGAGAAGTTGGAACCGACGTTTTGATAAGGTGATCAAAGACTTCGGGTTTATACAGTGTCATGGAGAGGCCTGTATTTACAAGAAAGTGAGTGGGAGCTCTGTAGCATTCCCGATATTATATGTAGATGACATATTATTGATTGGGAATGATATAGAACTATTAAGTGTAAAGGGTTATTTGAATAATAGTTTTTCAATGAAAGACCTTGGTGAAGCATCATACATATTAGGCATCAAGATTTATAGAGATAGATCAAGACGTCTAATAGGGCTATCACAGAGTACATACCTGGACAAGATTCAAGAAGTTTAGAATGGACGAAAGTAAGAAAGGATTCTTACCTATGTTACCAGGCAAAGTCTTGAGTAAGACTCAGGGACTACGGCAGAAGAAAGAGAAAGGATGAGTCGGATCCCCTATGCCTCGGCAGTAGGCTCTATCATGTATGCCATGCTATGTACAAGACCGGATATAGCACATGCTTAGTTTGACTAGATATCAAAGTGATCCAGGAATAGAACACTGGACAGCGGTCAAGAATATCCTGAAGTACTTGAAAAGAACTAAGGATATGTTTCTTTGTTATGGAGGTGACCAAGAGCTCGTTGTAACAAGTTACACCGATGCAAGTTGGAACACTGATCCTGATGACTCTAAGTCACAATCGGGTACGTGTTTATATTGAATGGTGCTGCGAAGCTGGGCAAGCTCGAAGCAGTGCACGGTGGCGAAATCCTCAACAGAATCGGAGTACATAGCGGCTTCGAGGCTTCATCGAAGCGGTATGGATGAAGAGGTTCATTGTAGAGCTCGGTGTGGTTCCTAGTGCATTGGACCCACTAGTCATCTGTGACAACATGGGTGCCATCGCTAATGCACAAGAACCAAGGTCACACAAGAGGCTGAAGCATATCAAGCTGCGTTACCACTCGATTCGCGAGTACATCGAAGATGGAGAAGTAAAGATTTGCAAAGTACACACCGATCTGAATGTAGCAGATCCGTTGACTAAAGCTCTCCCTAGGGCAAAGCATGACCAACACCAGAATGCCATGGGTGTTAGGTACTTGACAATGTAATCTAGATTATTGACTCTAGTGCAAGTGGGAGACTGTTGGAGATATGCCCAAGAGGCAATAATAAAAGTGGTTATTATATATCTTTATGTTTATGATAAATGTTTATATACCATGCTATAATTGTATTAACCGAAACATTGATACATGTGTGATATGTAAACAAACAAAGAGTCCCTAGTAAGCCTCTTAACTAGCTTGTTGATTAATAGATGATTAGTTTCATAATCATGAACATTGGATGTTATTAATAACAAGGTTATATCATTGTATGAATGATGTAATGGACACACCCAATTAAGCATAGCATTAGATCACGTCATTAAGTTATTTGCTATAAGCTTTTATTACATAGTTACCTAGTCCTTATGACCATGAGATCATGTAAATCACTTATACCGGAAAGGTACTTTGATTACATCAAACGCCCACTGCGTAAATGGGTGGTTATAAAGGTGGGATTAAGTATCCGGAAAGTATGAGTTGAGGCATATGGATCAATAGTGGGATTTGTCCATCCCGATGACGGATAGATATACTCTGGGCCCTCTCGGTGGAATGTCGTCTAATGTCTTGCAAGCATATGAATAAGTTCATAAGAGACCACATAACACGGTACGAGTAAAGAGTACTTGTCAGGAGACGAGGTTGAACAAGGTATAGTGTGATACCGATGATCAAACCTCGGACAAGTAAAATATCGCGTGACAAAGGGAATTGGTATCGTATGTGAATGGTTCATTCGATCACTAAAGTCATCGTTGAATATGTGGGAGCCATTATGGATCTCAGATCCCGCTATTGGTTATTGGTCGGAGTGAGTACTCAACCATGTCGCATAGTTCACGAACCGTAGGGTGACACACTTAAAGTTGGATGTTGAAATGGTAGAACTTGAATATGGAATGGAGTTCGAATATTTGTTCGGAGTCCCGGATGAGATCCCGGACATCACGAGGAGTTCCGGAATGGTCGGAGAATAAGATTCATATATAGGATGTCATTTTATGTGAATAAAATGTCGCGGAAGGTTCTATGGAAGGTTCTAGAAGGTTCTAGAAAAGTCCGGAAGAAACCACCAAGGAAGGTGGAGTCCACATGGGACTCCACCTCCATGGCCGGCCAACCCTAGTGGGGGAGGAGTCCCAAGTGGACTCCCTTAGGGGGCCCCCCCCCTTATGGAAGGTGGAATTCCCACCTCTAGTGGGAATCCTAGCTTGGGAAGGTTTCCCACCATATGGAAGGTTTTGGGTTCGGGTCTTATTCGAAGACTTGTAGTCCAACACTTGGGGCTTCCACCTATATATAGAGGGCCAAGGGGAGGGGCCGGCCACCAAAGCCCAAGCTTGGCCGCCCCCCATAGTGGCCGGCCACCCCTCTCCCCAAACCCTAGCGCCCGCTCCTCCACCATATCCCGCGCCGAAGCCGCGGATTTCTCCACCCACCGACACCACGCCGTCGTTGTCGGATTCAAGAGGAGCTACTACTTCCGCTGCCCGTGGAAGGGGAGGTGGACGTCGTCTTCATCAACAACCGAACGTGTGACCAAGTACGGAGGTGCTGCCCGTTCGTGGCGCGGAACCGATCGTGATCAAGATCTTCTACGCGCTTTTGCAAGCGGCAAGTGAACGTCTACCGCAGCAACAAGAGCCTCCTCTTGTAGGCTTTGGAATCTCTTCAAGGGTGAGTCTCGATAATCCCCTCGTTGCTACCGTCTTCTAGATTGCATCTTGGCTTGGATTGCGTGTTCGCCGTAGGAAATTTTTTGTTTTCTATGCTACGTTATCCTACATAAACCCCTCTAATGCAACCCACATTGTTGGAAGAAGGTTTCTGTCATTCCGACCCCTCCAACACTAATGCATTACATTAAAGTGCAACCCTATAAGCCCATATAGGTGAAGTAATATGAAGTCGGTGTTCGCATAAAACCATCATAGAACAACATAAAAGATAGAAAACTTGACCAAATACTCATTGCACATCATATAGAATCATAGCCAGATCATCCTATGCCCTCAGGCACGTGGGGAACTACTCAAAAATGTGAAACATGATATGAACCAGAGGCATAATGATTACAACACAATATGAATATATAATCTCCTCACCAAATAATGACAAAGTATCAATCACGAACATGCAATAGCACTAAAAACAATACCCTAGGTTCAATTCAACACAAACTATGAGGGGGATGACATCGATCTCATAGATGTGGAGATGGTGGTGATGATGGTGCAGGTGGAGATGTTAATGGAGATGCCTCCGCCCAAGCCAAGGAGGAGTGAGAATGTCGAGGCTCCTTCCTCCCACTCTTAATCCAACACAATGGCTTGCTGGTCTCACCTTCCTCATTTTTCCTGCATGAACCGCTTCTCCACGCCTCCACGTGCCTCCGAGGCTGCACCCACCTCTTCCCATTCCACGCACCTTAGAGGCCACCCCCACCCCCACCGACGCACCTAGTCGTAGGTGTTCTCCATTTATAAATTTGTCCCTGCTCGAAATCTGACAAAATGGCTCCTCCGGCTGACCTTCCTCCTTGCCCTCATGCCGCTCTCTTCCACATGCCTCCAAGGCTGCCCCACTTCTGCCCGCTTCCCTCACCTACGTCCCACTCCCGCGTGCCTTCGAGTCCGCCCCCACCACCGCCCGCTTCTGCCACCTATCACCCACATTTGCGTGCCTCTGAGGCCTCCCCTACTGCCGCCCACCTCCACAATGTGCCGCGTGCTTCCAATCGTCTCCGAGGCCACCCCAGCACCACCGAAGCACACAGATCTCGATCTTGCACACACTAGACTACCAGCCATGTGCAAAAAAGGGTAGATGAGGATATGCCTCTGGAATGATTCCTTTTAGTCTCATGCTCTGTTCTTCGAGTTTTTTAATGATAATCTAAACATTTAAATCGTTGCTGGCTTTGCAAACAGCTCGGGGCATGTTCCTAGGGCGGCCTCAGAGGCGATGGGGGAGGTGCCAGAGGAGGTCCAAGAGAGGTGGCGTCAGGGTAAGCGCCGGCGAGAACAAGGAAATGAAAGTGAGGACACCAGAGAGAAGAAGAGAACTAAGTAAATATGTTGCACAAGCAGTTGGATTTTATTCGCTGGCTTGTTTCAAGCTTGAGCTACCTTAGTTCTCCGATCATGCGCCACGTATGGATCCAGCATTGCACCGGTTGTGCATCGATTTTGGGCCGAGATCAGCATGAATGGTCGCCCGCACCAATTATATGGGAGCTCGATACTGCCCGTAGCCATCCCCGAGCCCAAGTAACTTATATGGTATTGTTTATTGTGCAACTGGCCTTTATGTCAATTATCTAGCTAGTTCTTACTAGCGTTTGGGTTTTTTTTTTTGTGAAACACAGTACAAACACATGACTCACAAATACGTATATACCCTCATCCTTATGAACGCACGCAGGGTTTGGGTAGTTATCTACCTAGGGTGGTATCCAAAATAAAATGTCTAGGTTTTGAATTAAAATTATTTGCCAACATTTTATAACTAGGGACGTGCGAGTGTTTAGTTCTCGTGGTAATTATGAATGTCGTACTCGTCTACAAGAGCCTGTATTTGGGGAAAAGAAAATTAATATTGGTCTTTTAGACGCGGATTAAAACTAATATTATCGACATGTCTTCAAAGTTTCGCTAACAAATAAGTTGTATTTTTTGGCTCCATGAAAGTTAAAAAAACTCCTTTTTATCCCCACATGTATTTTTTGCACATATTTGGACGAAACTTTTGTCATACATGTTGTTTTAAAAAAAAGATTTCTAAACATCACTTCATTACTATCTTATTTGAAACTATGAAATTCTGTGATTTTACAGTAGGTCCTCCAGTCAAGTCACGATGAATGAACCCTTATTCTTTTTCTGCCACTTGAATATATAAGTTCGAGTAAGGTTTCTTTCTATATCCATTATCCAGAAAAACAACAAATGGAATGGAGTTATACGGGCTTGCCAAAAACAACAAGCATTAAACTGTACGCGTCTACACAGCTCAGCGCGGCAACCGTTGAGTCCGAACACGATCCCCTTTGCGCCATATTTATACTCAATCGTCTCCGCTGTCCAGAGGCCACCAACGCTCTTGCAAGCAGCCCAGCCACCGTGCCCACATAAACTCCTTCGATCTGAACCTCTCCACGCATCAGGCAGCCGCAGATGAATCCCATGTATGCGCAGCACCATGACGGCGTGGAGGAAGTACCTGCTGCAGTTCTGGGGACGGCGGAGAACGCGCAGGCACCTGTGCACTCGTTAGAGATATGGGAGGAGGGGAGGCACCCGGCTCCACCGTCACCGTCGTTTCTCATTCAGATCAACGAGGAGGAGAATCAACTCGGAGATTTCGATCACACTGGTACGTTCCTATCCATATCAATCAGGAACTATATATTGCCCTTACTGCAGGTTGGTCGATCATTCACAACTGATGAGCTCGATCTTTAACCATGTTCTGATGGTTTGCCTGCAGATGATGCACCTTCCGTTGATTGGATCGATCTTCCACTGGATATGTTCCGTATCATTCTTGATCGTCTTGGTGCCTTCGATATCCTTAGTTTCCCTTTGGTCTGTAGGCCTTGGGCAGAGGTGTACACAGAGAATCGTCGCCTACAACCTGGTGCTCCTACCCTACTGACTTCTCCCTCCGAGGGCGGCTGGGAGATACCGGATGATTGGGAGCGAGGTTTGTTTTTTATCAACAACATCTTGTCAAGGGAGTTGTTCTCGGTTGAGGTGGAGGCTCTGAGATATGAGAGATGGATAGGCGGCAAAGATGAATGGCTAGTGACCACTGGTCAAGCAGGCAACTTCTTCAAGCTTCTGAATCCTATCACAGGATATTACATCCATTTGCCTGACAACTTGCAAAAATGTCCTTGGGTTGACCGCGTACAGTTGTGCCGAACTCCCACTCAAGCTGAACCTCATGATTATTTTGCCATTGCCATATCAGCCAGAATGCTAGCTTATACCATGGCCGGGAATTATCACTGGATTACATTGGAGAATCCTGATGAGCCCTGGCTGATTTATTCTGATGCTATAATGTATGGGGATAAAATTATCGCCATGTGTAGGAACGGAAACTTGTGGTCATGGGATTTGGATGAAGGAGGGGAAAATCCTATGCTACTGCTAAGGTCATGTGTTGACACTCGCACTCAAGGGTGGGAACAATTTGATTTTATTCTGGCACCATCTGTCAACCGCAATATTCTTATTGTCAGCGCACATGGCGAGTATGCTCCTCGTAGATGGGGAAATAGACGATCATGTCATAGCAGCAGCCACTTGAACTTCCTGGTGGATGGGGCTGTGATTCACGAGGTGGACATGGATACCCAGAGCATAGAAGAAATCCGTGATATTGGTGATCAAGCCTTATTTCTAGGCCCAAACTATCCATTCTATGTTCCCGTGTCATTGCCCTCTGGAGATTTAAAGAGAAATCATGTATACATTGCTGATGTGTCGGACGATGATGCTATTGCCATAGATCTGAGTCTGGAGGATCTTCCCGACAATGTTTCCTTGATCAACTACTCCGGGCCAGAAGATAACTATCAGGTGCCGATGTGGTTCCGACCAGCTTTCCCTTGAATATTGGGTAGCTCGCTTTTTTTCAGCATCTGAAGAGATGAAGTTCTACAGTCGGCAACACTACAGATAATGCACATATCCTGCTACGGATTGTAATTTGTTTCTAGTGTGGTACTGTGATCTATCTTGCAATAGATGGTACTATGCAGCATGCAATAATGTACCCGCAAAAAAATGCAATAATGTACCCGCAAAAAAATGCAATAATTTACGATTGTGAGGATTTGTGCTAATGCTATCTTTAATGTGGTTTTTTTATATATAAGAGATTACTTATATGTGTCCAAAGTACCATATATATGTGAAAAATATGTGGTTTTCTACTTTCGTATGTTGTGTAGACTCCTTCACGAGACCCACTTACCAACAACAACGTGGTGAACTAGTTATAGGCACGGAAAGTGAAACTTTCAGGTTTCGAATTAAAATATCCTAACTAAGATGCAAAGCTCCTACCATTTGTATACGTAAAAGACTACAACATTCAATGATTGTGAAAGATTACGACGATATTTTATAAAGAAAATTGAAAAGTACGTCTGGAATTTTTAACTTGTGATTGTTTTTGAAAGTATAAGTAAAACGAAATATATACTAGCATAATACCCGTGCGTTGCTACGGGCAAACCAATGAATTTAGCAAAAAAAAATATTATTATTGAATGCAAATAACAAGTGGAAACACTTCTTTCTAACATTTTCCAAAATAAAACAATGTTCAGGTGTTCGTCGAGGTGTATCACATTTACGTCTTACTGGGTTTCTATTTTGTAGGATGTTTACAGCTGGTTGCTTGCCCTGTCATCATCGTACCTCTACTTTGTACGATCAATACCTTTATAAGTGATCAAGTGTGTTATTTCTTGAAAACTGGTGGTGTTGTGTTGGACGAAAGTCAACACCATTATTTTTTAGATTGGGAGGCTACACCGTGTTTGTCGGTCTTCATTTTCCGAAGAACTCATCCTTTGTAACCATGTTGACTATTTATTCCGCTAGATCAACCGTGTTAATCCATTGTTTATTGTCGCTGAGGTAGCACAAGAAAAAATCGGGAGGAATCAAAATATGTATATTTGGCCGTGGCTAATACATAATACTTAGTTTGCTTGGACCAAGTATATAGGCAATTCACCATTGATTGAGTTCTGCAAACTGAGGTGCATTAGGAAATGTAAGCATCGATCCACTATCAAAAGTTCAACGAGCTTGGCTTATTATTTATGAAACCCCCTGTTTGCCATGAATATAGATCGCATCCATGATCTGAGCTCCAACTTTGTCCATGCATATAGAACCATAGGCCAATGTGGTGATATCATTCACAACTTCTCTTCACTCCTATACTTGACTACGGGAGTTGGAGAGGCTGCGAGAAGCCCTGGCCTTACCATGCTGCTGTTTCCGGTACGTGCAGACATCACTGCAGCTATCCATACATATAGTTGCCGTCTTACTGCCCCCTCACCCTGTAGTTTTATGTGCATACCCTGAAGGAGCAGACCCTGCAGTTTTATGTGCATTCCCTGAAGCATCGAGTCATCAATTAACCTGATAGGAGCAGGTGCTCACGTATCTGTTGGAATTTGAAAGAGATGATGTACTGAGAGGTTGCCATGAAAAGCATTAGCCATCAATATACCTGAGAGGAGCCGGTGCTCAGTCAAGGAGGCTTCCTTCGTGGTCGGAGTGAAGAGAGCAGCTGGAAGCAGTCCCGGTTCTCGTCGCCGCCGGCCGCTCGCCGGAAAACACGAAGAGATCTATCGAGGAACGCGTGTCCAGCAACCCGTATCGCTGCCATCGGCTGGAGCTCTTTTGGCACGGCCAGAGAACGTAACTACCAGTAGATCCAGCGAGGCCGGAGGACGTAACTACCAGGAGATCCATCGAGGCCGGAGGACGTAACTACCAGGACATCCAGCGAGGGCGTGCCCAGCAAACCCGGATCGCGAATCGTTGCCATTGGATAGATGGGGGCGAGACACACACGACCTAACCAGGTTTTATTATCGCTGTGGGGTTTTTTTTCAAATCGCTAGCGGAGAAATCGCTAGCTGAGGGGTGCGACGTACCACGGTCGCATTAGAATTTAATAGTAAAGATATATTAAAAATATAGTACAAGGACAGGATAAAGGTCTTGACTGAATTAACACACACACCCACACCACGGAGGCTATACACATTCTTACATTTACACCAGCTCACTACTAAGATGTCACAAAGTCACAAAGAGCTAAATTAGTTCCCTGTGGAGAGGCAAACAAGAGAGCAGTCCGGCAAGTCCATGCGTACTAGTCATACACCAACATAGGGCTTTTATCCACTTTAAGCTACAGAACCAGCTCAACGCTGAGTGCTGGACTTCGCCGCAGAGCAGCACATAGCCGGGCATCCTCACCGTGCCAGAGCAAGGTGTACTCCGGGGACCTTGACGCCAAGCCTGCATATGGGGAGCGGGCGAAGGACGAAAAGAACTAGATGTTCAGGAGAACCATTGGTTCTGGTTAGATATACGTATACACAAGTATTGTCGTATTTGTTTGCGAAATATAAGATATCTTCAGTGATATCCATGAAGTTTTTCTCGGAGACATACATATTTGATAGATGTTAAATATATTTGAGAAATAATATTTCTGTAGAAAGATGATTTTAAAAATATCTATACGTATAAGAAGAATAACGTTGTTAATTTTGATAAAAACTGATGTTTGGTAAACATATATTTTATCAGCAGAAAAGGATTCGGGAGTCTTAACTTTTCTTTGAAAAAATTATTTCTTTTATTTAGCATGAATAAACGATTTTTAATACAAGGCGAGAAGTACTTTAAAAATATTTATATCTAAGACATTTTATGTGATTTCTGTGATAGTGTTTTTATTAAACGTCATTCCTAGTATTTTACTAAACACCATTGATAGTATTTTTCATATGCAAAATAAAAAGCAGGATGAGAAATATAGATGAACCCCCTCATCCCATGGGCGCATACTAGTCATCTGCTTTTTTGAGGAGCATGAACGTAGGGGTTTCCCCTACGGTATAGGTTCTCTTTTTATATAAAAGCCCCCCGAGCCAGAGGACTCGGTCCAAGTTTACAAGGGAGCTAAGGGGGGAAGAAATGAACAGGATGCAAAAGATAAATGGCAATAGAAATCTAAGTAAAGGTAGACTGTAACCAAGCCAGCAGTTGTTGCACTAACACAGGTTTAAATCTGTACTGGTGTAAAAAAACAAGTCACTCTGGGAACGCACTTTCCATCTACCTAAAGAGGTGCTCTGGTCCTTGAAAATATGATCATTTCTTTCCTTCCATAAGTTCCATGCTGCCCAACAAAAGATTTCCATGAAACAGGGTCAAACAAAAGTGAATTTTGCCAAGGAGATGCGTTGGGAGATGGGCAAAGTGCAATCCCAGAATATACCAATGTATGCTCAACAAGAAGAGGCAAAGGAGCACTAAAAAAGCAGCCAAAGAAAAACCTTGAGTTTGGGCAGGCTCTTCGATCTTGAAATAAATTGAAGACTAGTGTCTTGGGGAGCTTGGACGAAGGCAAAATTATAGTATCTGGCCGAAGTGTAGATGGAGCTGCCCTAGGGAAAAATTCTTGAATCATTAGCAGCCATGTCAGTGATCAGACCATTCAAATAACCTTGAATTTGGTGGAGATCTTCAAATGCTTGGACCGAAAGAGGAACTAAAAAAAATTGAAACTCAAGTCAGGAGAATGCACAAGCTCCGCAACAGTAGCATCTTCATTGAGGGAGAAAACGAATAATCTAGTAAAATGGTCACATAAGAGAGGCTATTCACATGCCAGCAGTCTTTCCAAAATAGGACCGTCTCACCATTTCCAATAGCACAAGAAGTCAAAGCTCTGTAATCATGAACCAAACTGAAAACATCCTTCCACTAACTTGTTTGGGCATGAGGGGCACCATGAGAATACAAAGACCAAACCAAATTTACCCAAGAGACATCCGCTTCTTTTTAGGGACCTGGTCATTTCAATGGTATGCGAACATCAGGTGATTTCCCCATGGACCAACTGACCAACGTTTTAACAGGTTATATCCATCCATCTGGCCATTTAGTGGCATCCCCAAGTTCAAGAACACCGGTGTCATAATTTAATCAGAAATATTTGATGAAGAACTTTATCGTACCTATTATCATTCTCCTGCGAAGATCTTGTTTACTTTGTGAACACACGATGTTGATGTATGTCTGAACACGCGCGACAAAGGTATGATGAATTAATTTTTCGTGACACAAATATGAAACCCCCCCCACACACACACACACACACCCACCCACCACCCCCAAATACAACAAGTTATTGTTGTGTCCAATGCTTAAATGTTCATCTAGAAATGGGTTAGTGGTTGTTTGGCAAGTAAAATCACATGCTATTACTTGAAGATACTTACAACGTTTGTTTTTTTATTCGAACCTCTCGTCCCAAACTAGATTCTAGTTGTGCGTTTCTTTGGTTGACCAAAAAACACACATACAATAAGAAGTTGTATCTAATTAAAGCAGACGAGCCCCCACACGACTCCCTCTTGCCCCCACGCGGGCGGCGAGGGAGGAAACCCTAGCCGTCGCGCCTCCCACCTCCTGCACCTGCCTCCTCCCTCCTCCGCCGCCGCCAAGGGGCAAGCCCAGGCAAAGTCTAGCCGGCGCCATAGCCGGTGGGGCCCCTCCTCGTCCCCTTGTCCCCTTCGAACCGCTTTGGCAGCCGGCGTTGGCGGCGGTTGACCGGCAAGGAGGGCTTGGGTGTGGTGCTGCCGGGTACCACGGCGCCGCATCGGTGGTGCGGCGGACGGCATCGACTCTTCTTCAAGCGGATTTGCAGCATTGGGGTGGGGTCTGGCCGGTGAGAACCGGGCTCCGATTTGGTCGGAGCCGACGATGGTGGCGTTCTTCGGGCGTCATAACCTTGTTAAAGGCATCATTGCTACAGATCCGACCTCAACCTCTTTGTTCGGGGGGAAACCCCAGATCTGGATATGGATCAGATGATGGCGGCACCTCTGGTGTCGTTTTCCCTCTTGAGGGCATCGTTCTGGAACAAGTGATACCTGGAGGAAGTCATCAGGCGGAGCGGTGTTCCATCTACTACGCCGATGTTGGCGGGTCTCGGCAGCATGGCGCAGCGGAACGTCGGAGAAGGACGCAGCGTGATGGACATGCGCAGGATGGTGGTGTCGTCTGGCGTCGTGGTGGCGTTGGTGGAAGGCCTCGCAAGGTCATTGCATTGATCTTTCTTGAAGATGGGTATGCGGAAGGCGGAGGCGGTGAGGACTTCTGGAGCATGTATGATGGCACGTGCCGAGGGTCTGCCGGACCGGTTGTGCCACCTGCTCGCCATTGGGCGACTTGTCGATGCCTTTGGTTTTTTGATGATGTGCGTTGGTGTGATGTCAGGGTTTTGGCTCTGTTCATTGACCCCCCCCCCCTCATCGATGATTTAGGATTAGCGAGCTATCGTTAGTTTTGGTGGCTTCGGTTCGATCTTTGTAATTGTTCTTGTAAGGTGTTGTGAATAATCTAATAAAAAAGTCGTGTGCATCCCTTGGATGCAGAAGCTGGGGTGATATTTCCCCCATTTCGAAGAAAAAAATCTAATTAAAGCAAAGCCAAAGGGAAGAAGGCATAAACAATGTAACCATGTTGCCTCATTCATTAAGAACACATGTGGTAAGTAAAAATATGACCTCTATACTTTTACTCAGGTACAATTCGACGATGCCATCATAGTGTCATATCATGCTAAATGGATAATACATAGTTGTCACTCCTCGAAGCAAAAAATCCACATAAACAACATTTGTATAAATTTGCTAAACACTAACCTAGATGTCGGAGTGGGCTTCTTTCAATGATGACTCAAATAGTACAGTATGGCTAAGGCCTCAGCCAACTACCATTGAATGATCTTATAAACTAAGCTATATGTTGAACAATTTATGCAACAGAAAAGTAACCAAAAGTTGTAGACATGTGTACATGTAAGTAGACTCCACTCGACTTCTATTAGTGGCAATCCTCCTATAGAAAATTCCTATTACAGACCAAAAGATGGTTATAGAAACAGTTTTTACCATTGTCATTGTAGTACACTATTCAATTTCAGACTTGCGCCATGTAATAGGCTCTATGTTTGGCCTGGATTTTAGCTTATTAAGATAACAAATAAAGAAATATGATTACTTAGTGCATAATAATATAATACTATTTTCAAACAAGATGATAAAAATGCTTCAACAAACTGCAACAAGAAATAAGGATCTTGGGTTCAGTTTTGAATGAAATGTGAAGCGTATTTGGTGTTGGTTAGTTCTAGAATCTATGATTATATGCATATTTCTATGATTTTCATGAATTATTTTTTACAAATAAATTTGTATGTTTTAGATGACTAACGACTTTTTACATATTTTAACTGAATAAACAATGAACGCCCAACCAATCAGAATAAGCGTGACTTCATGGAATGTTAGAAGCTAAGTTTACTCTAAATTTAGGACCATAATTATCATTTGTATTAACCAAATCATAACTGTATATATCGCATGATAGAATCTTGTACATGTTCATGGGGAAAACAAAACATTTCAACACGTTTTCCATTGATATTCTCAATTTGGAGTTGAATCCAAAACCTTAGAAGAATACATGACTTTACACACTAGCAAAGAACCAATGAAGATTACAATGTAAAAGGTAAGCATTTATATGATTATTCTGTTGATCCCACGATAATTTCTTGATGAATCGTTTAGTACAATCCATCATAAAGTATATTATAGCCACATAATTCCTCAAGACTACATCTCTATACTACAAAAAAAAAAGACCTCATGTGCAATATATCTACACTCATTTCTAGCAGAGATGTCTATTGTTTTGAACTCCCTCTGTTCTATATTAGTTGTCGCATATTTAGATGTATCTATACACAAAATGTATCTAGATACATTCAACCAGCCACTACCAATATGGAACAGATGGAGTAGTTCTTATTAGAAAATAATGAGAATACTGGTATTGCATTTGCCAAGACGAATAGACTTTAGTAAGATCTACTAGCTGATGCAGCATGATAGTTCTATGGAAAATGACTAAAGGTCATTTTCAACCATAGTGAGACAATGTTTACTCGCATGTTATTTCTCACTTTCATCAATTAGCACGGCACTTTGCAAGATAACTATATTTCTACTCTCTTTTTGCCTAGCAAGCCAATTACCATGCAACTTGGTTAAAGGTGCTTATAGTGAATTCATCGAATTTACATATCTCACAAGCAGCATCTACATAAATCTCAAAAATAGCTATACATAAGACTTTCCGCAAAGGTTTATAGGCGTCTATCATGTTTTCTAGTAATGTACATACAAAACTCCTGAAACAGAATTATTGTAAGTGACATGCAATTGCGAATACATATATCAGCGGTTTCACGCTCATGGTATGAGCTATTAAGACTCTAACTCACATCTGCAGAAGGAGGATCGATCATTATCATCGGTAACTTTTTGTGATCGATAATTTGTTCTGTTGATGATTATAAATAATTTGGTGGAATATTTTGGGATTTAATTTCCTCTGTTATCAAAAACTTTCCTAAATGCAACTTTTGATATGGCTATAGAATTTGAATACAATAGAAATAATCAGGTTACTTCGGCGTTGAGGAAATTTAAGTAGGCTTGAAATAGAAGTCGCTTAATAGGGATAAAAGGACGAGATGGCGTCTAGAGGGGTGAATAGACATTTTGTAAAATAATTATGAATTTGGTTTGTAAGAATGTGAAATTAAACTAACGTTTATTTTACAAGCACAGAACTCTAGGTCCAACTAGATGTACCAACAACAACTGAAGCTAAGCAAGATAGCACAAAATATAAGTACTTCAAGTACGAAGAATACCGCAAGGTAAACTCGGATATAGATATAATAGAGACACGCTGGTACGAAGATGTATCCTGATGTTTTCTTGCATGAAGTAAGCTAATCACCTTTGAAGAGAAGCATGTTACCAATAAGGACCCCCCGAACTCCATGAAGGCTCACCTTCTTATTGGTAAGGGGCATTTCCTTATTGATAGATTTTCCTCCACTCCGGAGATAGCAAGCTCCAAAAACCACTTCACAAAATCCCACGAAGGGGAAAGCCCGGGACTCTTCATAATCTTCCCCGAAGAGGTCACTAGAGCACCAACCGTCAAGCCAGCTAGGAGGTCACGCTCCAAGAGTAACAACCTCACGCTCTCTCACTCGAACGAGTTGTAATGGACGGGTCAACACTATGCAAGAATGCAAAGCAAGAATACCAAGGAATGTTCTCAAACCTTTTTCTCTCACATCCCACCAAAGCAACACATGTTAGGGAGGAACTAGAGATGAAGAACAATGATGGAGGTCAACCAATGACTCCAAGATCTAGATCCGAAGAATTTCCCTCACTTAGAGAAGGAAATGATTTGTGCGGATTATAGATCAAGATCTCCTCTTTCAACGTCCTAAAAAAGATGACAAATCATAGGAGGGATTGAGAGGAATCAAGGATTTGGAGGACAGAAATGGAGGCCAATTTTCATGATAAGAACCCTTGAAAACCTTTGGGAAGAAACCCCTTTTATAGGAGAACAAAATATGACCATTACGGGGAAAAAGAGAGGTCTCCCGACTTTTTATCAGAAATGCCATCAGCGTCAGACCCGATTGTGGCTAGAAATCATGGCACCGGCCCGGTTGACTGGATTTCACGCCGAATGAAAACTGAGCTTACGAAAAATGTGATACTTTTGCGTCCGAACTTCGATTTTAGCAAACTCTAGCTTTTTTAAAATCTAAGAACAAGCTCAATCTAATAGAGACTATAAAACCTAGAAAGGATCAAGAGGTTAAATATCCAAAGTGGGGTGGTTTGAAACCTTCCGAAACAAAGAACTGGTAAAACCTCCTAACTTAAAAACGCAATAGAACAGGGAATGGTGTTTTGGCACATGGGAGCATATGCTCCCTTTATTTTGAAATGCATGTTACATGCTTTTTGAAATTTCAAAAAATTGAAACGAAAAATTCGAACGTACATCTTCACGTGCTACGTGCTCACAAAGTTGTTTCATAAAAATCCGACTTGTCGTGTGGCGTGTGTAAAAAAGACAAAATTCAATGCTGAAAATAAGGTTTTTCAGGAGATAAATTTTCTCTTTTTTACAAAGACCACAAAACATATTGGTTCCTCGCGAAACTTGACGAACGTACGTATATTATGGAGATGTGCATGTAGAATTTTTTGTCAAAATTTTTCGACATTTCGAAATATAATTTTTTGATAGAGGGAGCATATGCACCCGGGAGCCGAATTGAATTTCCGAATAGAACATGCATAAAATTTCATTTTCGTTGAACTTGTGCTTGTTGAAAATCTAGGAATAAGCTCAAGAACCTCACATAGATAAACACCAAGAACAAACAATAATAATGAGCTGCACATTTTGCAAGATTGAACTCCCTACGATAACGTGATCAAGTTAGCTCCTCTTGGTAGCGTGGTTGTCTATCCTATAACCCGGTCTCTCAACGACCACCTTGAGACCGGTATAAAGAAAACCTATAAAAAGCATACATGTGCCTTGCTCATCCCGTTTGATCTTGATGATGACGCTTCAAGCTTCATTCGAGCCAGAATGCTTCAATTGATCATTGTTGCTTCATGAAGACTCGTAATTTGCTCCCCGATACACCACTATGTGATAGCTACATTGAGGCACATCTCTCATGTCCATTATTACCATATGAACGGCAAGCTTCAATCATATTATTTTCTCAATATGCTTATCTTGAACTTTCCATTCTTAACTTTCATGATGATCACCACTTGATGTCATCCTCTCATGGGCTATGTGAAATCTTAATTTTGATGCATCCCCATGGGAATATAAGTAACCCATGTAAGAACACAATGCACATATATTACGGGTTAGTTCACAAAACATAGTTGAAAAGACATACCATATCACGAGATCACTTGATAGCAAATGGTACTTTCTTTATGCTTTGTGTGTGATACCTTCGATCTGGATTATTGGATTGTACTAGTTGTTATTTTTTCCCTAGATACCTAGGTTTATCAAATCCCTCAGAAGAATGCCTTTAGTGTAAGATCACTTGAACAAGATTTTGAGTCGTCGTTTAGCTGTTGTTTACCTCACCAAGTGTTTTCTTTGTTTAGTCGTGTATCGATGGTTGGAGATAGGCCAGGGCTAAGGTTTTACATGCAGTTGCGCAATAGTAAAATGGGATCGATGCAGAGATAAACTGAAGTAAACATGTATGAATATGCAATTTTCCTAGTTGTAGGGATCGCCAGGATCATGAACGTCATCGAGCCTTCCATACTACTTGGTGAGTGATGCCGATCGAACGTCGCTACATCATCTAGAGATATAGTAGATCTTGGGTGTTCGTGTATAACGTATTTTTTTGTTTTACATGCACAAACTCCTACAGTGGTATGAAAGGAGATCTATGTTTAGATGTTATTTTTGATCTAGCATGCACACGGTTGCGCGGGAAGTGTCATCTTTTGATGCATGCTTCTCGCTAGTATTAACCTTGCCGAGCGGTGAAACCCAGAACCCTCCCGCACCCAGCCTAACCCTCCCGCACCCCAGCCTCCCCAGGCCTAACCGCCGCCGCCGCCGCCGGTAGCGCCGCCGGGGCAAAGACCCACGGGGCGTGGCGGCGGCGGGGGCCTTCCTCGCCGACGCATGGTGGACGGCGGCCGGATCTCCCTCCTCGACGCATGGCGGACGCGGATGGGATGGCGGCGGCGGCCTGCGCGCCCCTTTCTCCCGTCGGCTCTCCCCGGTGGATCGGCCGGCGCGGTTGGGATGGGCGGCGGCGACCAGCGCTGCGGTCTCCTCCTCCCGTCGGCTCTCGCAGCACTCGGCAAGGGCTGGTGGTGGGCGGCGGCCGGGCCCATGGCTGCGCCAATTTCCCCCGCCTCTCGCCGGTGAGTGGAGGCGATCTCGGGCTTCACCCGCGACACGAGGTCGCCGGGGCAGCAGCCTTGGGTACGACGGTGGAGGTGGCCCTCTTCTTCGCGGAGAGGGTCGGCATGCGGTTGGTGGTGGTGGATCTATCGATCTATCACCGCGTTCGAGCAGATGGAGATGCATGGAAGCGGCGACGGAGTGCCGGTGGAGGGGGTGGCCAACCGGGATGGTCGCGTGGGGTCCGACCTGAATAAAGGCGGTGGTCCTAGGGTCTCTCTTGTGTGAAGAGGAAGACCTACCGGAGGCTGGACTCGTGATCTAGCCGGAGTGTTGCGTTCGGAAGGCTCCGCCGGCGAATGTGGTGCTTTTTGCCTGGAGTTTGTTGGATCGGTGGTATTCGGTCGTGCGCACCCATGCTTTTATTCCGACCGATTGGTTCTAAAGGGAGCGGCGCGAAGCTCTTTTTCTGTGTTGACATCAAGTGACTATGGATCCATGATGAAAGTCGGAAGAAGAGAAGTTCATGAAGGCCGGAGGGAGGACTAGCTAAGGGAGGTTCAAGTCTCCGCGCTGTTGAGGGACTTGCTTGGTGTTCGGGCTTCACAGCGGTATGAAAGTGGGGCGACAACACGGGTGAAGTTCAGAGTCCTACCTTTCAGGTGAAAACCCAAGGTCGCCTTAACGGTTGTGCGGCAATGACCTTGTTGGATGCATTGTTTTGAGAGCGGGGACTATCTTGGTGAAAACCTAAGATCATTGATCGCGACGATGGTGTTAGAACCTGTTTCCTTCTTGGCGTCGTTTTTGGATTTGGTGTTGTCTTGGCGGTGGATGTATTGTTGTTGTTAGGCCCGAGATATAGCGGGACTTTTGTTTCTTATTTTTTTTTTTTTTTTTTGTGCATAGTGCCATTAGGGTGGTGCGTTGTTTGAGGCTGGTGTAATTGGTATCCTTTTGATATTAATATATTCCCTTTATCGAAAAAAATTAACCTTGCCGAGCTCCCGTTGCATGAACACCATTTTGTACAATCTTTGCAGTCCTTCTATGCTAGTTGTCAGACCAATGACGCGCTATACAGTTGATTGGACGCATCATTAGGCGGAGGAGAGAGCCTATTGGGACGTCGCTCTGGCTGAGGCCCGGGCGCGCTGCCGATGTCGGGCTGCCGAACTCTATGATGGGGTTTCCGCTCCCCCGAGGAGAGGACCATGCACCACCGGGAGGCCTTCGTCGCCCACCTCGATGGCCGCTGGGTGCGCCAGGATCATGCCTCGCAAATGAGCTCCGACGGCGCCGAACCGTCAGGGCACGACGGCGGTCAGTAGGCCGCACGACTGCGAGTAACCCCAGCTATAGTAGACCGCGCGGCGACGAGTAGTACAACTCTCTTAGTTTAGGTTAACTCGAGTCTAACCATCCTTATAAAGATGATATTTTTGGCCAACCAATATTAATGAAAAACTTGTCCTTATGTCACTCACTACGTGTGTAAGGGTATTTTACCCTTATCCGTTATTTTGGTAACTATGACACCGTGCTAGAGTATTTGGACTAATACATGTCTACAAGATAATTCACAGGTATTAGCCAAAGAGGTATAATGGTGTATCAAAGGAACAAGAAGGCTAAGGGACCCCCCATTTCAACAACAATCAAAAAGGGTTACAGGAGAAATCCGGTCACTAGCCCGGTCCAACCGGGCCGCAACCGGCAGTCCGGCTTGTCGGTCAACCGGGGCGCAAAGGGCTCCAAAGGAGGAGCTGAGATCCGGTTTTGGTCAAGGCTCTGACCGCGTGTCCGGCGCTCCGTCCGATCGCGGCAGCAATGCCTGTTGGAGATATGCCCAAGAGGCAATAATAAAAGTGGTTATTATATATCTTTATGTTTATGATAAATGTTTATATACCATGCTATAATTGTATTAACGAAACATTGATACATGTGTGATATGTAAACAACAAAGAGTCCCTAGTAAGCCTCTTAACTAGCTTGTTGATTAATAGATGATTAGTTTTATAATCATGAACATTGGATGTTATTAATAACAAGGTTATATCATTATATGAATGATGTAATGGACACACCCAATTAAGCGTAGCATAAGATCACGTCATTAAGTTATTTGCTATAAGCTTTCAATACATAGTTACCTAGTCCTTATGACCATGAGATCATGTAAATCACTTATCTGGAAAGGTACTTTGATTACATCAAACGCCACTGCGTAAATGGGTGGTTATAAAGGTGGGATTAAGTATCGGAAAGTATGAGTTGAGGCATATGGATCAACATTGGGATTTGTCCATCCGATGACGGATAGATATACTGGGCCCTCTCGGTGGAATGTCGTCTAATAGCTTGCAAACATATGAATGGTTCATAAGAGACCACATACCACGGTACGAGTAAAGAGTACTTGTCATGAGACGAGGTTGAACGAGGTATAGAGATACCGATGATCAAACCTCGGACAAGTAAAATATCGTGTGACAAAGGGAATTGGTATCGTATGTGAATGGTTCATTCGATCAAGTCATCGTTGAATATGTGGGAGCCATTATGGATCTCCAGATCCCGCTATTGGTTATTGGTCGGAGAGAAGTCTCAACCATGTCTACATAGTTCGCGAACCGTAGGGTGACACACTTAAGGTTTGATGTCGTTTAAGTAGATATGGAATATGGAATGGAGTTCGAAGTTTTGTTCGGAGTCTCGGATGGGATCCAGGACATCACGAGGAGTTCCGGAATGGTCCGGAGAATAAGATTCATATATAGGAAGTCACTTTCCAAGTTTGGAAATGATCCGGTGAATTTATGGAAGGTGGTTTCTAGAATTATCCGGAAATAAATCACTATGGAAGGAGGAGTCTCGGAGGGACTCCACAAACCCTAACCAGCCAACCAAGTGGGAGGGTGGAGTCCATGGTGGATGATGTCTACGTTCCCCCTCCTTTCCTGTAGACAGTGTTGGGCCTCCAAGTGCAGAGGTTTGTAGAACAGCAGCAAGTTTTCCCTTAAGTGGATCACCCAAGGTTTATCGAACTCGGGGAGGAAGAGGTCAAAGATATCCCTCTCATGCAACCCTGCAACCACAAAGCAAGAAGTCTCTTGTGTCCCCAACACACCAAATAGGTGCACTAGTTCGGCGAAGAGATAGTGAAATACGGTGGTATGAATATATATGAGCAGTAGCAACGGTGCCAGAAAATAGCTTGGCGTGTAGTTGATGGTGGTAGTTTTGCAGCAGTAGTAACACAGAAACAAACAAGCAGTAGTAACTCAGCGGTATTTAGGAACAAGGCCTAGGGATTACACTTTCACTAGTGGACACTCTCAACATTGATCACATAACAGAATAGATAAATGCATACTCTACACT
Organism: Lolium multiflorum; assembly: GCA_030979885.1. Lineage (NCBI taxonomy): Eukaryota > Viridiplantae > Streptophyta > Magnoliopsida > Poales > Poaceae > Lolium > Lolium multiflorum. The sequence goes on along the minus strand of CM061750.1, from coordinate 50,911,557 downwards.
TTTGTTGGATGATGAACACATTGCGTAGGATTACACGAACCCTCAATGCCGGAGTTAACAAGATCCACAATAATGCTCATATTTTAGTAACCTTTAGTGTAAGATAGATCAAAACGACTAAACCAAGTACTAGCATAGCATGCACACTGTCACCTTCATGCATATGTAGGAGGAATAGATCACATCAATATTATCATAGCAATAGTTAACTTCGCAATCTACAAGAGATCATGATCATAGCATAAACCAAGTACTAACACGGTGCACACTGTCACCTTTGCACACATGCGGAGGAATAAAACTACTTTAATAACACATCACTAGAGTAGCACATAGATAAATTGTGATACAAACACATTGCAATCATCAAGAGATATAAATAAGCACTTCACTACGCTCTTCAACAATGAATAAGTACTTCGTGAAATATAGCCTAAGAGACCCACACGGTGCACACACTGTCACCTTTACACACGTGGGACAAGGAGTCTCCGGAGATCACATAAGTAAAACCCACTTGACTAGCATAATGACATCTAGATTGCAAGCATCATCATATGAATCTCAATCATGTAAGGCAGCTCATGAGATTATTGTATTGAAGTACATAGGAGAGATGAACCACATAGCTACCGGTACCCCAGCCTCGATGGAGAACTACTCCCTCCTCATGGGAGCAGCGGTGATGAAGATGGCGGTGGAGATGGCAGGCGTGTCGATGGAGAAGCCTTAGGGGCACTTCCCGCTCGGCAGGGTGCCGGAACAGAGACTCTGTCCCCGGATCTTGGCCCGCGATGACGGCGGCTCGGAACTTTCTCGTATCGTGGCTTCCTCCGTAAGGGTTTTCGATGCGGGGGCTTTATATAGGCGAAGAGGCGCGGGAGGGTCAACGAGGCGACGAGACCATGGGGCGGCGGGGGCCTGGGCCACCTCATCTGGGCCCACGGGGCCCCTCTGCGGCTCTCGGTGTTGGATGCTTAGGGCAAAATAGGAACCGGGCGTTGATTTCGTCCAATTCGAGAATATTTCGTTACTAGGATTTTGAAACCAAAAACAGCGAAAACAGAAGGCACTTCGCCATCTTGTTAATAGGTTAGTTCCAGAAAAATGCACAAATATGACATAAAGTGTGCATAAAACATGTAGGTATCATCAATAAAGTAGCATGGAACATAAGAAATTATCGATACGTTGGTGAAAGTTGCCCAACAAGATTGAAAGATAAACACCACATACTTCCTCATGAGCTATAAAACATTGACACAAATAAGAAGTAATAACTTTTGAATTGTTTAAAGGTAGCACTCAAGCAATTTACTTTGGAATGGCGGAGAAATACCATGTAGTAGGTAGGTATGGTGGACACAAATGGCATAGTAGTTGGCTCAAGGATTTTGGATGCATGAGAAGTATTCCCTCTCGATACAAGGTCTAGGCTAGCAAGGTTATTTGAAGCAAACTCAAGGATGAACCGGTGCAGCAAAACTCACATAAAAGACATATTGTAAACATTATAAGACTCTACACCGTCTTCCTTGTTGTTCAAAACTCAATACTAGATATTATCTAGACCTTAGAGACCAAATATGCAAATCAAATTTTAGCAAGCTCTATGTATTTCTTCATTAATGGGTGCAAAGCATATGATGCAAGAGCTTAAACATGAGCACAACAATTGCCAAGTATCACATTATCCAAGACATTTCACCAATTACTACATGTAGCATTTTCCAATTCCAACCATATAGCAATTTAACGAAGAAGAAACTTCGCCATGAATATTATGAGCTAAGAACACATGTGTTCATACGAACCAGCGGAGCGTGTCTCTCTCCCACACAAGGATGAACTTATTCAGAGAACTAAGATAACAAAACAAAAACAAAAATAAAAGCACACAGACAGCTCAAGTAAAATACATAAGATGTGACCGAATAAAAATATAGTTTCACTAGAAGAAACCTGATAGGTTGTCGATGAAGAAGGGGATGCCTTGGGCATCCCCAAGCTTAGATGCTTGAGTCTTCTTGAAATATGCAGGGATGAACCACCGGGCATCCCCAAGCTTAGACCTTTCACTCTTCTCGATCACATTATATCACCCTCTTCTATTGACCCTTGAAAACTTCCTTCACACCAAACTTCAAGCAAACTCGTTAGAGGGTTAGTGCATAATCAAAAATTCACATGTTCAGAGGTGACACAATCATTCTTAACAATTCTGGACATTGCACAAAACTTCTGAAAGTTAATGGAACAAAGAAACTCATTCAACTTAACAAAAGCGGCAATGCGAAATAAAAGGCAGAATCTGTCAAAAACAGAACAGTCCGTAAAGACGAATTTTAAGATGGCACCAGACTTGCTCAAATGGAAAAACTCAAAACTAATGAAAGTTGCGTACATATCTGAGGATCACGCTCGTAAATTGGCAGATTTTTTCGAATTTTCTACAGAAACTAGTGCCCAGATTCGTTACAGACAGCAATGCTGTTTCTGCGCAGCGATCCCAAATATAACATCAACTTTGACATAGAAACTTTACTTGGCACAAAAACATGATAAGGAGAGGTTGCTACAGTAGTAAACAACTTCCAAGACACAAATATAAAACAAAGTACTGTAGCAAAATAACACATGGGTTATCTCCCAAGAAGTTCTTTCTTTATAGCGTAAGATGGGCTCAGCAGTTTTAATGATAATGCTCTCATAAGAAATAGTATTTGAAGCAAAAGAGAGCATCAAGAGGCAAATTCAAAACACATTTAAGTCTAACATGCTTCCTATGCATAGGAATCTTGTAAATAAACAAGTTCATGAAGAGCAAAGTAACAAGCATAGGAAGATAAAACAAGTGTAGCTTCAAAAATTTCAGCACATAGAGAGGCATTTTAGTAACATGAAAATTTTTACAACCATATTTTCCTCTCTCATAATAACTTTCAGTAGCATCATGAGCAAACTCAACAATATAACTATCACATAAAGCATTCTTATCATGAGTCTCATGCATAAAATAATTACTACTCCCAACATAAGCATAGTCATTCTTATTAATTGTAGTGGGAGCAAATTCAACAAAGTAGCTATCAAATATAGGAGGTATATTGTAATCATAATCAAATTTATCCTCCATAAGGTAACAAAAGACTACTATCATTATAATCATCATAAATAGGAGGCAAAGTATCATCAAAGTAAATTTTCTCCTCAATGCTTGGGGTACTAAAAATATCATGCTCATCAAAGCCAGCTTCCCCAAGCTTAGAATTTTCCATAGCATTAGCAACAATGGTGTTCAAAGCATTCATACTAATAACATTCCCATTATCATGCATATAAAGTTCCATGGGTTTTTTAATTCTTTCTTCAAACACATCATGTCTTAATTCAAGATAAAGTTCATAAAGATCTCTCATATTTTTGTTGTTTTCCATTATGCCTAACTAGTGTAAACAAGAAACAAAATGTCGCAATTGCAGAGTCTAAAGGAAATAGCTTGAGTACTTACAATGGCGCGGAAAATAGCTTAGTAGCGAGATCCGGAGTGTGAGTACCTTTTACCTTTCCTCCCGGCAACGGCGCCAGAAAATAGCTTGATGTCTACGTTCCCCTCCTTTCCTGTAGACGGTGTTGGGCCTCCAAGTGCAGAGGTTTGTAGAAACGACAAGTTTTCCCTTAAGTGGATCACCCAAGGTTTATCGAACTCGGGGAGGAAGAGGTCAAAGATATCCCTCTCATGCAACCCTGCAACCACAAAGCAAGAAGTCTCTTGTGTCCCCAACACACCAAATAGGTGCACTAGTTCGGCGAAGAGATAGTGAAATACAGGTGGTATGAATATATATGAGCAGTAGCAACGGTGCCAGAAAATAGCTTGCTGGCGTGTAGTTGATGGTGGTAGTTTTGCAGCAGTAGTAACACAGTAAAACATAAACAAGCGAGTAACTCAGCAGTATTTAGGAACAAGGCCTAGGGATTACACTTTCACTAGTGGACACTCTCAACATTGATCACATAACAGAATAGATAAATGCATACTCTACACTTTTGTTGGATGATGAACACATTGCGTAGGATTACACGAACCCTCAATGCCGGAGTTAACAAGCTCCACAATAATGCTCATATTTTAGTAACCTTTAGTGTAAGATAGATCAAAACGACTAAACCAAGTACTAGCATAGCATGCACACTGTCACCTTCATGCATATGTAGGAGGAATAGATCACATCAATATTATCATAGCAATAGTTAACTTCGCAATCTACAAGAGATCATGATCATAGCATAAACCAAGTACTAACACGGTGCACGCACTGTCACCTTTGCACACGGAGGAATAAAACTACTTTAATAACACATCACTAGAGTAGCACATAGATAAATTGTGATACAAACACATTGCAATCATCAAGAGATATAAATAAGCACTTCACTACGCTCTTCAACAATGAATAAGTACTTCGTGAAATATAGCCTAAGAGACCCACACGGTGCACACACTGTCACCTTTACACACGTGGGACAAGGAGTCTCCGGAGATCACATAAGTAAAACCCACTTGACTAGCATAATGACATCTAGATTGCAAGCATCATCATATGAATCTCAATCATGTAAGGCAGCTCATGAGATTATTGTATTGAAGTACATAGGAGAGATGAACCACATAGCTACCGGTACAGCCAGAGCCTCGATGGAGAACTACTCCTCTCATGGGAGCAGCAGCGGTGATGAAGATGGCGGTGGAGATGGCAGCGGTGTCGATGGAGAAGCCTTCCGGGGGCACTTCCGCTCGGCAGGGTGCCGGAACAGAGACTCCTGTCCCCCGGATCTTGGCTTCGCGATGACGGCGGCTCGGAACTTTTCTCGTATCGTGGCTCCTAGGGGTTTCGATGCGGGGGCTTTATATAGGCGAAGAGGCGGCGCGGGAGGGTCAACGAGGCGACGAGACCATAGGGTGGCGCGGCCGGGGCCTGGGCCGCGCCACCATGTCATCTGGGCCCACCAGGGCCCCCTGCGCGGCTCTCGGGTGTTGGATGCTTGGGCAAAATAGGAACACAGGCGTTGATTTCGTCCAATTAGAGAATATTTCGTTACTAGGATTTCTGAAACCAAAAACAGCAGAAAGGAACGGCACTTCGGCATCTTGTTAATAGGTTAGTTCAAAAATGCACAAATATGACATAAAGTGTGCATAAAACATGTAGGTATCATCAATAAAGTAGCATGGAACATAAGAAATTATCGATACGTTGGAGACGTATCGGTGGACTCCACCTCCTTGGGCCAAGAAAAGGGGAAAGGGAGAGTCCATGTCCCTCTAGGTTTCGTCCATAAGGCAGTTTTTCTGTTGGGGTCTTATTCGAAGACTTTGGGCAAACCCTTGGGGTTCCACCTATATAATGAGGAGGAGAGGGAGGGGGCAGCCCATGGCTTGGCCGCACTACCCCTGCCCCCTTGAGGCTTGCGCCCATGGCACCCCTCTCCCCAAACCCTAGCCTCCTCCTCCACATAATAACTCCCGCAGCGCATAGGCGAAGCCCTGCCGGAGTTCTCCACCACCGCCACCACGCCGTCGTGCTGCCGGGATTCCGAGGAGGATCTACTACTTCCGCTGCCCGCTGGAACGGGGAGAAGGACGTCGTCATCAACACCGAACGTGTGACCGAGTACGGAGGTGCTGCCCGATCGTGGCACCGTGATCAAGATCTTCTACGCGCTTTTGCAAGCGGCAAGTGATCGTCTACCGCAGCAATAAGAGCCTACTCTTATAGGCTTTGGAAATCTTCAAGGGTGAGTCTTGATCATCCCCTCGTTGCTCCCGTCTTCTAGATTGCATCTTGGCTTGGATTGCGTTCTCGCGGTAGGAAAATTTTTGTTTTCTATGCAACGAATCCCTACACGGCCACCAACCGAAGAAGCGCCAGGACGACACAAAGGAGCCCCGGTCACTGATCCGGTCTGACCGGCCTCACGACCGGGCTGTCCGGTCGTGGCCCGGTCAACCGGGTTTGTCGAGAAAAATGCTGAGGTGGCAAGTGGCAACAGGCAGATTTTGAAGAACACTATAAATACCCCTTCTTCTACCTTGGAAGGGTTAGGCACTACACTACAAGTTGTTCTTGAGCTCCTTCTCTCATACTCCATTGTTAGAAACACCAAAAGCCTCAGATCTCCCTCCTCCTCCATCCAAACTCAAATCCCTCCGGGAAACGATAGAGGAGGACCCGATCTACCGTTCTACCAAGCCAAATCTTATTCCCCCTTGTATTCATCAAGAAGCTTGCTTCCTAGGGTTCTTTGGAAACCCTAGGTGGGCAAGAGGAGTCCGGAAGCATCCGGGCTGTGGATCTGCTCCGGGCAAGATTGTGAAGGTTTGAAGGCTACCTCAAAGTCTACCACAAGTGAGAGAGCTATTCCTTCATGGGATAGGCTCCGGAGAATAGGGTGAGCCTTCGTGGCGCGGGGCATCCTTCGTGGGACCTCCACTCCTCCAAACGTGACGTACCTTGTCGCAAAGCAAGGGAACACAGGAATACATCCTCGTCTCCGCGTGCTATCGGTTATCTCTAACCGAACTCCTTACTTGTGATTTAACTGCTGTGAGAGCCTTCGTGCTCGAGTTAGTTGTATCCTCATATAGGTTGCTTCACCTAGTTTGCATTAGGCTCACCTTTATATTCCGCAAAGCCTAATATTGCAAAGAAAGAATTAAAATCTGTAGAAACATATTCACCCCCCCTCTAGGTTTACCATCTCTATACTTTCAACCTGGTGGGCCTAGAAGCCTCAAAGGCGGACGTGCAACTTGACCACACAATGTCCGCATGGATGCATTTGTGGCCCAAATAATGCATCCGCGCGGATAGCCCGACTACTATGCGTCGGGTCGTTGAGCTCGTTGCGGACTTAAATTTTGACCGCCGACGCAAACGATTACTTTTCATCCGTTTGTACCAAGCCCCGTTGGATAGACGGATTGTACACACCGACCATATGGCATGACCCACACCCTGGTCGTGTATAGGACTCGGCCCATTTCCGTTTTTCTTTTTGTTTTGTTTTCTATTTACTTTCTTTTTTGTTTCTTTTTTTTCTTTTTCCTTCTTTTCAAATTCATAAAAAGTTCAAATTTAAAGAATGTTCAAATTTGAAAACTGCTCAAACTTTAAAACTGTTCAAAAGTTGAAAAATATTTAAATTGGAAAAATATATAAATTCGAAAATATTAATAAAATTGTTCAAAAGTTTTTATTTTTTTAAAAAAATATTCAATTTGAAATTATGTTCATACTCGAAACTTGTTCAACTTTTAAAAAATCAGGTTTTGAAAAAATATCATATTATAAAAGTTCAAGTTTTAAAAACACAATAAACAGAAATCAGCAGAAAAAAAAGAAAAAAAAATAGGTAAAGAAACAAACACTGGGGCGGCGTTGTGCGGCATGTGCTATATACTTTGCCCTAAGATCCTACTACGGTATTGTTTCGTGAACTCGTTGGTTCATGACACGGAAACGAGACGGGTCCGAGTCTCGTCCAAAAACATTTATTTTCTGTTTTGTCAAAAAAAAAAAGTGTTCACGGACCTGGACTCCCTATCGAGTTCGGACCCAACCTACCTATATATATATACATAGATGCAGTACATACCTATGCTGGACACAAGACGGGCGATCCAGATCTTGTCATCTTGATCAAGCATATACCTATATCGATCGACCGATGGCGTCGTCCTCGTCGTCAGTTCCGCCATGCTCTGACCTCCCGGCGGACATCCTAGCCCTCGTCATCGACCGCCTAGGCTGCACCCCAGCTGACCACCACCGGAGACGCCGCCGCTTCTGCTTCTCAATGGTGTGGTCTCAGATCCTACACTGGGATATCCCTTTCGACCGTGCCGGCCTCGAGGCCATGTGCCATGCCCGGCAGCGCGCACTCTCCGCCGACCGCGCTCGCTTCCGCGCGGTGTGCCGTTCGTGGCTTCTGGCTATGCGCCACCACGGCGCGGCGACGCGGCTGCTGCCATGGGTCGTCTTCTCTGATGGCTCGTTTTTGGTACCGTTCGATGATGACGACGGGCACCGCCCACTACCTACTTTGCCGGAGAATGCGAGGTGCATCGGCTCCACCGACGACTGGCTCGCCCTTGACTGCACCGATGAACAGAAGGCGCATGCTTACTTCCTGCACAATCCTTTCTCCGACACCACGGTGCCGCTACCGGAGTTGAACGCCGTTATCGGCAACGTTTCCGAGCTCTTTGAGGTCCGCAAAGTGCTCATGCGTTCAGGCCCTCATGATGTCGTTGCTGTCCTGACGAATAACTGGAATCATCCCCTCATCTTGGTCCAGCCAGGGAAGGGCGTGTGGCTGCCTGAGCCACAAAAGGCTCCTTTCATCTATATCATGGACGTTGCATTTCTTGGAGACAAACTCTACGGGATCACCCACACCAAGGACCTCGTCTGCCTCGGTATCGGTTTTGATGGCGATGGCGTACCCAGCGTTACCAGTATCGAGCGACTCATCAGGTGCCCACCCTCCCGAAGGTACCATCTCCATGTATGGAGGGAGGATGATGATGATAACTCCGAGCTCAACAACGATAATGTTGGCGATATAGATGAGGATGGCATGGACTACATCGATAAGGAACAAACACAAGAGGAGAATGAAGAGGAATGTGCATTAGATGAACTTAGGGATAAAACTGGTGACGACAAGGTTCTCGAGGGTATAGTCTACATGAAAGATACTGCAGTGTCACATGAATCAGAGGATTTCATTATTGTCATTTGGTACTTGGTCCAGTCACGTGGAAAGTTACTCATGGTCAGAAGACACTTGCTGGTGCCCAAAGAAGAAGGCATCAACCGCACTCGCAAGGTAGAGGTTTTTGAAGCTTCTGTTCGCAAAGGTGTGTGGGTGTCAGTTTTAGATGGACTTGATGGTCAAGCGCTTTTCATTAGCAAACGCTGCTGCAAGTCAATTTCTGCCTATGCTTATGTGGAAAAGGATACTATCTATTTTGCCGACACAGGCGAGATATTCAATATCAAATCGCGGACTATGAGCAAACCACAGAGGGGCGTCCATCACTGGCAGTCAACGTGGATGTTTTCCCCGGATCTTGTGGTGTAATAATCATGTAGAAATATAGAGTTACTTGTGTTTTTATCTATCAAACACTCTCGGCTCAATTCATACCTAGATGGAGTCATTTGTGTTTTTATCTCTCAAATAGTTTTAACATATATCTAATGAATCATTCATCCTGAGCCGGCGATGAGTTATTTATTGCAGAATTGAACTCTATGCATGACATATTGAGTAACAGTAAAACGTACCTACCTAGGAGTCACCACAGCGTTTTCGCGTTCTAAACCGTCGGATTTGTTTATCTAACGGTCTACAGTTGGCACACCTTTACTTCGCGTTAAAAAGGCCCCTTCCGTTTTAGGGCCGCTACTCCCAACGTCCAGTTACACTGCTCCAGGTTTCTTGGGCCCAAAACGTTCAAATGGGCTTAGGGGTTAGGGTTAGGCATCGTTCCCTCTTTCCGCGTAGCTGTTCGTCTGGCTACGCCGCTGTTCCTCTCTTCCGCCTGCGCCGCGTCTCTCCCCTCCCCGTTGTTGCGTCCAGCCGCGAGAGCAAGCAAGGCGGTGACATTCGGAAATTGATTGGCAGACTGCTCGATCCCAAGTTCCCAACCAGACGCCGAGAATAGAGCTGCAACTACACCACCGATGGGGGCCAGGCCGGTGGCCACCATGAACATGGATGTGGCTGACCTCCCTCTGTTCTCTTGTCTCCAATCTCCTGACCACCAGCTATTCACTTGCTGCGGGCATCGACTTTTGCCTCGCCACGACACTAGGAAACCTCTGCCACTTCTGCTTCCATCCGTCATGCTCGTGAACAGGAGTTGGTGAGCTCATGTGCAACGCCTTCCTATTCTTCCTCTTGGTTGATGTATCTGATATCCACTATTTCGATTCTTGAATCATATTTGCACTTCTTTTTGTAGATCAGGCTTCATAGTATATGTGAATTCCCTGGCTTGCACCAGCCCTATTTGAAGGAGATTAAAGACTAGCAGGGATTCAATCCTCAAATATTCAAATGCAGCTCACTACGTGTAAGAAAAGAAAACAGTGATGACTGTATTAGTTACAATACATACACGCCCAGGTGAAGCTTTTGAATCCTAAGCTATTCCAATCCATTTTTATTTGCGTCATTTTCTAAAGTTGCTTCATGGGCAGATGATAGTAAAACAAATCCCAGTTATTTGCTTCTTACCAGTGTGAATATATATGATACATCTGCAATAGCAACATTATGTGACTCAATTTTGTTAAGATTGACACTTGCAGGTCTCCCTTGTCGTTCTGAATAAAAGTAACCCGTAGAGATTCACACGTTTTGGACGTATGGTCAAACTGCATTTATTCAGTTCCGAGCTCATCCTTCCCATAATACTACCCTTCACAGCATCACGGGTATTCATTTTCTTAGACCATCCAGTTTTACTGATAAGTGATCAAGTTCGTTACTTAAGAAAATGGATTTTGCATTGAGAAGTGGCCTTCAGTCAGGTACATATCTACACATGCTGATGTATTTGTTTGCACACACACTTGGTTCATTCCCCTGTCTGATTAAATGCCATATCTACTGTATAGGTCCTACAAAGAAAGGTTTATTTAATGTCTGTTTAGTGCTACTTCACGGGTATGCTTGATCGAGCGACTTTTTGAACAACTTAGATAATTTGTAGGAGATAAGTATAAAAAAATACATCAGTCAAAAAAATTATTTTACTTGAGATTTAAGAAAGTGAATTTAGGTGGTGCTCATAGGTGAGCTTTCCATTTACCATCAAGACAAATATATATTATGGATAATGTCCACCACTGCACCATGGACTACATTCTCCAATTGTATATGATGCCATCAACTCTAGGATTTGTGCCATCAATGATAGGATTTGTTCCATCAATGCTCCTTATGCTTCCAAATATCTATATGGAAGGTTATACCAGCTTCTTATCTTTTTATAATACAATATGCACAGAGATATTGTGGCAAAATACAAATGTATGACATGAAACTGCTATTATGCCGGTCACATTATAGCATGGTTGGAAGATATGAAAGGAGTGTCCCGGTAAGCCCTCTTCCTATTGTCTATTGTCTATAGATGAAATCCCATGGATTTTGAGTGATTGTAGCATTGAATTGTGCTATTTTATTATAATAGATATATGAAGATGGACTTATTATAATACGTCATGTTACTCATATGTGTACCTGTGTGGAAGCTGAACTTTATTATAGTGCTTCATGTTTCTTCTATATGTAGCTGTGCGGAATGCCCAACTTTTATCTCACTGGCTGTTATCTGTGTGGCTATGTGGAGTGACCTTGGTCTAGCATCACATTTATTCTACTTGTTGAATCTATGACTCAAAAAAATCATGTGCTGGTTTTGTCGTAAACACATGTGCTGTTAGGTTAGGTATGTATTTTGTGGCATTTGTGTGTGTGAAATAATCATGTCATCCGCTCCAATAAGTAACAACTTAGTGATATTAACAAACTCTGTCCAGCAATATTATGTGATACTCGTTCAACTATTCAGGGAAAAAACTAAACTGGAGTTTTGACATATTTAGATACACAACTTTGATTAGATACCATCAATTCTTTGCTGTTTAGATAAACACCTTTAATTAGCTCGAAGGTTCTTCATCGATTATTTCATCGCGAATATTTAAACTGGAGTTAACATGACCATGTAGTATAACTGAGTTTTTTAGCTATGACATATAATCATTAGAATACGTGATCTATGTAAGCCAAGTGTAATTTCTCGCATTTATGCAGGAAAACGATGCTCTGATGAAATTATTGACATCGGAATCTCAAGAGGATGTGGTGAAGAGGAGGGTAGAGAAGAAGGCCATGGTGTTCGGCCAAGATGTAACTTCGGATGGACCAACTGAGACCGGTGACAAAACATAAGTCAATCCAGTTTCAAAGTTGCCCCTTCATTAGTTTATAAGCTCGATGACCAATTGGTGATCCCATTGACCAAAAGTGTGGAGGTTGAGTACCCTCTACATCGCCTTGATTGATCACAGTTTGAAAGCTTATTCACAGGATTAATGATTCATGGATTGATGCATGATCAAGGCTTCTATTGATTAATAAATGCTTTGAATGAGGGTGGGAATTCTGTTTTTGGTTGGATTGATTTTGACGCATGCTACTATTGTTGAACGATCATCTTGAATCATGCATGGTCCACCTTTTTACTTTGTGAATTGCGGAATTTCGTTCTCTACATCCATAATATTTTTCAGCTTTCTGAAATTTGGGGTATGTTACAAGAATGCATATTCAGGAGAACGGATAATATGGTGCCAATCAAGAGAGTTAACCGTGGAAGCAGATAAGTTATCAATGTCGGCAATCTTCCCTTTAGGTGTGTACATTGTAGAATTTGTTATGTTCGCAGTTGAGCTGAATATGGTATCCATACATGGTTTTCCAAGACTGTAATATTTTGGACTACTCTCACAGGATTTTGAGAACCAAAACAAGACCCAGATTTTATATTCTTCACTTTCCAACTTCTTGCAAGTATATAATGAGCTGGTCAAAATCTTTTGTAATTTCAGCGTCTTTACCGTTTTTCAAAAAAAAAAATTGAAAATGCCCAAATGTTTATAAACCATATCTACTATTTCCTTAAATATGGACGAGCGCAGCAACGCGCGCTTTTATGGTCTAGTTATTTCTATAAACTAGATGAAACCCACGCGTTGCTGCAGATATGCTTAAATATGTCAGACAGTGTACATAGCTGATGATTTTGCTTCTATACACTCCATTGTACATCTGAACCAATCACTAACTTGTTGATTATGTCCTCCCATGAAACACCAAACTATGTGCTCTGCTCCATTAAAAGCACACAGTAGCGAGAGTCCTGTTTAATTTTCATTTCTCCAATCCCCGCACTTGAACAAACAAAAATAGAGAATAACACGTTAATTTGAGAATTCTATTTTAACATCTGAACAATTGACTCCTCTGGTGATCTGACTTTTGATAGTAGGGAAACTACAGACATACATTTCTCTAAAAAGGTAAAAGCTTCAAAATAAATTGTGGAAATGTAGAAATTTTGGTTAGCTGCAAACTGAGCAAGTCACAATAAAGTAGTATACAATACTGTATTTTTTGATGAGTGCCTAGAGTTGTTGGTCTGCTGAAATTCAAGGGGAAAGAACAAACAAAATTGTGCATTCATTCATATACAATAGGAATCCATAATTTCTTGTAGTAATGTCGAACTTTAGGTAGCGTAAGCGATTGAGTTATAGACAAATATTTATAGTAGAGAACAACAAACATTATCTCAAGACACTCTGTGTATTAATTGGAGTCATGGTGATTGAAAATATAAGCATATATAGCTTTTTCCTTGGTCATGAAAAATGATGAGAGGGATCTTTCGGAAAGTATAGTTTTATTGTGTAGGGCATCGTGAGAAATTGAAACTTTTGCTCACGCAATATCGAACAAAATGATATATATACACAGAAGTGAAGCTAGAACGTCTTTTGATTGGGTTCATTGCTTTGTAATACTAGGTTCAAAGTATGAATAAGCACTAAATATGTAGTGATTATAAAGAGACTAATCAAATTTTATTGGGCTCATGTGAACGCAATGGTTACATGTCGGCTCCGCCACAATGAAATGTATATGAAATAAAATGGAGCTGGTAGTGCTGTTCTCGGCGGCCACCGGAGTTGCTACCATGCCACATTGGTGCTGCTACCATCTACCATCGGCGTTGCTGCAAGCGCCATCATGCTGGTGCTGCATCAGTAACGCTGCATCGGGTTCTATGGCGACAGTCGTGGCCGACGGAGGAGCAACACCTGCGTGCATAGACTGGGGGAGGCAGAGCGCTGAGGACGGATGCGCAGCGGGAGGAGGGCTGTTGTGCCAGTGACCACACGGTCGCTTCTCCGGCGTCGCCACCATGGGGCTCTTCGGCGACGCCACAACGGAGGACCATCAATAGAGTTGTTGCTGGTGCGAGTGGCCAGAGTCCTGTGAGAAACTGAGAACAGCGCTGCAAGATCCCACCTGTTGTTGTGTTTTTCTTTCTTTCGTTCTTTTTGCGGGAAAGGTTGACCCAAAGTGAACGTATACGGTGGCTAAATTATATGGTTGGCGACCCGAGTATCAGGGATTTGATCCGGGTCCACAAAGGTGTTTGCTTGACTGCGTGCAGCGAGCTTCACGAAGAGGTAACTAGCTGAGGCGCTGGCTCAATGTCGTGCGGTTTGTTTGTCGGTGATGAAGGTTTCGACAAGATAATGGTGGTCGAACTGCCTTTTGCTGGTCCAACGGTGGCGGTCACCGAAATTGGATTGGAGCATCGTGGGCGTGGTAATCCAGGGTATTAAGCTTCTTTAGACTAGATTTTTTCCGCTTTCGATCGGTCATATTCGTCGTCACTCGTCATTGTAATGAATCGGCTCACATTCTTGCTCGCGTGCGCATCCGTAAAACTCTTTGTAATGATTTGTTATGATTATCAATAAAGTGGCCGATTTCCTAAAGAAAAAAACTCCAATTCCCGTTGTGTAATTAACGAAATCCCCAGTTCCGCTTCTATCTACAGCTGGCAGCCTGAAAAGAAAACAACAACAGAGAGAAATAGCTGCCTGAGAACGAGGCTATGTCGCTATGACTAGTGGGTCCAATCATTGTGGGACCTACAAGCAGTCAGAGAGGGTAGAACCAGCCCAGCGAATAGGACGACACTGCCCGGTGCGGCCAAGATACTTCTGGGGCCCAGCAGTCAGCGTCCATAGCCGAAGATCGAGCGAGCCGCATTTATCACCAGCCGGCGCACCGTCCTCCGCCTTCGCTTCCGCCCACCTTTCTCCACGCGACGATGGCGGCGCAGATGATCATTCGGGCGTCCGGCCGGGTCTCCGCCGTCGCCGCGCTCAAGGTGGAGGTGGCCGGCGCCGGCGCCACGCACGGCGCCTTCCGCGCGCTCGCCGTCGCGTGCGGGGCGCTTGGGTTCGTGGGGGGCGCCGCCTACCTCTGCTACTCCAGGGGCGTCGGCTTCACCAAGTACCTCCTGTCCCCCGCTACTACGTCCAAGGCGCCTCGACACGACCGTCAAAGGTAGGTAGGGCTCGATTCGGTTCGGGTACGACTGCTTGACTGCTTGATTCGGGGTTTAGGGTTTCTGCGCTGGAGGTTCGATTTCGTGGGTTTCGACAGGGTTTGATTCGGAATCTTCCCCCGCACTCACTGATGCCCTCCTCGCAGGGCCAACGCGCAAAAGGCGGAGTGGAGAGGAACGCGTCTCCTCTGTACACGGGAGATCCGACGCTTGACCAGACATTAGGACGGGTTACTTACAGACAGGTGAGCATCTCCATTTCCGATCCACCTCAGTCTGATTGGTTCCATGTATTTGTCGAGCGCGTTGCTTGTGTAACCACAGTGCTTTGCATGTCTGGTTAAATTCATTCTGTAAAAAGGTGGTAGCTAGATGCCTATCTGGCTCTCTGGGCTGACCATCGTGTTCTGCACCTGTATCTGTGCTCGATCGTTTGAGATGATCATATCTGTTTGTCTCTGGCCATAACAAATTGTTGTTAAGTCAAGTATGGGACGTTCGGGCACACCTTCTCGTGTTCTTCAGCCCTTTCCATGTTTGGTTAAAATTCGTTCTGCCTATTTGGCTCTCTGATCTGATCATCTTGTTCTGCACCTGTATCCATGCTTGTTTAAAATGGTCATACGAGTGTGTCTTGTGTCTACTCCAGTAAACTTATAATTGGCTTGTTCACAAATTGTTTTGTGGACATCTCAGCTACAGGTTAGAAGGCATGTGTGAACGAGTAGCCTCAGTTTTGCACAAGACACTGTTGCTAGTATATGCATAACCCATCTATGTAGTCAAATCATGGTCTATCTAAAACATGACTGACTTCACAAGTTAAGAGTAACATGACCTTAAGTATGGGGCCTGTATTCTGCGATCTTTGCTGATTGTTTCCAGATTGCACATCGCATTGGTTCTAAACAATTTCGAGACTAGCTTATGAGTTGAATAGTGCAATGGTTTGGGATGGTACTGAATGATCTGTCCGCTTCTAGACAATGAACAAAGTGCGTCATTTTGTTTTAATTTTTTTTTTGCTGAACAATTTTACTACTCCTGCATTTTTATGGGTCACTTGTTTATGGCTGGAAACTATTGTTTATATTTGTTGTCTCATCTTTCCTACGGAGTACATTTTCATGTTGAAGAAGGGCTAATAATTACCAACTTAGTTGTAATCTCACTGTCCAATGTCAATTTCGAAGCATATCCTGATAACACATTTTTTTTTGGTTTTCTTCTTTGAGCTTATCTGTTTTTGTCCCTGCCCATAACAAATTGTTGTTAAGTGTAGTATTGGACATTCGGGCACACCTTCTCGTGTTCTTCTTTCTGGTAGTAGTTAATCTTCTGGGTGCATCCGTACTTGGAGTTAGAGCAAGGAACAATGACGGATTCCATGAGATGTTCCATCCCTAAACAGTGCTTGCAGGTAGTTTCGGCAGAGCTTAAGTGGCACTTGTTCCGCACGAGCTTGGGAGGGCAAACCGAGCATGCAAAATGCCCCACAGAACACTGGAATAGGAAGAAGAATAATTAACAGGGTCAGAATAACTTTTAATGAAAGTTAAAGAACTATGTAGTAACATGACAAGTTAGTACCCCTCAAAATTATCTCTGGTTATCCCTGGTGATAACAAATTGTTGTTAAGTCATGTATGTGTGCTTAGAACTTAAGCTGAACCTTAACCATTTCCAATTTTGATATGGTGCCTGATTTATATTGTGTAAAAGGAAAGATGCTTTACTGCTATCTTTGGTTGTACACGTTAGTTCAGGCATTCTGCATGGGTTTCTCTCCGAGTTGATCACTTCATTCTGCATGTGTATGATTTTAAACGTCAGTGTCGTCCCATGTATTTAGCTGAACCACTTTCAAAGTTCTGGTCATGTATTACTTTGTAATCATGCTTGCTTCATTTTGCAATAATTCATTAAGCTACTCACATCTTGTACTTGTGTTCAGATTATGGTAGTACAATGTCTATTGTCGGTGTACGTACTTTTTTTTTTTGCTCAAACAAAGAATTGAAGAATTTTCAGTAGTGCTGACTGCTGGAGATATGTTTGGCTTGATATCGTAGCTACATCATGTGTCTAGATCATCGTGGTTTCGATGCCATATAGCTGTCCAATTGTTTTTTAACCGCCCCTTGTTTCTTTGCAGGTTTTGCACAGAGGTTCGGAGTAACTACTGATGGGATTAGTTTTTCACTAAGATGTATGGGGATAGTTTCGTGTGACGGATTGAGGGTTAATGAAGACATAGAGGAGGCCTAGTACTGTTGATAGTGTGCCCTTTACACTACGCATCTATTATCTGTTTTGTCATTTGTGCGTACAAGTACTTGATTCCTGGGGATGCTGTCTATTATCCTCATGTCTCTGTTTCTACAAGTACTTGATTCCTAGGGATGCTGTCTATTATCCCTAAGGCATATGATAAAACTTGGTCCTATGTGATATATGTTTGATGGGTATGGTCATCCTTATTTTGCAGTGTGAAAGCTCTTAGCAAGCACACTAAGGTGGTGGACTTAAGATGGCATATATGACATGTATTCATTGACAATAGTTGTTTATACTTGTGAAGTGTTACATTTTAGCAAGTGTCAGTGATTTTTAAATTGCGCCGAGCCTTCAAGCTGGCTTGCAAGCTCTATCGAGCCTTTATCGGAAGGTTTAGGCTTGAGTTGTCTAACCTTAGCTGAGCGTGAGGCGAGCCTTGAGCTTTGTGTCCAAGTTCACCCCTACACGAGAGTCGCCACTAGCCATAGGAACATGGAACGTCACGTCGACTGCGATGACGGCGGCACAACAGGTCGCACTCCCATGGCAAAGGTAGAGTAGGCAAACAAGCCATATGCTTTGTCTACTACTGATGTCGATATGTCACCTGTAGCTGTAGGTACACCTCGGCGTAATACAGTGCATGTTCTTGGCCGAAGCAGCTCACGAGGGGCGTGAAAAACAATAAAGCCGATATGCAGCGCACATGCACGGGTACTTCCCCTGCTTAGACTTTCTTGTCCTCGCTCGCTCGCGATGGCACCGTCATGCACAGCGGCCGGGAAGTGAATCCCAGTGTAGGATTGACTTGCGACCATGGCCGTGGACCCCGAGTATGGTGGCACGGCTGGGCGCACCTTGGGGTCTGCATGCCCCTTGGCTCGCATGGTTGAGCTGCGTTCTTGCATTAACCGGTTTTCAAAACATCATTGGGACAGACCCTGGAGGAACGTTTGGAATGGCAGTTTCTCCGGGGCCAGGCCCGTTGCGGCCAGAAGGTTGCACGTGTAGGGAAGGGAGGTGGAGACGCCGCGTCCCTTCGGAAACATGCGCCATAATTAGCCTCACTGCTCCCTTGTCCTTCCTCTCACTCGCGACCGCACTCTCACCTCCCCAAAACTGTCACATCACTCGGCGATTCCTCTCCCAGCGACCAATCCGCCGGACCGACGCACGGAGGAGCACCGCTACCGGAGGAGGAGACCTTGGCGACCAGCACCTCGACATCGGCCGCAATCGGCTCTGCAGTCTTCATCGGCATCCCGACTTCGCCCGCGATCTCGAGCTCGTCCTCAGCCGGAACAATGGCGATAACGACCTCTCCTTCTTACCTTCGTACTCGTTCTGGCAGAACATGTCATTCTCGGACATTTCCGACGACATGCCCATTAGATCTGCTAAGGTTTCCGTTAGGATAGCGGTCGGAGTGACGTTTTGCAAGGTGTTCGTCCCCATTTCTTGCTGTTCTTGTCCAGTTCTTGCATTTCACAGTCTCGATTTGCTTAGATCTGTTAATATAGTATCGGATTGCGGTAGATCCTTCCTAGACCGGGCTTTAGATTGCTGAAACCGGGCTTTAGATTGCTGAAACTGGCATAGAGGCGAAGGTTTTTTTGTGTTCGGGTTTACCATGTTGTCATTGTTGTGCGAAAGGTTGAGCCGAGTCGCGCTAGTTTGTTCAGACGCAAGAGGAGTGGGAGGACTTGAAGAAGGAAGTTGCAATGCTAAAGAACATGCAGAGAACACAAGCACAAGTGATGAGGGCTAAGAAACAGGAATGAGAGGCAAAAACAGCCTTTGGAGGCTGAGAAGAGAAAGCTAGAGTATGACATATACGATCTGCTTCAAGTGAACTTTGCAATCAAGGACAAGCTCAAGAGGATCAGGGCTACTTGTGACGAGTGATGAATGTGATGTAGATGTACTGTATTAGAATTTGTAATGTGGCCTAAGTACAATTTGTAATGTACCCTAAGTACCACTCGTAATGTACTCAATTGAAGTGTTAATTGTGTTGTTTCTTGATTGAACTAGGCCAATGATTATAACCTGGGATCATAGTATGAGGAGATGATTGATCAGAACCTATGGCATGACTTAACATGACCAAGTCATTGGTTCTGTTCAAACATCTCCTACATATGTCCTCATTGTATGAGGCCTCTGATACCCTGCTTTGCATGTTTCTGCTTCTTCAATTCTGCATTGGCCAATGATTCAACAAAGACACAATGGAAGGCTAGGTGGTGGCCTCAAACTTAGTCATGTGTGCCACAGTCGTTGCACACTACACTTAGTTTGTGGCCACTCCCTATGCCTGCCGTGTGAGCAAATGTATGAGGCCTTACTAATGTTATCAATGTCCATTTTCATCTACACTACTTGTGAGTAGGCACACCTCTAATTGCTTGTGTTCTTCTGGCAGACTGAGAAGATCATGCTTGGGTCACCTGTTGAGGTTCCCGGCGAGGGACCGACGAAGAAGCGTAGTGGAAGGCCGGCTAAGGTCGGCCACTTCCACGACGAGCCAGGGCCGGACCACTTCCTCAAAATCATCTCCAAGCCCACCTTCGGTCGGCTCATGATCCCTAAAGCTTTCGTCAAGTGGTTCGGAGAAATCCTTTCCAACATCATCGTCACCACCAACACCGGATGCAACTGGAGGATGACTACGAGGAGAGAAGGCGATGACGCATTCATCGACCAGGCATGGACGGCCTTCGCCGTCGCCCATCAGCTCAAGGTAGGCTACTTCGTCACCTTCAGAAGGGTGTCCTCCTTGGAGTACAGTGTGGTCATCTTCGACCACACCTGCACTGAGGTGGTGAGAAGGTGCCCGTACCATGGCGATGACACCAGGTGCGTCGTCTCCGAGCACCATGTATGAAGCTAACCTGGTACCATGTCCTGTCTAGTTGTTGGTCATGTGTAGTGTTGAACTATGATCCTGTCTGCCGTGTCCAGAACTATGATCGTGTCTGAAAAAAGTTGTGTCGTGAACTTGTGTTGTTTATGATTACTACTAAGTTATCTGTCCTATATGATTGTGTTCTTACTTGTCTGTTGATCGCTGGTAACCTCACCACTGAAGGGAAGAGGTTACCAGAACCGGATTATGGGTTGCAACCAAACAGCAGGTGTCGGGGGGATGGCCCCGGTAGGCCAAGACTATGGCAAATTGGCCATGTTTAAGCATTGATCTACCGGATTAATGATTAAACCGGATGCTCTAGGTTGAGTAAGTACGAACCGGTATACCAGGAGGGGTATGTCGGAGCTCGGTAAACATGCGAGTAAGGCAAAGATGCCGGAGCTCTAAGGTAGGCATACCGGAGAACCAGCACAGGCTCAACTGTAGCATGTCGGAATTCCAGTCAAAGATTCCATCAAGGACCAAGGGCACTTTATGAGCGAAGCACCTCAGCTTTAATCGAAGTTGTGACGCCAAAGAAGCTGATGACGTAAAAGAAGCCGGAGGAGGCCCTCATCTCCTGTTTAAAGACGATAACGGTGCCATCTGGAGCCAAAGTAGCTTAGCTCACCAAAGATGCCATTAGGGTTTCTTCCCTTGTAAGCCACCCTCTCCCCTATATAAGGAGAGGGGGCAACCCCTTGTGCGGGACGATCAACACTAGGATAGAGGTGCTCACCTTGTAGTCCGTACCATCTTCAACCTCTGGCCATTTTGGCCAAGTTCATCAATACAAGATCCTGACGGGTCTTATCACCGTCGCCGGCGAGCGCGTAGTGTCCGGCCTCGTCCAGCGCCTCGTCAACGACAATGCCGACTGCTTCGCCAACGGCGGCCGCTTCCCCAAGAACAGCCGCATCATCGAGTTCGGTGCGCACCGTGTCTACCTCGGCACAGTGCCTGTGCTCTAGTACCTGCTTGTGACGATAAAGCACACGTCCGTTGGGCACCCCAAGAGGAAGGTATGATGAGTACAACGGCGAGTTTTCCCTCCGTAAGAAACCAAGGTTATCGAACCAGTAGGAGATGAAGATCACGTGAAGGTTGTTGGTGAAGGAGTGTAGTGCGGCGCAACACCAGGGATTCGGTGCCAACGTGGAACCTACACAACACAATCAAACTACTTTGCCCCAACTTAATTGAGGTTGTCAATCTCACCGGCTTGCTGAAAACAAAGGATTAAACGTAAGGTGTGGAAAATGATGTTTGCAGAAAATAAAAGAAAACAATGATTGCAGTAGGTTGTATTTCAGATGTAAAAGAATGGACCGGGGTCCACAGTTCACTAGTGGTGTCTCTCCAATAAGATAAATAGCATGTTGGGTAAACAAATTACAGTTGTGCAATTTAAAAATAGAAAGGGCATAACAATGCACATACATATCATGATGACTACTATGAGATTTACTTAGGGCATTACGACAAAGAACATAGACCGCCATCCAGCATGCATCTATGCCTAAAAGTCCACCTTCGGGTTAGCATCCGCACCCCTTCCAGTATTAAGTTGCAAACAACAAACAATTGCATTAAGTATTGTGCGTAATGTAAACAATACAAATATCCTTAGACAAAACATTGATGTTTTATCCCTAGTGGCAACAACACATCCACAACCTTAGGTGTTGCTGTCACTCCCCCAGATTCAATGGAGACATGAACCCACTATCTAGCATAAATACTCCCTCTTGGAGTCACAAGTATCAACTTGGCCAGAGCCTCTACTAGCAACGGAGAGCATGCAAGATCATAAATAACACATATATGATAGATCAATAATCAACTTGACATAGTATTCCATATTCATCGGATCCCAACAAACACAACATGTAGTATTACAAATAGATGATCTTGATCATGATAGGCAGCTCACAAGATCTAAACATGATGGCACAAGAGGAGAAGACAACCATCTAGCTACGCTATGGACCCGTAGTCCAAGGATGAACTACTCACGCATCTCCGGAGGCGGGCATGGTGATGTAGAGCCTCCGGATGATTCCCCTCCGGCAGGGTGCCGGAGGAGATCTTCTGAACCCCCGAGTTAGGGCTGACGGCGGCGTCTCGGAACTGTTCTCGTATTTTGGCTCTCCGTCCTAGGGTTTTCGCGACGAAGGAATAAATAGGCGAAGGCAGCGTCGGGAGCCGGGGGCTCCTCCCACATGTCGGCGCGGCCAAGGGCCCCACCGCGCCACCCTATGGGGTGGGCCCCTGTGCCCCTCCGACTCCTCTTCGATGTTCGAACACTCCGTGGAAAATAGGGTCGTGGGCTTTTGTTTCGTCCAATTCCGAGAATATTTGTAAACCAACTTTTCTGAAATCAAAAACAGCAGAAACAGGAACTGCACTGGCATCTTGTTAATAGGTTAGTCCCGGAAAATGCATAAAAACATTGTAAAGTATGACTAAAACATGTAGGTATTGTCATAAAACTAGCATGGAACATAAGACATTATAGATACGTTGGAGACGTATCAAGCATCCCCAAGCTTAGTTCCTACTCGCCGAGTAGGTAAACGATAAAAGAATAATTTCTGAAGTGACATGCTACCAACATAATCTTGATCAATACTATTGTAAAGCATATGAGATGAATGAAGTGACTCAAAGCAATGGTCTATAGTTTGCTAACAAAAAGATAATGACTAAACAACTGAATCATATAGCAAATTTTTTTCATGAATAGTACTTTCAAGACAGGCATAAAAAAGTCTTGCATAAGAGTTAACTCATAAAGCAATAGATTCTTAATACAAGGTTTTGAATCAACACAAAGGAAGATTTAAGTTTCAGCAATTGCTTTCAACTTCAACATGCATATCTCATGGATAATTGTCAACACAAAGTAATATAATAAGTGCAATAAGTAAGCATGTAAGAATCAACGCACACATTTGACACAAGTGTTTGCTTCTAAGATAGAAAGAAGTAGGTAAACTGACTCAACATAAAGTAAAAGAAAGGCCCTTCGCAGAGGGAAGCAGGGATTAAATCACGTGCTAGAGCTTTTCAAATTTTGAAATCATATAGAGAGCATAAAAATAAAGTTTTGAGATGTGTTTGTTGTTGTCAACAAATGGTAGTGGGCACTCTAAACCTCTTGTCAAACAGACTTTCAAAGAGCGGCTCCCATGAAGGACATTATCTCTACCAGCAAGGTAGATCATCCCTCTTCTATTTTGTTTACACATGTATTTTAGTTTTATTTATAGATGACACTCCTCCCAATCTTTTTCTTCCACAAGCCATGGCTAACCAAATCCTCGGGTGTCTTCCAACATTTCACATACCATGGAGGAGTGTCTATTGCAAAATTAAGTTGCTTACTGATAAATCAGGGCAAAACATGTGAAGAGAATTATTAATGAAAGTTAATTAATTGGGGCTGGGCACCCCGTTGCCAGCTCTTTTGCAAAATTATTGGATAAGCGGATGTATATGCCACTAGTCCATTGGTGAAAGTCTGCCCAACAAGATTGAAAGATAAAGGGATTTCTATTTTCGTGCCCCTGGTTCGTTAGTTGTACTCAGTTTTCCCCAGTCCCTTAGTTTTTCCTCAGTTTTCCCCTCCTCTAGTTTGAAACACGCACAAGTGCTGGAACGGCCGGTAGCCGTCAGGTCAGAGGCCTTGACCGTTAGTCTGACCGGGTGGGGCCGACAGGGGCAGCTCCTCCCGACCGTCTCGACGGGTAGGGTCAGGAGACACGTCGGAGCAGCCATCCATTTATCGCTGACGTGTGGGCCGTTTTATTTTTCATGATTTTATATGCGGTGCTGCCAATGACAAATGGGGCCGCTCTATAGGGCTGCCGCAGCCAATGACCAGTGGGGTCGTATATTTTTCAGAAAGACATATATTGCCGCTCGTGGCTGCAGCCAATGACCAGGGGTCGTCTATTTATTTAGGAAACTCATATATTGCCGCTCTGTGGGGCCTCCGCAGCCAATGACCAGTGGGGTCGTATATTTTTCAGTAAAAGACATATATTGCCGCTCTGTGGGGCTGCCGCAGCAATTGACCAGTGGGGTCGTCTATTTATTAAGAGAAACTCATATATTGCCGCTCTGGGGCCTCCGCAGCCAATGACCAGTGGGGTCGTCTATTTTTCAGAAAAGACATATATTGCCGCTCTGTGGGCTGCCGCAGCCAATGACCAGGTCGTCTATTTATTTAGAGAAACTCATATATTGCCGCTCTGTGGGGCCTCCGCAGCCAATGACCCGTGGGGTCGTCTATTTTTCGAAAAGACATATATTGCCGCTCTGTGGGCTGCCGCAGCCAATGACCAGTGGGGTCGTCTATTTATTTAGAGAAACTCATATATTGCCGCTCTGTGGGCCTCCGCAGCCAATGACCGTGGGGTCGTCTATTTTTCAGGAAAAGACATATATTGCCGCTCTGTGGGCTGCCGCAGCCAATGACCAGTGGGGTCGTCTATTTATTTAGAGAGAAAAAATCATATATTGCCGCTCTGATATATGTCTTTAGAGAATATCATAGAGAGAAGCAACAAGTTCGCTAATTAATTATTCTTAAGCTAGACCGGAGAAGCGCTGGCAGCTCGTTCCCCACCGTCGGACGGAGCAGCCATCCTCGTCGCGCCGCCGGCTCTGTCCCCCGGCGGCGTCGGACGAACTGCGGCGCTGCACGTCAACCACGGCTCCAGCACTTGTTTCGTCCGCACGCATTGTACCCACCGCAGGAAAGTCCGCCGCAAGCAGATCCGCCGCCCACGACGACCGGGATTTGTTCCGCGCACCAATTGGCATAGCTTGGTAAGACCTCCGCTTCTGCCTCCCCCGCCCCCTAATCGATTCGGTTCCCGTAATTTATTGGAGTTTGCAGGTACGAAATAGTCCTCAATGTCTCGTCGTAGCGGGTACACCGGCGAGGGTGGGGATTCGATCATGTCGTGGCCACGTTCTACTTCTCCTACCTCGTCGGAAGTGCAGGTATATAGCTTCAGCTCTCTGTACTACCGTTGAATTTGAAGTTCCGCCATGGCTTGTTGGGGTGATTTCAGTTGTTCTTTTTTCCATTATTGTTACAGTTAGCCAGGCAAGCCGATGATCCATGGTACATTGCATACCAAGATGAATCAACCCAGTGGTGTAGCCAGAGGATGGATTTGGAGGAGAAGGTGGCCAATTTAGGTGATGAATTGGCCCGTAAAAACCTGATGATATTCGAGCTGAAGCGTATTGTGGAGGAAGAAAAGAAGAATTCAGAGCTTATTCGCAAGGAGAAGTTGAGAGTTGAGACAGATCTTGCCGTATTTGATCAAGTGGTAGAAAATCTAGAACATGAACTTAAAGTGATGGGAGAGGAGAAAAGTAGATTCATCTGTGCAGTTTTATTAGGTGTCATCCCTGTCCTAGCAGTTATGTGGTTCTGGTAGACGATTTAGTATAGAATTGTTATTCAGTAGATGGCTCTAACCACTGTATTTTGTTGTGGCTCTAAGCACTGTATTTTGGTGTACAATTTCCTACTTGTGCTAAGTAATGCGCACGATAATTTTAGCATGCATGAACATTTTATAAAAGTGAAGGGATCCCAAAAGTGAATGCATGTACCAGCCTCCGGATCAAATACATATCAATATCTTCCCAATCAAGTTGGGATAGAATTCAAATCATACATACGGATGTACATGGACACATCAAGAACGTGAAGAAGCTTTTTTTGAGACGGAGGTAGTAGTTCAAACAATTTTATCCCAATTGGAAATTGAAAAATACAAATTTATAATAATTTATCCCAATTTGCGCCATCAAACGTTGAAGCGATGTTATCGGCGATGGCTTCAATGTTCGTGGCATCGATGACCATGTCGGAACCGCCGGTCTTGGTGTACTTCATCGCCGACGGATCTGCGAGGGTGGATCGGCGGCTTTGCGCGGTTGTAGACGATGGCTTCAATGTTCGTGGCATCGATGACCAGTGTCGGAACCGCCGCTGTCTTGGTGTACTTCACCAGCGACGGATCTGCGGAGGGCTGGATCGGCGGCTTTGCAGCGCGGTTGTAGACGATGGCTTCAATCGTCTTGGCATCGATTCGCACTCTCGGCACCGGAAGTGAGACATCAACGGCCTGGGTCTGCGCCGTCGAAGCGATGTTGTAGGCGATGGCTTCAATGTTCGTGGCATCGATGACCACTGTCGGCCGCCGTCTTGGTGTTCTTCATCATTCAACAGATCTGAGAATAGAATCGAAAGTGAGACAGAGAGAGACATTTCAACTATTTCTGACGGTTAGATCCTCACCGGCACTCTTAGATCCACGGCGCACGCACGGTTAGATGCACGCCGCCGCACGCACGGTTAGATCGCGCCGCCGCACGCACGGTTAGATCCGCGCCGCCGCACGCCGCCGCACGCACGGGTCACCCGCCGCACGCACGGTTAGATCCGCGCCGCCGCACGCACGGTTAGATCCGCGCCGCCGCACGCACGGTTAGATCCGCGCCGCCGCACGCCACCGCAAGCACGGTTAGATCCGCGCCGCCGCACGCCACCGCAAGCACGGTTAGATCTGCGCCGCCGCACGCACGGTTAGAGAGAGGAGGATGCGACTGGAATATGCGACTGCCAGGGTTGGTAGGTATGTGCTCTGCTCTTGTCTCCGTATGCGTCCATCGTGGTCCATAGATACAGGCCGTGAGTACAACCAATGATCGAACGGTGCAAGCGTTCGTTGAGCTTTCATCCAACCAAGATCCGTGTGACATACATCTCGACCAATCAGAGATCAGCCAGTGAGTACAAGTTAGGAAAACTGAGTAGAACTGAGAGGGGGAAAAGTGAGTAAATGTTTATCGGAAGGGCAAAACTGAGTATGACTGAGTAAGACAAGTGGGCCCGGAGGGGAAAACTGAGTAACACTAAGTAAAACAGGGGCACCCAAATAATAAACGGACTAAGGGAAATTGAAGCTTTTGGCATAAAAATTGTAAAATTGTGTTATTTGAACAATATATTACATTTTGGCCGACTAGATATTGTTTGCAACTCAAAGATACACAAGTGTGACGAATTTGGACTCATTTGGACAAAGTTTGTAAGCATAGTGGGTATTTGGGAGGTGTATTGAGCAGAAAGCCCTGCATCTTCATATCTAGTAGCTCATGGACTAGGAAGTGGTTTTGAAGCTTTTGGCATAAAAACTTCATATCTCTATATTTCCTTTTCCATTATTATTTCTCTAGGTTGTAGGTAACATAACAAGGCTCCATGGGAAGGTTCCACCATGTTTTGAATTATTTTGAATTGAACCCTAAAATGTTAAAACCCTAAAACCCTAAAACCCTAAAACCCTAAAATGATAAATGTGGCTTAAATGTGGCATACAAATTGTTCATACAAATTCAAATTGTTCAACACAAAGGCATCCCCAATACAAATTGTTCAACACAAAGGGATCCCCAATACAAAGGGAACCACAATACAAATTGTTCAACACAAAGGGATCCCCAATACAAATTGTTCAACACAAAGGGATCCCCAATACAAAGGGAACCACAATACAAATTGTTCATACAAATTCAAATTGTTCAACACAAAGGCATCCCCAATACAAATTGTTCAACACAAAGGGATCCCCAATACAAAGGGAACCCCAATACAAAGGGAACCCCAATACAAATTGTTCAACACAAAGGGATCCCCAATACAAAGGGAACCCCAATACAAATTGTTCATACAAATTCAAATTAGTTGTTCAGAATAAAATCTTTTTCTTGCTCCTGGTGTGACTCGCCGGGGCCACCACCTTACTCCGGGTAACCCTACCAGGGATATTACCGGTGTCTACCTTCCTTTTGCCCTCTTTCTTGTTCTTCTTCTTCTGCGAAGCTTCTGCTTTTTCTTCTGCCATGAGCTCTTCGAAGTGTGCATCACACATGGCCTTACAACTATCGAGGCAATCTCGATAATACTGTTCACTCTCCTCTGGACTCATCGGTTGAAGCCTTTCTACATCCATCTGTTCCCTCTGCTCTCGATCCATCGGTTCAATCTCCTCATGTTGAACTGCTGCTTCAATCTCCTCTGCATTTGCTGCTTCAATCTCCTCATGTTGAACTGCTGCTTCAATCTCCTCTGCATTTGCTGCTTCAATCTCCTCATGTTGAACTGCTTCAATCTCAAGTTGAATTGCTGCTTCATTCTCCTCTGCATTTTCTGCTCCCGCCTGATCTTCCATTCCAAAAGCCGGATCAACTCCATTTTTACAAAGCCTAGCAATGTGTCCAGGGATTCCACAATGTTTGCACTTACGTTTTCGAATCGGTGCACCACCCTCTGCACTAGCTCTGATACGTCTCCAACGTATCGATAATTTCTTATGTTCCATGTTACTTTATTGATGATACCTACATGTTTTATGCACATTATATGTCATATTTATGCATTTTCTGAACTAACCTATTAACAAGATGCCGAAGAGCCAGTTGCTGTTTTCTGCTGCTTTTGGTTTCAGAAATCCTAGTAAAGAAATATTCTCGGAATTTGACGAAACTTTCGCCCAG
The DNA here is from genome assembly GCA_030979885.1 of Lolium multiflorum. Taxonomy (NCBI): domain Eukaryota; kingdom Viridiplantae; phylum Streptophyta; class Magnoliopsida; order Poales; family Poaceae; genus Lolium; species Lolium multiflorum. Next base: position 50,882,545 of record CM061750.1, on the reverse strand, counting down.
GGTCCTATTTTGCACGAAGCTTCCGAAGACCGAAGACCTAACGAAGGGGCACAGGAGGCCGGGGTGGCCGGCGCGGCCCAAGCCCTGGCCGCGCCGACCTAGCCCCCGGGCCCCTCGTGTGGCCCCCGCGCTGACCCTCCGCCTACTTAAAGCTTCCGTCGCGAAACCCCCAGACGAGAGCCACGATACGGAAAACCATGAGACGCGCCGCCGCGAATCCCATCTCGGGGATTCTGGAGATCGCCTCCGGCACCCCGCCGGAGAGGGGATTCATCTCCCGGAGGACTCTACACCGCCATGGTCGCCTCCGGAGTGATGAGTGAGTAGTCCACCCCTGGACCATGGGTCCATAGCCTAGATGGTCGTCTTCTCCTTGTTGTGCTTCATTGTTAGATCTTGTGAGCTGCCTAACATGATCAAGATCATCTATATGTAATTCTATATGTTGTGTTTGTCGGGATCCGATGGATAGAGAGTACTATGATTATGGTGATTATCAATCTATTGTTCATGTGTTGTTTATGATCTTGCATGCTCTCCGTTATTAGTAGAGGCTCTGGCCAAGTTTTTACTCTTAACTCCAAGAGGGAGTATTTATGCTCGATAGTGGGTTCATGCCTCCATTGAATCGGGGACAGCACAAAGTTCTAAGGTTGTGGATGTGTTGTTGCCACTAGGGATAAAACATTGATGCTAGGTAATGATGTAGTTGTTGATTACATTACGCACCATACTTAATGCAATTGTCTTTGCTTTGCAACTTAATACCGGAGGGGGTTCGGATGATAACCTGAAGGTGGACTTTTTAGGCATAGATGCAGTTGGATGGCGGTCTATGTTCTTTGTCGTAATGCCTGATTAAATCTCACTATATTTACCATGTCATGTATATGCATTGTTATGCCTTTCTCTATTTGTCAATTGCCCGACTGTAATTTGTTCACCCAACACGCTTTTATCTTATGGGAGAGATACCTCTAGTGAACTGTGGACCCCGGTCCTATTCTTTACATAGCATACAATCTACAATTGTGTTTACTGTTTTCTTTGCAAACATCTTCCACTCGATACGTTTAATCCTTTGTTACAGCAAGCCGGTGAGATTGACAACCTCACTGTTTCGTTGGGACAAAGTACTTGGGTTGTGTTGTGCAGGTTCCTAGTTGGCGCCGGAATCCCCGGTGTTGCGCCGCATCACATTTCGCGACCATCAACCTTCAACGTGCTTCTTGGCTCCCTCCTGGTTCGATTAAACCTTGGTTTCTTTCTGAGGGAAAACTTGCTACTGTGCGCATCATACCTTCCTCTTGGGGTTCCCAACGAACGTGTGAGTTACACGCCATCAAGCTCTTTTTCTGGCGCCGTTGCCGGGGAGATCAAGACACGCTGCAAGGGGAGTCTCCACTTCTCAATCTCTTTACTTTGTTTTTGTCTTGCTTTATTTTATTTACTACTTTATTTGCTGCACTAAATCAAAATACAAAAAAATTAGTTGCTAGTTTTACTTTATTTACTGTCTTGCTCTCTATATCAAAAACACAAAAAAATTAGTTACTTGCATTTACTCTATCTAGTTTGCTTTATTGTCCTGCACTCTATATTTAAAATACAAAAAAATTTAGTTACTTTTATTACCATGTCTAGCTCTGAACCTGTTACTTCTTCACCTGAGGACTTAGTTTTTACTTTCAAGCAAGGGGATGAGGAGAGTTTTAAGGATGCTTGGTCTAGAATTTTTACTTCTTATCGTAAAACTGAACCTCAAATGACTCTAAGTTTGCTCCTTAGTAATTTTTATTTTGGTCTTATGGTTCGCTATAGATATGCTTTGGACACTTTAGTAGGAGGAGATTTCCTTCATTGTAATGGGGATCAAGCTTTTAATGCCATAAAGAAATTGGTTGCATCACATGATTCAGCTAATAACTTTGATTCAGCCCTTATTAGCATTCATAATAGATTGAACAATCTCGAGATAAGTACATCTCGCTTAAATGACAATTATCACTGTGTTCGTAATCGTCTTGAACAAGTCTTAGAGAATCCTAAACCTTCATCATGGGACCCTTCTGTTAAAATTGTTATCGGTGATCGAACTCTTCATGCCTATTGTGATATTATGTATGAATTTTGCCTTATGCCTGAAAACATTTATAAATCTTTGAAACTTTGGGGAGTCGATAAAGGGGGAGAAGAAATAGCTCTTATTGATAACTCTATCATAATTCCTAAGGGAATAGCTGCAGGTGTGCATACAACCATTCGTGGAAGAACAATATCCATTGATTATCTTATTATTGAAACAGGAAAAATCATATTCGGAAGATCCTTGCTGAAACTATTGGGAGCAGTCATTGATGTGGGAGAAGGCACTCTGAAATTCACCTCTATACCAGGGGGAAATCATATATTTCCTAAACCAAAAGGAAAGAAAAACAATAAGAAAGGTAAAGATGAAGCCCAAGGTAAGGTTGACACACCATCTCTCGACAATACTTGATTTGCACTTTCTGCGCCTAGCTGAAAGGCGTTAAAGAAAAGCGCTTATGGGAGACAACCCATGTTTTTACCTACAGTAATTTTTTGTTTTGTTGAGTCTTGGAAGTTGTTTACTACTGTAGCAACCTCTCCTTATCATGTTTTTGTGCCAAGTAAAGTTTCTATGTCAAAGTTGATGTTATATTTGGGATCGCTGCGCAGAAACAGCATTGCTGTCTGTCACGAATCTGGGCATAATTCTCTGTAGAAAATTCGAAAAAAATCTGCCAATTTACGAGCGTGATCCTCAGATATGTACGCAACTTTCATTAGTTTTGAGTTTTTCCATTTGAGCAAGTCTGGTGCCATTTCTAAATTCGTCTTTACGGACTGTTCTGTTTTTGACAGATTCTGCCTTTTATTTCGCATTGCCTCTTTTGCTATGTTGGATTTATTTCTTTGATCCATTAATGTCCAGTAGCATTATGCAATGTCCAGAAGTGAAAATAATGATTGTGTCACCTCTGAATGAGTGAATTATTAATTGTGCACTAACCCTCTAATGAGTTTGCTTGAAGTTTGGTGTGAAGGAAGTTTTCAAGGGTCAAGAGAGGAGAATGATATACTATGATCAAGAGGAGTGAAAGCTCTAAGCTTGGGGATGCCCCGTGGTTCACCCCTGCATATTTTAAGAAGACTCAAGCGCCTAAGCTTGGGGATGCCCAAGGCATCTTCTTCATCGACAACATCATCCGGTTCCTCCCCTGAAACTATATTTTTATTCAATCACATCTGGTGTTCTTTACTTGGAGCGTCGGTTTGTTTTCGTTTTTGTTTTTGTTTGAATAAGATGGATCCTAGCATTCACTTTGTGGGAGAGAGACACGCTCCGCTGTTGCATATGGACACATGTGTCCTTAGGCTTTACTCATAATGTTCAAGGCGAAGTTTCTTCTTCGTTAATTTGTTATATGGTTGGAATTGGAAAATGCTACATGTAGTAATTCTAAAATGTCTTGGATAATGTGATACTTTGCAATTGTTGTGCTCATGTTTAAGCTCTTGCATCATATGCTTTGCACCCATTAATGAAGAAATACATAGAGCTTGCTAAATTTGATTTGCATATTTGGTTTCTCTAAGGTCTAGATAATATCTAGTATTGAGTTTTGAACAACAAGGAAGACAGTGTAGAGTCTTATAATGTTTACAATATGTCTTTTATGTGAGTTTTTGCTGCACTTGTTCATCCTTGAGTTTGCTTCAAATAACCTTGCTAGCCTAAACCTTGTATCGAGAGGGAATACTTCTCATGCATCCAAAATCCTTGAGCCAACTACTATGCCATTTGTGTCCACCATACCTACCTACTACATGGTATTTCTCCGCCATTCCAAAGTAAATTGCTTGAGTGCTACCTTTAAAATTCCATCATTCACCTTTGCAATATATAGCTCATGGGACAAAATAGCCTTAAAAACTATCGTAGTATTGAATATGTACTTATGCACTTTATATTTTATTAAGTTGCCTGTTGTGCGATAACCATGCTTCTGGGGAACGCCATCAACTATTGTTGAATATCATGTGAGTTGCTATGCATGTCCGTCTTATCTGAAGGATCTATCATTTTAGTGGTTGGAGCATGCAAAATTGTTAGAGAAGAACATTGGGCCGCTAACTAAAGCCATGAACCATGGTGGAAGTTTCAGTTTTGGACATATATCCTCAATCTCATATGAGAACAATAATCATTGCTACATGCTTATGCATTTAAGAGGAGTCCATTATCTGTTGTCCATGTTGTCCCGGTATGGATGTCTAAGTTGAGAATAATCAAAAGCGAGAATCCAAATGCGAGCATTCTCCTTAGACCTTTGTACAGGCTGCATGGAGGTACCCCTTTGTGACACTTGGTTGAAACATGGCATGCGAAGACCCGGTAGTCCAAGTTAAGTAGGACGAGGTGCGGGCACTATTAGTATACTATGCGTGAGGCTTGCAACTTGTAAAATATAATTTTCATAACTCATATGCTTTATTACTACCGTTGACAAAATTGTTTCATGTTTTCAAAATAAAAGCTCTAGCACAAATACAGCAATCGATGCTTTCCTCTTTGAAGGACCATTCTTTTACTTTTATTGTTGAGTCGGTTTACCTATCTCCTTCCACCTCAAGAAGCAAACACTTGTGTGAACTGTGCATTGATTCCTACATATTTGCATATTGCACTTATTATACTACTTTATGTTGACAATATCCATGAGATATACATGTTATAAGTTGAAAGCAACCGCTGAAACTTAATCTTCCTATGTGTTGCTTCAACACCTTTACTTTGATTTATTACTTTATGAGTTAACTCTTATGCAAGACTTATTGATGCTTGTCTTGAAGTACTATTCATGAAAAGTCTTTGCTTTATGATTCAGTTGTTTACTCATGTCATTACCTTTGCTTTGATCGCTGCATTCATTACATATGTTTACAAATAGTATGATCAAGATTATGATGGCATGTCACTTCAGAAATTATCTTTGTTATCGTTTTACCTGCTCCGGACGAGCAGAACTAAGCTTGGGGATGCTGATACGTCTCCAACGTATCGATAATTTCTTATGTTCCATGTTACTATTGATGATACCTACATGTTTTATGCACATTATATGTCATATTTATGCATTTTCTGAACTAACCTATTAACAAGATGCCGAAGAGCCAGTTGCTGTTTTCTGCTGTTTTTGGTTTCAGAAATCATAGTAAAGAAATATTCTCGGAATTGGACGAAACTTTCGCCCAGGTCCTATTTTGCACGAAGCTTCCAGAAGACCGAAGACCTAACGAAGTGGGGCCACGAGAGGCCAGGTGGCCGGCGCGCCCAAGCCCTGCCGCGCCGACTCAGCCCCCTGGGCCCCTCGTGTGGCCCCCGCGTTGACCCTCCGCCACTTAAAGCTTCCGTCGCGAAACCCCCGCACGGAGAGCCACGATACGGAAAACCTTCCACAGACGCCGCCGCCGCGAATCCCATCTCTGGGGATTCTGGAGATCGCCTCCGGCACCCTGCCGGAGAGGGGATTCATCTCCCGAGGACTCTACACCGCCATGGTCGCTCCGGAGTGATGAGTGAGTAGTTCACCCCTGGACCATGGGTCCATAGCAGTAGCTAGATGGTCGTCTTCTCCTTGTTGTGCTTCATTGTTAGATCTTGTGAGCTGCCTAACATGATCAAGATCATCTATATGTAATTCTATATGTTGTGTTTGTCGGGATCCGATGGATAGAGAGTACTATGATTATGGTGATTATCAATCTATTGTTCATGTGTTGTTTATGATCTTGCATGCTCTCCGTTATTAGTAGAGGCTCTGGCCAAGTTTTTACTCTTAACTCCAAGAGGGAGTATTTATGCTCGATAGTGGGTTCATGCCTCCATTGAATCTGGGACAGTGACAGAAAGTTCTAAGGTTGTGGATGTGCTGTTGCCACTAGGGATAAAACATTGATGCTATGTCTAAGGATGTAGTTGTTGATTACATTACGCACCATACTTAATGCAATTGTCTGTTGCTTTGCAACTTAATACTAGAGGGGGTTCGGATGATAACCTCAAGGTGGACTTTTTAGGCATAGATGCTTGGATGGCGGTCTATGTTCTTTGTCGTAATGCCCGGATTAAATCTCACTATATTTACCATGTCATGTATATGCATTGTTATGCCTTTCATTTGTCAATTGCCCGACTGTAATTTGTTCACCCAACACGCTTATCTTATGGGAGAGACACCTCTAGTGAACTGTGGACCCCGGTCCTATTCTTTACATAGCATACAATCTACTGCAATTGTGTTTACCGTTTTCTTTGCAAACATCTTCCACTCGATACGTTTAATCCTTTGTTACAGCAAGCCGGTGAGATTGACAACCTCACTGCTTCGTTGGGACAAAGTACTTGGGTTGTGTTGTGCAGGTTCCCAGTTGGCGCCGGAATCCCTGGTGTTGCGCCGCATCACATTTCGCGACCATCAACCTTCAACGTGCTTCTTGGCTCCTCCTGGTTCGATTAAACCTTGGTTTCTTTCTGAGGGAAAACTTGCTACTGTGCGCATCATACCTTCCTCTTGGGGTTCCCAACGAACGTGTGAGTTACACGCCATCAACTAGCTCTGATCCTATTCTTCCTCGGCCTACCTGCCGGTCTAGTCAATACTGGAGAGTACAGTTTGAAGCCTGGATCGACTTTCATCCATTGGTCTTTTCCCAACAAGGTAGGAACATTCATAGCATATGCAGCCCTAAATTTTGCAACAGAGAAATACTCTGACACATACTGATCAACTTCACCATCTTCACCCCCTATAACACTCATGAAAAACAATGCGTGTATGCAGGGTATCCCACGGATCTGCCATCCCCTACAATGGCATGTCCTATCAACCAAACTCACTGGATACCTCCACTGCATGTTTTTACTGTCAGTGTAGGTTACCTCAGCCTCCATTCCTTTTCTGACGCATTGCATCCTCAATTGTTTTGCCCTCTCATGCAAAGACTTAATCAAAGATGGGAGCATGAGATGGCCAACATAATTTGTGGATGCAATTCTTTGACGCAGATCGATCTTTATCATGATCATCTACCTAATCTTATCAAATATTTGCCACAACATAAGCCCTTTCAATGACTTGACCTTTGAGTTGAAACTCTCCGCAAGGTTACTTGTTACATAGTCTACCTTGCAAATTTCATTGAATTGGCTTCTTGACCACACCCTACCATGATGTTCATCCAAGTACTCCTTCACCCCAGGTTTTTGTTTATACAACACATCCAAATGAAACTTATGCTTCCTAGAGCTGCATGTGTATGAAGCTGGCCATAGGTTGTCAGTAAAAACTTTACCCTTGAATTTCTTTGTAAAATTCTGTACCAAGTGTCGCATACATTCCCTATGCTCCACTCCAGGGAATACTGCTTCTACCGCACTCTCCAAACCTTTGCAAGCGTCTGTGTGGATAACAAGTCCTGGTGGATGACCTATAAGGTCGCGCAAGTTCTGCAGAAACCAAGTCCAACTTTCCTCTGACTCAACCTCCAAAACTCCATAAGCAACAAGGAACATCCAATTATGTCCATCAACTGCAGTAGCAGCAACTAGCTGTCCTTTAAACCTACCATGAAGAGCTGATGCATCCACGGCCAAATAAGGCCTGCAACCGTCCAAAAAGCCTTTCCAGCAAGCTTTGAAACAAACAAAAGCCCTTCTAAAACATTCCTTGTGCATTACCTTCCCGCTTTTCAATTTGTAGGGAACTGTATGCTTGTCTATTGCTACAACACTGCCTGGACTAGCCATCTCCACTTCAGCTTTGAAAGTGTAAAGCAACTGAAAGCTTTCATTCCATGGACCATTGATCTTGTCAAGAGCCATTTCCTTTGCATAGAACATCCTCATGTAAGGTACTTTCATCCCTTTATACTTCTCAGCCACCTTTTTTACGAGTGCTGTTGGACCAAGTGAAGGAGTTTCTCTCAGCCAATCTAGGATTATATCTGCCAACCACCTAGTCTTCGCTAGCTTTGTTTTCAGGTCTGGCTCTCCCCCTAGAGGTGGACACCTATGGATCTCCTTATTAACCTTTATCTGAAACATAATGATAAGGGATGTCAGTAATAGATAACAAATTTTACACCGTGATCTAAATACACAACTGGTTGGCGTAGTACCTGAACCAAGCTGCTTCGCGCATTGTGGATGCATGCAGCCTAAACCTACACCTTGGGTATGGGCATTTAATTGTGAACCTACCTGGCTCACTTTTAATAACATCAAAATTATTCTTAGTGAGAATGTGATATGTAGTAATTGCATTACGGCAGTCCATCATCGTTTGAAACACGGTGCCTTTTGCAAGCTGAGGATCCTCCCTGTTCCACTCAATTGTTGGCAAGTCTTCACCTTCGTAATCGGCTAAAACAAGGCTGTCATCGTTCTCATTCTTCTCTTCATCATCAGTCTCATCAAATCTGGCACCAAAAGCAATATCTTCCATGTATTGATCCTCCATTGCCTGCTTACTGCATCGATCTACCAATTCAGGAAACATTAACTCATCCTCATCATCTTCAGGAGACTGATCCCCAATCTCTGCATCGTCCTCCACATTGACCACAGGAACGATCTGGCTACCACTCGCACTGGGGACAGATGGTGCTGCTGTGGACCTACAAGGATCGCCGCGGCACACACTATTAGCAGAGGCAGCAGCAGTAGAGAGACATGATGCCCGACCACCTGATGATGCCCGACCACCTGATGATGCCCGAACACCAGATGATGCCTGGCCCCTGTCCACATGGACACGAATTTTACCGAAATGGCAAGAAGCATTCAAAGCAAAAAGAATTCCCAGATCATCGTCGGAAAATAGTGGAACCAATCTTTGCTCCGTGCTGTTGAAATATTCGAAATGAACTGCATCGCGAGGGCTCCAGGGGTACTTATCGAAGATGTTAGCTTTCAAATCCCTCAACGAGATGGTGGTTGCAACCACCGCAGGGAAGTAAAACCCATTCATTTCGCGTTTAGAATCACGCGTAAAGCTAGAATCCAGCCTAACCACCAGCCGAAAAGCCAGCCTGGATCAATCCTATTCGAAAAGCAACGCAGTTAGTTGAGCAACAACGATTGGCGCTCAAAAACTGCCTACTGCTAATTCACATAGGCAGACGATGCTTACCCAGATGGAATCCATGCGTTAGATCCCTCCGATTCCCAATCTTCTCCGCGGCTGACGGGAAGAGTCGGTACATCAGACGGATATACAAACTCTACCGCGACAGGGGTAGATCTAGATCTGGTGGAGGCGGATCCCTCTCCGCCTCCCGGGGGTGGTGGTGGGGGCGGGGGCGGCTCGGCGGCGGACGACGCCATAAGGTAGGAGGGCAGGACGGCGTGGCGGCGGAGGGGTGGTGTGTGAGCTCCTCCAGTATCGGGGGAAGTGGAAAGCTTTGGGTGAGCTCCTCGAGTCAACAGTCAACATAGTTCGAAAGAAACGGTCAATTCAACACCAACGCGGCTCCCTAGCCGTCACCGGTAACGGTGAAGGCCTCTGACCAGACGGCAACCCTCCCGTCTGAGCGTCTGCGACGGGTTTCAAACTAGAGGGAGGGGAAAACTGAGGAAAAACTAAGGGGCTGGGGAAAACTGAGTACAACTAACGAACCAGAGGCACGAAAATAGAAATCCCAAAGATAAAACACCACATACTTCCTCATGACCTATAAAACATTGACACAAATAAGGAGTAATAAGGTTTGAATTTTTTAAAGGTAGCACATGAAGTATTTACTTGGAATGCAGAAAAATACCACATAGTAGGTAGTTATGGTGACACATGGCATAGGTTTTGCCTCAAGGTTGGATGCACTTAGAAGCATCCTCTGATGTTTATTAGCAAGGTTTTGAAGCAAACACAAGTATAAACCTAAAGCAAAACTTACACAAGAACATATTGCAAGCATTATAAGACTCTACACTGTCTTTCCTTGTTGCTCAAAACAATTTAATTTAAAATATCTAGACCTTAGAGAGACCAATCATGCAATCCAAATTTCAACAAGCTCTACGGTAGTTCTCCACTAATAGGTTTAAACTACATGATGCAACAGCTTAAACATGATCTACTTGAGAGCTCAAAACCATTGCCAAGTATCAAATTATTCAAGACAATACCAATTTTTCTGTTTCCAACCAAATAACAATAAGTATAAGTGATGCGGCTTTCAGCTTTCGCCATGAACATGAAAAATAAAACGAAGAATACAAGTGTTCAAATGAAAAAGAGTTGTCTCTCTCCACATTATGTTAAAACATCTCAATTTTTGCAAGCTTGTTTAATTATCTAAAGTGCAAAATTAACAAAACTTTTTTCTATAGACTAATTAGATGGATTGCTTGATCCGTTGCTATGATATCGCTCTTAATTCGCTGGTAGATGAATTTTCTTGATTTGTTGTTGAGTACCCTTAAGAACAACACCTCTAGTGGTTAAACAAGCAACTCACTAAATAAAACACAATTTAGGAAGAATTGTTTTCCTTCTTTACTACACAAAACCTCCTCCTCTTGTGCTACTTTCATGAATTATGGGTTCCGCACTTTGGCAATTGATCTCCACGTTGGTGACCAATGCAGGGATCTCATCTATGCACTTGTCCTCTCCTATCTTTTGTTTATCTTTATTTCAAGTTTATTATCCACAAAACCAAGAGTGGGAATGATGGGTACATTATGTAGCCACCCTCTACCCTTGAGATCACTTCTCCCAAAACATTTTTATTTACCAAAAATCCTATTTAAGATTCTTCTCTATTTTGACCATAGAACTATTTCTAGTTTTAGCAAAGCTTTTCAAATTATTTTCCCAAATAACTTAAGAAAAATGGGTGGTACCTCATACCCTCCCATTCCAACCCAAAAATGCATCCATAAAATTATTTCAATTTATTTTTACTTTATTTTAACAAAATGCTTGCCACTTAAATGCAAGTTATTTCTTTTTATGCTTATTTTAAAATGAAGGAGTTATACATGGACTATTTTAGCAACTAAAACCTTTTAACTGTTTTTCAAATGCAAGTTCAAATAAATTTTCAATTTCATCCATACTCTTCTTAGAGATCCAAACCCTTACAAACTAAATTCCATTGTATTGGCATTTTCTTTACCAATAATCCAACCTTTTGGAAAAAAAGAGGTTTTTGAGCCAATGCTAACATGGTCATCTTGCAAAGTTTCAAACTCTACTTCTCAAATCTATTCAAACCTACCAAATCATCTCTCCACACAAATCACACCCCAACGATCTGCATGGCACATAGTTTTGTTTCTACAAGAATCGCCGCCATGTTGTCGGAATGACCGCTTGCCATATCTCTCCTCTCCCTCTTTTTACCATCTCATCCTTACCTCTCTACTCCAACCCTAGATGATTTCTCTCTCCACAATTTTTCCTCTCAATTGATGCAAATTAATCCCAAATGACTAGGGCTGTACCTGCACCTCTAACCTGTTCTCGAGCGAGTCGCAGATTATCTTCGAGCTCACAGTTCCAGACATCCATTTGGGAAAACGGCAGGGACGCCGCCGTTGCGCTCGCATTGCTGAGCCGGAGGCAGACCTCGCTTGTCGTCCTCAGCTCTATAGACGGTCACCTCTTCGCAGTCGGCCTGAACATTCATTCTTCATTGGTATAAGGCACTGATCTTGACTTTATCTGCATCCTTAGATCTTCTAATCTCGCCACATTTGATTCCATATCAACATCCGTGCCGCTTTGACCATCTTCGCCGGACCTGCCCAGCCACGCTGACTTTCTTTCAGCAATGATCCAGATGCCCTACTCAACGACACATTTTCTCCGTCTGCTGCCTCGTCTCGCTTACTCTACACCACCGTGAGCCGGCGGATCGGCTATAAAACGCCACCCAGCTAGCCAGCTTCATTCGCCTCCTTCCTCCTCACAGCACCTTCCCACCCCAGAACGCCCTCAAGCACCCACTGCGCCCTTGCTGCGCACGCCGGCGTGGTCACCACTGCGCCGTGGTCACCATCAAGGAGACGGGAGAAGTGGAGCTCGCCGACCTCTCATCCCTCCCTCTCTCTTCCCTTATTCTTACGTCTTATCCTCGCCCTAACACACCCATACGCGTCTTCAGGTTGCCAGTAGCTGACGCCGCTGTAGTCCGTCCGGGGAGTTCGCCGGAGAAGCGCGTACGTGCAACGACGGGAGGAGCTGCGCTGGCGCCGCGGAAGGGAGATAGGGACGCGCTGACGCTCGACGCGCCGCCATCGCCGTCGCCAGATCCCGCCAGTGATCGCCGCCGGTAAGCCCTGCACCGCCCGCGTCTCCAGGTCTCCCGAAACGCGATCGTGGTCGCGGGAGGGAGACGCCCCGACCCATCGTGCATGGCCACGCTTGGCCCATGCACATGGGCCCCGCACCGGGCCCCTCTCCCCTCTTTTTTTTCTCTATTTCCACCTCCACTGGAAACCCACCTGGGCCGGCCGAATTTCTTTTCCGTGCGGCCCAGACCCTTCCCGCCATTTTCAAAATCTGAAAATTTATGTTTTGTCTCAAAACCAGTGGCACTAAATTGCATATATCTCCAGCATCCACAAACCCAAATTGGATGAAACCAATTGCGTTGAATCATACTTCAATACCTTTCCAATGCCACTGGCCTCATATTTTTATGATTTTTCTACGATTTATGGTATTTGAATTATGACCTATGTGTAGTTTAGTTTCAAATCTGGTTTTAAAATTCTAGGTTTAACATTTTTCAATGAAACCAATTTTGTTAGTCTGGTTATAGTATTAGCTTTCAAATAAAACTGTGTTCACCCTCTGTTTAACTAAATCTTGTGTTAGCTAATGATTTTGTGTTATACATAGAATATGAGCCCAGCTTTTTTAGTCAAACCCTTTTTGTTTCCACCAATTTTGTTTACCAACCGAAATGTTTGTCTTTCAAAACAAAACCCCCTACAAATTAAAATTGTTTATTGGTTTTGATTATGTTTTAAAATGGTGAGGTGAGGTGTGTTGTTTGCTTTTCTTTTTGCGACGCTAGATTCGAACACTTTCGGAGTTGACGGAGAAGAGGACTTGGAAGTATTTGAAGAAGTCCAGGGACAAGCCAAGGCAAGCCATCTCTGATCTCTCATGTTTAATCACATATTGTGGTTACTTAGTTGTTATTCTTGTCTCTCGATCTTTTATGTTGTTTCTACTTATGTTGATGGAGCATGCCCACCATGAGCATGTTTATTCTCTTGACACTCACCTACAACCCCTTTAGTGAAATGGTGGTCTTCATCATCATATTCTCAAAAATCCTTCTAGCGTTGATGGGTACGCCCACTTGTCTTGTGTGTGTCGACCTCTTGACACTTTTTGCACCTCATAGTGGTATGGTGGTTAGCATCAAGTTCTTGTCGTATCTTAAACCCCGTGTTGATGCCATGCATACTTACTCCCAAGTATGTGAACTCTTGTTGTTATACATACTTACTCTCGAGTATGTTGAACCCCTTGTTGATCTTGTCTCTTTTATTTATATCTTCTTAGTGGTATGATGATTAACATCATGACCCTTGTTGAATCATCCTATTTATGATTTTCCTTATGCATGCTTATCCTAAGTATGTACGATCTCCTTGACACCTCAATTATCATCTCCTTAGTGGTATGATGGCTAGCATCATGCCATTGTTGTCTCTTAGTTCTTACATGAAACTATAGGTTGGGAACCCCTTGGAAAATACCTTGTTGAAAAGAATTTTTGGAAAACCTTGGGTAAGTTGGACTTACCTAAGTGTGTGTTTATGAAAAAAAGGATCTTGGCAAAGATGGTTGGAAAGAGAATCTTGTTTATGAAAACTTTGGCGCCTAAGTATTCACCCGTGACAATTAACCCGCGCAAAAACTACTCCAACGTGGGCACGGAGCTTAGCTTGACGTTTATTCCTCTTAGCATGAGGCACCGCACAACTATACAAGGGTACGGTTACCCCCGAGTCCGGGTTGTCATGGTTGGGACAATAGTATAACGGGAGGCCTTCGGGGCTGACCCGTCCGGAAGACACTATGGGTCTCCTGGCTTGGCGGTGGAGCCACGCTCAAAGGGAGGTGAGCTGCCACGGTGCCGGGGAGGTACATACTCCATAGGGTAGGACCTCTTGCTAAGGAATGGGCGAAAGGCTATGTTCGGGTATCCGTCATGGCATATGTTGTTATGCGGGGATGATGCCCACACGATAGGTATCCGATAGAGGTGGTGAAAGTGTGCAAAGTCAGAGTAAAATCTATTCGAATAGCCGCGTCCGCGGTCATGGACGGTTGGAATGGCTGTTGCTTAGCCTGATGAGTTTTGGTTTACAAAATGGTTTGGCAAATGAAAGGAAAGAACTTGTTTTGAAGTACCGGAAGGGTACGGAAAGGTTGTGTCGACCATATGGAGATGGTCGGGAAGGACAAATAAATTGGGTTACCCCATCCTAGTGTTTTATGTGGTAGAACTTTGAAGTATCGTCTTCAACAAAGATATAGAGATGTCATAGGGTATCTTTTGAAGTATCTTCTTCAACAAAGATATAGAGATGTCATAGAAATGCCTTATCACCCTCTTAGTGTCCCCTTCAACTGAGATGTGGATGCTATATCCACAAGAGAAACTTATTCTCTTTCACATGCTATATCCACAAGAGAAACCGATTCTCTTCACATGCTATATCCACAAGAGAAACTTATTCTCTTTCACATGCTATATCCACAAGAGAAACTTATTCTCTTCACATGCTATATCCACAAGAGAAACTGATTCTCTTTCACATGCTATATCCACAAGAGAAACTTATTCTCTTCACATGTTATATCCACAAGAGAAACATATCCACAAGAGAAACTTATTCTTTTCTTTCACAGAAACTTATTCTCTCACATGCTATATCCACAAGAGAACCGATTCTCTTTCATGTTATATCTCATAAGAGAAACTTATTCTTTCACATATATCATTAGAAACCGATTTCTTTCACATGAGTATCCCAAGAGAAATATTCACAAGGAGTGTAAACCCCGATTCTCTTTCATGCTATATCTCACAAGATAATTCTTTCACATGGTCCATAAGAGAAACTTATTCATCACTCAATAAGAGAAACCGATTCTCTTCACATGCATCCAAGAGAAACCATTCTCTTTCACATGTTATATTCACAAGAGAAACCGATTCTCACATGCTATATCCACAAGAGAAACTTATTCTCTTTCACATGCTATATCCACAAGAGAAATTATGTCCACAAGAGAAACTGATTCTTTCACATGCTATACTCACTGCAGAGTTCTCTTGTCTCATCACCTCCTGATGGTTTTGAGTACAATTCAAATACCACGCTTGTCCCGGCTATATTTATTAGACTCGATGAAGAGATGGGACTGACGGGCCTCATGCGGAAGGTGAACGCTTTCTCACAGCACCAGGGCTGGGCACCGAATGTAAGTGAACTGCTACTCGATGATTAGATTAGCCTCGATTATCTTGTAAGATGGGTCATGTGATCCATTGTACTTATTTCGCTTTGTGAATGGATGCAGTTCAGGCCGGCATGGCACTGATCATGGGAACGTGAAATTATACAAGGGTATTTCCCGAAATACTCCCGTTATGTATGCAGCTCACGTTCCCATGATCGCTGTGCCATGAACACATAACCGAACCGATATCAAATTACATCATCCTTTACAAAACGAAATAAGAAAATTACAATAAGGTCACATGACCCATCTTTACAAGATAGCCTCGAAGGGCCTAATCTAATCATCGAGTAGCAGAATCACTTCAGCAGCGTAGAGCCCAAGTCGTCCCGCCTTAACCCTACAGCAACCGATGGGAAGACGTTCCTAGCTCGCATAGACGTCGTCAACTCCTTCTTCATCTCGTCGAAGTCCTCCGTGTCTGGCCAAGTAAACAGCAGTGGACAAAGCCGTGAGTACATTTGAATTGTACTCGCAAACCATCAAGAAGGTGATAACAATTCTAACTAAAGAAGACAAGAGAGGAAGAATAGTTTCTCTGGTGAATATAGCATGTGAAAGAGAATCAGTTTCTCTTGTGGATATAGCATGTGAAAGAGAATAAGTTTCTCTTGTGGATATAGCATGTGAAAGAGAATAAGTTTCTCTTGTGGATATAGCATGTGAAAGAGAATCAGTTTCTTGTGGATATAGCATGTGAAAGAGAATAAGTTTCTCTTGTGGATATAGCATGTGAAAGAGAATCAGTTTCTCTTGTGGATATAGCATGTGAAAGAGAATAAGTTTCTCTTGTGGATATAGCATGTGAAAGAGAATAAGTTTCTCTTGTGGATATAGCATGTGAAAGAGAATCAGTTTCTCTTGTGGATATAGCATGTGAAAGAGAATAAGTTTCTCTTGTGGATATAGCATGTGAAAGAGAATCAGTTTCTCTTGTGGATATAGCATGTGAAAGAGAATAAGTTTCTCTTGTGGATATAGCATGTGAAAGTTTCTCTTGTGGATATAGCATGTGAAAGAGAATAAGTTTCTCTTGTGGATATAGCATGTGAAAGAGAATAAGTTTCTCTTGTGGATATAGCATGTGAAAGAGAATCAGTTTCTCTTGTGGATATAGCATGTGAAAGAGAATAAGTTTCTCTTGTGGATATAGCATCCCACATCTCAGTTGAAGGGGACACTAAGAGGGTGATAAGGCATTTCTATGACATCTCTATATCTTAGTTGAAGAAGATACTTCAAAAGATACCCTATGACATCTCTATATCTTTGTTGAAGACGATACTTCAAAGAGTTCTACCACATAAAACACTAGGATGGGGTAACCCAATATTTGTCCTTCCCGACCATCTCCATATGGTCGACACAACCTTTCCCGTACCCTTCCGGTACTTCAAAACAAGTTCTTTCCTTTCATTTGCCAAACCATTTTGTAAACCAAAACTCATCAGGCTAAGCAACAGCCATTCCAACCGTCCATGACCGCGGACGCGGCTATTCGAATAGATTTTACTCTGCAGAGTTTGCACACTTTCCCCACCTCTATCCGGATACCTATCGTGTGGGCATCATCCCCGCATAACAACATATGCCACGACGGATACCCGAACATAGCCTTTCGCCCATTCGACTTAGCAAGAGGTCCTACCCTATGGAGTATGTACCTCCCCGGCACCGTGGCAGCTCCTTTGAGCGTGGCTCCACCGCCAAGCCAGGAGACCCATAGTGTCTTCCGGACGGGTCAGCCCCGAAGGCCTCCCGTTATACTATTGTCCCAACCATGACAACCCGGACTCGGGGGTAACCGTACCCTTGTATAGTTGTGCGGTGCCTCATGCTAAGAAGAACAAACGTCAAGCTAAGCTCCGTGCCCACGTTGGAGTAGTTGTGGTTGCGCGGGTTAATTGTCACGGGTGAATACTTAGACGCCAAAGTTTTCATAAACAAGATTCTCTTTCCAACCATCTTTGCCAAGATCCTTTTCTTTCATAAACACACACTTAGGTAAGTCCAACTTACCCAAGGTTTTTCAAAAACTCTTTTCAACAAGGTATTTTTCCAAGGGGTTCCCAACCTATAGTTTCATGTAAGAACTAAGAGACAACAATGGCATGATGCTAGCCATCATACCACTAAGGAGATGATAATTGAGGTGTCAAGGAGATCGTACATACTTAGGATAAGCATGCATAGGGACATCATAAATAGGATGATTCAACAAGGGTCATGATGTTAATCATCATACCACTAAGAAGATGATAATATAGGCGGTCAAGGGGGCATACATGCTTAGTAAGCATGTAAGATCAACAAGGGGTTCAGCATACTCGAGAGTAAGTATGTATAACAACAACAAGGGGTTCACATACTTGGGAGTAAGTATGCATGGCATCAACACGGGGTTTAAGATACGACAAGGGCCTGATGCTAACCACCATACCACTATGAGGTGCAAAAAGGGTGTCAAGAGGTCGACACACACAAGACAAGTGGGCGTACCCATCACACTTAGAGGGGTACACCAAGAACATGATGATGAAGACCACCATTTCACTAAAGGGGGTTGTAGGTGAGGTGTCAAAGAGAATAAACATGCTCATGGTGGGCATGCTCCATCAACATAAGTAGAAACAACATAAGATAGATCGAGAGACAAGAATAACAACTAAGTAACCACAATATGTGATTAAACATTCAGAGATCAAGAGATGGCTTGCCTTGGCTTATTTGTCCCTGGACTTCTTCAAATACTTCCAAGTCCTCTTCTCCGTCAACTCCGAAAGTGTTCGAATCTAGCGTCGCAAAAAGAAAGAGCAAACAACACACAATCACCTCACCATTTTAAAACATAATCAAAACCAATTAAACAATTTTAATTTGTAGGGGGTTTTGTTTTGGAAAGACAAACATTTCGGTTGGTAAACAAAATTGGTGGAAACAAAAAGGGTTTGACTAAAAAAGAAAACTGGGCTCATATTCTATGTATAACACAAAATCATTAGCTAACACAAGATTTAGTTAAACAGAGGGTGAACACAGTTTTATTTGAAAGCTAATACTATAACCAGACTAACAAAATTGGTTTCATTGAAAAATGTTAAACCTAGAATTTTAAAACCAGATTTGAAACTAAACTACACATAGGTCATAATTCAAATACCATAAATCGTAGAAAAATCATAAAAATATGAGGCCAGTGGCATTGGAAAGGTATTGAAATTTATGATTCAACGCAATTGGTTTCATCCAATTTGGGTTTGTGGATCTGGAGATATATGCAATTTAGTGCCACTGGTTTTTGAGACAAAACATAAATTTTCAGATTTTGAAAATGAGCGGGAAGGGTCTGGGCCGCACGGAAAAGAAATTCGGCCGGCCCAGGTGGGTGTTTCCAGGTGGAGGTGGGAAATAGAGAAAAAAAAGAGGGGAGAGGGGCCCGGTGCGGGGCCCATGTGCATGGGCCAACGTGGCCATGCACGATCGGGTCGGGCGCGTCTCCCTCCCGCGACCACGATCGCGTATCGGGAGACCTGGAGACGGGCGGGCGGTGCAGGGCTTACCGGCGGCGATCACTGGCGGGATCTGGCCGACGGCGGGTGGAGGCGCGTCGAGGAGCGTCCAGGCGCGCGTCCAGGGGCGTGTCCTGCTCCTTCCGCGGCGCCAGCCGCAGCTCCTCCCGTCCGTTGCACGTACGGCTTCTCCGGCGAACTCCCCGGACGGACTACAGCGGCGTCAGCTACGGGCAACCTGGAAGACGCGTATGGGTGTGTTAGGGCGAGGATAAGACGTAGAGAATAAGGGAACAGAGAGGGAGGGATGAGGGAGTCGGGGCGAGCTCCACTTCGCCCGTCTCCTTGATGGTGACCACGGCAGTGGTAACCATGCCGGCGTGCTGCAGCAAGGGGGCGCCCTGGGTGCTGGCTGAGGGCGTTCTGGGGT
Source organism: Lolium multiflorum (assembly GCA_030979885.1). Taxonomy (NCBI): domain Eukaryota; kingdom Viridiplantae; phylum Streptophyta; class Magnoliopsida; order Poales; family Poaceae; genus Lolium; species Lolium multiflorum. The sequence continues at coordinate 50,863,022 of CM061750.1, read as the reverse complement.
GGGAAGGGAGGTGCTGTGAGGTGGGAGGAGGCGAATGGAGAAGCTGGCTAGCTGGGTGGCGTTTTATAGCCGATCACGGGCTCACGGTGGACGTGGTGTAGGGAGACGAAGCCATGTCGGGGACGAGCGTGGTTGGACGGGAAAGTGGTGTCATTGAGTAGGGCATCTAGAGGCGGATCTAGTGCCGCTGAAAACCCGGGGATACGCGTGCTGGACAGGTCACAGCGAGGTGGTTTCCTAAGCAGCACACAGGTGTTCGATATGAATCAAATGATGGAACGAGGGTTAGGGAGGGATCTAGGGTGCTGGATAGGGTCAAGATACGGTGCCTTATAGGCCTAATGAAGTGGAGAAGGATGAGATGTCTTGGTTGCTTGGGAACGCACGAGCACGGCCAGAGTAGGGTGACCACGTCTATGGCGAGCATGGGAGAGGCCATTTAGGTGGAGGGCTTGCCTCGGGACCATGCCCGTTGGGTAGAGGGATGCCAGGGCGGCATCATGGCGCAGCATCGGGCGCTGGGGCGTTCGTTTTCTTCTTGACCAAGATGTGGTGACCACCAGGTTGGCAAGGTCGTGCAGATGTGCTGGGGGCATTGGGGCTCGGGGGATGAGCATCTCACGACTCCAGGAATCCAGGGGGAGGGTCTAGACAAGGTTAGAGGTGCAGGAGTGCAGCCCTAGGTCGTTTGGGACAAGGCCTATGCCATTCAATGGCATTGGGAAGGAGGAGAAAAGAAATGATTGTGGAGGGGTAGAGGGCTCATCTAGGGTTGCAGGTTGGAGAGGTAGGGATGCAGGTGTGTGACTTCCCAAGGTGGAGTAAGAGAGAGAGAGAGAGGAGTAATGGCAAGCATTGTCATACAAGCAACATGGCCGGCCCCATTCTTTGCTAAGCAAAACTAGCTCACACTTGGGGCCTAGTGACCATGCAGATCGTCCAAGGTGTGGTGCTGATGGTGGAGAGGTCAAGGTGATGATTTGGTTAGGTTTGAGATAGATTTGAGAAAGTAGAGATGAGTTTGGAAACTAATTGATCAAGATGACCATGTTAGCATTGGCTCAAAAACCTCTTTTTTTTTTTCCAAAGTGATATTGGTAGAACATAGGTTGGAAAGGAGTGTGTGATGCAAAGAAGATGCCATGCCAAAATGGAATTTAGTTTGTAAGGGTTTGGATCTCCTAAGAAGAGTATGGCCCAAATTGAAGGAATTTTATTTGAACTTGCATTTGAAAAAAAACTTGAGTTAAAAAAAAAGGTTTTAGTTGCTAAAATAGTCCATGTATAACTCCTTCATTTTTAAAATAAGCATAAAAAGAAATAACTTGCATTTAAGTGCCGTAAGCAAGCATTTTGTTAAAATAAAGTAAAAATAAATTGAAATAATTTTATGGATGCATTTTTGGGTTGGAATGGGAGGGTATGAGGTACCACCCATTTTTCTTAAGTTATTTGGGAAAATAATTTGAAAAGCTTTGCTAAAACTAGAAATAGTTCTATGGTCAAAATAGAGAAGAATCTTAAATAGGATTTTTGGTAAATAAAATGTTTTGGGAGAAGTGATCTCAAGGGTAGAGGGTGGCTACATAATGTACCCATCATTCCCACTCTTGGTTTTTGTGGATATTAAACTTGAAATAAAGATAAACAAAAGATAGGAGAGGAGCAAGTGATCTAGTGCTGAAATAGTGGATAGGGGAGAAGATCAAGTGAGAATAAGAATTGTAAGGGTTGCATGGGACATGCAAGACGTGGAAGTTGTAGAGGATGTTGCATAGATGAGATCCATGCATTGAGGTCACCAATAACAATTTGGTGCTTAGATATCAATTGCCAAAGTCTGGAACTTATAAGTGGCACACTCATGTTGTCATCAGGAGAGAGGTTTGATGTAGTAAGAAGGAAAACAATTCTTCCTAAGCCACACATGTGTTTTATTTAGTGAGTTGCTTGTTTAACCACTAGAGGTGTTGTTCTTAAGGGTAGCTCAAAACAAAACTCAACAAGCAAATCAAGACAATTCATCTACCAACAGATTAAGGCATTTCATCATAACGAACAGATCAAGGCAATCCATCTTAATTAGTCTATAGAAAAAGTTTTTGTTCCCCCTAATTTTTGCACTTTGGATAATTAAACAAGCTTGCAAAAAGTTGGGGTGTTACACATGTTAGGATCCGATTTATTAAGAAAACTTAAATAACAAACGAGAATAAAAGCACACAGACGCTCCAAGTAAAGCACATAAGATGTGACAGAATTAAAATATAGTTTCACTAGAGGTGACCTGATAAGTTTTGATGAAGAAGGGGATGCCTTGGGCATCCCCAAGCTTAGACGCTTGAGTCTTCTTGAAATATGCAGGGATGAACCATGGGGGCATCCCAAGCTTAGACTTTTCACTCTTCTTGATCATATTATATCATCCTCCTCTCTTGATCCTTGAAAACTTCCTTCACACCAAACTCAAAGCAATCTCATTAGAGGGTTAGTGCATAATCAAAAATTCACATGTTCAGCAAGGACACAATCATTCCCAACACTTCTGGACATTACCCAAGGTTACTGAAATTTAATGGAGCAAAGAAATCCACTCAAACACAGTAAAAGAGGCAATGCGAAATAAAAGGCAGAATCTAAACAGAACAGTCCGTAAAGACGAATTTTTTCGAGGCACTTAACATGCTCAGATGGAAAATCTCCAGTTGAATGAAAGTTGCGTACATATCTGAGGATTACTCATGAATGTTTTCAGAATTTTTAGATTCTTCTACAGAGAGCAAAACTCAAATTCGTGACAGCTAAAAATCTGTTTCTGCGCAGGAATCCAAATCTAGTATCAACTTTCTATCAAAGACTTTGCTTGGCACAACAATGCAAGAAAATAAAGATACCTAGGTATTGCTACAGTAGTAACAAGCACCTTGACTCAAATATAAAACAAAAATTGCAGAAATAAAATAATGGTTGTCTCCCATAAGCGCTTTTCTTTAACGCCTTTCAGCTAGGCGCAGAAAGTGAAAATCAAGTAACATCAAGAGAAGAAGCATCAACAGAGGAGTTTGGAGTTTTCTCAACTATGCATTGTATCTTATCTATGTAAGTTTCAGAAGCTCCTTTTTCATTACTTTTAGGCTCACTATCCTCCTCAAATAAATTTTCAGGAACAATCCAATCAAAATTCTTTTCTAGTGCCTCATGCATTCCTATGAGCTTATAAGGTATTGGTATTTTAGTCTCCCCCTCACAATTGGCTTCATTAGTGTACTTTAGTCTATCTTTTTCCATCCTTTCAAGGGTATTTGCAACATTGATATAAAAGCCAAGCATCTTATGTTGAATAAAGACTTTCCTAGCTTCTCTAGCTACATCACCAAATTCTTTAAGAAGGGTTTCTAAAACAAAATCTTTCTTCTCTCCTTCTTCCATATCACGGAGTGTAAGAAACATATGTTGCATTATAGGATTAAGATTAAAAAATCTAGCTTCCAACATGTGCACTAAAGAGGCAGTAGCAATTTCATAATTAGGAGCAAGTTCTACCAAGGATCTATCTTTAAAATCTTCAACCTTACTAACATGATTGAAAAAATCTTCTATATTATCTCTTCCAATGATAGACCCACTCCCTACCGATATATCTTTCAAAGTGAACTTAGGGAGAAGCATGATAAAATAAACAAAGGTAAACTGATAAATAAAGTAAATGCGAGTAACTAATTTTTTTTGTGTTTTTCATATAAGGAAAGCAAACAAGATAGAAAGTAAAATAAAGCAAGACAATAAACAAAGTAAAGAGATTGGGTGTGAGAGACTCCCCTTGCAGCGTGTCTTGATCTCCCCGGCAACGGCGCCAGGAAAGTAGCTGCTTGTGACAGTAAAGCACACGTCCGTTGGGCACCCCAAGAGGAAGGTATGATGAGTACAGCAGCGAGTTTTCCCTCAGTAAGAAACCAAGGTTATCGAACCAGTAGGAGATGAAGATCATGTGAAGGTTGTTGGTGAAGGGGTGTAGTGCGGCGCAAACCAGGGATTCCGGCGCCAACGTGAACCCGCACAACACAATCAAACTACTTTGCCTCAACTTAACAAGGAGGTTGTCAATCTCACCGGCTTGCTGAAAACAAAGGATTAAACGGGTGTGCAAAATGATGTTTGTTTAAAACAAAAGAGAACAATGATTGCAGTAGGTTGTATTTCAGATGTAAAAGATTGGACCGGGGTCCATAGTTCACTAGTGGTGTCTCTCCAGTAAGATAAATAGCATGTTGGGTAAACAAATTATAGTTGGGCAATTGACAAACAGAGAGGACATAACAATGCACATAGATATCATGATGACTACTATGAGATTTACTTAGGGCATTACGACAAAGAACATAGACCGCCATCCAGCATGCACTATGCCTAAAAAGTCCACCTTCGGTTAGCATCCGCACCCCTTCCACTATTAAGTTGCAAACAACAGACAATTGCATAAGTACTGTGCGCAATGTAAACAATACAAATATCCTTAGACAAAGCATTGATGTTTTATCCCTAGTGGCAACAGCACATCCACAACCTTAGGGGTTGCTGTCACTCCCCCAGATTCAATGGAGACATGAACCCACTATCTAGCATAATACTCCCTCCTGGAGTCACAAGTATCAACTTGGCCAGAGCCTCTACTAGCAACAGAGCATGCAAGATCATAAATAACACATATATGATAGATCAATAATCAACTTGACATAGTATTCCATATTCATCGGATCCCAACAAACACAACATGTAGTATTACAAATAGATGATCTTGATCATGATAGGCAGCTCACAAGATCTAAACATGATGGCACAAGAGGAGAAGACAACCATCTAGCTACTCTGCTATGGACCCGTAGTCCAAGGATGAACTACTCACGCATCAGTCCTGAGGCGGGCATGGTGATGTAGAGCCCTCCCGTGATGATTCCCCCTCCGGCAGGGTGCCTGAGGAGATCTTCCGAACCCCCGAGTTAGGGTTGACGGCGGCGGCGTCTCTGGAACTGTTCTCGTATTTTGGCTCTCCGTCCTAGGGTTTTCGCGGTCGAAGGAATTAATAGGCAAAGGGGCAGCGTCGGGGGACCCAGGGGGCTCCCTCCCCATGTCGGCGCGCTGGGGCCCCACCGCGCCGCCCCTATGGGGTGGGCCCCTGCTGGCCTTCCTCGACTCCTCTTTGTTCTGGAACACTCCGTGGAAAATAGGGCCGTGGGCTTTTGTTTCGTCCAATTCCGAGAATATTTGTAAACCAACTTTTCTGAAATCAAAAACAGCAGAAAACAGGAACTGGCACTGTGGCATCTTGTTAATAGGTTAGTCCCGAAAAATGCATAAAAACATTGTAAAGTATGACTAAAACATGTAGGTATTGTCATAAAACTAGCATGAAACGTAAGAAATTATAGATACGTTGGAGACGTATCAGTACCCATCGCAGGTGCTGGTGGCACCGGATCCACCAAGGTTCAGAAGCGCAAGGCCGTGTCGCCCGGCAGCGTCGAGGTCATGATGGCCGGCGCAGCTGGTGCGGGCAAAGAAGTCGTGGAGGAGGGCGTTGCGCAAACCAAGTCCGCGCGCCCGGCAAAACCACCCACTGAGCGAGACGAGTTCTCGCCGCACTCCAAAGATGTCGGTGGTAACACCACTCCAGGCTGCCATGAGTGTTCTGGCAATGCCCATCGCGCAAAACGTTGATGCAGCGGCCGCACGGGAGGAGCTGGAAGCGCATCGGCAAGCGCTGCTCAATGGAGGAGCAGATGTTCTTCGAGCCCAATAGGAGCTCAACCTAACCCTACGTGAGTATAACGCTGCACATGGCTTTGCTTCTGTTAGCGCCAACCCCGCTAGAGCAGCAGGAAACCGGCTCAAGGGCCATAACTTAGAGAAAGATCTGCGGGAAGTTCTTCCGAAAATCTATGTCGCATCTTTTAGGTCCCATAGAAAACCTAAGTATAGCAGTCCGGATAAAACTGAAAGGCTGGCTGCAGAGATGCATGTGATTCACGTTTCAGAGAGGCTTTGGTAAAGCAACAAGACGGTAAAAGAGTTACTTGCTATCATTGAGGCACAAAATGCTGAGATGGCCCGGAACAACAAAGCGGTCACGGCCAAGTCCGTGCTGCGGTCGGCAAAGCATGCCGGAAGCAAGTCCCATGGGCAGGCCTCGTCCCCCCATCGACAGAAGAAAAGAAAAAGATGCAAATGTGTAGCAGATAATCGTATGATCCGTTTTGGCCAAAAAACAAAAAGCCGTGCATCATGTCAGAAAGCCAAGGGGCGGAATACGGTTATGCCGGAAATGGTTATACCGGGAAAGATTTGTGCGAAAAACGCTATGCCGAAGAGGCGAAACTGGCAAACTATCACGCGCTCAGAGCCGCGTACGCGGATGATCTAATGCCACCACCCAGCAACCAAGGGGAACCGGCAATACCCAACCGGTATGATGAAGCCGACTCCGGATTGGAAAGAGCCGGATACAACCGAATCCTTTAGGGGAATGAGTTGGGAAAGATGTTTGCCGAAGCGAGATGCTCGCACAAAGCCGGATGAGTTTATCTCTCCGAGATGATTGAGTCTCGAGGTCCACCAGCCCAAAGTTCTTGACCTTGGATCATGAGGGAAGATCGACCTGCCACTTCTCCCCCCGGGATACAAGATGAATGATACGATCTGCCGGAAGATTCTCTCTTATGTCACATGTATGTCACAGCGGAGGAACCGCAGCCGGGGAGAAACCCAGCTTTAGCGGGATTTCAGCCAACCGTCCCTCCCGACTGGACCGGCACTACGCTAAACAATTTGCCCGCCGGAAGCATAAATGGCTGGCTAGATTTTGAGGAAGCCTTTGTGAGCAACTTCAGCAGTACATACTGATGACCCACAAGTATAGGGGATCGCAACAGTCTTCGAGGGAAGTATTACCCAATTTATTGATTCGACACAAGGGGAGACAAAGAATACTTCTAAGCCTTAAAGGAGTTGTCAATTCAGCTGCACCTGGAAACAGACTTGCTCGCAAGAGTTTATCAGTAGCAACAGCTTTATATGCGTAGGAATAGTGAAACAACAAAGAGCGGTGAAATAAAGACAAGAAGAGGATTATAGTAAACAAGAGGATTAAAAATACCGTAGGCACAGGAACGGATGAACGGGCGTTGTATGGATGAGAGAATTCATGTAACAATCATGGTAGGGCATTTGCAGGTAATAATAAAGCGGTATCCAAATACTAATCAATCAATAGGCATGTGTTCCATATATAGTCGTACGTGCTCGCAATGAGAAACTTGCACAACATCTTTTGTCCTAGCCGGTGGCAGCCGGGCCTCTAGGGAAACTACTGGAAATTAAGGTACTTTTTAATAGAGTACCGGAGCAAAGCATTAACACTCGTGAACACATGTGATCCTCACATCACTACCATCCACTCCGGTTGTCCCGATTTCTGTCACTTCGGGGCCATTGGTTCCGGAGAGCAACGTGTGTATACAACTTGCAGGTAAGACCATAAACAATGCATATCATGATGAAACAATAACATGTTCAGATCTGAGATCATGGCACTCGGGCCCTAGTGACAAGCATTAAGCATAACAAGTTGCAACAATATCATAAAAGTAACATCTACGGATACTAGGCACCATGCCCTAACAATCTTGTGACTATTACATGATCAATCTCATCCAATCCCTACCATCCCCTTCAGCCTACAGCGGGGGAATTACTCACACATGGATGGGGGAAACATGGCTGGTCGATGGAGAGACGTCGGTGGTGATGGCGGTGAAGATCCCCTCCAATTCCCCGTCCGGCGGAGTGCCAGAACGGAGTTTCTGGTCCCGAGGCGGAGCTTCGCGATGGCGGCGGCGTACTGGATGGTCTCTGGAAATATCGACGTGCCCCCGGTGTTTTTAGGGTCGAGGGCGATAAGTAGTCCGAAGGAGGGCGTCGGAGGCCTGCCGAGGGGCCACATGCTAGGGCCGCGCGCCCACCTCCTGGGCCGCGCCGCCCTAGGGTGTGGGGCCCCGGGCCTCCACCGATTTGCCCTTCTGGCTCCGTGAGTCTTCCGGGAAAATAGGGCCTTCTATAAATTCGAGGTTTTTCCTGAAAGTTGGATTGCACAAAACGAGATATGATACGTCTCCCACGTATCGATAATTTCTTATGTTCCATGCTACATTATTGATGATATCTACATGTTTTATACACATTATATGTCGTATTTACGCATTTTCCGGCACTAACCTATTAACAAGATGCCGAAGAGCCATTGTTGTCGTTTTTGGTTTCGTAAATCCTAGTAAGGAAATATTCTTAATCGGACGAAATCAACGCCAGGGTCCTATTTTGGCACGAAGCTTCCCGAAGACCGAGGGGGAAAGGAAGTGGGGCCACGAGGCGCCGCCACACTAGGGCGGCACGGCCAGTGGCGGGGCCGGCCCCAGTGTGTGGGGCCCTTGTGGCCCCCCTCTTCCGCCTTATTAAAGTCTTCGTCGCGAAACCCTCTATACCGAGAGCCACGTACGAAAACCTTCCAGAGACGCGCCGCCGCCAATCCCATCTCGGGGATTCAGGAGATCGCCTCCGGCACCCCCGGAGAGGGGAATCATCTCCGGGACTCTTCATCATGATCGCCTCCGGAGTGATGAGTGAGTAGTTCACCCCCGGACTATGGGTCCATAGCAGTAGCTAGATGGTCGTCTTTCTCCTAATTGTGCTTCATTGTTGGATCTTGTGAGCTGGCTAACATGATCAAGATCATCTATCCGTAATACTATATGTTGTGTTTGCCTGGATCCGATGGATAGAGAGTACTATGTTATGGTGATTATCAATCTATTACCTATGTGTTGTTTATGATCTTGCATGCTCTTATTAGTAGAGGCTCGGCCAAGTTTTTGCTCTTAACTCCAAGAGGGAGTATTTATGCTCGATAGTGGGTTCATGCCTCCATTAAATCTGGGGGAGGACAGAAAGTTCTAAGGTTGTGGATGTGCTATTGCCACTAGGGATAAAACATTGATGCTATGTCTAAGGATGTAGTTGTTGATTACATTACGCACCATACTTAATGCAATTGTCTGTTGCTTGCAACTTAATACTGGAAGGGGTTGGATGATAACCGAAGGTGGACTTTTTAGGCATAGATGCAGCGGATGGCGGTCTATGTACTTTGTCGTAATGCCCTGATTAAATCTCACTATATTTATCATATCATGTATGTGCATTGTTATGCCCTCTCTATTTGTCAATTGCCCGACTGTAATTTGTTCACCCAACATGCTTTAATCTTATGGGAGAGACACCTCTAGTGAACTGTGGAACCCGGTCCTATTCTTTACATCGCATACAATCTACTGCAATTGTTCTTATCGTTTTCTTCGCAAACAATCGTCTTCCACACAATACGGTTAATCCTTTGTTACAGCAAGCGGGTGAGATTGACAACCTCACTGCGTTGGGGCAAAATACTTTGGTTGTGTTGTGCAGGTTCCACGTTGGCGCCGGAATCCCTGGTGTTGCGCCGCATCACATTTCGCCACCATCAACCTTCAACGTGCTTCTTGGCTCCTCCTGGTTCGATTAAACCTTGGTTTCTTTCTGAGGGAAAACTTGCCACTGTGCGCATCATACCTTCCTCTTGGGGTTCCCAACGGACGTGTACACCTCACGCATCAAGCCTGTTTTCTCGGCGCCGTTGTCGGGGAGATCAAGACACGCCGCAAGGGGAGTCTCCACTTCCCAATCTCTTTACTTGTTTTTTGTCTTGCTTTATTTTATTTACTACTTTGTTTGCTGCACCTAAACAAAACACACAAAAATTAGTTGCTAATTTTACTTTATTTATTGTCTTGCTCTCTATATCAAAAACACAAAAATTAGTTACTTGCATTTAGTTTACTTTTGTTATCATGTCTAGCTCAGTACCTGTTACTTCTTCACCTGAGGAATTAGTTTTTACTTTTAAACAAGGGGATGAGGAAAGTTTTAAAGATGCTTGGTCCAGGATTTTTACTTCTTATCGTAAAGCTGAACCTCAAATGACTCTAAGTTTGCTCCTTAGTAATTTTTATTTTGGTCTTATGATTCGCTATAGATATGCCTTGGATGCTGTAGTGGGGGGAGATTTCCTTCATTGTAATGGGGATCAAGCTTTTAACGCCATAAAGAAGTTGGTTGCATGATACGTCTCCAACGTATCGATAATTTCTTATGTTCCATGCTACTTTATTGATGATACCTACATGTTTTATGCACATTATATGTTGTATTTACGCATTTTCTGGAACTAACCTATTAACAAGATGCCAGTTCTGTTTTCTGCTGTTTTTGGTTTCAGAAATCCTAGTAACGAAATATTCTCGAATTGGACGAAATCAACGCCCATGGTCCTATTTTTGCACGAAGTCAAGACCGAAGGAGAAAGTGGGGCCACGAGGTGGCCAAACGACAGCGCGGCGCGCCCAGCCCGGCCGCGGCCCCGTCATCCGTCCTCGTGCCGCCCTCTTGACCTGCCCTTCCGCTCTACTTAAAGCCTCCGTCGTCGGAAAGTACCGAGAGCGACGATACGGAAAACCTTCCAGAGACGCCGCCGCGAATCCCATCTCGGGGATTCAGGAGATCGCCTCCGCCAGGGGATTCATCTCCCGGAGGACTCTTCATCGCCATGATCGCCTCCGGAGTGATGAGTGAGTAGTTCACCCTGGACTATGGGTCCATAGCAGTAGCTAGATGGTCGTCTTCTCCTAATTGTGCTTCATTGTTGGATCTTGTGAGCTGCCTAACATGATCAAGATCATCTATCTGTAATACTATATGTTGTGTTTGTCGGGATCCGATGGATAGAGAATACTATGTTATGGTGATTATCAATCTATTGTTTATGTGTTGTTTATGATCTTGCATGCTCTCCGTTATTAGTAGAGGGCCAAGTTTTTGCTCTTAACTCCAAGAGGGAGTATTTATGCTCGATAGTGGGTTCATGCCTTCATTGACACTGGGACAGTGACAGAAAGTTCTAAGGTTGTGATGTGTTGTTGCCACTAGGGATAAAACATTGATTCTATGTCTAAGGATGTAGTTTTTGATTACATTACGCACCATACTTAATGCAATTGTCTGTTGCTTTGCAACTTAATACTGAATGGGGTTCGGATGATAACCTGAAGGTGGACTTTTTAGGCATAGATGCAGTTGGATGGCGGTCTATGTACTTTGTCGTAATGCCCGATTAAATCTCACTATATTTATCATATCATGTATATGCATTGTTATGCCTTTCTCTATTTGTCAATTGCCCGACTGTAATTTGTTCACCCAACATGCTTTTATCTTATGGGAGAGACACCTCTAGTGAACTGTGGACCCCGGTCCTATTCTTTACATCGCATACAATCTACTGCAATACTTGTTTTACTGTTTTCTTGCAAACAATCATCTTCCACACAATACGGTTAATCCTTTGTTACAGCAAGTGGTGAGATTGACAACCTCACTGCTTCGTTGGGGCAAAGTACTTGGTTGTGTTGTGCAGGTTCCACGTTGGCGCCGGAATCCCTGTTGTTGCGCCGCATCACATTTCGCCACCATCAACCTTCAACGTGCTTCTTGGCTCCCACGGTTCGATTAAACCTTGGTTTCATACTGAGGGAAACTTGCTTCTATACGCATCATACCTTCCACTTGGGGTTCCCAACGGACGTGCATCTACGTATCAAGCTAAATTTCTCGCGCCGCTGCTTCGGAGATCAAGACACGCGCAAGGGGAGTCTCCACTTCTCAATCTCTTTACTTTGTTTTTGTCTTGCTTTATTTTATTTACTACTTTGTTTGCTGCACCTAAACAAAACAAAAAAATTAGTTGCTAGTTTTACTTTATTTACTGTCTTGCTCTTTATATCAAAAACACAAAAAAATTAGTTACTTGCATTTACTTTATCTAGTTTGTTTTATTTACCGTTGCTAAAATGAATACCCCTGAAAATACTAAGTTGTGTGACTTCACAAACGCAAATAATAATGATTTCCTATGCACACCTATTGCTCCACCTGCTACTACAGCAGAATTTTTTGAAATTAAACCTGCTTTACCCTGGTTATGAGAGATCAATTTTCTGGTGTTAGTTCTGATGATGCTGCTGCCCATCTCAATAATTTTGTTGAACTTTGTGAAATGCAAAAGTATAAGGATGTAGATGGTGATATTATTAAATTGAAAGTGTTTCCTTTCTCATTAAGAGGAAGAGCTAAAGATTGGTTGCTATCTTTGCCTAAGAATAGTATTGATTCATGGACTAAATGTAAGGATGCTTTTATTGGTAGATATTATCCTCCCGCTAAAATTATATCTTTGAGAAGTAGCATAATGAATTTTAAGCAATTAGATACTGAACATGTTGCTCAAGCATGGGAGAGAATGAAAACTTTGGTAAAGAATTGCCCAACCCATGGACTGACTACTTGGATGATCATCCAAACCTTCTATGCAGGACTAAATTTTTCTTCGCGGAATTTATTGGATTCAGCTGCTGGAGGTACCTTTATGTCCATCACTTTGGGGGCGGCTACAAAGCTTCTTGATGATATGATGATAAATTACTCTGAATGGCACACGGAAAGAGCTCCACAAGGTAAGAAGGTAAATTCTGTTGAAGAAACCTCTTCCTTGAGTGATAAGATTGATGTGATTATGTCTATGCTTGTGAATGGTAGATCTAATGTTGATCCAAATAATGTTCCTTTAGCTTCATTGGTTGCTCAAGAAGAAAATGTTGATGTGAATTTCATTAAAAATAATATTTCAACAACAATGCTTATAGGAACAACTCTGTTAATAACTATAGGCCATATCCTTCTGCTAATGGTAATGGTTATGGTAATTCTTATGGGAATTCTTACAATAATAATAGGAGTGTACCCTCTGGTCTTGAAGCTATGCTTAAAGAATTTATTAGTACAAACCTTTAACAAATCTGTTGAGGAAAAGCTTGATAAAATTGATATTATTGCTTCTAGAGTTGATAGACTTGCCTCTGATGTTAATCTTTTAAAATTGAAAGTTATGCCTAATAATGATATTGATAATAAGATTACTACTACAGCAAATGCCATCCAAATTAGAATTAATGAGAATATAAGATTAATGGCTGAATTGCGTGCTAGGTGGGATAGAGAAGAAAATGAAAAACTAGCTAAAGAGAATAATGTAGCTAAAGTTTGGACTACTACCACCACTAGTAATGTTAATTCTTCACATGTTTCTGCACCTCCTACTATCAATGGTAAAATAATTGGTGTTGGCAATGTTTCTACTCCTAGTGCAAAGCGAACAAAACTGCCTGAAACTGCTAAAACTGCTGATAAAACTGCTGAAATTTTTTCCAACCTTGGGAACAATGATCCCATTGTTGTAGCTCATAATGATTTAGATTTTGATGATTGCCACATCTCTGAAGTTATAAAGTTCTTACAAAAACTTGCTAAAAGTCCTAATGCTAGTGCTATAAATTTAGCCTTTACAAAACATATTACAAATGCTCTCATAAAAGCTAGAGAAGAGAAACTAAAACTTGAAACTTCTATTCCTAGAAAGTTAGAATATGGTTGGGAGCCCATCATTAAAATGAAATTCAATGACTTTGAATGTAATGCTTTATGTGATCTTGGTGCAAGTATTTATGTTATGCCTAAAAAGATTTATGATATGCTTGACTTGCCACCATTGAAGAATTGTTATTTGGATGTTAATCTTGTCGATAATGTTAAAAAGAAACCTTGGGGAGGATTGATAATGTGCACATTACGGTTAACAATAACCTTGTCCCCGTTGATTTTGTTGTCTTGGATATCGAATGCAATGCATCTTGTCCTATTGTGTTGGGAAGACCTTTTCTTCGAACCGTTGGTGTTGTTATTGATATGAGGAAGGTAATATTAAATATCAATTTCCTCTCAAGAAAGGTATGGAAAACTTCCCTAGAAAGAGAATGAAGTTGCCTTTTGATTCTATTATTAGAACAAGTTATGATGTTGATGCTTCTACTCTTGATGTTACTTGATTTGCACTTTCTGCGCCTAGCTGAAAGGCGTTAAAGAAAAGCGCTTATGGGAGACAACCCATGTTTTTACTACAGTAATTTGTTTTATATTTGAGTCTTGGAAGTTGTTTACTACTGTAGCAACCTCTCCTTATCATGTTTTTGTTCCAAGTAAAGTTTCTATGTCAAAGTTGATGTTATATTTGGGATCGCTGCGCAGAAACAGCATTGCTGTCTGTCACGAATCTGGGCACAAGTCTCTGTAGAAAATTCAAAAAATCTGCCAATTTACGAGCGTGATCCTCAGATATGTACGCAACTTTCATTAGTTTTGAGTTTTTCCATTTGAGCAAGTCTGGTGCCATTTTAAAATTCGTCTTTACGGACTGTTCTGTTTTTGACAGATTCTGCCTTTATTTCGATTGCCTCTTTGCTATGTTGGATGAATTTTTGATCCATTAATGTCCAGTAGCTTTATGCAATGTCCAGAAGTGAAAAGAATGTTTGTGTCACCTCTGAATATGTGAATTATTTGTGCACTAACCTCTAATGAGTTTGCTTGAAGTTTGGTGTGAAGGAAGTTTTCAAGGGTAAAGAGAGGAGTATGATATACTATGATCAAGAGGAGTGAAAGCTCTAAGCTTGGGGATGCCCCCTTGGTTCACCCCTGCATATTTTAAGAAGACTCAAGCTCTAAGCTTGATGCCCAAGGCATCCCCTTCTTCATCAACAACATCATCAGGTTCCTCCCCCGAAACTATATTTTTATTCAATCACATCTTGTGTTCTTTACTTGGAGCGTCGGTTTGTTTTTGTTTTTGTTTGAATAAAATGGATCCTAGCATTCACTTTGTGGGAGAGAGACACGCTCCGCTGTTGCATATGGACAAATATGTCCTTAGGTTTTACTCATAATGTTCATGGCGAAGTTTCTTCTTCGTTAAATTGTTATACGGTTGGAATTGGAAAATGCTACATGTAGTAATTCTAAAATGTCTTGGATAATGTGATACTTGGCAATTGTTGTGCTCATGTTTAAGCTCTTGCATCATATGCTTTGCACCCATTAATGAAGAAATACATAGAGCTTGCTAAAATTTGATTTGCATATTTGGTCTCTCTAAGGTCTAGATAATATCTAGTATTGAGTTTTGAACAACAAGGAAGACGGTGTAGAGTCTTATAATGTTTACAATATGACTTTTATGTGAGTTTTGCTGCACCGGTTCATCCTTGAGTTTGCTTCAAATAACCTTGCTAGCCTAAACCTTGTATCGAGAGGGAATACTTATCATGCATCCAAAATCCTTGAGCCAACTACTATGCCATTTGTGTCCACCATACCTACCTACTACATGGTATTTCTCCGCCATTCCAAAGTAAATTGCTTGAGTGCTACCTTTAAAATTCCATCATTCACCTTTGCAATATATAGCTCATGGGACAAAATAGCCTTAAAAACTATCGTAGTATCGAATATGTACTTATGCACTTTATCTTTTATTAAGTTGCTTGTTGTGCGATAACCATGCTTCTGGGGAACGCCATCAACTATTCTTTGTTGAATATCATGTGAGTTGCTATGCATGTCCGTCTTGTATGAAGGATCTATCACCTTAATGATTGGAGCATGCAAATTGTTAGAGAAGAACATTGGGCCGCTAACTAAAGCCATGAATCATGGTTGAAGTTTCAGTTTTGGACATATATCCTCAATCTCATATGAGAATAATAATTGTTGCTACATGCTTATGCATTTAAGAGGAGTCCATTATCTGTTGTCCATGTTGTCCCGGTATGGATGTCTAAGTTGAGAATAATCAAAAGCGAGAAATCCAAAATGCGAGCTTTCTCCTTAGACCTTTGTACAGGCGGCATGGAGGTACCCCTTTGTGACACTTGGTTGAAACATGGCATTGCAAAGATCCGGTAGTCCAAGCTAAGTAGGACAAGGTGCGGCACTATTAGTATACTATGCATGAGGCTTGCAACTTGTAAGATATAATTTACATAACTCATATGCTTTATTACTACCGTTGACAAAATTGTTTCATGTTTTCAAAATAAAAGCTCTAGCACAAATACAACAATCGATGCTTTCCTCTTTGAAGGACCTTTCTTTTACTTTTATTGTTGAGTCAGTTTACCTATATCTCTCCACCTTAAGAAGCAAACACTTGTGTGAACTGTGCATTGATTCCTACATACTTGCATATTGCACTTGTTATATTACTTTATGTTGACAATATCCATGAGATATACATGTTATAAGTTGAAAGCAACCGCTGAAACTTAATCTTCCTTTGTGTTGCTTCAATACCTTTACTTTGATTTATTGCTTTATGAGTTAACTCAAGACTTATTGATGCTTGTCTTCAAGTACTATTCATGAAAAGTCTTTGCTTTATGATTCAGTTGTTTACTCATGTCATTACCATTGTTTTGATCGCTGCATTCATTACATATGTTTACAAATAGTATGATCAAGATTATGATGGCATGTCACTTCAGAAATTATCTTTGTTATCGTTTTACCTGCTCGGGACGAGCAGAACTAAGCTTGGGGATGCTGATACGTCTCCAACGTATCGATAATTTCTTATGTTCCATGCTACTTTATTGATGATACCTACATGTTTTATGCACATTATATGTTGTATTTACGCATTTTCCTGAACTAACCTATTAACAAGATGTCACAGTGCCTGTTTTCTGCTGTTTTTGGTTTCAGAAATCCTAGTAACGAAATATTCTCGGAATTGGACAAAATCAACGCCCAGTGGTCCTATTTTTGCACGAAGCTCCTAAGACCGAAGGAGAGTCGAAGTGGGGCCACGAGGCCAAACGACAGGCGGCGCGCTGTGCCCCGCCGCGCGGCCTCTATCCGGGCCCTCGTGCCGCCTCTTGACCTGCCCTTCCGCCTACTTAAAGCCTCCGTCGCGAAAACCCAGTACCGAGAGCCACGATACGGAAAACCTTCCGAGACGCGCCGCCGCAATCCCATCTCGGGGATTCAGGAGATCGCCTCCGGCCGGAGAGGGGATTCATCTCCCGGAGGACTCTTCATCGCCATGATCGCCTCCGGAGTGATGAGTGAGTAGTTCACCCCTGGACTATGGGTCCATAGCAGTAGCTAGATGGTCGTCTTCTCCTAATTGTGCTTCATTGTTGGATCTTGTGAGCTGCCTAACATGATCAAGATCATCTATCTGTAATACTATATGTTGTGTTTGTTGGGATCCGATGGATAGAGAATACTATGTTATGGTGATTATCAATCTATTGTTTATGTGTTGTTTATGATCTTGCATGCTCTCCGTTATTAGTAGAGGCTCTGGCCAAGTTTTTGCTCTTAACTCCAAGAGGGAGTATTTATGCTCGATAGTGGGTTCATGCCTTCATTGACACCTGGGACAGTGACAGAAAGTTCTAAGGTTGTGATGTGCTGTTGCCACTAGGGATAAAACATTGATTCTATGTCTAAGGATGTAGTTGTCGATTACATTACGCACCATACTTAATGCAATTGTCTGTTGCTTTGCAACTTAATACTGAATGGGGTTCGGATGATAACCTGAAGGTGGACTTTTTAGGCATAGATGCAGTTGGATGGCGGTCTATGTACTTTGTCGTAATGCCGGATTAAATCTCACTACATTTATCATATCATGTATATGCATTGTTATGCCTTTCTCTATTTGTCAATTGCCCGACCGTAATTTGTTCACCCAACATGCTTTTATCTTATGGGAGAGACACCTCTAGTGAACTGTGGACCCCGGTCCTATTCTTTACATCGCATACAATCTACTGCAATACTTGTTTTACTGTTTTCTTGCAAACAATCATCTTCCACACAATACGGTTAATCCTTTGTTACAGCAAGCCGGTGAGATTGACAACCTCACTGTTTTGTTGGGGCAAAGTACTTGGGTTGTGTTGTGCAGGTTCCACGTTGGCGCCGGAATCCCTGTTGTTGCGCCGCATCACATTTCGCCACCATCAACCTTCAACGTGCTTCTTGGCTCCTACCGGTTCGATTAAACCTTGGTTTCATACTGAGGGAAACTTGCTTCTATACGCATCATACCTTCCACTTGGGGTTCCCAACGGACGTGTGCATCTACGCGTATCATTGCATCACATGATTCAGCTAATAACTTTGATTCAGCCCTTATTAGCATTTATAATAGATTAAACACTCTTGAGACAAGTGCATCTCGCTTGAATGAAAATTATAGATATGTTCGTAACCGTCTTGATCAAGTTTTAGTGAACTCTGAACCTTCATTATGGGATCCTACTGTTAAAATTGTTATCGGTGACCAAACTCTTCATGCCAATTGTGATATTATGTCTGAATTTTGCTTAATGCCTAAGAGTATTCATGAATCTTTGCAACTTTGGGGATTCGTTGAAGGGGGAGAAGGAATAACTCTTATTGATAACTCTGTTATAATTCCTAAAGGAATAGCTGCGGGTGTGCATACAACCATTCTTGGTAGAACAATATCCATTGATTATCTTGTTATTGAATGTGCAGGAACAGGACAAATCACACTCGGAAGATCCCTGCTGAAACTATTGGGAGCAGTCATAGATATGGGAGAAGGCACCCTAAAGTTCACCTCTACACCCGGGGGTAGACATGTATTCCCTAAACCAAAGAGTAAGAAAAAGAACAAGAAAGGTAAAGGTAAAGCCCAAGGTAATGTTGATGCTTCATCTCTTGATAATACTTGAATTACACTTTCTGCGCCTAGCTGAAAGGCGTTAAAGAAAAGAACTTCTTGGGAGATAACCCATGTGTTTATTTTACTACAGCAATTTTTGTTTTGTTGAGTCTTGGAAGTTTTTTACTACTGTAGCAACCTCTCCTTATCATGTTTTTGTGCCAAGTAAAGTTTCTATGCTAAAGTTGATGTTATATTTGGGATCGCTGCGCAGAAACAGCATTGCTGTCTGTCACGAATTCTGGCATAAGTCTCTGTAACAAATTCTAAAAAATCTGCAAATTTACGAGCGTGATCCTCAGATATGTACGCAACTTTCATTAGTTTTGAGTTTTTCCATTTGAGCAAGTCTAGTGCCCATTTCAGGTTCGTCTTTACGGACTGTTCTGTTTTTGACAGATTCTGCCTTTTATTTCGCATTGCCGTATTTGCTATGTTGGATGAATTTCTTTGATCCATTAATGTCCAGTAGCTTTGTGCAATGTCCAGAAGTGTTAAGAATGATTGTGTCACCTCTGAATATGTGAATTTTTAATTGTGCACTAACCCTCTAATGAGTTTGCTTGAAGTTTGGTGTGAAGGAAGTTTTCAAGGGTCAAGAGAGGAGTATGATATACTATGATCAAGAGGAGTGAAAGATCTAAGCTTGGGGATGCCCCGTGGTTCATCCCTGCATATTTTAAGAAGACTCAAGCGTCTAAGCTTGGGGATGCCCAAGGCATCCCCTTCTTCATCGACAACATCATCAGGTTCCTCCCCTGGAACTATATTTTTATTCAGTCACATCTTATGTACTTTGCTTGGAGCGTCGGTTTGTTTTGTTTTTGTTTTTGTTTGAATAAAATGGATCCTAGCATTCACTGTATGGGAGAGAGACACGCTCCGCTGTTGCATATGGACAAATATGTCCTTAGGCTTTACTCATAATATTCAAGGCGAAGGTTGAAATTTCTTCGTTAAATTGTTATATGGTTGGAATCGGGAAATGCTACATGTAGTAATTCTAAAATGTCTTGGATAATGTGATACTTGGCAATTGTTGTGCTCATGTTTAAGCTCTTGCATCATATACTTTGCACCCATTAATGAAGAAATACATAGAGCTTGCTAAAATTTGGTTTGCATATTTGGTCTCTCTAAGGTCTAGATAATTTCTAGTATTGAGTTTTGAACAACAAGGAAGACGGTGTAGAGTCTTATAATGTTTACAATATGTCTTTTATGTGAGTTTTGCTGCACCGGTTCATCCTTGAGTTTGCTTCAAATAACCTTGCTAGCCTAAACCTTGTATCGAGAGGGAATACTTCTCATGCATCCAAAATCCTTGAGCCAACCACTATGCCATTCGTGTCCACCATACCTACCTACTACATGGTATTTCTCCGCCATTCCAAAGTAAATTGCTTGAGTGCTACCTTTAAAATTCCATCATTCGCTTTTGCAATATATAGCTCATGGGACAAATAGCTTAAAAACTATTGTGGTGATGAATATGTAGTTATGTGTCTTAATTTTTATAAGTTGCTTGTTGAGCGGTAACCATGTTTCTGGGGACGCCATCAACTTTATCTTTGTTGGATATCATGTGAGATGCTATGCATGTTCGTCTTGTCTGAAGTAGTGGATTTCATGATCAAATGGTTTGAGTATGCATATGTTAGAGAAGAACATTGGGCCGCTAACTAAAGCCATGTATCATGGTGGAAGTTTTAGTTTGGACATACAACCTCAATCTCTTATGAGAATATTAATTATCGTTGAATGCTTAAGCATGAAAAAGAGGAGTCCATTATCTGTTGTCTATGTTGTCCCGGTATGGATGTCTAAGTTGAGAATAATCAAAAGCGAAATCCAATGCGTGCTTTCTCCTTAGACACTTGTACAGGCGGCATAGAGGTACCCCTTTGTGACACTTGGTTGAAACATATGTTATGTGATGAGAATCCGTGTTTTCCGAGATAGTAGGACAAGGTGCGAGCACTATTGGTACTCTATGCATGAGACATGCAACTTGTAGGAAGTATTATGCATAGCACATATGAATTATTACTACCGTTGACAAAATTGTTTCATGTTTTTAAAATAAAAGCTCTAGCACAAATATAGCAATCGATGCTTTCCTCTTTGAAGGACCTTTCTTTTACTTTTATTGTTGAGTCAGTTTACCTATCTCTCTCCACCTCAAGAAGCAAACACTTGTGTGAACTGTGCATTGATTCCTACATACTTGCATATTGCACTTGTTATATTACTTTACATTGACACTATCCATGAGATATACATGTTATAAGTTGAAAGCAACCGCTGAAACTTAATCTTCCTTTGTGTTGCTTCAATACCTTTACTTTGATTTATTGCTTTATGAGTTAACTCTTATGCAAGACTTATTGATGCTTGTCTTGAAGTACTATTCATGAAAAGTCTTTGCTTTATGATTCATTTGTTTACTCATGTCATTACCATTGTTTTGATCGCTGCATTCATTACATATGCTTACAATAGTATGATCAAGGTTATGATGGCATGTCACTCCAGAAATTATCCTTGTTATCGTTTACCTGCTCGGGACGAGCAGAACTAAGCTTGGGGATGCTGATACGTCTCCGACGTATCGATAATTTCTTATGTTCCATGCTACATTATTGATGATATCTACATGTTTTATACACATTATATGTCGTATTTACACATTTTCCGGCACTAACCTATTAACAAGATGCCGAAGAGCTAGTTGCTGTTTTCTGCTGTTTTTGGTTTCAGAAATCCTAGTAAGGAAATATTCTAATCGGACGAAATCAACGCCAGGGTCCTATTTTTGCACGAAGCTTCCAAGACCGAGGGGGAAAGGAAGTGGGGCCACGAGGCGCCGCCACACTAGGGCGGCACCGCAGGCTTGGCCCGCGCGCCCTAGTGTGGGCCCTCGTGTGGCCCCCGCCTGCCCTTCCGCCTACTTAAAGTCTTCGTCGCGAAACCCTCCAGACCGAGAGCCACGATACGGAAAACCTTCCAGAGACGCCGCCGCCAATCCCATCTCGGGGATTCAGGAGATCGCCTCCTGCCGGAGAGGGGAATCATCTCCCGGAGGACTCTTCATCGCCATGATCGCCTCCGGAGTGATGAGTGAGTAGTTCACCCCTGGACTATGGGTCCATAGCAGCTAGATGGTCGTCTTCTCCTAATTGTGCTTCATTGTTGGATCTTGTGAGCTGCCTAACATGATCAAGATCATCTATCTGTAATACTATATGTTGTGTTTGTCGGGATCCGATGGATAGAGAGTACTATGTTATGGTGATTATCAATCTATTACCTATGTGTTGTTTATGATCTTGCATGCTCTCCGTTATTAGTAGAGGCTCTGGCCAAGTTTTTGCTCTTAACTCCAAGAGGGAGTATTTATGCTCGATAGTGGGTTCATGCCTCCATTAAATCTGGGACAGTGACAGAAAGTTCTAAGGTTGTGGATGTGCTGTTGCCACTAGGGATAAAACATTGATGCTATGTCTAAGGATGTAGTTGTTGATTACATTACGCACCATACTTAATGCAATTGTCTGTTGCTTGCAACTTAATACTGGAAGGGGTTCGGATGATAACCTGAAGGTGGACTTTTTAGGCATAGATGCATGCTGGATGGCGGTCTATGTACTTTGTCGTAATGCCCTGATTAAATCTCACTATATTTATCATATCATGTATGTGCATTGTTATGCCCTCTCTATTTGTCAATTGCCCGACTGTAATTTGTTCACCCAACATGCTTTAATCTTATGGGAGAGACACCTCTAGTGATCTGTGGACCTCGGTCCTATTCTTTACATCGCATACAATCGACTGCAATTGTTCTTTACTGTTTTCTTCGCAAACAATCGTCTTCCACACAATACGGTTAATCCTTTGTTACGCAAAGCCGGTGAGATTGACAACCTCACTGTTCGTTGGGGCAAAGTACTTTGGTTGTGTTGTTCAGGTTCCACGTTGGCGCCGGAATCCCTGGTGTTGCGCCGCATCACATTTCACCACCATCAACCTTCAACGTGCTTCTTGGCTCCTCCTGGTTCGATTAAACCTTGGTTTCTTTCTGAGGGAAAACTTTCCACGTGCGCATCATACCTTCCTCTTGGGGTTCCAACGGACGTGTACATCTACGCGCATCAAGACCAGAGCAATTCTGCTGAAAACAGCGTTAGTCCGTGTTAGTTGTATCCAAAATACACAAATTAGAGGCAAAACAATAGCAAAAGTGTTCGGGAAAGTAGATACGTTTTGGACGTATCAACTCCCCCAAGCTTAGCTTATTGCTTGTCCTCAAGCAATTCAGTTAACAACTGAGTGCGATAAAAGAACTTTCACGAACACATTTGTTCATATGATGTAAATATTCTCATGATATGGCAAGTGCTTAAGCAATTCATAATAAGGTACATGCAAATAAAGTCATCTAGTAACTGTGTCAATCATAAAAGAGATACCAACAAACTAATAACAAGCATCATGAAACACTTCAATAAGCAGGATTGCAATGTTCATAGAAAGATATGATAGAGTGGTATCTCGCTTGCCTGTATTTGTAGCAAAACATAAATGCCCAGGCACCTCTGAAGTTCATAGAAAGACTAGAAGTAAATTTGTCAAAGATAAAAGCATCAAAGTTATACCACAGCTGATCATATTTTGGGACAAGCATATTATACTAAGAATGACAGTCATGCTCTCAAGAAAGTGCTCAAAGAAAGGATGGTGACTCAACATAAAAGTAGAAGATTGACCCTTCGCAGAGGGAAGCAGGGATTAACATGTGCTAGAGCTTTTCATTTTTCAAAGACAGAGTAAAATTATTTTGAGAGGTGTTTGTTGTTGTCAACGAATGATAGTGGGTACTCTAACCACCTCGCCAACCAGACTCTCAAGAGCGGCTCCCATGAAGGACGTTATCTCTACCAGCAAGGTAGATCATCCCTCTTCTCTTTTGTTTACACATGTATTTTAGTTTCATTATGGATGACACTCCCCCAACCTTTGCTTACACAAGCCATGGCTAACCGAATCCTCGGGTGCCTTCCAACATTCACATACCATGGGGAAGTGTCTATTTGCAGGTTAAGTTGCTTACTGATGAATCAGAGCAAAACACGTGAAGAGAATTATTAATGAAGGTTGATTAATTGGGGCTGGGAACCCCGTTGCCAGCTCTTTTTGCAAATTATTAGATAAGCGGATGTGCCACTAGTCCATTGGTGAAAGTCTGTCCGGAGTAAATGACAAGGTTGAAAGATAAAACACCACATATTTTCTCATGAGCTATAAAACATTAACACAAATTGAGAAGTAGTTTGAAGGTTTAAAGGTAGCACATGAGAATTTACTTGGAATGGTTTGAAATGCCATGCATAGGTATTTATGGTGGACACTTTGGAATAACTTGGTTTTCAGGTGTTTGGAAGCACGAGCAGTGTTCCCGCTCAGTACAAGTGGAGGCTAGCAATAGACTGGGAAGCGACAATCAAGAGAGCAATAACTGTCATAATCATGCTTGCGACAAAATAAAATTAACGGAGGCATAAAAGTGATACAAGAACTCTGAAGCAAAGTATATCAGCGAGGCTTAATTGACTTTTGTTTTAGTCATATGCATGCGTAAGCATGTGCCAAGTCGATTCAAGTGAATTATTCAGAGGAGGATACCACAATGTCATACCGATCTATGAATAAAACAATGCAAGCAAATATTCATGACATGCTACTCATTATTAATAGATTGGAACTAATCATGAGAGATCATAAACTACTAGACTTTCATTAAATGACATATACCTCACATGAACCAACTAAGCATGCTCACATGGATGAGTATATGTACAAAAATGAAAACAAATAGAGTTCATACCAGCCTCTCACCACAGTCAAATTGCCGTAGATCGTCATTATTGCCTTTCACTTGTGCAGCTTGAATAATAATATGAAATGAAACCAAGCTCCAACCACCGGAGACCTCTGAACTCCCTAATGAACTTTACAAAACCAAAGAATAACAACAAATATTTTTGGTGTTTTCGGGTTAGAAACAAGAACAAAAGGAAACAAGAAAACAAAGCAAAATCTTTTTGGGTTTTCTCATAGCAAACTAACGATAGCAAATAAAGTAAAATAAGAGCAAAGAACCAAATAAACAAATGGTGAAGAGAAACAACAGAAATATTTTTGGTCTTTTTGTGTTTTAGGAAAGAAACAAAGCGAAAACAAGAGAATGCAAACTAAAAGAAACACAGAAAAGCAGGATGGCAGAAATCTGCCAAAACCTGACAGCAGTACAGAAATCGAAATTAACAAAAATCTTCCGTTGCTCAGCTCAAAAAGTGTTCAACTAATGAAAGTTAGATAACAACCTGGGGCACATGCTCAAAAATTGGCAACTCAAAATAACGTTCTGGCTGTGCGTACGAATTTTTTGGTAACAGCCCAGAATCTGTTTTTGGACAGCACTTCCCCAAATATCATCTCCCTCTCATTAGAAAACCACTCTAAGAAACTAAACAAGTATGTAAAAGTATCCAGCAACCATAATATGCAAAGAATGAGTGATGTCGGTATACCTCCCCCCAAGCTTAGGCTTTTGGCCTAAGTGGAGTTCATTCCCAACGAGGGTCGGGGTTCCACGCCGGTGGATCGTACATGGAGTGATAATAAGGCCCCTGCGCAGAAGAATGTCGTGGAGGCTCCACATGACCATAATGTTGATATGAAGAGCTTGCTGCATCGGATGAAGAGTCGGGGTGCTCCTCGACCTCCTCCGTGCCGTCCCTTGCATGATGGCCTTCTCTTTCTATGTATGCATTTAGCTCATTTTCTGTGATCGACCACCCTTTCCTGGCATCAAGGTTAAGCAGAGCAGGTGCAGGCAATCGTACTAGTTTTTCAATTTTCTTAGTTATTCTCCAATTTTTCTTATACAAAGTTATCCTATAATACAGGTTATTCAAATTAGATGCATCTGAAATAAACTCATGTTTAATCATGGAAACAACATCAAGTTTCTCCATGGAAAGCGGAATATCTAGATGGTGAGGTTCTACACCATGCATAGCTAATAAGCGAGAGGCGATAAGACCTCCACAAATTCCTCCTTTCTCACGGTTAGTAGCAAGTCTACAAGCTATTAAAGCACCCAAATTATAAGTCCTATCCTGTTGCAAAGCAGCAGCTAAGAAAGCCATATCTTGGACAGACAACTTACTTGCATTCTTTCTAGCAAGAACGCACTTTGTAACGAAATAAGCAAAGTAGCGGATAGCTGGGAGTTGAATGCTACTGATCTTACCACCATCATCGGAGAAGCTTCTCCCATGACAAATCATTGTATAAAGATTCGAGAGCTCCCGCGGCGTTCCCCTGACCTTCTCACAGGATCCCCACTGCGGCACTCTAATTGCTGCACAAAAATCACTGAAAGGCAAGTTGATAGTTTTGTTATAAATCTTGTATCGGACCATGGGGTTAGTTTGAGACCGATGAAATTCGAAATCCTGCACAACCGACACCGTTAGTTTAGCATATTGGTAAGGTTCACCAACAGTAAAACCTTCCAACCCTGCATTGGAAATCAGTGTTTGAACATCTTGCAGGATTCCTGCATTCCGCATAAAATCAGTGCATGGGTAATAAGAGGGGTATACTCCCTCTTCGCGGTGAACTCTCATGACTTGTTGCACCTCCAATTCTTGTTGATTTAGTTGGTGCCTACTCCCTTCCATTTTCTGAAATTTTTCAACAATCATTATAAAATTTGATTTCAAGGTATATAATTGAGGGGAACTACTATAGGAACTTGCTAGAGTACTAAACATGCATCAAAACTAGTTTCTACCACTTAGAACAAGCATGCAAGCTCACTAAACATGTTATCTACAGCAGCAAAATATTCAAGATATACTCAACCAAACAAAATTCTAATTGGACAATCAAAGGAGTCACATACCAAGGAGCAAATGTGCCAAATTTCAGACAGAAATCTGGGCTGAGCAAAGAGATCGAGAAATCGCGAGTTCTTGAGCAGAAACGCGAGTGAGAGAAAGTGAGTACGAGTTTTTTCGGGGAGAGAGTGCTGAGTGAAAGAGATGATGAAGTGGGGCAAGGAGGGGCCCACACACCAGGGTGGCGCGCCCCTTGCTGGCCGCGCCGGCCTGTGGGGTGCCACCCTGGGGTGCCCCACTGGTCAGCCCCAGGTGCTCCCAGGTGCCTCTTCGAAAAATAAGACTACCAGTATAATTTTTGTAATTTTTTGAGAACTTCGAAAAATGCACATTTCTGGGTGTTAAATTAATTATTACTGCGCAGGAAAATGATTTCCAAAATCTTAACAACTAAAGCATATTGCAAAACAAAAGGTGCTACAGCAAGTAAAACAAATGGAGGGAGAAAGAAAGAAAGAAAGAAATGTTGTTTAGCTCTCTTATGCATTAAAATATACTTGTTAACAAGGTTGATCAAGTCTTGCTACCAAATAAATTTTATATGACATAAGAAGAAATAAACCTCAAATCAATCATGTTACCTTATATTGAATTGATATGGATCCAATCACAAGAGTTTGATATTCTTCTTTAGGCTCATATATAGGACAATCAATGGATCCCACTTTGATAGTTTTCACATTAAAAATTGTATTAACTCCATATACTTTATCAATCCTCTTTGGAAAATTGTTGACGTCAGAAACCCACCGGCGGGCAGTGACTGGTCAACACCGTAGAGCCGGGAACGACTAGGGCTGCGGCTGGCCCACCTCAGAGCGACGGCCCGCAAAGCCTCCTGGTCGCGCGCCGATGCGGGTTGCAAGGGCGTGCCACCTGACCTATACCTGGTCAGGAAGGTGTGGATGATGCCTCGCTTAGTTTCCTGCAGGGCACACACGTACACGTTAAATACGAGCCTCGATCGGCTCTCAGGTTGTCCCGTGAATCGGCTCATGGAGCCGATCCACCCATGATTCGTCCGAGGTGGCCGAATATATGGTGGTCCTGCTTGATCATGATAAAGCATATGAGATCCACGACGATCTGGGGTTTTCACCGCATAATCGGATCATCCTACTCACGATTGGGCCTCGCGCTCACGCACGGTAAACGTAAGCCAGCCCTAGACAAGGCCTAAAAACCAACACTAGGTTGATCCTCGGAACGTCCTGTCTAGGGGCAGCAAACTACACCCTGCATGCCGCTGGATCCTCCAACCCTTTGTAAGGCCTAACTATTGCAGATATTAAACTAATCCTTGATGAATCAAGGAGCGACCGTAACGGATCAGATCTACTAAATAACGATCAAGCGGGGTGCCGCCCCTGCACCCATGATGAGGTACAGGGACGGCTAGATGCGCAAGGGTTGCACTACGACAGCATATGATACTAGGAACAATGCTAACCCTAACACATCTACGATAACTACGTTGCTCGCCATCAAAAAGGCTTCACGAGCAACGCATGAACAACTAGGCAGGCTCGTGCTGCCTAGATCGCGAGATGCGATCTAGGCAGCATGGTGCTTACCGGAGGAACCCTCGAGACGAAGGAGTTGGCGATGCGCCGAGATTGGTTTGTGTTGAACGTTGGTTGTTGTTTATTCCATAAACCCTAGGTACATATTTATAGTCCAGGGACTTTCTAACGTGGGCGTGCACCACCGTGCACGAGATAAATTCTAACTTCTACGAAGCCTACTATAAAGATACACGGGCTAACTAGCCCAAACTTGGTAAACAAGGCCGATTCACATATCTCTTCTATATGTATATCTTCAAGTCCATCTTGATCGCGGCCCACCTCTGACTTGGTCAAATTCTGGTGATAACACATGCCCCCCTGGTTTTGGAAATGACATTTCCAAAATCATTATGTTTTCCCTCGTAGGGTCATGTCGTGGCAGAGCAGAAATCACCGCAGAATCCCTCATCATGACACCTTACCCCTTTCACTTCTCCACGCGTCCGAAAATTTTTCCTGCTAGGCATCACCTCCTCGGAAACTGCTGTGGCATTAAATCTCCCTCACATCCCTTCTATTTAGCCGTTCTAAACAGCTTGCTCCCTTTTCACCTTCCTCGCATTAGCACCCACAGAATCTTGCTGCACCACCATGTCTTCTTCCTCCTCCGAGCTTTCCCATGGGCCCTCCTCCTCCCGCGAAACGCCGCCGGACGTCCGTGCCCCGGAAGAATGGGACCTGGAGGACCACGCCTCCTCCGCCCGGTCTGAAGACGGCCAGCCCCTGACCAGCGGGGATGAAGATCTTCAGTTCCTTGTCTCCGAGGAACCGGAGCCGGAAAGTGAGGACAACCTCTGGGAAGGCTTCCCCACCTCTGACGAGGAGGAAGAGGCGGATGACAACGGTGACGACGACTCCCTTGAGGGCTATCCACCGGCGAAGCGCCTCCGTATGTGGTGGGACGACGACAGCAGCGATGATGAAGACGGGGATGAAGCTCCCGTAGAGGGCTATGGGAGTAGCGACGAAGAGCCCTCCGGCAGCAGTGCCGATGAGGGTCCCGAAGACGACGACGAGGGCAGTGACGGCCCATAGACCAGGATCTACTAGCATAGGCTTAGCAGTAGTAGATGAGTCAACGGACCCTCCTCCCCTTTTTTCTCGTTCTTCTTTCTTTGAGTCATCGGTTCCTCCTTTGTAAGAAATCATGTCTATCAATGAAGGAGCTTCTTCTAACTTGATTTTGCCGATTTCTCTTGTACTAAAATCCGCCGATTATCAATCCGGTAGCTGCTTAATGAGCCGATGGCAAAGCATCAGCTTTCAAATATATTGCAAAAAGACCGATCTGATTTGACTTCTCAGATGTCCACTTGCAGTCCATGGGATTCAGATCCAAGCTCCCAATTGAACAGGTCCGATGCGCAGCTTTGAGATCCTAAGGCCTTTAGACGTTTAAACATCATCCGAATATGACGTTCGTCCTGATAACAAAACTCCTGGATTAATGCCTCCAGGAAAACCTGACGCCCCTGACGCTGAAGCTGACACCTCCGCTCAACAAGTGTTTGCCCACAGCTTTTCCAACGATGTCGCGCTCCTATGCCTGACGAACTGGCCTGAGGCCTAACCACTGATGATGGCCCCTCCTTCAAACTTCTCCCGTTAACCCTGGCGGTTTTACTCTGCAAGAGCTCTCTTGCTCAACATGGTTATGACGCGGAGACAGCCAATTTCAATGCCATTGGCTCACTGCCCCCCGAGCCTCGATCAAGGCGAGAGCGAAGTTGCACCACTGCATCGGGTCACTATCAACCCTTCTACTGTGATACAGCATGAGCCGATTCGGAACGGATCGGTTGTTAACAACAGAGAGCCTCCGTGGTGAGTTGACCTCCCAAGCCTCTTTGGTCCGATGAGGTAACCTTTGGCGAAAATGACACTCAGTCCAACTGGATGACCGCCGGTTGTTCCTCGTGATCCTAGCCTGTCCTGCACATCCATGCTATTCTGTTCGGTCAGGGTTATGATCCTCAAACCTGCCAGCAAACCTCAACACCTCAAATGAGGAAAAGGGGCATTTTGGACACCCAAACTGATGCTTTCTTGTCAGGCCTCCGCTTTAATCCCTTAAGTCGATGGCCGTGCATCGGCTCTGAATTTTTTTTTTGTTAGCCGGTCGATCCATGAATCGGCTTCCCCTAGGTATAACCTTCGTGGCCTTCGTGGCTTTATACCTTCTTCGTGTATATGCCCCCCAAGCCGAATCTTTTAAGCAATTTGAAGATATCGGCTTTTCCGCCAATTTCATCTTTCCTCGCCACTCACCATGCGAAATAGCACATCAGTAAACAAGAGTGGCGCAAGTAATTTTAGCCGATCGCTGGAATCGTCTTCCCTTGTAGTCGTCGATCCAACTGTTTACAGAATGTTGAGGTTTCGAGAATTTATGGCGACGCGCCACCGGCCATCCTTTTTCTTCATAGGTATTACATTGGAAATCCTTTCAGGGTACTCGCCTGGCCTGATGAACCCAGAGTCCAACCACTTCGTGATTTTCTTCTTGACTTCCTCAACCTCTTCTACTTCGTCAGTCGAAGTAAACCCATACCCCTGCTTTCCATCGCCTTCTGGGTCAATGCTTGCCATCGCTTGGGGCCGATCGTGTGGATCGGCCTCCTCTTCGCCTTTCTCGCGGGAGCGACTGCTCTCGGGCTCATCCTCGCGATGGCGATCTTCGAGCCCTGCTCCATTGACATCGGATGAGCCATCTTGCTCGCGATTTAAGCAGTTGCTGAGATTGACCATGTTGACCTCCGGAGCCGGCTGCGTGTCAACTTTCATGGCGAACTGGTCGAAGAGTAACCGGCCTTGTTCTATTGCCACCTGAATCTGTCCGCGCAAGGCTTCGCAGTCGTTGGTGGCATGGGTGAACGTGTCATGCCATTTGCAGTATGGTTGGCCGGTCATTTCTTGTAACGTGGGGATTTTGTGGCCGTCGGGTAACTTCAGCTGTTTTTCCTTCAGGAGCCAATCAAAAATTTGCTCCGTTTTGCTCAAGTCGAAGTCGAATCCCTTTGCTGGTCCTGGCTGCTTTGCCCACCTGCAGGACACGGGTTTTGCCCCCCGGGACCACTCAGCACTAGTGAACTCCTGATCTCTTGCTGGACCTTCATCTTTGTCCTTCTCGATCAGGGTGACGCGCCTGCACTTGTCCTGGTACGATTCTGGATGGCGCTGTTCATATGTTGTCCATTTCTGGACCACGTCTGTGTCTACCGATGCGTCTGCATCGGCATCAGTCGATGCCTGTGCATCGGCCTCAGCCTGTTTGGGGCGCCATACTTTCTTTGGTGGGCGCGCCTTTGTCTCCACTATTCGCTGGATTTTCGCGGCCAGATCGGGCCGTGATATCCTCAACATGTATAAGTACTGTGCCTCGGCCTCTTCCAAGCTTCGCGGCCGCTGCACCCGGCGCTCCCGAGACTGGCTGAGTCCATCAGGGCACCGCCTTGGTTGGCGGTACCTATCTTCTTCTCTACCCGACTCCTCGAAGTCTTCTTCTTGAGACGACTCAGTCCGTTTGCTCTGAGGTGGGAGAGGTCCTAGACGTTTGAACACTGCAACTTGGTTCGTCCTTCCCCTTTGTTGTGTGCATCTTGGGCAGTTGCCGATTGTTGGTAATCGGCTCATTCCTGAATCCCAGCAGTGTCTGAAGAAGGGACAGTTCCAGTGCTTGTCCATGTTGTCTTGCTCTTCTGACCTCCCCCTGGCGCGACGCTCGTACCCGTCGTCGTTCCAGTCGTGCTGACGATACCCCCTGCTTGCACCAGACCGACGATATCCTTCATCGTCGTTGTAGTAGCGGCGATGTCGGTCGTGTGGCTGCTCATATTTGCTGAGGAGATGCACGGATAATGGGCGTGGATACCGCATGCTTCTCGCCTCCTCCTCGGCCAGGTACCGTTTATCGTCGTCTTGGGGCCGGTCACGTGGAGCGGCCTCGTCTTTCTCATTGCCACGAGTGTGGCTGCTTTCCGCTTTGTCCGCGTCATGGCGAATCACGAACCCTGCCATATTGGCATCGAAAGAGAACCCTGGTTCCCTTATGGAGTGGCTGAGATCGACCGTGTTGACGCCATGGTAGCGGGCGTCGTGGGAAG
The DNA here is from genome assembly GCA_030979885.1 of Lolium multiflorum. Classification (NCBI taxonomy): domain Eukaryota; kingdom Viridiplantae; phylum Streptophyta; class Magnoliopsida; order Poales; family Poaceae; genus Lolium; species Lolium multiflorum. Next base: position 50,830,588 of record CM061750.1, on the reverse strand, counting down.
GGCCGATGAGGTCGGCTTCGAGGAGGACTTTGACCTCGTCGTACTTCTTCTTGAGCTCGCCAGTGAGCTCCTCGTAGGTGACCGGAGTTTCTTCCGCCATCTCTGATGTGGATGGCGAGGTGGTTATCGTTGAAGATTGTCGTTGAAGATGTGTCCCACCGGGCGTGCCAGAATGTTGACGTCAGAAACCCACCGGCGGGCAGTGACTGGTCAACACCGTAGAGCCGGGAACGACTAGGGCTGCGGCTGGCCCCAGTCCCTCGAGCGACGGCCCGCAAAGCCTCCTGGTCGCGCGCCGATGCGGGTTGCAAGGGCGTGCCACCTGACCTATACCTGGTCAGGAAGGTGTGGATGATGCCTCGCTTAGTTTCCTGCAGGGCACACACGTACACGTTAAATACGAGCCTCGATCGGCTCTCAGGTTGTCCTGTGAATCGGCTCATGGAGCCGATCCACCCATGATTCGTCCGAGGTGGCCGAATATATGGTGGTCCTGCTTGATCATGATAAAGCATATGAGATCCACGACGATCTGGGGTTTTCACCGCATAATCGGATCATCCTACTCACGATTGGGCCTCGCGCTCACGCACGGTAAACGTAAGCCAGCCCTAGACAAGGCCTAAAAACCAACACTAGGTTGATCCTCGGAACGTCCTGTCTAGGGGCAGCAAACTACACCCCATGCCGCTGGATCCTCCAACCCTTTGTAAGGCCTAACTATTGCAGATATTAAACTAATCCTTGATGAATCAAGGAGCGACCGTAACGGATCAGATCTACTAAATAACGATCAAGCGGGGTGCCGCCCCGCACCCATGATGAGGTAGGGACGGCTAGATGCGCAAGGGTTGCACTACGACAGCATATGATACTAGGAACAATGCTAACCCTAACACATCTACGATAACTACGTTGCTCGCCATCAAAAAGGCTTCGCACGAGCAACGCATGAACAACTAGGCAGGCTGCGGCCTAGATCGCGAGATGCGATCTAGGCAGCATGGTGCTTACCGGAGGAACCCTCGAGACGAAGGAGTTGGCGATGCGCCGAGATTGGTTTGTGTTGAACGTTGGTTGTTGTTTATTCCATAAACCCTAGGTACATATTTATAGTCCAGGGACTTTCTAACGTGGGCGTGCACCACCGTGCACGAGATAAATTCTAACTTCTACGAAGCCTACTATAAAGATACACGGGCTAACTAGCCCAAACTTGGTAAACAAGGCCGATTCACATATCTCTTCTATATGTATATCTTCAAGTCCATCTTGATCGCGGCCCACCTCTGACTTGGTCAAATTCTGGTGATAACAAAAATAAACGGTATGTTCCTTGTCATCAACATTGAAAGTAACCTTGCCTTTATTGCAATCAATAACAGCCCCTGCAGTATTAAGAAAGGGTCTTCCAAGAATAATGGACATATTATCATCTTCGGCATTTCCAACACAACAAAATCAGTTAATATCAAGCAATGTTGAGTAACTTGAACAGGAACATTTTCACATACACCAACAGGAATAGCAGTAGATTTATCAGCCATTTGCAAAGATATATCAGTTGGTATTAACTTATCTAAATCAAGTCTCTTATAAAGAGAAAAAGGTATTACACTAACACCTGCTCCCAAATCACATAATTATTCTTGATGGAACAAGGAATAGTCGGTATACCTGGGTCTCCAAGCTTCTTTGGAACCTTACCATTGAAGGAGTAATTAGCGAGCATAGTGGAAATCTCCTCATTGGGAATTTTCCTTTTGTTAGAGACAATATCTTTCATATACTTTGAATAAGGAGGTAATTTAATAGCATCAGTCAAAGGGATTTGCAAAAATAAAGGTTTCATCCAATCACAAAATTTATTATAATGTTCTTCCTCCTTTGATTTTAGTTTCTTAGCAGGAAAAGGCATTGGCTTTTGAACCCAAGGTTCTCTTTCATTACCATGTTTCTTTGTAATAAAATCTTCTTTAGTGTACTTTTTATTTTTATCATGCTTTTCAGTTTCTTTTTCAATTTCTTCTTTATCGGGAGCATCATTCTTATCATTATCTTCATCATGTTCATTACCACTTTCAGTTTCAGCATCAGAAATAGAAATACTATTAGGATCATTAACAGGTTCAGAGGATTCTACAACAGTTTTATGTTTCTTCTTCTTTTTCTTAGAAGGACTACTAATTTCTTTAGTTTGTTGAGAATCTTGTTCAATTCTTTTGGGGTGCCCTTCAGGATATAGAGGATCCTGGGTAGAAACACCGCCTCTAGTTGTTACTTCATAAACTTGTTTCTCTTCATGATTATTTTTTAACAAGTCATTTTGCACTTTAGTAAGTTGATCAATTTGAGTTTGAATCATATCAAAATGTTTAACAAGCATCTTAACATCATTGGAGGTTCTCTCCACAATATCATGCAATTTACTAATAGCTTGAGAATTTTCCATTAGATGATTCTCTACTCTCATATTAAAATTACTTTGCTTAACAATATAATTATCAAATTCATCTAAACATTGATCAGGAGGTTTTGAATAAGGAATATCACCTCTATCAAAGCGTTGAAGAGAATGTACCTCGATTGTGGATGAAGGGGGAATTATCTTACATAGGTCTTCTATAGGAGGTAAATTCTTCACATCTTCAGATTTAATACCTTTCTCCATAAGAGATTTCTTGGCTTCCCTCATATCTTCATCATTTAATTCAATCATACCCCTCTTCTTCAGTATTGGTGTCGGAGTTGGTTCAGGTGTAGACCAATCATCATGATTTTTGCTTATCTTAGCCAATAATTCTTCAGCTTCGTCCGGAGTTCTTTTCCTGAAAACACAATCAGCACAACTATCCAGGTATGCCCTAGACTCAATGGTTAGTCCACTATAAAATATATCAAGTAAATCATGCTTTTCCAAATCATGTCTAGGCCGAGCTCTAATAAGAGAGCAAAATCTTGCCCAAGCCTCAGGCAATTTCTCTCCATCTTCTTGATCAAAACTATAAATTCTCTGCAAAGCCATATGTTGAGCACTAGCGGGAAAGTATTTCCGAAAGAAAACATCAAGCAAACAACTTGGACTATTAATAGAATCAGGAGGCAAATTATTATACCAAATCTTAGCATCATCCTTTAATGAGAATGGGAAAATCTTAGCAACAAAATAAGTACGCATCTTAACATCATCAGAAAACAAGCTACTTAAAGTAGAAAGCTCATTCATATGTTCTACAGCACTCTCTTTTTCAGTACCACAAAAGGGTGTTTTCTCAACAATAGATATATGAGATAAATCAAGAGAAATATCATAATCTTTATCCTTAATGTTTATAGGAGATGTGGCAAATTTAGGATCAGGAGACGGTTTATATCTAACAGCATGTTGTGCAATAAGCTTTTTGAGGTTACTTGTACTAGTAGTAGCATTGCATTTATCAATAAAATCATCATCAAGTTCTACATAATCTTCATCAAGATCATCAATCTCAGGTGAATTAACAGGTGTAACAGTATTTTCATTAGGAGTTTCAGTAATTTCAATTTGTCTAGACCTAGCAATTGTAGCATCTAGAAAAGGACCTAATGAACCAGTATTATCAAGCACAGTAGAAGCATCATCAAAATTATCAGAGGAATTTTCAGATTCAGCAGAAGTACCAACACGTGAAGTTTGTGGTGGTGAAACAAGTTGACTTATCACAGATGGTGAATCAAGAGCAGCAGAGGTACTCAGAGTTGTACCTTTTCTTGTAGTGGATGGTAATATGGCGACTTTAGTATCGCGAGGTTTACCCATGATGGAGAATTTGCAGCGAACAATATCAATCCAAGTGAACTTGCAAATAAAGCTATGCTCCCCGGCAACGGCGAGAAAATAGTCTTGATGACCCACAAGTATAGGGGATCGCAACAGTCTTCGAGGGAAGTATTACCCAATTTATTGATTCGACACAAGGGGAGACAAAGAATACTTGTAAGCCTTAACAGCGGAGATGTCAATTCAGCTGCACCTGGAAACAGACTTGCTCGCGAGAGTTTATCAGTAGTAACAGTTTTATAGCCGTAGGAATAGTGAAATAACAGCAGCGGTGAAATAAAGACAGCAGTAGTGATTATAGTAAACAACAGGATTAAAATACTGTAGGCAGGAACGGATGAACGGGCGTTGCATGGATGAGAGAATTCATGTAACAATCATGGTAGGGCATTTGCATGTAATAATAAAGCGGTATCCAAATACTAATCAATCAATAGGCATGTGTTCCATATATAGTCGTACGTGCTCGCAATGAGAAACTTGCACAACATCTTTTGTCCTACCAGCCGGTGGCAGCCGGGCCTCTAGGGAAACTACTGGAAATTAAGGTACTCCTTTTAATAGAGTACCGAGCAAAGCATTAACACTCCGTGAACACATGTGATCCTCACATCACTACCATCCCCTCCGGTTGTCCCGATTTCTGTCACTTCGGGGCCATTGGTTCCGGACAGCAACATGTGTATACAACTTGCAGGTAAGACCATAAACAATGCATATCATGATGAAACAATAACATGTTCAGATCTGAGATCATGGCACTCGGGCCCTAGTGACAAGCATTAAGCATAACAAGTTGCAACAATATCATAAAAGTAACATCTACGGATACTAGGCACCATGCCCTAACAATCTTGTGACTATTACATGATCAATCTCATCCAATCCCTACCATCCCCTTCAGCCTACAGCGGGGGAATTACTCACACATGGATGGGGAAACATGGCTGGTCGATGGAGAGACGTCGGTGGTGATGGCGGTGAAGATCCCCTCCGATTCCCCGTCCCGGCGGAGTGCCAGAACGGAGTTTCTGGTCCCGAGGCGGAGTTTCGCGATGGCGGCGGCGTACTGGATGGTCTCTGGAAATATCGACGTGCCCCCTGGTGTTTTTAGGTCGAGGGCGATAAGTAGTCCGAAGGAGGGCGTCGGGGGGCCGCCGAGGGGGCCACACGCTAGGGCCGCGCGCCCCCTCCTGGGCCGCGCCGCCCTAGGGTGTGGGGCCCTCGGGCCTCCACCTGATTTGCCCTTCTGGCTCCGTGAGTCTTCTGGGAAAATAGGGCCTTCTCTATAAATTCCGAGGTTTTTCCCGAAAGTTGGATTTCTGCACAAAAACGAGACACATTCTGCTGAAAACAGCGTTAGTCCGTGTTAGTTGTATCCAAAATACACAAATTAGAGGCAAAACAATAGCAAAAGTGTTCGGGAAAGTAGATACGTTTTGGACGTATCACATACCGGAGGCCTAACCGGCCGCAGTAGCTCGCTTGTGCCAGTAGCGCGACAACGAAATAGACCGGGAATATCTGACCCGGTGGAGCTCAACGAGAAACTCCTGTGAGGGTGTAATTGAGGCACAAGCCATTGCTTGGTTCTGCAATGGATGCCGGAGAGGCTTGTCGCTGTGGCGGAAGTTACAGAGAAACATGCCAACCACTTTGGCCGAGATGATACGTGTAGCAGATAGCTACGCATTGGGAGATCCGATGCAACCGGCAATCGAGGCTGATCCAGCGCCAGGATCAGTACCGGAACAACCATCGCAACAAGAGAAGGGAAGATTTCCCGGATAGGAGGTACGGAGTGCATCATGTTGCAGCAGTACAAGATAACTCTGGGGCTGGAAACAGCCAGAGGCAAAAAACCGGAAACCAGCCATGGGCTGGACAGAAAAAACAGTGGGTAGAGAAAAAACCCTAGCAGGATCTGCCGAAGTACACTATGGAGTCTGCAATGGAGCAACCGTGCCGCTGGCACACTCCTAACCCCACGAAGCCGGCGAACCACCTGACAAAAGATTGCTCTTGGACCAAATATTTGATGCTAAGAGGCGCAGTGAAAGATGCCAGAAACCAAGGTTCTGACGCGTTGCTACCACCGCCGCCGTTAACCGGGGCAAATGCGCAGCCAGTTTTCGTGTAACAAAACAAGCCGCAGCAGCAAGAGGCGGTTCACCAGGTGGTGCGGGGCAACAACAATCAAGCCCCGCCCCCACGCCGCTAGGCCGGAACGTTTACTTTGATCCGCACGTATTTTGTGTGGTCTTCGTGACTGAACCAAGGGACCGGCAAAGTTTACATCGCCGCTCGATGGAAGTAAATGCGGTGATGCCGGCAGTACCAAAATACATGTCATGGTCAGAACAAGGGATCACTTGGTCATTCAAGGATCATCCGAAAGTGATGCCTAATCCGGGCGGTTATGCTATGGTGGTGGATCCAATCATGCATGGGGCATCAACGCGAGTCCGGTTTAGCAAGGTGTTGGTGGACAATGGTAGCAGCATAAACATCATGTACCGGCACATCATGCACACGCTTGGCATAACCGAAAACATGCTGGAGCCAAGCCGCACGACCTTCCACGGCATAGTCCCGAGATTGTCCTGCTCTCCCATGGGAAAAGTCCTGGTTGATGTGTTATTTGGCGGCCGTGATAACTGCCGTGTGGAAAACATCCTGTTTGAGATTGTCGATCTGGACAGCCCCTACCATGCACTGCTGGGCAGGCCGGCATTGGCCAAGTTCATGGCCTCGACTCATACCGCGTATCTCAAGATGAAGATGTCAGCACCCAAAGGTACCCTAACTGTGGTAGGAAACTATAAAGTATCACTGGAAACCGCATCAGCCGGCTCAAACTTGGCCGAATCGCTGGTCATAACGGAGGAAAAAAGAAGGATCCAAACTGCTGTCGCGCTGGCCCAGTCTTCCCAACTGAACTTAGCGGCAATGAGTATCCCGTTGGGCGGAGCGGTATTCAAGCCGGCAAAAGAAACAAAGGACATCGAGCTGGATCAGGCTCACCCAGAGCGCACCGTTCGCATCGGTGTCGGCCTGAGTGAGGCATAGGAAAGTGTGCTCGTCAACTTCCTCCGTGAGAATCGGAACATCTTCGCTTGGTCTACTGATGACTTGGTGGGTGTACCGAGGGACTTGGCTGAGCATTCTCTGAACGTCCGGAAGGACGCAGAGCCGGTAAAGCAACCTTTGCGCCGGTTCGCTGAGGATAGAAGGAAGATCATTGGAGAAGAAGTGACCAAGCTGCCGGTGTCCGGCTTCATCGTCGAAGTCCTGCATAGCGAGTGGCTAGCAAACCCTGTGCTGGTCGAGAAGAAAAAGGAGGAAGACCCCAAAGCACCCAAGGCTTGGCGCATGTGCATCGACTACACCCACTTGAAGAAGGCTTGCCCTAAAGATCCATTCCCGTTACCCCGGATTGATCAGGTGATCGATTACACCGCTGGTTGTTAACTGTTTTCTTTCCTGGATGCTTATTCCGGTTTCCACCAAATCCCCCTGAAAAAGGAAGATCAAATAAATTCCACCGACGGAGAAAGGGGGGAGGAGAACGGAGGGGTGATCCAGACGGGGCAGGAGGGAGGGGGCGGGTGTGAGGAGAAGGGGGGAGGGGGAGACCAGAGATCGAAAGATGGCAAGAACAAAGGATTGGAAGGATTCACCTGGTCGCGGGATCACCTTGAGGTTTTTCGTGGCGCCATTGCTGCAGGCGATGACGGCAACAGAGCTTGGGCGGTGGCCGGGGCGTTTTCTGGGTGGGGGCTGAGTGGGTGGGGTGTGGAGCTGGTAGGGTTGTTGGTGGGGCAGGGCTCGCCGGCGGCCGGAACGGCATGGGCCGGCGGCAGAGGAGGCACTCGCAGCGAGTCGCCAGAGCGCGCGTCCTCCATCGTCCCTCCCTGAAATTATGCTTCAACACCGGCAAGGTTTAGGGACTTCATCTGGTATGTAGGGATGCTGGCGACGGGCTCACCTGGTGATTTCTTTCTTAGACCCAACTTGCGTCTTAAACCAACCACTCGAAGCCAACAAAAAGCCATGATGCATAATAAGTACAACTTAATTCGTAAGTATCGGAGCTCAACTTATATCAAAAGATGGAAGAGAATATGTACATGTGTGTTAAAACATTCAGTGCAAAGCATTCGTCTGAAACCTAGCGAACTATTTGTTCCTCTTCTTGCATTTTTTTTTTTTTTGGTGAATCTTCTCCAAATGAGAGAACCCTTTGTGTCCGATTAGCTTTGTCCAGTAAGAAACCGAGCTAGAAATGAGGTCCAGCAAGAAACGCAAATTTGTTCACTGAAACATGTACACATACACTCAAAAACCAAAGCTAGAAATGAGGTCCAGCAAGACACGCAAATTTTTCCACTGAAACGTTTACACATCCACTTCATATGCCACCATTTTTTACTCGGCTGATGTATTTCCTGCTACTTTTCTACCCCAAAGTATCAGAAAATACAAACAAAACAAAAGAGCAGAGCAGCTAGCCGGAGACGACAAAAAGTTCCACTCAAGCTTCTCCACCCCCAACGTAAGTTATCTCTTTCGTCATCATGGTTCACGGGTATATATGATGAAAACACAACGCCGATTCAGGGCATCCCCAGTTCCAGAAACAACAACAGTCAGTACAAACTAGGATGCCCCGAACTAACTATTCAGACAGACTTCGTCCTGCCATGGGCTATCTTCAAAGAATTCAAAGCCTCCCTGCACGTTTCAACACCAACCATATGTCAGAATCATAGTTTTGGCAATAACCATATCGTAAATAAGGCTTACTTAGGCGTTCAATGCATATGACTGCACTATTTACCAAATGTACTGATTGTATAAATCTCCATCAAGTATATCAAAATGCCCGGGTATACTCGCCGCAGCAGGAGAAGACCGCCGGGCAGAATCCACACGGCGGACAGCGGTGGGACTCCTCCCCTTTCGCATGCCTCTTGCCCTGGAGCCTGGCAGCGGAACAAGTGGCAGCTGCAGTGGGGCTACCCCTGGAGCCGGTAGCGGTGCAAGCTAGCAGTGGTGGGGCTGCGCTATCGGTGGAGCTGCCCCTGGAACCAGTGCGAGCCTGGCCACCGGTGGTGTGGCCCAGTTCTGCCACATAGGGGCGCGGCCTTCCATGGTTGAGTCTTGGCTGGTAGTCGCAGCCACCCTCGGGGTGGTAGGCACCGGGGCTGGGCGCTTCTCCTCGGCTGCTGCCGCAGTCATGGCCGGCGGGTGGAGTTCTGGCATGACCTGGCTGTGCGGCGTGGTGCCAGTGACCCTGAAAGTGAGTTGCTTTGCCGCGCTCTGGTGGTTTCAAGTAGGTCCTTTGATGGTCATCGGGGCGGGAAGTGCTGGCTTGTTTCATGTCCGATTAGAGATACGTGTTGGTACTTGGTAGGCTGTGATTGGAGGTGTGCTTGGTGTGGTGGCTGGTTTAGCTAGCGGATGTCCCCACACTCTGCAGGAGACGGACATCGGTTGGTGCCCTGACATGATTGTTGGTGGCCTGTCGCAGTTCGGCGGTGTGTGCCTTGACAGCTTGTCAAGTAGCAGCTCGAATGGTTGGTATGAGGCGAGTTAGGATTTCCCCCGGCCTGCTTCAGCTATCGGTGTGGGGCATGGTTGCAGATTTGGGTTTGTCGGTGGCCAGCTCGTTGGGCCTGTTGCCGTCGTCGCCTCATGCTGATCGAGATGCATGGAGTGTGGTGGCCTCAGCTGGTGGGGTGGCGGGCCAACCAGTGCCCTTGTTGGTGTGGTTGTGGCTAGAGCTAGGTTCATACCACGGTGCCTCTGTTGTTTCGCATTCATTCGTGTTTCCTCCTTGGTGGTGCCGTCGAGTAGCTTGGACCGCCTCCATACCTTGTGGCCTAGTTTTCCTGCTGAAAACGTAGATCTCTCTTGTCGGATCGGACGACAACGTCATCATCAATGTCGCTTCCTTCCTGGAGGCGTTGTTCTGAGAGATTTGACCCTCGGTTGGCGCATGAGTTGGATGCACACGCCTTGGCTCTTGTTGGCAGGCACTAGTCATGTCGGCGACCTCACAACTTGGATACCTTGGGTAGCACAGTTTGAGGTTTGCAGTGGTTCCCATGTTGTGGTGTCTTCGCCGCATGAGGAGGTTTTCCCCAACGTGGCAAGGAAAACCTCAAGTGCGAGGACAGCCCACAATGTTGTCGGCTTGCCATCCTTAATCGGGTTGGTGAACCCACCACGTCTTGTGCACTTGTTTGGATGGCATCTAGGCTGATGGGGTAGTTTGGTGGCGTTTGTTGTAATGTTTGTCTTCCTGCCATTAGGTGTGATCTTGTCTTGAGAGGTTGAGTGTTTCGGCGTTGTCTTAGGCTTGTAAGACTTCTTTCTATCAATGCAACGAAGCGCAAGCTTTGCGTTTTCTCATGAAAAAAATGATATGGTAGGCTAAAGGTGGGTTCTGTTATGTGAAATCCAACTCAAGTGTAACATGCATGATTAAAAGAGATGTAGCAAAGAGATGTAGCATACTGCAATGCGTCCTCGATCTCGGGACTTAGCGGATCTAATTTTGTCGCATCCAGAAAAGCATCGCATGCGCTTCCGTAGTCCTGATGATTATAGAGCATAAAGGTGGAAAACAATGAATGGCACATGGTCAACAAACAATAGTAGATTATCCAACCAGATATATATCTTCAATCAAACCTTCAATAACATGAATGCTGCGCCCTGCCGGCAGCAGGCCTCTGGCCAGGTGGGCCGCATTTCTCTGCATGCAAAAGCATCCAGCAGAGCCTTGTGTGCATCACCCATGGAATACCAGCAAAGGCTCCTGTCTGAGAACAAGGTAGCATCGTGAGGGTCATGCTTCATTGCCTGCATCCGACAGGTTGAGCCGAAAGTTAGCACATGTTTGATTATATAAAAACAATAGTCACATCTTGATAATACACTTGTAACTTTTTGTAGTTCACCAGGCAACAAAAAAGACATTGAATTTCTGGTGAATTACATACAACTTAAAAATGTGAGCATGACAAATCTGGACAATAGTAACTGAAGGAAATGTTATTATGGCAGTGACTAAAGCATAAAAGTAGGACAATGTTCAAGTGAAAACAATAGCCAAACATGTTCAAGTTATATATAAACATGATTTTTCACTTCTCCTTGGAAGTAGAGACATCACAGTAGTCCAAAGTACAAACCAACACCCCACAAATCAGCAATAGTGGATTATTTTTTTAAGACACATAGAAGTCCATGTCAGGTACTCCTCATCAAACTTATTAGCATTATGTATAGCAACAAAACTCTCTTCACTAAATCAAAGAGAGTGTGTCTCAAAGCAAAGCGTGAGGCCAGCAAAGATGATCACTCTCTCCAAAGGGAGAGTTCATGGCCAAAATAATCACCTAACACCTATTCAAGATTCTTCAGCTGATTAGATATAAAATTCAATTTTGAAATAGAGAAATAGGGTGCAGAAGCATACCAGACTGTACATAGCTGCCGCAGTTCCATAATCGTTTCTCCCAATAGAGTTAGCTGCAAGCGACCTCAACTCTGCTATTTCTCTTAGATTTGAATGCTCACCCTAAATGAATCAAGACTTAGGAATGCAAATATAAAGTAGTACATATATGATCAAAGTTTTACAAAGCAATATCCAGTAGTTGGATGTCAGGATCATGCCTAGTGCCTTGGCTGGTGTGTAATAATGTGCCACAAACATAGTGGCAGCACAGACACGTTTTATTTTAGAAATATCTTGATCAGCCCCCACTGTCAATACAGCAGTTCTCATCTTTCTTGTATAAGAAACTGTGTAATCTGGGTTTGGCAGTCATCTAGCTCTTTCTTCACTGTACTGGTCATCAACCTTTTCTACCTTAATACAATACACAGTTCTCCTGGGTATTCAAGAAAATAAAGCACCAACATATAACCTCACAATCCCCATCAGGCCATAACCCCCAACCAAATAATCTTTAAAAAAATTACCAATAGGATGTATAAAATTCTTGTTCATCGAATCAAAAGAGGCAAAAAGGAGAGATGGCTAATTTTGTGTATGGTAATTCTAACTGGAAAACTATGGTTTCAAAGTTGATGCCAAGGTTAAACTAGAAATGTATCAAACAAACAGGTTCTAATGCATACCTGTTCCATAAACACTGATTTTGCATGGCTTATTATTCCGTCGATGCTCCAATCATGAATAGTTCGAATACAAGAAGTTACAGGAAATAATATCTCAACATCTTCCCTTGTACCATTCAGTGCAGCGATTTCTATTGGCATCCTACCAGACTGTTGGAAATAAACAAAGTTCAACTTCAGAAAAACACTTCTAGAAAGGCCATAGGAATGTAAACGAAGGAGCAGAAGTGTACTCCACTAGATCATTAGTAAGATTAAAAAAAGGTTTAGAAAAAATATGAGAACTAATTGATAAAAATGACTGTCAAAGGATTGTGTTTGTCGATTTACTCTTCAACCCCCTTCCTTCTAGCATTCACTCGTTCATGCAACCCAAAACATGAGCCCAAGTTGTCTTGTTTACAAATCTCTCTTTGGAAATGAAATTGAGTCTTTAAACTTAAGTAGCATTGGTACAAAACAATCTTGTACGAGTACAATTAACTAATACAAGATATGTGAAACAATGTCGACTTAGCGATATTTGAGGCACTATTGAAGAACTACATGATTTAGAATAGTAAATCTACTTTTATTTTCTATGGCCTTCCGTTCCAATCATTCTATCCAGATTATTTGTGCCAGGGGATCAGGTGGCACTCTTAAAATGCTACCAGCCCTTCACAGATCAAATAGACCAGACTGTATGACATGCAAAGCCAATAGCACACCTGCCCAAAGTAAGATGGTGTTGCCGTCAAGTTAACTACTTGTCATGTCATGCTAAGAGGTAGGTACTTAATGAAATAGATAAAAACAGTCATTAAAAGAAATGAAAAATTATAGCACCTCATTGGTTATAGTGTTGTTCGAATAGGTAAATGTGTGTAAATTTATTAGGAGGTATTAAGCTCATGTTAATAATACAATGGTTAGTGCACGCGAGTCTAACCATTGAAGGCAGCCGAAAGTCCAAATGGCAGTTTTACGTTAAATTTCATAAGAGAACTCATGACCCTAGAACTCTATTTTCTGCATGTCACACCATAGTTTAAATGTAAATTCTAGGATCTTAAATTGAGTGGAACAATGTGATCCTAGCAAGAATCTAAGAGCATGTCTGGGAGAGCTCCATCTCTTGGATCTTGTAGGATCTGAAGTCTGTAGGCTAAAATAAGACAGTTTAAATAAGCGTAACAAACAAAATGCAAACCCAAACACCCCCAATCTACCCACAACTCCAGCTTCATGAATTATTCGAACTATGGATAACCAGATTCATAAATTATTGGGAACGTTTGGAAAGCACCAGCTCCAAAAATTTACTGTCAAAAGATGTGGCAGGTTGATAAATTTCCTGTTTGCACAATCTGGTGGATCTTAGATTCCGCTATGAAAACTGTTGAGTATCTATGATTTGATGCAGATCCCAATCATGACAACCTCTAAATAGTATTCTTGTGTGTGTGAACAGAAGTTGTAATGTTCAAGCAATTGGCATGCCATGGCATAGAGGTAAAAATATATCTTACAGGACCAGGAATGTTAGGGTCGGCACCAGCTTCCAGTAAGCATTTCAAGCATGCAGTTAAGCCATTATTCACAGCACTAGCTAAAGGGGTTACAAGACCATCATTAACATCCGCGCCAGCCTGCCAAAAAGTATAATTACATGTCAGTTTCAACAGGAATTCTCTATTGGCTGTTAGGTTTATTGCCAATTACACATGACACTTTTATGGAAACCATTAGTGTTACGCAGCCACCAGGTAGCTCACATAATAAACACCATTAAAGAAGGCTAACCCTACTTTAGCATGGAAACATAGAATTGAACCAAAATAGCCTTAAGTAATTTTAAGCCCTAAAGCAATGAAAATGAAGACTGCAAGTACGATACCTCAACCAGGAGCTTGACACATTTCACTGAGGAAGCATTTATAGCAGCAAGAAGAGGGGTTTCAATACCAGGTACTATCTTGTTATGCTGGTGAGAAACAGATAACCCACGAGTTACTATACTGAAGTAAAGGCAATCACCAAATCTAGGAATGACCAGACAAATAGAATGAAGAATGTGTTTATTGTCCTATGGCCTTCCGTAAAAGAAAAAAAAAACGTTTTGTTGTCCTATGGCCTTCCATAAAAGAAAAAACTTTTCGATGGCATTGCAAAAGAAAACATGCATTAACAAGAGTTTCTGGAATATTATATTGTGCAGTAATAATGGCTTGTATTGGTACATGCCTAGTGGTCATTTTGATCAATTAAATATTTTTTATTTAAAGGAATAGACGTACAATAACAACAGCCTACTCTTTTATTCAGAAGAAAGTTGGCAAGCTAGAGCCTAGAGATGAATCAACCAAGAGGCACCAAAAGGAGTAAATATATATGAAAGAAAAACACTTATCAACATGAATTATTAGAAGGAATACAAATTCAGAAAGTTTCAATTCCCTAAAAACTGGCATTTGGAAAACATATGACTGTATATAGTTGAGCCTGTATTGAAGAAGCAATTAGGATGGAGCCTATGGAGCATGGAGCTAGATTTGTTTTGTGAAGTCAGAAACCATAGCTCTAGCCAAGAATGGCCACAGCTCGTCGAGAATGCGGCCTTAGTAGAATTTAAACAAAACTTAACAGAATGCACTTAATCAGTGCTACCAACACATGATCTTGAATAATTGCTAAAAATATATTGTATAGTTTGCTTATAATTGCCCTCGGACTTTACAGCTCTTCAATAAAAGCAGTAAAGAGGACTCTCAACACCACCAGCAGAGCAAATGAAACATGAGAACAATGAAGCTAGACAAAATGACACTTCAGGAGGAAACAGTATCTTTCCAAACCTACATCCGCGTTGTTCTCCAACAGAATTTTCATAGCTTCATCATGCCCATCGTAGGCAGTGACATGCAGTGGTGTCCCAACAACAGATACTGGATCAATAGAAACCCCTTCTGCAAGCAAGAGTTCCACCATTTTACAGTTTCCTGGGTAAAAACAATGAAAGAGAATCAATAGGTAATTATTGCGAAGAAGAGTTGATTGTGTGTTTGGGGAAAATTCATTATGATCAAGATGCAGACTAGTTTATAGCACGAGATATATGGGCAAAGAGACAAGGGAGCAGAATATGGGAATATGGGCAACTTTCGAATTCTAAGGATAGCACCAAGACAACAAAAAATACATGGCTCTAATGTTGTTCTATCCGTATAAAAATTAAACAATGAAACACTTGTGTCTGACAATTTCTATCCAGGCAAGAATAGGACAACTCCCATGAAAAGAGGGTCAGATTACAAGGCTGTTCTCGATTTCAGATCAATTTAGCTATCAGTGTGAAGGTTACCCACTTTCCTTACATTAGCTCGGGGAAGGTAAGTGGCTGTGAAATAACAGCAAGAAACTAGGGCAGGTAATTTTACATCAAAATTCAAAAGTGAAACACCAGCAAATAAACTAGTAGATGACTTGATGTATAAGGTATAAGGGAATCAATCTCAATAATTTGAAGGACAGGAGTATTCCTGTCCCTTTGCCCCTCCCATACTAGAAACCACATCTGTTGCAAATGGTACCATCTTCCACATCTTTCCAACACACATTAGAATCATAATGAAGCCAGGGAACGCAAGGCACCGAAAGAAAAAGAAAAAACTATTATGCTGGCAGAGAAAAACCTGTTCCAGCAGCATGATGAAGTGCGGTGAAACCTTCGCCGTTAGCTTTGTCTGGATCGACCCCATGATCGAGAAGATAGGTGACGGTATCCACGCTTTCACCAATGACTGCATAAGCCAGGGGTGTTGTACCTATCAAAATGAAGAAGCGTGACGATGAAAATTAATATCAGGATCATCAATCCAGAGAAATGAGTTCCTATATATATCATTAGCATGTCCGAATCTTCAAGCTGAAGAGCGTAATTAGATATTCCATCATCATTGTAAGATAGGAGCAGGCTATGTTTTCTAATTTATAGCAGGAGATATATAAAATTCTGGTATAGGCCAAAGTCTTCAAAGACGATAGCAGTAGCTTTTGGAGACAAATTAAATTAGGAGGGGCACCTTCATCATCGAAGGCGTCCACATCCACCCCTAGTTCCTCGACCAGGTACCTGCACACGGGCATGATCCCGTTCCTGGCGGCGTAGTGCAGCGCCCCGACGCCTTGGCCGTTTTGCGCCTCCTCCACCAGCCCTGCGACGTACGGAAAATCGGCCGGGTCACCGGAAAAGATGAGTACCCAAAAGTAGGCCAAACAAGAAAAGCCCGTCGGAAATCGAAGGCTACTACGTACTGTTGATGAGGCGGAGGCTGCCGTAGCGCAGTTCGTGGAGGAGGTGCCGAGGCAGATCCGATTCGCCGGCTGCGGCCGGAGGGCCGGAGCTAGGGTTCGGAGGAGCAGAGCTAGGGTTCGGAGGGGCGCGGGAACGGGCCCGGCGCTTGGCCGAGGTGGCGGTGGAGCGAGACGGCGCCATGGCGACCGGCGGTGGTCCGAGGTAGGGCTTTGAAGTGAGGTTTGGTCTGAAGGGAATGGGGCAGAGAGGCGGAGGCGGGAAGCCGACGGGCGGCGGAAGGCGACGCGTCGATCACCGGTGGAAACGACGCTGCAGCAACAGCAGCGCTCAGAGGGCCGTCCCTGGTTTGGAGCAGGAAGGGCGAAGGCCTAGGGGCTAGGGCCCAGCCGGATGGGGCCCAGACCTTCTGCATATTGAAAGGGGCCAACTAATAAAGGCCCAACGAGCTAGCCTGCTATGAGGGTGAGGTACCTCGAGAGGCCAATGGGTAGGACTAGAAAAAGACCGACCTTTAAAAAGGTCTGATTCCTTCTAAATATGGTGCTCGCACGGAATAGCCTGGCATTGACACGTGTCATAACAGCGCTAGTCCATCACTACGTGAAAGCCTCTCTCTCCCATGTACTTTAATACAATGATCTCATGAGTTGCCTTACATGATTGAGATTCATATGATGTAATCGGTATTGTGTTGGTTGGGATCCGATAAATTATGGAATTGTGATCAGATTGTTCATCATATTATCATACTACTGTTATTTAAGATCTTGCATGCTCTCCAGTACTTGTAGTTACCTTGATTAATTAGTTGCATGTATCCTCAAGATGGAGTATTTATGCTCGATAGTGGGTTCATGCCTCTAGTTTTCTGTAAGAGTGACAATAACTTCTAAAATTGTAGATGTGATGTTGCTACTAGGGAGAAACAAACAATATTTTGTCTAAGGA
This sequence comes from Lolium multiflorum, assembly GCA_030979885.1. NCBI lineage: Eukaryota > Viridiplantae > Streptophyta > Magnoliopsida > Poales > Poaceae > Lolium > Lolium multiflorum. Next base: position 50,813,366 of record CM061750.1, on the reverse strand, counting down.
TAATTTTATTGTTTACTTTACACACATTGCTTAAGGCGATAATCTGTTGCTTGCAACTTAATACCGTAGGGTTCAGATGATAACCTGAAGGTGGATTATTAGTCATAGACGCGGTTGGATTACAGTCTATGTATTATATTGTAATGCTCAATTAAATACTACAGTAACATTTATCTTATCATAGCATGCATTGTCATGCCCTCACAATTATCAATTCTCCAACTGTAATTTGTTCACCCAACACATGTTATTTGGAGAGTTACCACTAGTGTAGATAGCTGGGAACCCCGGTCCTTCTGTCATCATCATTGCTCTACAACCAACTACGACTGGGATATTTTCTCGTGCCATCTCCTCCAAGCTATTCTTGCTGTGTTACTATTTCCATTGCTCTCATATTAATGCTACTCACATCACCCATATTACTAGTGCTTTTCCAGGTGCAGGAATTGACAACTCCGCTGCTAAGGCTTATAAGTATTCTTTACCTCCCTTGTGTCGAATCAATAGATTTGGGTTTTACTTTCCTCGAAGACTGTTGCGATCCCCTGTACTTGTGGGTCATCAAGACTATTTTCCGCGCCGTTGCTGGGGAGGCATAGCTCTACTCATATGTTCACCTAGGGAGTACACTTACCTGTCTCTCTATTTTTATTTTATATTATTTTTTCTGTCTAGTTTATTTGTGCTTAGTTTATTTCTGTTTATTTGTGTTTTTTTAGTTTATTTTTGTCTTGTTTTATTTTTCTTATATACCCGAAAATCCATAAAAAATTAAAAACCAAAATCTAATAAATTTTGTTATGGAAGAACATGCTACATCTATGGAACAATTTATAAATTATAGAGAATCATATAAGGGTAAAGTCATGAGAGGCGTGTTACAAAAGTTGAATCTAATTGCTAAAATTTTGCTTAAACGCCATGATATAAATTGTTGCTCTTTACAGATACTAAACATCTTAATTTTCAATGTGGCTTTAGTGAAAGAGATGGTGAAGCAAGGCATTATTCGACCAAGCCAGAGCCCTTTTGCTTCACCGGTGCTCTTAGTAAAAAAGAAGGATGGCTCATGGAGATTCTGTGTGGACTATAGGCAGTTAAATGCGGTGACTATCAAGGACAAATATCTAATGCCAGTGGTGGATGAACTACTGGATGAGCTGTCTAGTGCACATTTTTCCACCAAGCTGGATTTGCACTCTGGGTACCATCAAATTCGAATGGATGTCCAAGATGAGAAGAAAACTGCTTTCAAAACCCACAAGTACACTATGAGTTCAAGGTAATGCCATTTGGGCTTACCTGTGCCCTAGCAACATTCCAGGCTGCCATGAATGCCATATTTGCTCACTTGATCAGGAAATCAGTGCTGGTTTTCGTGGATGACATACTAATCTATAGCAAAACCCTTGAGGACCACAAGGCTCACTTGCAGGCAGTATTCTTGTTGTTACGACGGAACAATTTATTCCTCAAGAAAAGCAAATGCTCCTTTGCCCAACAATCTTTGGAGTACCTGGGACATATAATCAGCACAACAGGGGTGTCAACGGACCCTTCCAAAATTCTGGCAAAGAGCAGTGGCCCCAACCCACAAATGTGAAGCAACTCTGAGGTTTCCTTGGCTTGGCTGGATACTATAGGAAATTCATCAGTGATGGGATTCGTAGCATAGAAAAAAAAAAAAATCCTACCGCAAGAACGAAACCAAGCCAAGATCTAATCTAGTAGACGGTAGCAACGAGAGATGATGAGACTAACCTCGAAGATTCGCAAAGTTTAACGAGATTAGATCTCGGGTGATGTAGACGATCACTTGTCGCTTGCAAAAGCGCGTAGAAGATCTTGATCTCGACGGTGCCACAATCGGGCAAGACCTCCGTACTCGGTCACACGTTCGTTGATGAAGACGACGTCCTTCTCCTGCTCCAGCGGGCAGCGGAAGCAGTAGCTCCTCCTTGAATCCCAGCACGACTGCGTGGTGGCGGTGGCGATGGAGATCTCCGGCAGAGCTTCGCTAAGGTTTGCGGGAGAGTGGAGGAGGTAGGGCGGCTAGGGTTTGGGAGAGGGGGTGGCCGGCCACTATGGTGCGGCCAAGGCTATGGCTTGAGGTGGCCGCCCTCCCCTTGTCCCTCATTATATAGGTGGAACACCCAAGAGTTGGTCTACAAGTCTTCGAATAAGACCCCAAACCAAAACCTTCCATATTATGAAACCTACCCAAGGTGGGATTCCCACTTGAGGTGGGATTCCCACCTTTCCTGGGGGGGGTGGCCGGCCACCTTGGTGGAGTCCACCTGGGACTCCACCCTCTAGGTTGGCCGGCCATGGGTGGTGGTCCCTTCGGGACTCCGCCTTCCAAAGTGATTTCTTCCGGACTTTTCTAGAACCTTCTAGAACCTTCCATAAATGCACCGGATCATTTTCAAACTTATAAAATGACTTCCTATATATGAATCTTATTCCCGGACCATTCCGGAACTCCTCGTGATGTCCGGGATCCCATTCGAGACTTCGAACAAAACTTCGAACTCCATTCCATATTCAAGTTCTACTATTACAACATCAAAGTGTGTCACCCTACGGTTCGCGAACTATGCGGACATGGTTGAGACTCTCTCCGACCAATAACCAATAGCGGATCTGGAGATCCATAATGGCTCCCACATATTCAACGATGACTTAGTGATCGAATGAACCATTTACATACGATACCGATTCCCTTTGTCTCGCGATATTTTACTTGTCCGAGGTTTGATCATCGGTATCACTATACCTTGTTCAACCTCATCTCCTGACAAGTACTCTTTACTCGTACCGTGGTATGTGGTCTCTTATGAACCATTCATATGCTTGCAAGCCATTTAGACGACATTCCATCGAGAGGGCCCAGAGTATATCTATCTGTCATCGGGATGGACAAATCCCACTCGTTGATCCATATGCCTCAAGCTCATACTTTCTGGATACCTAATCCCACCTTTATAACCACCCATTTACGCAGTGGCGTTTGATGTAATCAAGGTACCCTTCCGGGATAAGTGATTTACATGATCTCATGGTCGAAAGGACTTGGTAACTATGTATCGAAAGCTTATAGCAAATGAACTTAATGACGTGAACTTATGCTACGCTTAATTGGGTGTGTTCATTACATCATTCACATAATGATATAACCTTGTGAAAGGATCGTATGCCGCACCTAGAGGGGGGGTGAATAGGTGCTAACCAATTTTTAGTTCTTTTTCAATTTAGGCTTGACACAAAGGTAAATTCTCTAGATATGCAACTAAGTGAATTTACGTATATGACAAGGTTATCAACTAAGCAAGATATAGCTACGCAATATATATAGGAGAGAGAATAGGATAGAGGTAACCGAGAGTGGAGCACGCGATGACACGAAGATGATTCCCGTAGTTCCCTTCCTTTGCAAGAAGGTACGTCTACGTTTGGAGGAGTGTGGTTGCTACGCAAGCCAAACCAACAGCCACGAAGGCTTCACTCAGATCTCCTGTGAGCAACGCCACGAAGGCCTAGCCCACTTCCACTAAGGGATTTCCTCGAGGCGGAAACCGGGCCTTTACAAAGTTCTTGGGGCACACATCCACAACCGAATTGGAGGCTCCCAAATCTGTAACAACACAACAATCAACAACAATACATCAACACAAATCAACTAGGGATCCAAAGAGGAACACTAGCAAGGGGGCCCTCAAACAAATGAGGGGGAAATGTAAATCGCTTTGGTGAGGATGTAGATCGGTGGCTTCTCCTTCGAATCTCCAAAGATCAAGAGCTTTGGTTGGGGGAAGAAGGAGATCTTGCAAATCTTGTGTTCTTGAGGTGGCTCTAATGGTGGTGAAGCTTGGCAGATTTTTCTTGCAATGATTGAGCAAAGGAGAAAGGAAGAAGAAGAGGGGTATAAATACCCCTCCCCAAAATCCAGCCGTTGGGGCTTCCGGGGGGCGGATATTCCGGCCTAAGTAAGGGCTGGATAATCCGCCCCGGATAATCCGGCCTCGTACAAAACAGGACAATGTCCGGCCAAATATCCGGCCTCTAACCAGACTTGCTTTTCTTCAGGTCCTTAGCCATTTTCGAGGGGGCGGATATTTCCGAAATGTCCGGCCCGGATAATCCGGCCTTGGGACAAAACCGGGACAATATCCGGGCAAATATCCGGCCTCTATCCAGAAGCATACTGAGCCGCAAAGCCTCAAGTCCTTAGCCGAAAAACTGGGGGCCGGATATTTTGGGAATATCCGGCCCGGATAATCCGGCTCGATGATCTTTTGCTGCATCTTTTGACAGAACCGACCACATCCAACACACATAAAAATGTATCTATATAATCCCTGTACCACTTAATCAAACATTAGTGTATCACATATATTGACATCAAACACCCAAAACATAATATGAGAGATGTTCTTTCAATCTCCCCCTTTTTGGTGTTTGATGACAATATACGGATTTGCAAGAGAATCACAATAGAGACAAGCATGATGGCAAAACATAGAGGCACTCCCCCTACATGTGTGCATATAAGTAATTTGCATTTGAATACAAATACACAACACATAGGAACGAGGTGCCTCAACGCTCAGCCAGCTGTCATCTGCACTGCTCAGAAAGATCAACTTGTTATCCGATTCCACGCTCCATGGAATATCTCCACATAGTCCAACATGTGCTCCAAGAAGAACATGCCCGGGAACAACATACAAGAATTATGTCATCCGCACTTGCCTGCCCGCACTGCTCATTCAGAATCATAATCAACAGCTTCTTCATTAAAAGAACAAACAGAAAGAAAATAACTCTCACAACAAGATCCGAGGTTACCTTGGGAAGTGTCCAGCGCTACCTGGTTGACGGCCATGGTGACTATTTCAATCTGGTTCACGCCGTTGTGCTTTTTCTGGAGGTCTCTCCACACCGACCGAGACAACCCAAGTTTGGTGACGCATCACATTACCAACCACCTCTCCTCACGGCTCGTGGCAACGGATGACAACGCGTCGAGTTGCCGCTGCTGTCCTTGTTCCTCTTATCGTTGGTGGAAGTGGCCGAACCTGTCGCAGGTAGAGATGTGTGTTTGTTTAGTGCAAAATCGTTATAGATCAATTTTGTGACAGACTCAACTGCACAATTGTACAAATATAGTGGATTTTTTTAAGGCAACAACAATATTTAAACACCTAATACTTCCTAGAGCATGCAATTGTAAAACAAATCCAATCTCAAATCTACAACAACACTAATCAAATGAATTACTAATATTTAGAAGACATCGAAATCGAGGTCCATTCAGGGGAATTTTATAATATACCACACTTTTCTTTACACCTCAATTATTTGCCACATGACCACCACCTGTCATTGTCACTGGCATGTGGTGGTCACATGGCAAATAATAGAGGATCAAAGAAAAGTGTGGCAAATTATAAAATATCCCTCTGAATGCTCCCACTTTCTATGTGACATAGGCATTCCCAATGGGCCTACCGAAGATAGTACCCGGGGTTTACTGAAGGCCCAGGACTCGAAGAATAAGAAGATTCGGAAGCCCATTTAGTGTTAAGGAAAGATAGATTGTATTAGGAAATATAGAGACTTGTAATCTTACGAGACGGTACGAAACCCTATCGAACTCTGTAACTTGTATACTACGAAATCCTCGGCTCCACCTCCTATATAAGGGGGAGTCGAGGGACAAAGAAAGGATCGAATCTATTGTCAAAGAACCCTAGTTTTTACAATCGTCGAGTACTTTTCGCCTGAAACCTTCGAGATCTACTTGCCCTCTACTCTAGCAAAACCCTAGTCTACAATCTGTAGGCATTGACAAATTAATCTTTGTCAATTGGCGCCGTCTGTGGAACTAGAGGTTGCAAGGAGCTGATCTCGATGGCACGTCCAGAATCGTCGACTTCGTCGGTGGCAAGCAATGCGATGGATCGAGGTAAACGGGAAAAAAGTGATCTAGTCGATTTTATTCCTCACCCGCCCTCCCGGTTGGATGCATGTACCTATTTGGAGGATCCCATCGTCATGACGTTCGGAGAATTCCGATTTGGCGTCAACAAGGAAGGATCCTATCGTCTCGAAGTTCCGATCTCGTCGGAATTTTCAGCGATCGATTCTGACTTTTCATCGAGTGATGAAGAGCTTTCGTTGCCACGCTTCGTCGACACCAAGGCAAGCGGAAAGCTCGCCAAGATCTTCAGCGACACATCCTTCGAGTCGTCTGCGGACTCCGTTATAAGCAGCGACTCCGACAGCGTCGACAGCTTCAACTTCATCGACAAATCTGCTGCCATCGGAAAGGTCTTCACCATCTCTATGATGGTGTCACCAATCCCGACAAAAACCAATACTCAAAATATCATCAAGTCTATGCAATCGAGGAGGCAAGCCGAGCAGAACAGAGACGTCAGAGGCTTTCGATGATTTGGGAAACCCATACGTCGATCCCGCTGATCTCAGAAGAGGCCTAGGCACTAAATATGTCGGGTCTTCACCTCGCGAAAGAATTCAACTCCCGCAAGCAGCGTGGGATAGGGCCGCAAGAGCCATGGATGGTTCAGAACCAATGACCACCACTGCTACTGCAGAAGAATTACAAGCCTATCAATATAGACTTGCTCGTGTGAGTAGGGAGCTGGAAAAACAGACAGCATCCCTGAATAGAAGAAAAGAGGCAGCCTCCGCGTCAAGCAGGCGTCGAGCAGAGCTCAGTCGACAATCAGGAACTTCGGGAGATAGTCACAGAGAAGCTCGGAGGAGGGCAAGATCTCGGCTGCAAAATATACCTGAAGCAGAGAGAGGAAACATAATTCAAAATCTCGACATGTCCTTCATGACGATTGATACAAGGGGAAATATCATCCCGAAAACACCAGAAGCTGGATACATGGCAACGCAAGCTTACATCCTCGCGTCCAGACCACCCCCCGGGGACCCGAGAGAAGCATTGTTTAATATGGCAATGGCTGGAGTTGGAGTCATGGGAACAGCATTTGCAGCTACACCTCCCGAAGGAACTCCAAGACAAAATAGTCCACGACCCACGACAGCAGTGGAAGATCCACCAAGGACAAGTGGAGCAAGGGATACGACGGCACAAGCAAGGGTGGATAGAGCGCGACAAGAAAGAAGAGAACATCGGCAGTCACCAGAAGTCGCCGATGAAGATATGTGTGGGTTACCGTGCTTTACGAGACGAGTTCGAAAAACTCGAGTCCCGAAAGGGTTTAAGTTACCCGAAAATTTCAAGAAATTCGACGGCCTACAGGATCCCGAGGATTGGCTCGTTGATTACCTCGAGATGGTGAAGTTGGTAGGCGGAACCAGAGCAACAGCCATGCAAAGCATCCAAGTACACTTGAGCGGTGCCGCGCGATCTTGGATAAAGAAACTTCCCCCAGGTTCCATCGACAGCTGGGATAGTTTCGAGGATATCTTCGTGAAGAACTTCCGATCCACCTGCAAGAAACCCGCGTCATTGGAAGAGCTGAGGGCGTGCAGGCAGAAACACGACGAATCGATGAGAAAATATATACAGAGGTGGAACATTATTAAAAACTCGGCAGAGGATATATCTGACGAGAGAGCAATAGACGCGTTCGTGGCAGGAATTCGACGGGGAGATTTCGTCGAGGACTTAGGGAGAACCAACCCTAAGACAATATCAGCACTGATGGAGATAGCAAACAAGTGGGCAGATGGAGAAGACGCGATATACAACAAGCGACATAGGTCGCCAGAGGAGGATCGCGGTCGAAATTTTCAAAATAGAAGGCGATTTTCTCGCCAGTTTTACAATAATGATGCTCCTGGCCACATATCGGCTGGTTTCCGAGGAAATCCTGGAGGAAATAGTCGAGATGATTACCAAAGGAGTAATGAGCAACAAAGCGACAATAGAGGTGATTTCCGTGGTAACAGGCAAAATAGTGGACCAAGGTTTCAAAGACCTTATGTGTCTCCCGAAGAAATGATGAACGGGCCATGTCAGATGCACTTCTATCTCGACAATAATGGAAAGAGGCAGTCAGGTCATCTCCAGAAAGATTGTCGCAATTTCCAAGCAATGTTGCGAGCCGCAGGGATCGCCAATGCCCAAGCGATGAATAGAAACCCCCAGGGGCCAAGGAGTGAGATCCACCTCCCACCTCCTCCCGCAATTACGGACGAAAATCGGCACCAGCTCAGAATAGCGGCAGCACCACATCCACCTCCATATGTTGACCCCAACTCCAATGGTGCGGTCTCGATGATTCAGAAAGCTAGGCCATCTAACAGGGCGCAGAAGTAATCTCGCGGCAAGTGTTCATGGCAGAGAAGATGCCTCCACCAACAGTCGAGTACCTAAATTGGTCGGGCAAGACATTGGCTTCACAATTGCGGATCATCCGCAGCAAGTTCCTCGACCAGGGCAATCTGCACTTATCTTACCCGCAGTAATCGCTGGTTTTGATGTGTCGAGAGTTTTTATAGATGGTGGCAGCAGCTTAAACCTTATGTATGCAGATACATTGAGGAAGATGAACATATCCCGGCAAATCTAAAACCAACCGATACACGTTTCCATGGGATCACGCGAGAAGCCAAGTTATCCGTTGGGCAAGATCAATCTCGACGTTCAGTTTGGGACCCGAGAAAACTACAGGATAGAGAACCTGGAGTTCGAAGTCGTGGATTTCCCGTCGCAATATCATGCCTTGTTGGGACGACCAGCATATGCCAGGTTTATGGCGGTACCTCATTACACATACTTATTGTGGAGGTTGCCTGGACCTAAGGGACCAATCACAATCAAGGGAAGTTTCGCGCTGGCTGATAAGTGCGACAAAGATTTTCATCGACCATCGAAACTTTCGGGATGCAAGCAAAATATATGGCACCAAGGCTCACTGATTATGACGTGTTGCTGCATTACAGGGAGGCCACTCAGGGAACCAACCTTTAATACTGCCAAGGATTCAAAAGAGGTGCAGATCCACCCGACGGACCCGAAGAAAACGACGTCCATTGCAACAAATATGGACCTCGCATAGGAAAGCGCGCTCGTCGAGTTCCTCCGTGAGCACTGGAAAATCTTCGCATGGTGTCCAGCTGACATGCCAGGAGTACCCAGGGAACTTGCCGAGCACCACCTAAACTTGGATCCTATTGCGAGACCAATCAAACAACCTTTGCGGCGTTTTTCGGAACCAAACCGCAAAGCTATGCTATCAGAAATAGATCGACTCAAAGATGCTGGTTTTATCAAAGAGATTTCTACAGAAGCCACGTGGGTAGCTAACCCAGTGATGGTGCCGAAGAAAAACACGAAAGTCCTTCGCATGTGTGTCGACTTTACGTGTCTCAACAAACACTGTCCCAAGGATCACTTTCCCCTCCCAAGGATCGATCAAATCATCGACTCCACGGCAGGATGTGAACGTCTTTCCTTCTTGGACGCGTATTCTGGTTATAACCAGATCAGATTAAAAGAAGATGATGAAGCCAAGACAGCGTTCATAACACCTTACGGCGTGTTCTGCTATAGAACAATGCCCTTTGGTTTGAAAACGCGGGAGCAACATATCAACGGATGATGCAGAAGTGCCTTGCAACACAGATTGGGAAAAATGTACAAGTGTACATCGACGATGTCGTCATAACATCCAAAAAGGGGACAACACTGATCGAGGATTTGAAAGAAACCTTCGACAACCTCGACAAATTCTGCCTCAAGTTGAACCCGACAAAGTGCTCGTTTGGCGTTCTGATGACCGACAAGTATAGGGGGTGTATCGTAGTACTTTCGATAAATAAGAGTGTTGAACCCAACGAGGAGCAGAAGGTGTTGACAGTTTCGATGAAGGATTCACTGTAAATGCTCACAGACAAGTATTCAGGGGGTTTTGTTATTGCAGATAAATAAAGTACAAGTAAATAAAATGCGAGAGAAATAATTGCAGCGAGTGGCCCAATCCTTTTTAGCATAAAGGACAACCCGGTTTGTTTACTTATAATGACCAAACGTTCTTGAGGACACACGGGGATTTTAGTCTAGTGCTTTCGCTTCATACAGCTGATTAATCTTCATTGTTTTGATAAGTGTTGTGTGGGTGAACCTATGCTAATGCACCGCCCTTCCTAGGACTAATACATACTTGTGATTATACCCTTGCAAGCATCCGCAAATACAAGAAAGTAATTAAGATAAATCTAACCACAGCCTTAAACTCTGAGATCCTGCTATCCCTCCTGCATCGATATACTAACGGGGGTTTAGGTTGTTGTCACTCCGGCAACCCCACAATTAGCAAACGAATACAAGATGCACTCCCCTAGGCCCATAAAGGTGAAGTATCATGTAGTCGACGTTCACATGACACCACTAGAAGAGTAACACCACAACTTAAATATCATAACATTGAATACTACTCAACAATAATTCACTACTAACATTTAGACTTCACCCATGTCCTCAAGAACTAAACGAACTACTCACGAGACATCATATGGAACATGATCAGAGGTGATATGATGATGAATAACAATCTGAACATAAACCTTGGTTCAATGGTTTCACTCAATAGCATCAATAACAAGTAGTAATCAACACCGGGAGAGTTTCCCCTATCAAACAATCAAGATCCAACCCAAATCGTTATAGCGGTGACGAGATGCAGCGGTGGAGATGGCGGTGTAGATGGTGGAGATGATGATGATGATGATGATGATGATGATGGAGATGATGTCCAGCTCGATGGCGATGGCGATTGCGTCGATTTCCCCCTCCGGTAGGGAATTTCCCCAGCGGATTCCTGCCCGCCGGAGAGCTCTTTTCTCTCTGGTGTTTCTCCGCCCCGCAGAGGCGGCTCTGTCAATTCTCCGTAACTCCCTGGGGCTTAGGTTTTTGGGACGAAGAAGTACGCGAAGGAGAGGCGGCCAGAGGGGGCTGTGGGCCCCCTCCCCACAAGGTGGCGCGGCCAGGCCTGGGCCGCGCCGGCCTATGGGGGGCCCATGGCGGCCCCTCTCGGCTCCTCCTTTGGCTCCCTTCGTCTCTGGAAAATAGGATTTTTCGTATAACTTCCGTCAATTGTTGATCTTCGAAATATGGTGTCCTGACGGTGCTTTTTCCAGCAGAATCCTGACTCCGGTGAATAATTCTCCAATGATCACGAAACATGTAAAATAGATGAAATAACATAAGTATCATCTCTAAATATGAAATATATCAATGAATAACAAAAATTATGATATAAAATAGTGATGCGAAATGGACGTATCAACTCCCCTCGCTTGTCCCCAAGCGAAACTGAGCTCAATAAACAAGACCACATGTTTATGGAGTGAGGAGTCGATAAATAAAATACGGACAAGAAGCATCATATTGATTCACACAAGACATTCTAGTAAACATTCTCTTCATATAACTCAACTTGAAATAAGTAAAGAGAAATCACAAGTAAAGGTGCATAGGAAATCATAAATGGTTATGGCAAACTTTGTTCTTGGTCAGAGAACTACTAACGGATTGTACTTATCTTCTAAGCAAAGCTTTCATATTAGAATTTATATAGCAGGGCTTTCATTCTCAATCATAACAATCTCCTCATAATCATTGATAACTTTCAAAGTCATATTCATTCAGATAAAATTTGTACTAAACAAGAAAGCATAAAAGACATGATTAACTAAATCATAGCATAAATGGTTGGTTCACAACAACTCAATTGCTTGCTTAAGACAGAGGGAAATAGGTTTACTGACTCAACATATAAGTAAAAGATAAGCCCTTCGCAGAGGGAAGCAGGGATTAAATCATGTGCTAGAGCTTTTCAAGTTTTGAAATCATGTAAAGAGCATAAAAGTAAGATTTTGAGTGGTGTTTGTTGTTGTCAACAAATGGTAGCGGGCACTCTAACCCCCTTGCCAAACAGACCTTCCAAGAGCGGCTCCCATGGAGGACGACATCTCTACCAGCAAGGTAGATCATCCCCCTTCTCTTTTGTTTACACATGTATTTTAGTTTTATTATGGATGACACTCCCCCAACCTTTGCTTTCACAAGCCATGGCTAACCGATCCTCGGGTGCCTTCCAACATTCACATACCATGGAGGAGTGTCTATTGCAAAATTAAGTTGCTTACTGATAAATCAGGGCAAAACATGTGAAGAGAATTATTAATGAAAGTTATTAATTGGGGCTGGGAACCCCGTTGCCAGCTCTTATTGCAAAATTATTGGATAAGCGGATGTGCCACTAGTCCATTGGTGAAAGTCCGCCCAACAAGATTGAAAGATAAAACACCACATACTTCCTCATGAGCTATAAAACATTGACACAAATAAGGAGTAATATAGTTTGAATTATTTAAAGGTAGCACATGAAGTATTTACTTGGAGTGGCGCAAAATACCACATAATAGGTAGTTATGGTGGACACAAATGGCATGGGTTTGGTCTAAAGTTATGGATGTATGAGAAGCATTCCCTCTCAATACAGGTTTTTGGCTAGCAAGGTTTGATAGCAAGCATAAAGGTTGAGGGAAACAAACAAATATACATGTGATAGAAACAATCATGCATCTTTCTCATAAGCACAAGCAATTTTAACTTCAGAATACTAACTCATTAGCATAAAGATAATAGAGTAATATATCTACATGTATTTCTCTCTTCTAATTAAACATCAAGGTGTTGTTGCTATTGACCAATGCTAAATTTGCCAAAACCAAATAGATTTACTTGATGCTCCCAAAGTGATCTCAATACTAATGTCAAGAGTAATCATATAATGGAGATTGCAAACTAAAATAAAGTGTGCAAAAAGTAAATGATAAGACTTCTCATTAATATTCCATAACGATAACTCACACCAACGGATACATAGATAACCAACTAAGAGAGATACTTCCACATTGCAAACTATTCCATATGATAACTTCCCTACTCATGATATGACACTACTTGATAGTAAAAGATAAAGGTAGTGATGATGTGATACCGCGGCACTCCCCCAAGCTTGGAACAAACCAAGGGGATGCCAATACCGATGATGAATTACTCCTTCGGTGGCGATGATGGTGGATTCTTCTCGCGCTTCTTAAGGATCTCCTTCAGCTTCAGCTTCTCAGTTTGGCAGTTCTGCACTAAAACTCGAAGAGATTCATTGTTATCCGAATGTGGCGGTGGCGGCCTTGTGATGGGAATCGAGTAATATTCCAGCATTCTGCGAAGTCGCTGGTTCTCCTCCTGAAGTATCTCCACTTCCCTTCTTAGAGCACGATATTGATCACAAAACTCATCGGCAACCCGTATTGCTTCCTCCACACAAGGGAAAGAGTCGAGGCTAAGAGCAGGCGGAAGAAGTCCCTGCAAGTTATGAGAAAAAGAACGCCCAGTGTTAACCGATCCCACCAAGATTGGCTTACTCTCCATAGTTTCCCACTCTCCTTTTGCTGATGCTATCTTCTTCTTCTCCTTATTGATCCTTTCATCCATCTCTTCCTTCCAAGGCTCCTTGTCTTTGTTGTTGGAGACCATAGTGCTTCTAGATCAAAACAGATCCTGGCAGAAAACAGCTCGAAACAAAACACGACGAGAAAACGATATACGGACCTCTGGAGATCCGGGGGATTATATAGCAAATATTTTTACGACAAAAGGAAGGTTCCAGGCCGAAAACGAGTGGAAACGGGACGCCGAGGGGTCACACATAAGGCGGCGCGGCCAGGGTGGGGCCCGCGCCGGCCTATGGTGACGGGCCCTCGCGCGTCTCCTCCACTCCGTTTCGATCCCGTAATTTTTCATATTTTCCAAAAACAGCAGAAATATTGTTCGGAAAGCTAAACGCGGACTTTTCATTACTAAAACTGTTACCTATTCAAAGTCGGACTCTGCAGAACGGTCAATTTGATCTTTAATGAAAGCTTCCGGAGTTATCACTTGAATAATATCAATATCTTCATTATAAGAATCTCCAGAAATATAATGCTTGAGTCTTTGTCCATTCACTACTTGTGTGGCGTTACCTTCCAAAGAGCTAATTTTTATTGCTCCTGAACGATATACCTCCTCAATAACATATGGTCCTTCCCATTTTGAGAGTAATTTCCCTGCAAAGAATCTGAGACGAGACCGATACAATAGGACTTTATCTCCAACATTAAATTCTCTTTTAATAATTCTTCTATCATGCCACTTCTTAACTTTCTCTTTAAAAAGTTTAGCATTTTCATAAGCTTCACTTCTCCATTCATCTAAAGAACTCAATTGTAGCAACCTCTTCTTACCGGCAAGTTTAAAATCTTTATTAAGTTCTCTTACAGCCCAATAAGCTTTGTGCTCTAATTCTAAAGGTAAATGACAAGCTTTTCCATAAACCATTTTATAAGGAGACATGCCCATAGGATTTTTATAAGCAGTTCTATAAGCCCACAATGCTTCCTTTAACTTACTAGCCCAATTCTTTCTAGATTTATTAACAGTCTTTCCCAAAATAGCTTTAATTTCTCTATTTGATAATTCTACTTGCCCACTAGTTTGAGGATGATAAGCTGAAGCAATTCTATGATTAATACCATATTTAGCAAGAGTTTTTCTAAAACCACCATGAATAAAATGAGAACCTCCATCAGTCATAATATATCTAGGTACTCCAAATCTAGGAAATATAACATCTACAAGCATTTTTATAGAGGTCTCACCATCAGCACTTTTTGTAGGTATAGCTTCTTGATACGTCCAAAACGTATCTACTTTCCCGAACACTTTTGTTATTGTTTTGCCTCTAATTTGTGTATTTTGGATACAACTAACACGGACTAACGCTGTTTTCAGCAGAATTGCTCTGTGTCTCGTTTTTGTGCAGAAATCCAACTTTCAGGAAAAACCTCGGAATTTATACAGAAGGCCCTATTTTCCTGAATATTGGCGGAGCCAGAAGGGCAAGCCAGGTGGGGGCACGGGCCCCACACACTAGCCGGCGCGACCCAGAGGGGCCTGCGCGACCCTAGTGTGTGGCCCCTCGGCTGGCCGACGCCCTCCTTCGGACTACTTATCGCCCTCGACCTAAAAACGCACGGAGAAGTCGAAGTCGCGAGAAACCCTCCAGAGAGCCGCCACATCGCGAAACTCCGTCTCGGGAGCCAGAAGTCTCCGTTCTGGCACTCCGCCGGGACGGGGAATTGGAGGAGATCTTCACCGCCATCACCGCCAACCATCGACCAGCCATGTTTCCCCCATCCATGTGTGAGTAATTCCCCGCTGTAGGCTGAAGGGGATGGTAGGGATTGGATGAGATTGGTCATGTAATAGTCATAAGATTGTTAGGGCATAGTGCCTAGTATCCGTAGATGTCACTTTTATGATATTGTTGCAACTTGTTATGCTTAATGCTTGTCACTAGGGCCCGAGTGCCATGATCTCAGATCTGAACATGTTATTGATTCATGAAGATATTCGTTGTTTATGATCTTACCTGCAAGTTGTATACACACGTCGCTGTCCGGAACCAATGGCCCCGAAGTGACAGAAATCGGGACAACCGGAGGGAATGGTAGTGATGTGAGGATCACATGTGTTCACGGAGTGTTAATGCTTTGCTCCGGTACTCTATTAAAAGGAGTACCTTAATTTCCAGTAGTTTCCCTAGAGGCCCGGCTGCCACCGGCTGGTAGGACAAAAGATGTTGTGCAAGTTTCTCATTGCGAGCACGTACGACTAAATATGGAACACATGCCTATTGATTGATTAGTACTTGGATACCGTTTTATTATTATCTGCAAATGCCCCTGCTTTGATTGTTATATGAGTTTCTCTCATCCATGCAACGCCCGTTAATCCGTCCCTGTGCCTACAGTATTTTAATCCTGCTGTTTACTATAATCACTACTGCTGTCTTTATTTCACCGCTGCTGTTATTTCACTATTCCTACTGCTATAAAACTCGTTACTATGATAAACTCTTGCGAGCAAGTCTGTTTCCAGGTGCAGCTGAATTGACAACTCCGCTGTTAAGGCTTACAAGTATTCTTTGTCTCCCCTTGTGTCGAATCAATAAATTGGGTAATACTTCCCTCGAAGACTGTTGCGATCCCCTATACTTGTGGGTCATCAAGACTATTTTCTGGCGCCGTTGCCGGGGAGCATAGCTTTATTTGGAAGTTCACTTGGATTGATATTGTTCGCTGCAAAGTCTCCATCATGGGTAAACCTCGCGATACTAAGATCGCCATATTACCATCCACTACAAGAAAAGGTACAACTCTTAGTACCTCTGCTGCTCTTGATTCACCATCTGTGATAAGTAAACTTGTTTCACCACCACAAGCTTCAAATGCTGGTACTTCTGCTGAATCTGAAAATTCCTCTTATAATTGTGATGATGCTTCTGCTGTGCTTGATAATGATGGTTCGTTAGGATCTTTTCTAGATGCTACAATTGCTAGGTCTAGGCAAATTGAAAATACTGAAACTCCTAATGAAAATGCTGCTACACCTGTTAATTCACCTGAGTCTGTTGAATATTCTAGTGATGATCTTGATGAAGATTATGTGGAACTTGATGATGATTTTATTGAAAAATGCAATGCTACTACTGATGCAAGAAAAATTAAAAAGTTGCTTGCAGAACATGCTGTTAGATATAAACTGTCTCCTGATCCTAAATTTGCCACATCTCCTATAAACATTAAGGATAAAGATTATGATTTTTCTCTTGATCTATCTCATATAGCTATTGTTGAGAAAACACCCTTTTGTGGTACTGAAAAAGAAAGTGCTGTTGAACACATGATTGAGTTATCTACTCTGAGTAGCTTGTTTTCTGATGATGTCAAGATGCGTACTTATTTTGTCGCTAAATTTTTTCCTTTCTCATTAAAGGATGATGCTAAAACTTGGTATAATAATTTGCCTCCTGGTTCTATTAGAAGTCCAATTGACTTGCGTGATGTTTTCTTTCGAAAATACTTTCCTGCTAGCGCTCAACATATTGCTTTGCAGAGAATTTATAATTTTGACCAGGAAGATGGAGAGAAATTGCCTGAGGCTTGGGCGAGATTTTGCTCTCTTATTAGAGCTCAGCCTGATCATGATTTGGAAAAGCATGACTTACTTGATATATTTTATAGTGGACTAACCATTGAGTCTAGGGCATACCTGGATAGTTGTGCTGGTTGTGTTTTCAGGAAAAGAACTCCAGACGACGCTGAAGAATTATTGGCTAAAATAGGCCGGAATCATGATGATTGGTCTACACCTGAACCAACCCCGACACCGATATTGAGGGGTATGATTAAATTAAATGATGAAGATATGAGGGAAGCCAAGAAGTCTCTTAAAGAGAAGGGTATTAAACCTGAAGATGTGAAGAATTTACCTCCTATAGAAGATTTATGTAAGATAACTCCCCCTTCATCCATGATTGAGGTACATGATACGTCTCCAACGTATCGATAATTTCTTATGTTCCATGCTACTTTATTGATGATACCTACATGTTTTATGCACATTATATGTCATATTTATGCATTTTCTGGAACTAACCTATTAACAAGATGCCGAAGAGCCGTTGCTGTTTTTGGTTGGTTTCAGAAATCCTAGTAAAGAATATTTCGGAATTGGACGAAACTTTCGCCTGTGGTCCTATTTTTGCACGAAGCTTCAGAAGACCGAAGACCTAACGAAGTGGGGCCACGAGGCGGCCAGAGGTGGCCGGCGCTGCCCAGGCCCGGCCGCGCCGATCACCCCGGGCCCCTCGTGTGGCCCCCGCGCTGACCCTCCGCCTACTTAAAGCTCCGTCGCGAAACCCCCAGTACCGAGAGCCACGATACGGAAAACCTTACAGAGACGCCGCCGCCGCGAATCCCATCTCGGGATTCAGGAGATCGCCTCCGGCACCTGTCGGAGAGGGGGTTCATCTCCGGAGGACTCTACACCGCCATGGTCGCCTCCGGAGTGATGAGTGAGTAGTTCACCCCTGGACCATGGGTCCATAGCAGTAGCTAGATGGTCGTCTTCTCCTTGTTGTGCTTCATTGTTAGATCTTGTGAGCTGCCTAACATGATCAAGATCATCTATATGTAATTCTATATGTTGTGTTTGTCGGGATCCGATGGATAGAGAGTACTATGATTATGGTGATTATCAATCTATTGTTCATGTGTTGTTTATGATCTTGCATGCTCTCCGTTATTAGTAGAGGCTCTGGCCAAGTTTTTACTCTTAACTCCAAGAGGGAGTATTTATGCTCGATAGTGGGTTCATGCCTCCATTGAATCTGGGACAGTGACAGAAAGTTCTAAGGTTGTGGATGTGCTGTTGCCACTAGGGATAAAACATTGATGCTATGTCTAAGGATGTAGTTGTTGATTACATTACGCACCATACTTAATGCAATTGTCTGTTGCTTTGCAACTTAATACTGAGGGGTTCGGATGATAACCTGAAGGTGGACTTTTTAGGCATAGATGCAGTTGGATGGCGGTCTATGTTCTTTGTCGTAATGCCCAATTAAATCTCACTATATTTACCATGTCATGTATATGCATTGTTATGCCTTTCTCTATTTGTCAATTGCCCGATTGTAATTTGTTCACCCAACATGCTTTTATCTTATGGGAGAGACACCTCTAGTGAACTGTGGACCCCGGTCCTATTCTTTACATAGCATACATTCTACTGCAATTGTGTTTCTGTTTTCAAACATCTTCCACTCGATACGTTTAATCCTTTGTTACAGCAAGCCGGTGAGATTGACAACCTCACTGTTTCGTTGGGACAAAGTACTTGGGTTGTGTTGTGCAGGTTCCACGTTGGCGCCGAACTGGTGTTGCGCCGCATCACATTTCGCACCATCAACCTTCAACGTGCTTTTGGCTCCTCCTGGTTCGATTAAACCTTGGTTTCTTTCCGAGGGAAAACTTGCTACTGTGCGCATCATACCTTCCTCTTGGGGTTCCCAACGAACGTGTGAGTTACACGCCATCAAGCTCTTTTTCTGGCGCCGTTGCCGGGAGATCAAGACACGCTGCAAGGGAGTCTCCACTTCTCAATCTCTTTACTTTGTTTTTGTCTTGCTTTATTTTATTTACTACTTTGTTTGCTGCACCTAAACAAAACACAAAAAAATTAGTTGCTAGTTTTACTTTATTTACTGTCTTGCTCTCTATATCAAAAACACAAAAAAATTAGTTACTTGTCTTTACTTTATTTGCCTAGTTTACTTTTTGCTTATTGCATCATGTTTCCTTTTAATTTTACCACAAAAGACATACCGGTAGGACGTGGGTCTATAGTTGGGAGAAATAATATAGAAGAATTTTTCAATCATGTTAGTATTACTGAAGATTTTGAAGATAGACACTTGGTAGAACTTGCACCTACCTATGAAATTGCTGCTGCTGCTTTAGTTCGCATGTTGGAAACTAAATTTGTTAATCTCAATCCTATAATCCAACACATGTTTCTTACACTTGGTGATATGGAAGAAGGGGAAAAGAAAGATTTTGTTTTAGAAACCCTTCTTAGAGAATTTGGTGGTCTAGCAAGAGAGGCTAGAAAGGTTTTTGCTAAATTTAATATGCTAGGTTCTCATACCAATTTTATTGGTCTACTTGAAAAAATGGACATGGATAGAATAATGTACACTAATAACATTAATGATGGTGGGGAAATCAAAGCACCAATACCATGTAAACTCCTAGCTATGAATGATGCACTAGAAAATAACTATGCTTGGCTTGTTCCTGAAAATTTGTTCGATGAGAGTAGCAAGCCTAAGACTAATGAAAAGGGAGACGCTAAAACTTATATAGACCAGATACAATGCATTGTTGAGAAAACTCCCAACACCCCTGGTAATAATGTTGATGCTTCTACTCTTGATGTTACTTGATTTGCACTTTCTGCGCCTAGCTGAAAGGCGTTAAAGAAAAGCGCTTATGGGAGACAACCCATGTTTTTACCTACAGCAATTTTTTGTTTTGTTGAGTCTTGGAAGTTGTTTACTACTGTAGCAACCTCTCCTTATCATGTTTTTGTGCCAAGTAAAGTTTCTATGTCAAAGTTGATGTTATATTTGGGATTGCTGCGCAGAAACAGCATTGCTGTCTGTCACGAATCTGGGCACAATTCTCTGTAGAAAATTCGAAAAAATCTGCCAATTTACGAGCGTGATCCTCAGATATGTACGCAACTTTCATTAGTTTTGAGTTTTTCCATTTGAGCAAGTCTGGTGCCATTTCTAAATTCGTCTTTACGGACTGTTCTGTTTTTGACAGATTCTGCCTTTTATTTCGCATTGCCTCTTTTGCTATGTTGGATTTATTTCTTTGATCCATTAATGTCCAGTAGCATTATGCAATGTCCAGAAGTGAAAATAATGATTGTGTCACCTCTGAATGTGTGAATTATTAATTGTGCACTAACCCTCTAATGAGTTTGCTTGAAGTTTGGTGTGAAGGAAGTTTTCAAGGGTCAAGAGAGGAGAATGATATACTATGATCAAGAGGAGTGAAAGCTCTAAGCTTGGGGATGCCCCCGTGGTTCACCCCTGCATATTTTAAGAAGACTCAAGCGTCTAAGCTTGGGGATGCCCAAGGCATCCCCTTCTTCATCGACAACATCATCAGGTTCCTCCCCTGAAACTATATTTTTATTCAGTCACATCTTGTGTTCTTTGCTTGGAGCGTCGGTTTGTTTTCGTTTTTGTTTTTGTTTGAATAAGATGGATCCTAGCATTCACTTTGTGGGAGAGAGACACGCTCCGCTGTTGCATATGGACACATGTGTCCTTAGGCTTTACTCATAATGTTCAAGGCGAAGTTTCTTCTTCGTTAATTTGTTATATGGTTGGAATTGGAAAATGCTACATGTAGTAATTCTAAAATGTCTTGGATAATGTGATACTTGGCAATTGTTGTGCTCATGTTTAAGCTCTTGCATCATATGCTTTGCACCCATTAATGAAGAAATACATAGAGCTTGCTAAAATTTGATTTGCATATTTGGTTTCTCTAAGGTCTAGATAATATCTAGTATTGAGTTTTGAACAACAAGGAAGACGGTGTAGAGTCTTATAATGTTTACAATATGTCTTTTATGTGAGTTTTGCTGCACTTGTTCATCCTTGAGTTTGCTTCAAATAACCTTGCTAGCCTAAACCTTGTATCGAGAGGGAATACTTCTCATGCATCCAAAATCCTTGAGCCAACTACTATGCCATTTGTGTCCACCATACCTACCTACTACATGGTATTTCTCCGCCATTCCAAAGTAAATTGCTTGAGTGCTACCTTTAAAATTCCATCATTCACCTTTGCAATATATAGCTCATGGGACAAAATAGCCTTAAAAACTATCGTAGTATTGAATATGTACTTATGCACTTTATATTTTATTAAGTTGCTCGTTGTGCGATAACCATGCTTCTGGGGAACGCCATCAACTATTGTTGAATATCATGTGAGTTGCTATGCATGTCCGTCTTGTCTGAAGGTCTATCATTTTAGTGGTTGGAGCATGCAAAATTGTTAGAGAAGAACATTGGGCCGCTAACTAAAGCCATGAATCATGGTGGAAGTTTCAGTTTTGGACATATATCCTCAATCTCATATGAGAACAATAACTTTGCTACATGCTTATGCATTTAAGAGGAGTCCATTATCTGTTATCCATGTTGTCCCGGTATGGATGTCTAAGTTGAGAATAATCAAAAGCGAGAAACGAAATGCGAGCATTCTCCTTGGACCTTTGTACAGGCGGCATGGAGGTACCCCTTTGTGACACTTGGTTGAAACATGGCATGCAAAGATCCGGTAGTCCAAGTTAAGTAGGACGAGGTGCGGGCACTATTAGTATACTATGCGTGAGGCTTGCAACTTGTAAGATATAATTTTCATAACTCATATGCTTTATTACTACCGTTGACAAAATTGTTTCATGTTTTCAAAATAAAAGCTCTAGCACAAATACAGCAATCGATGCTTTCCTCATTGAAGGACCATTCTTTTACTTTTATTGTTGAGTCAGTTTACCTATCTCCTTCCACCTTAAGAAGCAAACACTTGTGTGAACTGTGCATTGATTCCTACATACTTGCATATTGCACTTGTTATATTACTTTATGTTGACAATATCCATGAGATATACATGTTATAAGTTGAAAGCAACCGCTGAAACTTAATCTTCCTTATGTGTTGCTTCAATACCTTTACTTTGATTTATTGCTTTATGAGTTAACTCTTATGCAAGACTTATTGATGCCTCGTCTTGAAGTACTATTCATGAAAAGTCTTTGTCATATGATTCACTTGTTTACTCATGTCATTACCTTTGCTTTGATCGCTGCATTCATTACATATGTTTACAAATAGTATGATCAAGATTATGATGGCATGTCACTTCAGAAATTATCTTTGTTATCGTTTTACCTGCTCGGGACGAGCAGAACTAAGCTTGGGGATGCTGATACGTCTCCAACGTATCGATAATTTCTTATGTTCCATGCTACTTTATTGATGATACCTACATGTTTTATGCACATTATATGTCATATTTATGCATTTTTCGGAACTAACCTATTAACAAGATGCCGAAGAGCCAGTTGCTGTTTGTTTTTGGTTTCAGAAATCCTAGTAAAGAAATATTCTCGGAATTGGACGAAACGCCCAGGGTCCTATTTTTGCACGAAGCTTCCGGAAGACCGAAGACCTAACGAAGTGGGGCCACGAGGCGGCCGGGGGGTACGCCGCGCCGGTGCCCTGGCCGCGCCGACCTACCCCCGGCCCCTCGTGTGGCCCCCGCGTTGACCCTCCGCCTACTTAAAGCTTCCGTCGCGAAACCCCCAGACCGAGAGCCACGATACGGAAAACCTACAGAGACGCGCCGCCGCGAATCCCATCTCGGGGATTCAGGAGATCGCCTCCGGCACCTGCCGGGAGAGGGGATTCATCTCCGAGGACTCTACACCGCCATGGTCGCCTCCGGAGTGATGAGTGAGTAGTTCACCCCTGGACCATGGGTCCATAGCGGTAGCTAGATGGTCGTCTTCTCCTTGTTGTGCTTCATTGTTAGATCTTGTGAGCTGCCTAACATGATCAAGATCATCTATATGTAATTCTATATGTTGTGTTTTCGGGATCCGATGGATAGAGAGTACTATGATTATGGTGATTATCAATCTATTGTTCATGTGTTGTTTATGATCTTGCATGCTCTCCGTTATTAGTAGAGGCTCTGGCCAAGTTTTTACTCTTAACTCCAAGAGGGAGTATTTATGCTCGATAGTGGGTTCATGCCTCCATTGAATCTGGGACAGTGACAGAAAGTTCTAAGGTTGTGGATGTGCTGTTGCCACTAGGGATAAAACATTGATGCTATGTCTAAGGATGTAGTTGTTGATTACATTACGCACCATACTTAATGCAATTGTCTGTTGCTTTGCAACTTAATACTGGAGGGGGTTCGGATGATAACCTGAAGGTGGACTTTTTAGGCATAGATGCGCTTGATGGCGGTCTATGTTCTTTGTCGTAATGCCCAATTAAATCTCACTATATTTACCATGTCATGTATATGCATTGTTATGCCTTTCTCTATTTGTCAATTGCCCGACTCTGTAATTTGTTCACCCAACATGCTTTTATCTTATGGGAGAGACACCTCTAGTGAACTGTGGACCCCGGTCCTATTCTTTACATAGCATACAATCTACAATTGTGTTTACTGTTTTCTTTGCAAACATCTTCCACTCGATACGTTTAATCCTTTGTTACAACAAGCCGGTGAGATTGACAACCTCACTGTTTCGTTGGGACAAAGTACTTGGGTTGTGTTGTGCAGGTTCCGTGTTGGCGCCGGAATCCCTGGTGTTGCGCCGCATCACATTTCGCGACCATCAACCTTCAACGTGCTTCTTGGCTCCTCCCCGTTCGATTAAACCTTGGTTTCTTTCTGAGGGAAAACTTGCTACTGTGCGCATCATACCTTCCTCTTGGGGTTCCCAACGAACGTGTGAGTTACACGCCATCAGTACACTCTCTTCAACGCTTTACTAGGGAAGATGTTCCGTATTCAAAACCTCCTGCTCAATGCTTAGATGAGTTTGATAATTATATTGTTAAGCAAGAAAACTTTAATATGAGAGTAGAGAATCATTTAATGAAAAATTCTCGAGCTATTAGTGAATTGCATGATATTGTGGAGAGAACCTCCAATGATGTTAAGATACTTGTTAAACATTTTCATATGGTTCAAACTCAAATTGATCAACTCACTAAAGTGCAAAATGACTTGTTGGGAAATAATTCTAAAGAAAAACATGCTTATGAAGTAACAACTAGAGGTGGTGTTTCTACTCAGGATCCTCTATATCCCGAAGGGCATCCCAAAAGAGTTGAACAAGATTCTCAACTAACTAAAACTAGTGCTCCATCTAAGAAAAGAAAAAGAAACATAAGAATGTTGTAGAATCCTCTGAACCTGTTAATGATCCTAATAGTATTTCTATTTCTGATGCTGAAACTGAAAGTGGTAATAAACATGATAAAGATAATGATAAGGATGATACTCCTGATAAAGAAGAGGTTGAAGAAGAACCTAAAAAGCATGCTAAAAATAAAAAGTACACTAAAGAAGATTTTATTGCTGAGAAACATGGTAATGAAAGAGAACCTTGGGTTCAAAAGAAAATGCCTTTTCCTGCTAAGAAACTAAAATCAAAGGAGGAGGAACATTATAATAAATTTTGTGATTGGATGAAACCTTTATTTTTGCAAATCCCTTTGACTGATGCTATTAAATTGCCTCCTTATTCAAAGTATATGAAAGATATTGTCTCTAACAAAAGGAAAATTCCCAATGAGGAGATTTCCACTATGCTCGCTAATTACTCCTTCAATGGTAAGGTTCCAAGAAGCTTGGAGACCCAGGTATACCGACTATTCCTTGTTCTATCAAGAATAATTATGTTAGAACTGCTCTATGTGATTTGGGAGCGGTGTTAGTGTAATGCCTTTTTCTCTTTATAAGAGACTTGATTTAGATAAGTTAATACCGACTGATATATCTTTGCAAATGGCTGATAAATCTACTGCTATTCCTGTTGTGTATGTGAAAATGTTCCTGTTCAAGTTACTCATCATTGCTTGATATTAACTGATTTTGTTGTGTTGGAAATGCCTCGAAGATGATAATATGTCCATTATTCTTGGAAGACCCTTTCTTAATACTGCAGGGGCTGTTATTGATTGCAATAAAGGCAAGGTTACTTTCAATGTTGATGATAAGGAACATACTGTCTATTTTCCCAAGAGGATTGATAAAGTATATGGAGTTAATACAATTTTTAATGTGAAAACTATCAAAGTGGGATCCATTGATTGTCCTATATATGAGCCTAAAGAAGAATATCAAACTCTTGTGATTGGATCCATATCAATTCAATATAAGGTAACATGATTGATTTGAGGTTTATTTCTTCTTATGTCATATAAAATTTATTTGGTAGCAAGACTTGATCAACCTTGTTAACAAGTATATTTTAATGCATAAGAGAGCTAAACAACATTTCTTTCTTTCTTTCTCCCTCCATTCGTTTTACTTGCTGTAGCACTTTTGTTTTGCAATATGCTTTAGTTGTTTAAGATTTTGGAAATCATTTTCCTGCGTAGTAATAATTAATTTAATACCCAGAAATGTGCATTTTTGAAGTTCTCAAAAATTTACAAAAATTATACTGGTAGTCCTATTTTTCGAAGAGGCACCTGGGAGCACCTGGGGCTGATCACCAGTGGGGCACCCCAGGGTGGCACGGCGCGGCCAGCAAGGGGGGCGCGCCACCCTGGTGTGTGGGCCCCCTTTGCCCCACTTCAGCATTTCTTCCTCCCACTCTCTTCTCTCTCCCGAAAAAACTCGTACTCACTTTCTCTCACTCGCGTTTCTGCTCAAGAACTCGCGATTTTTCGATCTCTTTGCTCAGCCCAGATTTCTGTTTGAAATTTGGCACATTTGCTCCTTGGTATGTGACTCCTTTGATTGTCCAATTAGAATTTTGTTTGGTTGAGTATATCTTGAATATTTTGCTGCTGTAGATAACATGTTTAGTGAGCTTGCATGTTTGTTCTAAGTGGTAGAAACTAGTTTTGATGCATGTTTAGTACTCTAGCAAGTTCCTATAGTAGTTCCCCTCAATTATACACCTTGAAATCAAATTTTATAATGATTGTTGAAAAATTTCAGAAAATGGAAGGGAGTAGGCACCAACTAAATCAACAAGAATTGGAGGTACAACAAGTCATGAGAGTTCATCGCGAAGAGGGAGTATACCCTCTTATTACCCATGCAATGATTTTATGCGGAATGCAGGAATCCTGCAAGATGTTCAAACACTGATTTCCAATGCAGGGTTGGAAATCAGTGTGCAGGGTTGGACCCTCCCCCACCACCACCACCAAACTCCTCATAGTTCAAATTAAACAATAATGTATGGTTATGATTATGCCCTGCCGGCCAAGGATGGAGCTTGAACACCAAATGAGTGAGAGAGAGCCACCCACCCCAGCGCCTCGGTCGACCCAGGCCGAGGCGGCCACCCCAAATCACGCCGCCCCCGCTCCTGCGCTGCCCATCTTCCCGGAGGTAGGCTACGGCGCTCTCCTCCCGTAGGGCTGGAGCTCCACTTCTGGCTCCATTACTCCCGAGGTCGCCGCTGCCTCCGCGCAGCAAGGCCGGGAGATCCGGGCCGCAGGCTGACGCCCGCTCCGCGTTCAAGAGATCTTCGGCGCCGGGCCTCCTCTTCTCCGCTACCTACAGGTCTACCTCGACGGATCCGACGAGCGGCGCCACCCCGAGGCCTGCTGCCGCCTCCTCCAACTCAAGGCGTCGGACGTGACCGGTCCGTCAAGCCGGCGACGCCGCGCGACCCGGGATCTCCGGCAAGGTCAACATCTGCTCCAGCCTGAGCGCGGTCCATCATTGTTGCCCCTTTGAAGAATCCTGAGAAGTTAAGGCCGGAGATTCATGGAGATCCAGAGGGGAAGTGGCCAGATGTGCGGCCCAAACATTGGTGGCGCAAGATTCCACCTTCCTCTTTGGGAAGAAATCAAGATGGACGCCGACAGGAGCTTTCAAGAAGACCAGTGCAGCCCTCAGCCCTCAACCGCTTTAAAGGTCTTGCTTCCGTTGCCCTCCGCGTTCCACTTCGTCCGCAACTGTTCCGGCCAAGTTCGCTGCTTTGTGTGCAACGAATCAGGCCACATCGGCAGAAACTGCAACACCAAGAGGGTCCCGGCCGGAGCAAAACCGCCGCCGCCCCCGCCTCCCCCACGCTCCGTCGGTCCGCGGCAGGAAAACGCCAGCGCGTGGCCGGCACTCGGGGGCCCTGCTGCACCAAGGATGGCGCTGTCTCCTGGGCACCCATCCAACCGGCCGGATAGGTGTTCAGTATCTCCATCAGCACGCCGGCCATGGAGAGGGCGGCCACCGAGATGAGGCGCACTCACCTCGCCATCATCATCTCCGACCCAAGGCTCAACATCAGCACAAGATCACTAGCCAAAGCGCTTCAAGATGAACTCAACTTTGCCTCGGAAGACATCCAAGTCTCTGGCGTACACTCGACGACTTCCTCGTCGATTCCCCTCACCCTTGGCAGCGCGACACGGCGTTGGAGCTGGGCTCTGTCCCGCTTCGCAGAGGCAAGATGGCGCTCACCACTTGGTCGCCAACGGCGAGGGGCGGCCGCACCGGGCGCTTCTATTGCCGCGTCGCCCTCGAGAACCTGCCCCTCAACACTGGGAGGACGAGGACACCGTCAAGGCTGTCCCTCGGCGGCGCTGCGAGCTCGACAGGATCGAGCAGCGCTCGGTGCTTCAAGACAATACGGCTGCGCTCTTCGCCTGGGTGTGGTCGCTGGACCCCGACCTCATCCCCTGCGTCAAGGCCCACTCCATCCTCGACAGGCCTGCCGTGGGACGAGCGGACCTGCCGGAGGGCACGCCGGCCGAAGAAGGGCGCGACGGACCCCTCTACCGGGTCCTCATCCACCTGGACACGATCCTTGACTACACGCTGATCGACGAGAGCCGCCGCAAGCGCGGCTACTCCTGGCCAAACAAGACACGGCGTGATTGGGAATTCGGTGTCAAGGACAACGCCGGCGGTCCTAGGAGGCGACCTGGACGGGATCGGCTGGGACCGTCGAACCATCGTCGCAACGATGATCGGGAGGATCGGCGTGATGACAGGGACGGGCGTCGAGGGGAGCGCCGCAGCAGCCGCCACGGGGCCGACCGTGGTGGAGAAGGAGACTGCAGCCGGCGCTATGGTGGCAACCAACATCAGCGGCATGGCGGTGACCACCACGAGCGGCGCGCGTCGCGCTCACCTGAGTATCGTCGCCACGGGGGCTCCTCTCGCCACCGCTCCAGGAGCCCGCCGGCGATGCTCGCTCTGAAGGCGGCGGCTGAAGATGGAAGCTTTGCGGCGACGGCTGATGTCCCGGAGCAACGTCCGCTGATCCTCCAGCCGGCGCGGGTGCACACGCCTCGCGGACGCCGTAGCTCATCACGCACGCCTGAGGGGAGCGCGGCCATGGGTGGCACCCCTTCCCCTCCACCTGGGACTGATCGGCGGATGTGCCTAGCAAGCCCAATGCAGCTATCTCCATCACTCCGCTCGGAAGAGAGGATCTTCATGCTCTGCTCCCCCAACACCGAGCACTTCGACTCAGCCACCAACGGCATGCCTATTCCGTCATCGCCACAAATTCCTTGGGATGCGATCGCTGAAGATCAATCACCGGCTAATGAGGCAAACGCCTATGCCGATTGCTGGTCTGCAAACATCGTCGAGCTCAACCAGCCAAACTTGGTCGCTCAAGCAACGGATGGCATGATGGGCATGGACAGCTGGGCTGGGCCACCGGTGAGCGCTCCAACAGCACGCTTCGGCGCACTCCATGCAAGCCTGGGGCGGCGCTTGGGTGGAGGAGCCACACCCAACCAGCCTCCATGATGAAGCACATCTGATCGGACCAAGCTTCCAAGACTTCCAAGACCATGATCAGAGCCTGTTGGAGCAGAGATTGGGAACACCAATCAAAGAGAAGACCGTTTACGAGATCAACGAGTTCTGCGCCCTCCTAGAGCCGGCTTCAGCTGGGTGGCAACTACAAGACATCTTCGCCACACCGCAGATGCACAACGTTCAGCAACCAGAGCTGGTGGAGCAGCAACACGTCCACTCCTCTCCTGATTCGTCCACTGATATTGATGATGACAAGCTTTTCGAAGTCACCCTTAAGTCAAATGCTTTGAGGGCATTAAGACAGGCACATCCATGTGGGCCAACACCCACAGAGGAGGAGGGCACCAGAGTGGAGACGGCGGACTGTGGATTACAGGGACCGGCGCTGATGGAAGAAGTGACGTCGAGAGTGGCAGAGTTACATGTTGATCCGAAGACCGGGTTCATGGGAAAGCTCATGGGAATGTTCTCTCCTTCCCTGCTTGGCTTCCCCACGAACAGCTCCAGGAAAAAGAAGCCACAGACCAAGAAGAACCTGCTGACGGCCACCTTCTTCCCCGTCAAGAGCGGCAAGCAACCAAGATTTCGAGCCCTATGACCACTAGAAGAGCCCGATTGCAGCTGCAAACAGTGGGCCTGATACAGCGCGATGATGAGTTCACGGAAGAGGTCCTAGCCCAGATACATCGCCCTCTTCCACCAGCCTCTCTCATCGGCTCATCTACATGGGCCGCCACCCCTGGCGAGGTGGCGGGCGCCCTTTCATTCTGCCGAGAGGGACATGACTCGAATCGTTGAAGGAGTCTCCATACGCGACTTGAAACCTTGGCAGGGTCCAACCGGCACGACGATCGTCCGCAATGATTTACAGAATCACTCTGCTGCGTGTCCGTGGTTGTACTTCCACCTCTGTCTTCTGTCGTTTCTTCCTAGCGCTGAGATGGCCTGTCTTCGCCTTTACCTGTAGCCGGCGATACCGCCATATCAAGCAAAATCTGTATGACAACGTTGTAGAGCAGAACTGGCTAAGCAACGCCCTTACCTGTAGTCGGCGACGCCGTCAGCTCATGCTATATGTCTGTGGGCCTGAGAAGGTCAACTTAGTTTGTGTCAAAAGCTGTCGCTATGTTTCCTATGTTAGCACAACTTAAATTGTTAAACTGGAATGTTAGAGGCCTGAATGACCGTGCCCGGCGTTCAGTAGTGCGAGATCTTGCTGTCACCTCTGGTTGCTCCATTCTTTGCATCCAGGAGTCCAACTCGGCGTAATCGATGACTATGAGAAAGCAGAAATTGCGGGGCAAACGCTCAAAGGCTGCGCGCAGCTGCCAGCAGTTGGAACCCGTGGCGGTATCCTTCTCTTTTGGAGGGAGGATGTTTACAATGCCCAAGTTATACGTATAGCCACTTTCTCCATTACAATTAAATTCACAGACCTAACCTCAAACCTCTCATGGACACTCACAACGGTCTATGGGCCCGCCGATGATGAGCGCAAACTTGCTTTTCTCCAAGAGCTAGCTGATTTGCACGCCCAGATTACAAGGCCATGGTTGGTCATTGGCGATTTCAACCTCATTTTGCATGATCAAGACAAAAACAAGCAAAGGGTAAACCGTACTTGGATGCGCCGGTTCAAAAACGCAGTCGAAGCTAGTTGTCTCAGAGAAATTCGTTTGATCGGCAGAAGATACACCTGGAGCAATGAACAGAGTGACCCGACTTTAGTTCGTTTGATCGCTTTCTGCAATGACGATTGGGAGGAACTATTCCAAGCCGCCAAACTCTTAAGCACAGCTTCCTCCATGTCCGACCACTGTCCCCTCCTGCTAGTACAAGATGTTACAACCAGGGTTCCACCCAGGTTTCGCTTTGAAAGCTTCTGGCCACTTCTCGAAGGATACAGTGTTGTGGTGGAACAATCGTGGAATACGCCCTGTAGCCTTACCAACCACTTTGCGGTTCTTGACTTTAAGCTGAAAAGATTGGCTAAAGATCTTAAAAATTGGGCAAAAAACCACGTCGGGGACATCAGGAGACAGATGTTGCTGGGTCAAGAAATAATGCTCAGACTAGACACTGCCCAGGAAACAAGACTGCTGACTCCGGAGGAGAATAGCTTCTAACCTTGTTGAAATCTAGGGCGGTAGGACTTGTCATAAACAATCAAGGCTACAAAGAGCCAGAATAAAATGGCTGCAGTTGGGTGATGCTAACAACAAAATTTTCCATTCTAGAGCATCCCATCGAAGGCAAAAAAATAGAATACAATCCCTCCAAGCTGAGGCTGGCATCGCCACAACTCCGAGCGAGCTCGAAGAGACGATCTTCCATCACCTTAGTGCCATCATGGGTACAACGATCCAATGCACAGAGCGCTTTGATTGGGCCCAGCTAAACCTCCCGACTCCGGATCTGTCCGATCTTGATGCCCCCTTCACCATGGAGGAGCTAAGGGTTGCTGTTTTTGACACTCCGACGGACAAGGCGCCCGGCTCGATGGGTTCTCAGGGGTTTCTTCAGAACTTCATGGAATGTCATTAAAGATGATCTTCTACGGCCTTACACAAGTTCCATAGTCTCAATGACCCTTCCTTCCATAAGCTCAACACGGCCTTCTTCATCCTGCTTCCTAAAATTGATCAACCATCCGAGACGAAGCATTACCGGCCAATCAGCCTGATCCATGCCTTTGGAAAGCTTATCTCCAAGATTCTGGCTACACGGCTGAAACCTCATCTTGACGCGCTCATTTCACCCTGTCAAAGTACCTTCATTAGTGGGAGGAACATCCAAGACAACTTCCTCTACGTACAAAATGTAGCCAAACACTTTCACAAAACTAAAACACCAACTTTGCTTCTGAAGCTAGATATTGCAAAGGCCTTTGATACCATCTCCTGGACCTACATCATTGACATGATGGAAGCAAGGGGCTTCCCCTTGAGATGGAGGAACTGGATTTCACTCCTTTTCCGAACTGCCTCTTCGAGGGCGCTGATCAATGGACTGCCCGGAAGGACGATAGAGCACCAACGAGGACTTAGGCAAGGTGACTCCTTGTCACCTTTCCTGTTTGACCTAGCCCTTGAGCCCCTACACCGCCTTCTTCAAATCGCCACAGATGCAGGGGTTCTATCCAAGTTAAAAGGCAAGCAATGTAATTTCAGAGCCTCCTTCTATGCTGATGATGTTGCACTCTTCATCAAACCAACACAGCAAGACATAAACGGGCTTGGAGAGATTCTGTCCACCTTCGGCCGTGCTACGGGCCTAATCACAAACCTCACCAAAAGCTCAATTACGCCTATCAGTTGTCAGCACATCAATGTCCAAGAGCTTGCCAACTCGGTGGGGATTGGAATCTCCAGCTTCCCTTGCATGTACCGCTCTATCCATTAAGAAGCTCACCAAGGCAGATTGGCAAGGACTTCTGGACAAGATGGATCAGCACTTGGCCATATGGAAAGCACGGCTCATGAGCAAGGCGGGGAGATTGGAAATGCTAAATTCGGTGCTTACCTCCCTCGCAGTCTACATGATGAGCGTGAATGAGATGCCACCATGGGTGAAGAAGGAATTCGACAAGCGTCGAAGAGCCTGGTTATGGGCCGGAGAAAACTCCTGCAACGGCGGGAATTGTAGAGTAAATTGGAAGACCGTTTGCCGCCCAAAGCACCTTGGCGGGCTTGGCGTTCACTGCATAGACTCCTTTGGAAGGGCACTCCGTCTTAGATGGTTGTGGCAAAGATGGAAATTTCCCAACAAACCTTGGTCACACACGAAGATCCCTTCAACGCCAAAGATCGTGCCTTATTCGAGGTCGACCTAAAATAACCATTGGAAACGGCCAAACGGCGAATTTCTGGACGGATAGATGGCTATATGATTTGTCTCCCAAAGAAATTGCGCCGGAGCTTTTTAAGATCTCGGTCCGAAAAAACAGATCAGTGTGTGAGGCTCTCACCAATAGAAAATGGCTGATGGACCTTCGTTTCTCCTTGGATATTAGGCACTCTGATGAACTTTTACGTTTGGAGATCCTTCTCGATGGCATAAATCTAACCGAGACTCCGGACGAGATCACTTGGACCTTTGGAAACAAGAACTACTACACAACCAAGTCCGCTTATCTGTTGCAATTCATAGGCGCCACCAACACTGATCACAAAAAAATCATCTGGAAAGGATCGGCGCCTGCTAGGTGCAAATTTTTCATGTGGACTCTAATGATTGACCGTGTCTTAACAAATGTGACAAGCTGTTACTGCGTCGATGGGAAAATGAATATTTTTGCCCCCTCTGCAGAAGAAACCTGGAAACAACCACACACTTGTTCACTGAATGCCCATATAGCCTGAAGGTCTGGTCGTTCATTGCCTATAAGTTTGCTCAGAATGAATTGAAGCCAGAAGCCTGGCCCAACACATACCACAACTTCCAAAGTTGGTATAGGAACCTAGTTGGAAAGACTGCAAAAGACCGGCGCAAAACCATCTTTACTCTCACCAACCTAGTCTGTTGGGAGTTGTGGAAAGAACGAAACCGACGAATCTTCGATAAAAAAGAGCTGCCATCATGCGTTATGATCACAAAAACATTAGAGGAGAGATAGACATTTGGAGAATCGCAGGTGCGCCCATTCCTCTTGTAGCTCAGGTAGGAGGGACACCTTTCGACCCTGGTTGTGTGGACAACTTGTATTTTTTCGGAATCCCCTGTTTTAGGGGGGTCCTATCTGTAAATTTTCATCCTCTAATGCAATAAACACAGCAGCTCTCCTGCTGTTATTCAAAAAAAATGCAGGGTTGGAAGGTTTTACTGTTGGTGAACCTTACCAATATGCTAAACTAACGGTGTCGGTTGTGCAGGATTTCGAATTTCATCGGTCTCAAACTAATCCCATGGTCCGGTACAAGATTTATAACAAAACTATCAACTTGCCTTTCAGTGATTTTTGTGCAGCAATTAGAGTGCCGCAGTGGGGATCCTGCGAGAAGGTCAGGGGAACGCCGCGGGAGCTCTCGAATCTTTATACAATGATTTGTAATGGGAGGAGTTTCTCCGATGATGGTGGTAAGATTAGTAGCATTCAACAACCAGCTATCCGCTACTTTGCTTATTTCGTTACAAAGTGCGTTCTTGCTAGAAAGAATGCAAGTAAGTTGTCTGTCCAAGATATGGCTTTCTTAGCTGCCGCTTTGCAACAGGATAGGACTTATAATTTGGGTGCTCTAATAGCTTGTAGACTTGCTACTAACCGTGAGAAAGGAGGAATTTGTGGAGGTCTTATCGCCTCTCGCTTGTTAGCTATGCATGGTGTAGAACCTCACCATCTAGATATTCCGCTTTCCATAGAGAAACTTGATGTTGTTTCCATGATTAAACATGAGTTTATTTCAGATGCATCTAATTTGAACAACCTGTATTATAGGATAACTTTGTATAAGAAAAATTGGAGAATAACTAAGAAAATTGAAAAACTAGTACGATTGCCTGCACCTGCTCTGCTTAACCTTGATGCCAGGAAAGGGTGGTCGATCACAGAAAATGAGCTAAATGCATACATAGAAAGGGAAGGCCATCGTGCAAGGGAAGGCACGGAGGAGGCCGAGGAGCACCCCGACTCTCCATCTGATGCAGCGAGCTCCTCATATCAACATTATGGTCATGTGGAACCTCCACGACATTCTTCTGCGCAGGGGCCCTATTATCACTCCATGTATGATCCACCGGCGTGGAACTCCGACCCTCGTTGGGAATGAACTCCACTTAGGCCAAAAGCCTAAGCTTGGGGGAGGTATACCGGCATCACTCATTCTTTGCATATTATGGTTGCTGGATACTTGTACATACTTGTTTAGTTTCTTAGAGTGGTTTTCTAATGAGAGGGAGATGATATTTGGGGAAGTGCTGTCCAAAAACAGATTCTGGGCTGTTACCAAAAAAATTCGTACGCACAGCCAGAACATTATTTTGAGTTGCCAATTTTTGAGCATGTGCCCCAGGTTGTTATCTAACTTTCATTAGTTGAACACTTTTTGAGCTGAGCAATGGAAGATTTTTGTTAATTTCGATTTCTGTACTGCTGTCAGGTTTTGGCAGATTTCTGTCATCCTGCTTTTCTGTGTTTCCGTTAGTTTGCATTCTTTTGTTTTCGCTTTGTTTCTTTCCTAAAACACAAAAAGACCAAAAATATTTCTGTTGTTTCTCTTCACCATTTGTTTATTTGGTTCTTTGCTCTTAGTTTACTTTATTTGCTATCTTTGGTTTGCTATGAGAAAACCCAAAAAGATTTTGCTTTGTTTGCTTGTTTCTTTTGTTCTTGTTTCCAATTCGAAAACACCAAAAATATTTGCTGTTCTTCTTTGGTTTGTAAAGTTCATCATGAGTTCAATGGTCTTCGGTGGCTGGAGCGTGGTTTTCATTTCATATTATCCAAGCTACACAAGTGAAAGGCAATAATGACGATCTACAACAATTGGATTGTGGTGAGAGGCTGGTATGAACTCTATTTGTTTTCATTTTTGTACATATACTCATCCATGTGAGCATGCTTAGTTGGTTCATGTGAGGTATATGTTATTTGAGAAAGTCTAGTAGTTCATGATCTCTCATGTTTAGCTCCAATTTATTAATATGAGTAGCATGTCATGGATGTTCGCTTGCATTGTTTTATTCATAAGTAAGTATGGCATTGTGGTATCCTCCTCTGAATAATTCATTTATATCGACTTGGCACATGCTCACGCATGCATATGACTAAAACAAAAGTCAATTAAGCCTCGCTGATCTACTTTGCTTCTTCAGAGTTCTTGTATCACTTTTATGCCTCCGTTAATTTATTTTGCCG
Organism: Lolium multiflorum; assembly: GCA_030979885.1. Taxonomy (NCBI): domain Eukaryota; kingdom Viridiplantae; phylum Streptophyta; class Magnoliopsida; order Poales; family Poaceae; genus Lolium; species Lolium multiflorum. Next base: position 50,777,472 of record CM061750.1, on the reverse strand, counting down.
CAAACATGATTATGACAGTTACTGCTCTCTTGATTTGTCGCTCCCTAGTCTTTTGCTAGCCTTCACTTGTACTGAGCGGGAACGCCGCTCGTGCTTCCAAACACCTGAAACCAAGTTGTTCCAAAGTGTCCACCATAAATACCTATGCATGGCATTTCAAACCATTCCAAGTAAATTCTCATGCGCTACCTTTAAAAATTTCAAAATGCTTCTCAATTTGTGTTAATGTTTCATAGCTCATGAGGAAGTATGTGGTGTTTAGCTTTCAACCTTGTCATTTACTTTTGACGGACTCTCATATGGACTAGTGGCACATCCGCTTATCCAATAATTTTGCAAAAGAGCCGGCAATGGGATTCCCGTCCCAAATTAATTAACTTAAATAGACACTCCTCCATGGTTTGTGATTGTTGGACGGCACCCAAGGATTCGGTTAGCCATGGCTTGTGTAAGCAAAGGTTGGGGGAGTGTCATCATCATAATAAAACTTAAATAAAAAGGCACTCCTTCATGGTAGTTTGCAGGCACCCGAGGATTCGGTTAGCCATGGTTTGTGTAAGAAAGGTTGGAAGGAGTGCCACATAAACATACAAATAATTCATGGGAGCCGCTCTTGGGAGTCCGGTTGATGAGGTAGTTAGTGTACCCATTACCATTCGTTGACAACAACAAGCACCTCTCAAAATAATTTTACTCCTGTTTTAAAAATGAAAAGCTCTAGTGCATGTTAATCCCTGCTTCCCTCCGCGAAGGGTCAATCTTTTACTTTTATGTTGTGTCTCCATTCTTTCTTTGAGCACTATCTTGAGAGCACAACTGTCATTCTTAGCATCCAAAACCCCCCGACGGGCTTTGGTTAAGCAACACGAAGAGCCGGGAAGCTCCCAGGGCCGCTTAGTGGATCCCTGGCACCTCGCGTCGTCCCGCAAATCTTCGCGCACGTCCCGCGGTTAAGGGCGTGCCACCTGACCTAGACCTGATCAGGAAGGTGTTAGTGCTTCGATTGTTCCTGCATGGCAGACACGTAAACATTAAATACGAGCCTTATCGGCTCTCAGGTTTCCCTGTGGATCGGCTCAAAGAGCCGATCGCCCCATGGTCCTTGATGGATTAGCAATGGCATGGGGATCCTGCTTGATCAGGACAAAGCTAAGGCGATCCACGACAGTTTAGGGTTTTCACCGCATAATCGGAACGTCCTACGTGCGATCGGGCCTAGCAGCTACGAGAGGTGATGCAAACCACCCCTACGAGAGGCCTAAAAACCAACATACGTTGATTCCCGGAACATCCCTCGCAGGGACGATAAACAACGCCTAACGCACTACCGGATCGTCCGACCCCAGCATAAGGCCTAACTATGCAGAATTAAACTAATCTCGGAGCAAGGAGCAACTATAAGATCGGATCTACTAAGATAGACGTAAGGGCAGCTAGGTGTCGAGGGACGGCATTGCCACGCAGATATGCACGTGAAAGCATCAATGCAAGACCCTAAACACCTAAGGATAAATAGTACCGCTCGCCATCAACAAGGCTTCAGCACGAGCAGTACAAGGTTAACGAATAAACTGTACGCTGCCTAGATCGCTAGATGCGATCTAGGCAGCATGGTGCTTACCCGGGAGAAACCCTCGAAGAAAGGGGTGGCGATGCGCCGTATTTTGTGTTGGTTGAACGATGATTGTCCTCCTTTTCCGATAACCCTAGATACATATTTATAGTCCAAGGGACTTTCTAATTGAGGCGTGCACCTAACCGTGCACGGGCCGGACTCTATCTCTTTAATCTAAATTACAATGCGATCTAATAATTTACAGATACACGGGCAACTTAGCCCAAACTCTCAGCGCAAGGCCGCTTCAAAGATGCTTCATGTGTACGTCCTTCAAGCCCATCTTCACTTACGGCCCACCTCCTGATTTGGCCAAAATCGGGTGGTAACACATGCCCCCCTGGTTTTGATAATGATAATTACAAAACCATCTGTCTCCTTCGAAGGGTCATGTCATGGCAGAACCGTCGCAGTTTTCTTCATGATGACGTCTTGCCTCCTCGCCTTCCCTGCACGACTTGACGGTTCTGGCACCACGTCCTTGGGAACTGCTTAGGCATTAAATTGTTATTCCCCCTTTTATTTGGTCACTTCCTGTAGTTCCCTTCTTCATCCCCCTGCTCCACAGTAGCCATCGGCAAACCGAAAAACCCTCCTTCGCCGCCATGTCTTCCTCTTCGCCTTCTCCCTCATCGGGTCCTTCACCCAATCCTCCACCTCCCGCGAGCCAACGCCTGAATGGGACCCACAGGAGGCCCACGCGGCCAACATCCGTCGCGCCATAGCCGACGGGGACGAGTCGACCACGACTTCTCCATCTGGTCGGAAGACGACCAGTCCTTAACGGACGGGGAGAGCGACCTTCGCTTCCTTGCCGTTGGGCAATCGGAGGAGGAAAGCGACGACGACGGCTTCTCCTGGGACGGCTACTCCTCCGCCGAGGAGGTGAAGGAAGAGGAGGAGGACACCACCTCCTCCGACGAACCGCCGGCCAAGCGTCTCTGCCCCTGGGCAGGCAACATCTGCGACTTCGACAGCGACTATGGCGACGCTAGCGAAGAAGATGAAGACAATGAAGGTTCCGCCGGTGGTCACTATAGCAGTGACGACGAGCCGGCCGGGAGCAGCGCCGATAGCGGCGACGGCGACGATGAGGACAGCAGCGGCCCTTAGATAGGATAGAGCTAGGAGTAGTAGATAGGGCAATGTTCCCCCTAGCCATTCCTTTTGAGAGCAATCAGCTCTTTATGTAAGAAATCCTTGTTTATCAATGAAGAATTCCCCATTTGATTTTACTGATTCCTTAGTGATGATTTAGCCGATTGCCCTTCGTACTGAGTCTGCCGATTGTCGATTCGGTAGATGCTCAATGAGCCGATGGCAAAGCATCAGCTTTTCCAATAGATTGCAAAACAGATCGATCTAATTGCCTTCTCAGATGTTAACTTGCAACCCATGAAGTTCATATCCAAACTTCCAACCGGACAGGCCCAGCGCACAGCCTTGAGACCCCTAGATCTTTGGATTTTAAAATCATCCGATCGTAATGTTTGTCCTGACAGCAAAACTCCTGGATTAATGCTTCCAGGAAAGCTCCTTAGTCCGCTGCTGACAACCTTGATTTTGAAGCCGATACTCCTGTAAAACAGGTGTCACTCGTTCACAGCTTCCCTTGTTTCCTTGCAGCAACGCACTGGTTTAGAGCCTGATCAACGATGATGGCTCCTTCTACAAACTCTTCCTCAATCCTAATGGTTTTCCTCTGCAAGAGCTCGCCACCTTTCCACATGGTTACGATGCAGAGACAGCCGATTTCAATACCATCGGCTCTTCAGAGCGAAGAATCTTCATGGTCGGCTGCCCCCCGAGCCTTAGTCAAGGCGAGAAATGAATGGGCCAGCCAAATGGGCCGTCATCGGCTTCCCAAAGAGGGTATGCGTGCAGCCCATTCTAACAAATCGCCGTCAGCAGAACTTCCAAGGTGAGCTGCCCCCGAGCCATTCCATCTTCATCAAAGCTTGGCATGAAAGCTTCGCCCAAGGACAGGCACTAGGACGGTTTGGAAGGATCAAGAGCTCCCTTGAACTAAGAAGCTTCATTCTTGGCTCCATTCTTGCGCCTTGCTGCTCAGATTGGTCCATCACCTCGGGCAGACTGATGCAGCTTCTGGTGAAGATGTTTGATGAAGTTGTCACCTTGGTCCAGCCCCAGGAGGAAATATCACAGCCGATTGAATGTTCATTGGCTGTTCTCATGATCCTAACCTGATCTGCATGCTTACGCAGGCGCTGCTGATCTTGAAGATTTGCTAATGGAGCCACCAACCATTCCACTGAGGGACTCCTTCAGTAGAGCCTCGCTGCGTAACTTGATGACTGCTCCATTAGGCTTCTGCTTGCAACCGTTGTATCCCTTGAGTCGATGGCCGTGCATCGGCTTTGAACTCTTAAGTCGATGCCTGCGCATCGGCTGTGCTCAAAAATTTCTGTATTTTCGATTTTTTGCGGCCGATTTGTTTACGTATCGGCCCCCATACTTAGCTGCTCTGCTGGAAATTTGACATCCGTTCCCAGCTCCGTATCCTCCATCTTATCCATCTATGTGCCCCCCGAGCCGATTCTGTCAAGTAATTGATGGTATCGGCTCTTGGCATCTGTTGGATCAATGCTGAACACAGACGAAGGTATGTTGAGGATAATTTCGGCCGATTGCCAGAATCGGCCTCCTTTTTTGTTGCAATGCTTGACGATGGTTTGCAACTTCTTGGATTTCCACTGTAGCTACGTGGCATGTTGGAGATAAGATCCTCTGCTTTTCATTTTCAGGGATCGGCCTTGCCACGTATGTCCAATGTCTTGGACCTGCTACTCCGTTAGGCCGGTGGATAAAACCAGCCTTACCCCATTTTTCGAGGCTTCGATGCGCTCACAACCCTCTAAACTGATCCCAGAGAGCGGCTCTTGGTCATCTGCTTCCCACACGCTCATGGCAGCTAATGATATCTCGATTGAGTCATCCGCTTGAACGACTTCCACTTCATCTCCATCCCACTGTATGATGCATTGGTGCATTGTAGACGGGATACAACAGTTAGCATGAATCCAGTCCCTTCCCAATAGGACGGCGTAATTGCTTTTGCTGTCAACGATGAAGAACGCGGTAGGTATGGTCTTCCGGCCTACAGTAAGCTCTACATTCAGAACACCTTTCGCTTCTGACGCCTGGCCGTTGAAGTCGCTTAATGTGATGTTGGTCTTGATCAGATCGTCGCTGGAATGCCCCAAACGACGTAGCATGGAATACGGCATTATGTTGACTGCCGCTCCGGTATCAACCAACATCTTGCTGATAGGCTGCCCATTGATGTAACCCCTCAAGTATAGGGCTTTCAGATGCCTGTAGCTTCTATCTCGTGGCTTTTCAAAGATAACTGGTCGTGGACCGCAGTCGAATTGAGCCACTGAAACTTCCTCGTCGCTTGGAGCGCGAAACTCCGACGGGAGTATGAATACCATGTTTGTATCAGCCGATGTCTCTGCATCGGCATCAGCCGATGCCTGTGCATCGGCTTTCGCCTGTTTGGGGCGCCATACTTTCTTTGGCGGGCGCGCCTTCGTCTCCACTGTTTGCTGGATTTTCGCGGCCAGATCGGGCCGCGCTCTTCTCAACGTAGGCTGTGCATCGGCTTCTTCCGGTTTCGCAGCCGCTGCACTCTACGCTTTTGAGAATGGCTGAGTCCATCAGGGCACCACCTTGGTCGGTGATACCTATCTTCTTCCTGACTCCTCGAAGTCTTCTTCTTGAGAGGACTCAGCTCGTCTGTTCTGAGGTGGGAGAGGTCCTAGACGCTCGAACACTGAAACTTCACTTGCCCTCCTTCTTCTTTGCTGTTTGCATTCTGGGCAGTTCTCGATTGTTGGCAATCGGCTTATTCCTGAGTCCCAGCAATGTTTGAAGAAGGGACAGTCCCAGTGCTTGTCCACGTTGTCTTGTTCCCTAGACCTCCCTCTAGCGCGACGTTCGTACCCGTCGTTGTTTTTGTCATTCTGACGATACCTCCTGTTTGCATCAGACCGACGATATCCTTCATCGTCGTCGCCGTAGTGGCGACGTCGGTCGTCTGCTGCTCGTATTTGTTGAGGAGATGCACGGATAATGGGCGCTGATACCGTATGCTTCTCACCTCCTCCTCGGTCAGGTACCGTCTATTGTCGTCTTGGGGCCGGTCGCGTGGAACGGCCTCCTCTTTATCTTTGCCACGAGAGTGGCTGCTCTCTGCTTTGTCCGCGCCATGGCGAATCACAAACCCTGCCATATTGACATCGAAAGAGAACCCTGGTTCTCTTATGGAGTGGCTTAGGTCCACCATGTTGACGTCCGGAAACGGACGCATGTCTACCTTCATGGCAAACTGTCCGAAAGTTAATCGGCCTGATTCTATCGCCATCTGAATTTGTGCGCGTACTTTGCAGTCGTTGGTGGTGTGCGTGAACGTATGATGCCATTTGCAGTATGGCCTCTTGTTCATCTCTTGTGCCGTAGGGATCTTGTGGCCTTCGGGTAGCTTCAACTGTTTCTCTTTCAGTAGCAGATCGAAGATCTGTTCAGTTTTGGTCACGTCAAAGTCCAACCCTCTTGGAGGCCCTGGTGGATTCACCCATTGGCAGGACACAGGTACTGGCGTCCGAGTCCACTCGGCTACCGCAACTTCCTGATCTTCCGCGGAATCTTCATCTTCATCGGCATTGACCAGGCTGATCGCGCGCTTGAACTTGTCTTGGTACATTCTGGATGGCGCTGCTCATATAAGGTCAGTCTATTGACCAGGTACAGCGAGTTGTACTCAACTTGGAACGTCAGATCCTTGAACGACGCCGCCAGGTCACGGCCAGCTGACTGCCTCTTTTCAGTTGTATGAACCGAATAGCATCGGTTCTTGACAATTCTAAACGCTGAATGTACTCAGCCACTGCCTCCTCGCTTTTGCCGAACTGTGCTAGTTCGGCAATACCAGCTTCGTAGTTCTGAATGGTATTGGGTGTGGAACAGTTCCTCCACCTTCCATGATTGCACCGAATTTGGCTGCAACGAGGTGTACCACCCAAAGCTGGACCGGTGAGGGATTGCGAGAAGCACCTCACCCGTAGCTGATCCGATGCCGAAGCCATGCCCAGCTGGGCCAAGTATCGGCTCACGTGCTCGATGGAGCTAGATCCTTCTGACCCACTGAATTTGTGAAGTCCGGAAGCCGGTACTTGGGTGGTAGTGGGATCAGGTCGAACTCATTGGGGTACGGCTTGGAGTAGCCGATTATCTTCTTCTTCGGCAAGATGCCGAATTGGTCTCTCAAGACCGCGCTGATCTGATCTGCGGTGGAGGTAGTAGCAGCTGAGCTCATGGACCAGTGGCATACTTGGCTAGCCACGCTTGTTTCTCAGCTTCTGCTCCTAGACTCCCCGCTGCTGCAGTTGTTCTTCCTGCCGGAACAATTGCTCCTGCTCCGGCAATCCCTCCTGGTGGAGCCTGGATCGCCTGCATCCAGTTGTTGCAGTCCGGCACATACGCACACGTATCCGTGTGGGATTTCCTTGGGCGGGTCATGCAAGAACTGATAGTCGCCCGGGTCACCCCCAACTTTGTAGACGACGTATGCCGGTGAGCCTTGTTGCTGTGGAGCCGCCGTTGCGTACGGCAGAGGCGGCCTGGTGTGGAGTTGCATCTCTCCCTGGTGAGTCCCTAGAACAGGTCCTGAAGGGGAGTCGACGCTCCATGATCTCTTGCACCACACGGAGCGCAACGCGCTCCAAAGTGTTCACCAGGCTCTCAGAGTGCCGATGCAGTGAATGGGCCACCATGTAGTTGATCTCCTGACGCAGGGCTCTGGTACGTTCCTCTGAAGGGAGAGACAGATCCAACCCATCGAGGATGCCTTGTGGTGCGAATCCTTTGAACCTGACGCCGTGCGACCGGGTCTTCTCAAAGGAGCCGATGAGTTCGGCCTCGAGGATGACCTTCAGGTCATCGTACTTCTTCTTGTGTTCCGTGGGGAGATCCTCGTACGTGATCGGTTTCTCCGCCACCTCGGATGCCGATGTTGACATGGATGTTGACGTGGATGTTGCAGAAGATGTCCCACCGGGCGTGCCAGAATGTGTTACCCTCCAAAACCCCCCGACGGGCTTTGGTTAAGCAACACGAAGAGCCGGGAAGCTCCCAGGGCCGCTTAGTGGATCCCTGGCACCTCGCGTCGTCCCGCAAATCTTCTGGCGCGCGTCCTGGCGGTTGCTAGGGCGTGCCACCTGACCTAGACCTGATCAGGAAGGTGTTAGTGCTTCGATTGTTCCTGCATGGCAGACACGTAAACATTAAATACGAGCCTTATCGGCTCTCAGGTTTCCCTGTGGATCGGCTCAAAGAGCCGATCGCCCCATGGTCCTTGATGGATTAGCAATGGCATGGGGATCCTGCTTGATCAGGACAAAGCTAAGGCGATCCACGACAGTTTAGGGTTTTCACCGCATAATCGGAACGTCCTACGTGCGATCGGGCCTAGCAGCTACGAGAGGTGATGCAAACCACCCCTACGAGAGGCCTAAAAACCAACATACGTTGATTCCCGGAACATCCCTCGCAGGGACGATAAACAACGCCTAACGCACTACCGGATCGTCCGACCCCAGCATAAGGCCTAACTATGCAGATATTAAACTAATCCTTGCGTAGCAAGGAGCAACTATAACGGATCGGATCTACTAAGCATGATCAAGCAAGATGCTGCCCTTACGTCTAGATAGACGTAAGGGCAGCTAGGTGTCGAGGGACGGCATTGCCACGCAGATATGCACGTGAAAGCATCAATGCAAGACCCTAAACACCTAAGGATAAATAGTACCGCTCGCCATCAACAAGGCTTCAGCACGAGCAGTACAAGGTTAACGAATAAACTTACGCTGCCTAGATCGCTAGATGCGATCTAGGCAGCATGGTGCTTACCCGGGAGAAACCCTCGAAGAAAGGGGTGGCGATGCGCCGTATTTTGTGTTGGTTGAACGATGATTGTCCTCCTTTCCGATAACCCTAGATACATATTTATAGTCCAAGGGACTTTCTAATTGAGGCGTGCACCTAACCGTGCACGGGCCGGACTCTATCTCTTTAATCTAAATTACAATGCGATCTAATAATTTACAGATACACGGGCAACTTAGCCCAAACTCTCAGCGCAAGGCCGCTTCAAAGATGCTTCATGTGTACGTCCTTCAAGCCCATTTTCACTTACGGCCCACCTCCGGATTTGGCCAAAATCGGGTGGTAACACATTCTTAGTATAATATGCTTGTCTCAAAATATGATTGATTGTGGTATAACTTTGATGCTTTTATCTTTGACAATCACTACTTCTAGTCTTTCTATGAACTCCAGAGGTGCCTGGGCATTTATGTTTTGCCGATCAAATACGGGCAAGCGAGATACCACTTTATCATACTCTCTTATGAACATTGCAATCCTGCTTATATACATGATTCATGATGCTTATTATTAATTGTTGGTACCTCTCCATGATTGACATAGCTGTTGGATGATCTTATTTGCATGTATCTCATTATGAACTGCTTGAGTATTAGCCATAGCATGAGAATATATACATCATATGAGCAAATGTGTTCGTGAAAGTTCTTTTATCGCTCAGTTGTTAACTGAATTGCTTGAGGACAAGCAATAAGCTAAGCTTGGGGGAGTTGATACGTCCAAAACGTATCTACTTTCCCGAACACTTTTGCTATTGTTTTGCCTCTAATTTGTGTATTTTGGATACAACTAACACGGACTAACGCTGTTTCGCAGAATTGCTCTGGTGTCTCGTTTTTGTGCAGAAATCCAACTTTCGGAAAAACCTCGAATTTATAGAAGGCCCTATTTTCCCAGAATATTGGCGGAGAAGGGCAGTGTGGGGGCACGAGGCCCCACACACTAGGCGGCGCGGCCCAGAGGGGCCCGGCCCTGTGTGGCCCCTCGGCTGGCCCCCGACGCCCTCCTTCGGACTACTTATCGCCCTCGACTAAAAACGCACGGGAGAAGTCGAAGTCGCCAGAACCCTCCGAGAGCCGCCACATCGCGAAACTCCGTCTCGGGAGCCGAAGTCTCCGTTGGCACCGGGACGGGGAATTGGAGGAGATCTTCACCGCCATCACCGCCAACGCCTCTCCATCGACCAGCCATGTTTCCCCCATCCATGTGAGTAATTCCCCCGCTGTAGGTGAAGGGGATGGTAGGGATTGGATGAGATTGGTCATGTAATAGTCATAAGATTGTTAGGGCATAGTGCCTAGTATCCGTAGATGTCACTTTTATGATATTGTTGCAACTTGTTATGCTTAATGCTTGTCACTAGGGCCCGAGTGCCATGATCTCAGATCTGAACATGTTATTGATTCATGAAGATATTCGTTGTTTATGATCTTACCTGCAAGTTGTATACACACATCATTGTCCGGAACCAATGGCCCCGAAGTGACAGAAATCGGGACAACCGGAGGGAATGGTAGTGATGTGAGGATCACATGTGTTCACGGAGTGTTAATGCTTTGCTCCGGTACTCTATTAAAAGGAGTACCTTAATTTCCAAAGTTTCCCTAGAGGCCCGGCTGCCACCGGCTGGTAGGACAAAAGATGTTGTGCAAGTTTCTCATTGCGAGCACGTACGACTAAATATGGAACACATGCCTATTGATTGATTAGTACTTGGATACCGTTTTATTATTATCTGCAAATGCCCCTGCTTTGATTGTTATATGAGTTTCTCTCATCCATGCAACGCCCGTTAATCCGTCCTGTGCCTACGGTATTTTAATCCTGTTTACTATAATCACTATTGTCTTTATTTCACTTGCTGTTATTTCACTATTCCTACTGCTATAAAACTGTTACTTGATAAACTCTTGCGAGCAAGTCTGTTTGCAGCTGAATTGACAACTCCGCTGTTAAGGCTTACAAGTATTTTTTGTCTTCCCTTGTGTCGAATCAATAAATTGGGTAATACTTCCCTCGAAGACTGTTACGATCCCCTATACTTGTGGGTCATCACTTCTACCCATTTAGTAACATAATCAACAGCGACAAGTATATGAGTATTACCTTCTGAAGAAGGGAAAGGACCCATGAAGTCAAATCCCCAGCAATCAAATGGTTCAATAACAAGAGTATAATTCATAGGCATTTCATTGCGTCTAGAGATATTACCAACTCTTTGACATTCATCACAAGATAAGATAAACTTCCTTGCATCCTTGAAAAGTGTTGGCCAATAAAAACCTGATTGTAGAACCTTTTGTGCGGTTCTATCTCCGGCGTGATGTCCTCCATAAACACTCCCATGGCATTTACTCAATATCTCTTGTTGTTCATATTCTGGGACACATCTTCGCATAATACCATCCACTCCTTCTTTATATAAGTGTGGGTCATCCCAAAAATAATGCCTCAAATCATAAAAGAATTTCCTCCTTTGCTGAGCTGAAAAGGTTGGAGGCAAATACTTCGAAACAATAAAGTTAGCATAATCAGCATACCAAGGGCTCTCTCGCGAGCTCACCTTTATTACAACCAATTGTTCATTTGGAAAACTATCATTAACAGGAACCGGATCATAAGTAATATTTTCCAATCTAGACAAATTATCAGCAACAGGATTATCAGCACCTTTCCTATCTACAATATGTAAATCAAATTCTTGCAAAAGAAGCACCCATCTAATAAGCCTTGGCTTAGCATCTTTCTTTTCCATAAGGTACCTAATTGCTGCATGATCAGTATGAATTGTGACTTTTGAATCAACAATATAGGGTCTAAACTTGTCACATGCAAAAACTACGGCTAATAACTCTTTTTCAGTTGTAGCATAATTTCTTTGAGCAGCATCTAGAGTTTTACTAGCATAATGAATAACATTTAATTTTTTATCTACTCGCTGTCCAAGGACAGCACCTACAGCAAAATCACTAGCATCACACATAATTTCAAAAGGTAAATTCCAATCAGGAGGTTCAACTATAGGAGCAGTTGTTAAGGCTTTCTTTAGAGTTTCAAAAGCTTCCTTACAATCATCATCAAAAACGAAAGGTACATCTTTTTGAAGAAGATTAGTAAGAGGCTTTGAAATTTTAGAGAAATCTTTAATAAACCTCCTATAAAAACCAGCATGACCAAGAATACTACGAATACCTTTAACATCCCTAGGATAGGGCATCTTCTCAATTGCTTCAACTTTAGCTCTATCAACTTCAATACCTCTCTCAGAAATTTTATGTCCCAATACAATTCCTTCATTAACCATAAAGTGGCATTTCTCCCAATTAAGAACAAGGTTAGTTTCTTCACATCTCTGCAAAACTTTATCAAGGTTTCGCAAGCAATTATCAAAAGAATTCCCATAGACAGAAAAATCATCCATGAATACCTCAACAATCTTTTCACAAAAGCCATGAAAAATAGCGGACATGCATCTTTGAAAAGTAGCAGGAGCATTACATAAACCAAAAGGCATACGCCTATAAGCATAAGTTCCATAGGGACAAGTGAAAGTGGTTTTCTCTTGATCTTTAGCTCTAACAGCAATTTGTGAAAACCCAGAATATCCATCAAGAAAACAGAAATGAGTATTTTTAGACAGCCTTTCTAACATTTGATCAATAAAAGGTAAAGGGTAATGATCTTTCTTAGTAACTTTATTCACTTTCCTAAAATCAATGCACATTCTATACCCTACAACTACTCTTTGAGGAATAAGCTCATCATTATCATTAGGCACAACAGTTATACCTCCTTTCTTAGGAACACAATGCACAGGACTAACCCATCTACTATCAGCAATAGGATATATAATACATGCTTCAAGAAGTTTTAATACCTCATTTCTTACCACATCCTTCATCTTGGGAATTAGACGACGCTGATGTTCAACAACAGGTTTTGCACCATCTTCTATATTAATAGCATGTTGGCAAATAGCGGGAGAAATCCCCTTCAAATCATCAAGAGTATAGCCAATAGCTCCTCGGTGTTTTTTCAATATTTCCAATAACCTTTCTTCCTCGATATCTGAAAGCTTAGCACTAATAATAACAGGATATGTTTTCTTCTCATCAATATAAGCATACTTAAGATTATCAGGTAATGGTTTCAAATCAAATACATGATCTTCCTTTGGTGGTGGTGTTACACCTAAATCTTCAACCGGTAAGTCATGTTTAAGAATAGGTTGACGAAGGAAAATTTCATCAAGCTCATCCCTTTCTTCCCTAAAAACTTCACTCTCACTATTCTCCAAATGTTGCTGCAAAGGATTACTAGGAGCAAGAGCAATAGATGCACACTGTTCAACTCTAAAATCTTCATTAGGCAAATCAGCTTTATAAGGAGTTTTGGCAAATTTAGAGAAGTTAAACTCATAAGATTCACCAGCAAATTTAGTAACAATTTTCTCTTTCTTGCAATCTATAATAGCTCCACATGTATTTAGAAAAGGTCTACCAAAAATAATAGGACAAAACTTACTAGCAGCAGAACCAAGTACCAAAAAGTCAGCAGGATATTTAATCTTACCACATAGAACTTCAACATCTCGAACAATACCAATGGGAGAGATAGTTTCTCTATTAGCTAGCCGAATAACCACATCAATATCTTCAAGTTCACAAGAACCAATTTCATGCATAATTTCCGTGTAGAGCTCATAAGGAATGGCACTAATACTTGCACCAATATCGCATAAACCATAATAGCAATGATCACCAATTCGAACAGAGAGCACAGGAACACTGGCTTTCATAGACTTATTAGGATGCGAAACAATATTAGAAGCATCTTCACAAAAAATAATATGACCATCTTCCACATTTTCAGTAACAAGATCTTTAACTATTGCAACAGCAGGTTCAACTTTTATTTGTTCTTCAGGTTCTATAGGTTTCTTTGCACTTTTATTAACTACACTAGTTATAACAGAATACTCCTTCATTTTAGCAGGGAAAGGAGTTTTTTCAATATAAGCTTCAGGAAGAACATGATCAACAGTTTTAATTTCAATACATTTACCTTTAGGCGAATCAACTTTATCTTTATATGGTTCATGATACTTATCAAAATTCTTCCTAGGCAATTCAAAATGAGAGGCAAAGGCTTTATAAATATTTGCAACAACTTGAGAGTCAAGACCATATGTAGCACTCATATTACGATATTCATCGGTATCCATAAAAGTTTCAATGCATTCATAATTATAATTTATACCTGACACTCTACCTTTGTCGTTCTCCCATCCTTCAGTATTTTCTTGGATTCGATCAAGAAGGTCCCATTTAAACTCTTCTTTATTGCGTGTGAATGATCCAGAACAAGAAGTATCCAACAAGGTTTTATCTTGAAAAGATAGTCTTGCATAGAAATTATCAATAATAATATTACCAGGAAGCTCATGAATGGGGCATTTGAGCATTAAAGACTTCAATCTCCCCCACGCTTGGGCAATACTCTCTCCATCATGAGGCCAGAAATTATATATACGGTTGCGGTCTTTGTGAATTTCACTTGGAGGATAGAATTTAGAGTAAAATACAGGCACAATATCCTTCCAATCAAGAGAACGCCCATCCTTCAGCAGTTTATACCAATGCGCCGCTTTACCAGATAGCGACATAACAAATAATTTCTTCCTAACTTCATCCATTGAAATACCTGCACATTTGAATAACCCGCATAATTCATGTAAAAACAGTAAATGATCTCCAGGATGAACAGTTCCATCCCCTTCATAGCGGTTATCCACAACACGTTCAATAATTTTTATAGGTATTTTATATGGTATTACTTCCTCACCTGGCGCCTCATCCACTACCGTTGCAGTAGTAGTAGATTTCCCAAATAGAAATTCAAGGGAGGATCTCTCCATAATGACTTATAGTAGCAAGCAGAAACAAAATCAGCACGTACAGTAAAAGTTTCCTTACCAATTCCACTTACCAATAGCGCTTCACTCCCCGGCAACGGCGCCAGAAAATAGTCTTGATGACCCACAAGTATAGGGGTGTATCGTAGTACTTTCGATAAATAAGAGTGTCGAACCCAACGAGGAGCAGAAGGTGTTGACAAGCAGTTTCGATGAAGGATTCACTGTAAATGCTCACAGACAAGTATTCAGGGGGTTTTGATATTGTAGATAAATAAAGTACAAGTAAATAAAATGCGAGAGAAATAATTGCAGCGAGTGGCCCAATCCTTTTTAGCACAAAGGACAAGCCGGTTTGTTTACTTATAATGACCAAACGTTCTTGAGGACACACGGGATTTTAGTCTAGTGCTTTCGCTTCATACGGCTGATTAATCTTCATTGTTTTGATAAGTGTTGTGTGGGTGAACCTATGCTAATGCACCGCCCTTCCTAGGACTAATACATACTTGTGATTATACCCCTTGCAAGCATCCGCAAATACAAGAAAGTAATTAAGATAAATCTAACCACAGCCTTAAACTCTGAGATCCTGCTATCCCTCCTGCACCGATATACTAACGGGGGTTTAGGTTTCTGTCACTCCGGCAACCCCACAATTAGCAAACGAATACAAGATGCACTCCCCTAGGCCCATAAAGGTGAAGTATCATGTAGTCGACGTTCACATGACACCACTAGAAGAGTAATGATATATCCAATTTGCATCACTATTTTGTATCATAATTTGCTGTTATTCATTGATATATCTCATATTGGGACACAATACTTATGTTATTTCATCTATTTTGCATGTTTCATCATTATTGGAGGATCAAGCACCGGAGCCAGGATTCTGCTGGAAAAAGCACCGTCGAACGCAATATTTCGGAAGATCAACTGTGGGAGGAAATTTCACGTAAATTCCTATTTTCCAGATGACGGAGGGAGCCAGAAGGGGGAGCAGAGAGGAGCCAGGTGGGGCCAGACCACAGGCCGGCGCGGCCCATGGCCTGGCCGCGCCACCCTGTGGTGTGGGGCCCCACCCCCTTTCGCCTCCTTTTCTTCGCGTACTCCTTCGTCCCGAAAACCTAAGCCACAGAGGGTACCTCACGGAGAGTTCAGCCGCCTCTGCGGGGCGGAGAACACCAGAGAGAAAAGAGCTCTCCGGCGGGCAGGAATTTCCCTCCCGGAGGGGGAAATCGACGCCATCGCCATCGTCATCGAGCGGGACATCATCTCCATCATCATCACCATCATCTCCATCATCTACACCGCCATCACCACCGCTGCACCTCGTCACCGCTGTAACAATTTGGGTTGGATCTTGATTGTTTGATAGGGGAAACTCTCCCGGCATTATTCTCTACTTGTTATTGATGCTATTGAGTGAAACCATTGAACCAAGGTTTATGTTCAGATTGTTATTCATCATCATATCACCTCTGATTGTATTCCATATGATGTCTCGTGAGTAGTTCGTTTAGTTCTTGAGGACATGGGTGAAGTCTAAATGCTAGTAGTGAATTATGGTTGAGTAATATTCAATGTTATGATATTTAAGTTGTGGTGTCATTCTTCTAGTGGTGTCGTGTGAACGTCGACTACACGACACTTCACCATTTATGGGCCTAGGGGAGTGCATCTTGTATTCGGTTGCTAATTGCGGGGTTGCCGGAGTGACAGAAACCTAAGCCCCCGTTAGTATATCGATGCAGGAGGGATCGCAGGATCTCAGAGTTTAAGGCTGTGGTTAGATTTATCTTAATTACTTTCTTGTAGTTGCGGATGCTTGCAAGGGGTATAATCACAAGTATGTATTAGTCCTAGGAAGGGCGGTGCATTAGCATAGGTTCACCCACACAACACTTATCAAAACAATGAAGATTACTTAGCTACATGAAGCGAAAGCACTAGACTAAAATCCCCGTGTGTCCTCAAGAACGTTTGGTCATTATAAGTAAACAAACCGGCTTGTCCTTTGTGCTAAAAGGATTGGGCCACTCGCTGCAATTATTTCTCTCGCATTTTATTTACTTGTACTTTATTTATCTGCAATATCAAAACCCCCTGAATACTTGTCTGTGAGCATTTACAGTGAATCCTTCATCGAAACTGCTTGTCAACACCTTCTGCTCCTCGTTGGGTTCGACACTCTTATTTATCGAAAGTACTACGATACACCCCCTATACTTGTGGGTCATCAAGACTATTTTCTGGCGCCGTTGCCGGGGAGTGAAGCGCTATTGGTAAGCGGAATTGGTAAGGAAAACCTTTACTGTTTGTGCTGATTTTATTTCTGCCTGCTGCTATAAGTCATTATGGAGAGATCTTCTCTTCAATTTCTATTTGGGAAATCTACTACTACTGCAACGGTAGTGGATGAAGCGCTAGGTGAGGAAGTAGTACCATATAAAATACCTATGAAAATTATTGAACGTGTTATGGATAACCGCTATGAAGGGGATGGAACTGTCCATCCTGGTGATCATTTATTGTTTTTGCATGAATTATGCGGGTTATTCAAATGTGCAGGTATTTCTATGAATGAAGTTAGAAAGAAACTATTCACTATATCGATGTCTGGTAAAGCGGCGCACTGGTATAAATTGCTGAAGAATGGTGATTCTATTGATTGGGAGGACATTGTGCCTTTATTTTATTCCAAATTTTATCCTCCAAGTGAAATTCACAAAGATCGAACCGCATATATAATTTCTGGCCTCATGATGGAGAGAGTATTGCCCAAGCTTGGGGGAGATTGAAGTCTTTAATGCTCAAATGCCCCATTCATGAGCTTCCTGGTAATGTTATTATTGATAATTTCTATGCAAGACTTTCTTTTCAAGACAAGACCTTGCTGGATACTTCTTGTTCTAGATCATTTACACGCAACAAAGAAGAGTTTAAAAGGGACCTTCTTGATCGGATCCAAGAAAATACTGAAGGATGGGAGAACGACAAAGATAGAGAATCGGGTATAATTTATGATTATAAATGCATTGAAGCTTTTATGGATACTGATAAATTTCGTAATATGAGTGCTACATATGGTCTTGATTCCCAAGTTGTTGCAAATCTTTATAAAGCTTTTGCCTCTCATTATGAATTGCCTAAGAAGAATTTTGATAAGTATCATGAACCGTATAAAGATAAAGTTGATTCATCTGTAAACAAATGTGTAGTGGTTGAAACTGTTGATAATGTTATTCCTGAAGCTTATATTGAAAAAACTCCTTTCCCTGCTAAAATGAAGGAGTACTCTGTCATATCTAGTGCGGTTAATAAAAGTGAAAAGAAACCTAAAGAACCTAAAGAACAAATTAAAATTGAACCTGCTGTTGCAATAGTTAAAGATCTTGTGACTGAAAATGTGGAGGATGGTCATATTATTTTCTGTGAAGATGCTTCTAATATTGTTTCACATCCTAATAAACCCAAACAAGTTAGTGTTCCTATGCTATCTGTTAGAATTGGTGATCATTGCTATTATGGTTTATGTGATATTGGTGCAAGTGTTAGTGCTATTCCTTATGAGCTTTACACGGAGATTATGCACGAAATTGGTTCTTGTGAACTTGAAGATATTGATGTGGTTATTCATCTGGCTAATAGAGAAACTATTTCTCCAATTGGTATTGTTCGAGATGTGGAAGTTCTATGTGGTAAGATTAAATATCCTGCTGACTTTTTGGTACTTGGTTCTGCTGCTAGTGATCATTGTCCTATCATTTTTGGTAGACCTTTTCTAAATACTTGTGGAGCTATTATAGATTGTAAGAAAGAGAAAATTTTGACTAGATTTGCTGGTGAACCTTATGAATTTAACTTTTCTAAATTTACCAAAACTCCTTATAAAGCTGACTTGCCTAGTAATGATTTTAAAATGGAGCAGTGTGCATCTATTGTTCTTGTTCCTAATAATCCTTTGCAGCAACATTTGGAGAATAGTGAAAGTGAAGCTTTTAGGAAAGAAAGAGATGAGCTTGAGGAAATTTTTCTTCGCCAACCTATTCTCAAGCATGATTTACCGGTGGAAGATTTGGGTACAACACCGCCACCAAAGGAAGATCCTGTTTTTGATTTAAAGCCTTTACCTAATAATCTTAAATATGCTCATATTGATGATAAGAAAATATATCCTGTTATTATTAGTTCTAAGCTTTCAGAGATTGAGGAAGAAAGGTTATTGGAAATATTGAAGAAACACCGAGGAGCTATTGGCTATACTCTTGATGATTTGAAAGGATTTCTCCTTCTATTTGCCAACATGCCATTAATATGGAAGATGATGCAAAGCCTGTTGTTGAACATCAACATCGTCTAATTCCAAAGATGAAAGAGGTGGTAAGGAATGAGGTATTAAAACTTCTTGAAGCTGGTATTATATATCCTATTGCTGATAGTAGATGGGTTAGTCCTGTGCATTGTGTTCCTAAGAAAGGAGGAATGACTGTTGTGCCTAATGATAATGATGAGCTTATTCCTCAAAGAATAGTTGTAGGTTATAGAATGTGCATTGATTTTCGAAAAGTTAATAAAGTTACTAAGAAAGATCATTACCCTTTACCCTTTATTGATCAAATGCTAGAAAGGTTATCTAAAAATACTCATTTTTGCTTTCTTGATGGTTATTCTGGGTTTTCACAAATTGTTGTTAAAGCTAAAGATCAAGAGAAAACCACGTTTACTTGTCCTTATGGAACTTATGCTTATAGGCGTATGCCTTTTGGCTTATGTAATGCTCCTGCTACTTTTCAAAGATGCATGTCTGCTATTTTTCATGGTTTTTGTGAAAGTATCGTAGAGGTGTTCATGGATGATTTTTCTGTCTATGGGAATTCTTTTGATAATTGCTTGCGAAACCTCGATAAAGTTTTGCAGAGATGTGAAGAAACTAACCTTGTTCTTAATTGGGAGAAATGCCACTTTATGGTTAATGAAGGAATTGTATTGGGACATAAAATTTCCGAGAGAGGTATTGAAGTTGATAGAGCTAAAGTTGAAGCAATTGAGAAGATGCCCTATCCGAGGGATGTTAAAGGTATTCGTAGTGTTCTTGGTCATGCTGGGTTTTATAGGAGATTTATTAAAGATTTCTCTAAAATTTCAAAGCCTCTTACTAATCTTCTTCAAAAAGATGTACCTTTTGTTTTTGATGATGATTGTAAGGAAGCTTTTGAAACTCTAAAGAAAGCCTTAACAACTGCTCCTGTAGTTGAACCTCCTGATTGGAATTTGCCTTTTGAAATTATGTGTGATGCTAGTGATTTTGCTGTAGGCGCTGTTCTTGGACAGCGGGTAGATAAAAAATTAAATGTTATTCATTATGCTAGTAAGACTCTTGATGCTGCTCAAAGAAATTATGCTACAACTGAAAAGGAATTGTTAGCTGTAGTCTTTGCTTGTGACAAGTTTAGACCCTATATTGTTGATTCAAAAGTCACCATTCATACTGATCATGCTGCAATTAGATACCTTATGACAAAGAAAGATGCTAAGCCAAGGCTTATTAGATGGGTACTTCTGTTGCAAGAATTTGATTTACATATTATAGATAGGAAAGGTGCTGATAATCCTGTTGCTGATAATTTGTCTAGATTGGAAAATATTGCTTATGATCCTGTTCCTGTTAATGATAGTTTTCCAAATGAACAATTGGCTGTAATAAAGGTGAGCTCGCGAGAGAGCCCTTGGTATGCAGATTATGCTAACTTTATTGTTTCGAAGTATTTGCCTCCAACCTTTTCAGCTCAGCAAAGGAGGAAATTCTTTTATGACTTGAGGCATTATTTTTGGGATGACCCACACTTATATAAAGAAGGAGTAGATGGTATTATGCGAAGATGTGTTCCTGAATATGAACAACAGGAGATATTGAGTAAATGTCATGGTAGTGTTTATGGAGGACATCACGCTGGAGATAGAACCGCGCAAAAGGTTCTACAATCAGGTTTTTATTGGCCAACACTCTTCAAAGATGCAAGGAAGTTTATTTTATCTTGTGATGAATGTCAAAGAGTTGGTAATATCTCTAGACGCAATGAAATGCCTATGAATTATACTCTTGTTATTGAACCATTCGATTGTTGGGGATTCGACTTCATGGGTCCTTTCCCTTCTTCAGATGGTAACACTCATATACTTGTCGCTGTTGATTATGTTACTAAATGGGTAGAAGCTATACCTACAAAAAGTGCTGATGGTGAGACCTCTATAAAAATGCTTGTAGATATTATATTTCCTAGATTTGGAGTACCTAGATATATTATGACTGATGGAGGTTCTCATTTTATTCATGGAGGTTTTAGAAAAACTCTTGCTAAGTATGGTATTAATCATAGAATTGCTTCAGCTTATCACCCTCAAACTAGTGGTCAAGTAGAATTATCAAATAGAGAGATTAAAGCTATCTTGGGAAAGACTGTTAATAAATCTAGAAAGAATTGGGCTAGTAAATTGAAAGAAGCACTATGGGCTTATAGAACTGCTTATAAAAATCCTATGGGAATGTCACCTTATAAAATGGTTTATGGAAAAGCTTGTCATTTACCTTTAGAACTAGAGCACAAAGCTTATTGGGCTGTTAGAGAACTAAATAAAGATCCGAAACTAGCCGGTAATAAGAGGTTGTTGCAATTAAGTTCTCTAGATGAATGGAGAAGTGAAGCTTATGAAAATGCTAAACTCTTTAAAGAAAAAGTTAAGAAGTGGCATGATAGAAGGATCATTAAAAGAGAGTTTAATATTGGGGATAAAGTCCTATTGTATCGGTCTCGTCTCAGATTCTTTGCAGGGAAATTACTCTCGAAGTGGGAAGGACCATATGTTGTTGAGGAGGTGTATCGTTCAGGAGCAATTAAAATTAGCTCTCTCCAAGGCAATGCCACACAAGTGGTGAATGGACAAAGACTCAAGCATTATATCTCGGGTGATTCTTATAATGTTGATGTTGATATTATTCAAGTGGAAACACCGGAGGCTTTCATCAAAGGACAAATTGACAGTCCGCCAGAACTCGACTTTGAATAGGTAACAGTACAGGTAATAAAAATCCGCGTTTACCTTTCCGAACATTATTTCTGCTGTTTTTGGAAAATATGAAAAATTACGGAATCGAATCGGAGTGGAAAAGACGCGCGAGGGCCCGTCACCACAGGCCGGCGCGGGCCCCACCCTGGCCGCGCCGACCTATGGTGACAGCCCCTCGGCGTCCCGTTTCCACTCGTTTTCGGCCTGGAACCTTCCTTTTGTCGTAAAAATATTTGCTATATAATCCCCCGGACCCCTGGAGGTCCGTATATCGTTTTCTCGTCGTGTTTTGTTTCGAGCTGTTTTCTGCCAGATTTGTTTTGATCTAGAAGCACCATGGTCTCCAACAACAAGGACAAGGGACCTTTGAAGGAAGATATTCAAGACCCGGAACTGAAGGAAGAAGACGCAAGTGAGGATGAGGAAGAAGTGGAGGAAGCTCCGCGAGTACACCAGCGTGCCACCGTTGCAAGTATTGGCGTGATATCAAATCCATCCAACATCAAGAGGAGTGCACGAATCGCTACCGGAGGAGCGGTTCCACGTCATTACTTGGCTCCAAGGACATCTTCTCCGAGCAATTACAACCCTTACCGCAATCTAATCTACGATCGTCAAACTGAAAGGACCCCCAAGGTAGTGTTGCCAAGTAATTGGGATATAGATCGTTCTAACATTGCAGGAGAGATGAAATCTGAAGCTGAAGGATGGGGAAACAACTCTAGGAGTTGGAATTCACCACCTGACATGATTATGAGCCGCGTTGAGCACAACTCGGAACTGATTCGCAACCTCACCTATGAGATTGAAGATTTAAAGGAGCTTGTTAAGAAGCTTGTCGAGAGGAATCCATCACCACCATCACCGAAGGAGTAATTCATCATCGGTATTGGCATCCCCTTGGTTTGTTCCAAGCTTGGGGGAGTGCCGCGGTATCACATCATCACTACCTTTATCTTTTACTATCAAGTAGTGTCATATCATGAGTAGGGAAGTTATCATATGGAATAGTATGCAATGTGGAAGTATCTCTCTTAGTTGGTTATCTATGTATCCGTTGGTGTGAGTTATCGTTATGGAATATTAATGAGAAGTCTTATCATTTACTTTTTGCACACCTTATTTTAGTTTGCAATCTCCATTATATGATTACTCTTGACATGAGTATTGATATCACTTTGGGAGCATCAAGTAAATCTATTTGGTTTTGGCAAACTTAGCATTGGTCAATAGCAACAACACCTTGATGTTTAATTAGAAGAGAGAAATACACTTAGATATACTACTCTATTATCTCTATGCTGATGAGTTTAGTATTCTGAAGTTAAAATTGCTTGTGCTTATGGGAAAGATGCATGATTGTTTCTAGGGATTTCTATTTTCGTGCCCCTGGTTCGTTAGTTGTACTCAGTTTTCCCCAGTCCCTTAGTTTTTCCTCAGTTTTCCCCTCCTCTAGTTTGAAACACGCACAAGTGCTGGAACGGCCGGTAGCCGTCAGGTCAGAGGCCTTGACCGTTAGTCTGACCGGGTGGGGCCGCACAGGGGCAGCTCCTCCCTGACCGTCTCGTGCTGACGGGTAGGGTCAGGAGACACGTCGGAGCAGCCATCCATTTATCGCTGACGTGTGGGCCGTTTTATTTTTCATGATTTTATATGCGGTGCTGCCAATGACAAATGGGGCCGCTCTATAGGGCTGCCGCAGCCAATGACCAGTGGGGTCGTATATTTTTCAGGAAAAGACATATATTGCCGCTCTGTGGGGCTGCCGCAGCCAATGACCAGTGGGGTCGTCTATTTATTTAGGGAAACTCATATATTGCCGCTCTGTGGGGCCTCCGCAGCCAATGACCAGTGGGGTCGTATATTTTTCAGTAAAAGACATATATTGCCGCTCTGTGGGGCTGCCGCAGCCAATGACCAGTGGGGTCGTCTATTTATTTAGAGAAACTCATATATTGCCGCTCTGTGGGGCCTCCGCAGCCAATGACCAGTGGGGTCGTCTATTTTTCAGTAAAAGACATATATTGCCGCTCTGTGGGGCTGCCGCAGCCAATGACCAGTGGGGTCGTCTATTTATTTAGAGAAACTCATATATTGCCGCTCTGTGGGGCCTCCGCAGCCAATGACCAGTGGGGTCGTCTATTTTTCAGGAAAAGACATATATTGCCGCTCTGTGGGGCTGCCGCAGCCAATGACCAGTGGGGTCGTCTATTTATTTAGAGAGAAAAAATCATATATTGCCGCTCTGATATATGTCTTTAGAGAATATCATAGAGAGAAGCAACAAGTTCGCTAATTAATTATTCTTAAGCTAGACCGGAGAAGCGCTGGCAGCTCGTTCCCCACCGTCGGACGGAGCAGCCATCGCCGGCGCCTCGTCGCGCCGCCGGCTCTGTCCCCCGGCGGCGTCGGACGAACTGCGGCGCTGCACGTCAACCACGGCTCCAGCACTTGTTTCGTCCGCACGCATTGTACCCACCGCAGGAAAGTCCGCCGCAAGCAGATCCGCCGCCCACGACGACCGGGATTTGTTCCGCGCACCAATTGGCATAGCTTGGTAAGACCTCCGCTTCTGCCTCCCCCGCCCCCTAATCGATTCGGTTCCCGTAATTTATTGGAGTTTGCAGGTACGAAATAGTCCTCAATGTCTCGTCGTAGCGGGTACACCGGCGAGGGTGGGGATTCGATCATGTCGTGGCCACGTTCTACTTCTCCTACCTCGTCGGAAGTGCAGGTATATAGCTTCAGCTCTCTGTACTACCGTTGAATTTGAAGTTCCGCCATGGCTTGTTGGGGTGATTTCAGTTGTTCTTTTTTCCATTATTGTTACAGTTAGCCAGGCAAGCCGATGATCCATGGTACATTGCATACCAAGATGAATCAACCCAGTGGTGTAGCCAGAGGATGGATTTGGAGGAGAAGGTGGCCAATTTAGGTGATGAATTGGCCCGTAAAAACCTGATGATATTCGAGCTGAAGCGTATTGTGGAGGAAGAAAAGAAGAATTCAGAGCTTATTCGCAAGGAGAAGTTGAGAGTTGAGACAGATCTTGCCGTATTTGATCAAGTGGTAGAAAATCTAGAACATGAACTTAAAGTGATGGGAGAGGAGAAAAGTAGATTCATCTGTGCAGTTTTATTAGGTGTCATCCCTGTCCTAGCAGTTATGTGGTTCTGGTAGACGATTTAGTATAGAATTGTTATTCAGTAGATGGCTCTAACCACTGTATTTTGTTGTGGCTCTAAGCACTGTATTTCGGTGTACAATTTCCTACTTGTGCTAAGTAATGCGCACGATAATTTTAGCATGCATGAACATTTTATAAAAGTGAAGGGATCCCAAAAGTGAATGCATGTACCAGCCTCCGGATCAAATACATATCAATATCTTCCCAATCAAGTTGGGATAGAATTCAAATCATACATACGGATGTACATGGACACATCAAGAACGTGAAGAAGCTTTTTTTGAGACGGAGGTAGTAGTTCAAACAATTTTATCCCAATTGGAAATTGAAAAATACAAATTTATAATAATTTATCCCAATTTGCGCCATCAAACGTTGAAGCGATGTTATCGGCGATGGCTTCAATGTTCGTGGCATCGATGACCAGTGTCGGAACCGCCGCTGTCTTGGTGTACTTCATCAGCGACGGATCTGCGGAGGGCTGGATCGGCGGCTTTGCAGCGCGGTTGTAGACGATGGCTTCAATGTTCGTGGCATCGATGACCAGTGTCGGAACCGCCGCTGTCTTGGTGTACTTCACCAGCGACGGATCTGCGGAGGGCTGGATCGGCGGCTTTGCAGCGCGGTTGTAGACGATGGCTTCAATCGTCTTGGCATCGATTCGCACTCTCGGCACCGGAAGTGAGACATCAACAGGCTGGGTCTGCGCCGTCGAAGCGATGTTGTAGGCGATGGCTTCAATGTTCGTGGCATCGATGACCACTGTCGGCACGGCCGCCGTCTTGGTGTTCTTCATCATTCAACAGATCTGAGAATAGAATCGAAAGTGAGACAGAGAGAGACATTTCAACTATTTCTGACGGTTAGATCCTCACCGGCACTCTTAGATCCACGGCGCACGCACGGTTAGATGCACGCCCGCACGCACGGTTAGATCCGCGCCGCCGCACGCCGCCGCACGCACGGTTAGATCGCGCCGCCGCACGCACGGTTAGATCCGCGCCGCCGCACGGTTAGTTAGATCCGCGCCGCCGCGCGCCACGGTTAGATTGCGCCGCCGCACGCCGCGCCACGGTTAGATCCGCGCCGCCGCACGCACGGTTAGATCCGCGCCGCCGCACGCACGGTTAGATCCGCGCGCCGCACGCCACCGCAAGCACGGTTAGATCCGCGCCGCCGCACGCCACCGCAAGCACGGTTAGATCTGCGCCGCCGCACGCACGGTTAGAGAGAGGAGGATGCGACTGGAATATGCGACTGCCAGGGTTGGTAGGTATGTGCTCTGCTCTTGTCTCCGTATGCGTCCATCGTGGTCCATAGATACAGGCCGTGAGTACAACCAATGATCGAACGGTGCAAGCGTTCGTTGAGCTTTCATCCAACCAAGATCCGTGTGACATACATCTCGACCAATCAGAGATCAGCCAGTGAGTACAAGTTAGGAAAACTGAGTAGAACTGAGAGGGGGAAAAGTGAGGAAATGTTTATCGGAAGGGCAAAACTGAGTATGACTGAGTAAGACAAGTGGGCCCGGAGGGGAAAACTGAGTAACACTAAGTAAAACAGGGGCACCCAAATAATAAACGGACTAAGGGAAATTGAAGCTTTTGGCATAAAAATTGTAAAATTGTGTTATTTGAACAATATATTACATTTTGGCCGACTAGATATTGTTTGCAACTCAAAGATACACAAGTGTGACGAATTTGGACTCATTTGGACAAAGTTTGTAAGCATAGTGGGTATTTGGGAGGTGTATTGAGCAGAAAGCCCTGCATCTTCATATCTAGTAGCTCATGGACTAGGAAGTGGTTTTGAAGCTTTTGGCATAAAAACTTCATATCTCTATATTTCCTTTTCCATTATTATTTCTCTAGGTTGTAGGTAACATAACAAGGCTCCATGGGAAGGTTCCACCATGTTTTGAATTATTTTGAATTGAACCCTAAAATGTTAAAACCCTAAAACCCTAAAACCCTAAAATGATAAATGTGGCTTAAATGTGGCATACAAATTGTTCATACAAATTCAAATTGTTCAACACAAAGGCATCCCCAATACAAATTGTTCAACACAAAGGGATCCCCAATACAAAGGGAACCACAATACAAATTGTTCAACACAAAGGGATCCCCAATACAAATTGTTCAACACAAAGGGATCCCCAATACAAAGGGAACCACAATACAAATTGTTCATACAAATTCAAATTGTTCAACACAAAGGCATCCCCAATACAAATTGTTCAACACAAAGGGATCCCCAATACAAAGGGAACCCCAATACAAAGGGAACCCCAATACAAATTGTTCAACACAAAGGGATCCCCAATACAAAGGGAACCCCAATACAAATTGTTCATACAAATTCAAATTAGTTGTTCAGAATAAAATCTTTTTCTTGCTCCTGGTGTGACTCGCCGGGGCCACCACCTTACTCCGGGTAACCCTACCAGGGATATTACCGGTGTCTACCTTCCTTTTGCCCTCTTTCTTGTTCTTCTTCTTCTGCGAAGCTTCTGCTTTTTCTTCTGCCATGAGCTCTTCGAAGTGTGCATCACACATGGCCTTACAACTATCGAGGCAATCTCGATAATACTGTTGACTCTCCTCTGGACTCATCGGTTGAAGCCTTTCTACATCCATCTGTTCCCTCTGCTCTCGATCCATCGGTTCAATCTCCTCATGTTGAACTGCTGCTTCAATCTCCTCTGCATTTGCTGCTTCAATCTCCTCATGTTGAACTGCTGCTTCAATCTCCTCTGCATTTGCTGCTTCAATCTCCTCATGTTGAACTGCTGCTTCAATCTCAAGTTGAATTGCTGCTTCATTCTCCTCTGCATTTTCTGCTCCCGCCTGATCTTCCATTCCAAAAGCCGGATCAACTCCATTTTTACAAAGCCTAGCAATGTGTCCAGGGATTCCACAACGTTTGCACTTACGTTTTCGAATCGGTGCACCACCCTCTGCACTAGCTCTGATCCTATTCTTCCTCGGCCTACCTGCCGGTCTAGTCAATACTGGAGAGTACAGTTTGAAGCCTGGATCGACTTTCATCCATTGGTCTTTTCCCAACAAGGTAGGAACATTCATAGCATATGCAGCCCTAAATTTTGCAACAGAGAAATACTCTGACACATACTGATCAACTTCACCATCTTCACCCCCTATAACACTCATGAAAAACAATGCGTGTATGCAGGGTATCCCACGGATCTGCCATCCCCTACAATGGCATGTCCTATCAACCAAACTCACTGGATACCTCCACTGCATGTTTTTACTGTCAGTGTAGGTTACCTCAGCCTCCATTCCTTTTCTGACGCATTGCATCCTCAATTGTTTTGCCCTCTCATGCAAAGACTTAATCAAAGATGGGAGCATGAGATGGCCAACATAATTTGTGGATGCAATTCTTTGACGCAGATCGATCTTTATCATGATCATCTGCCTAATCTTATCAAATATTTGCCACAACATAAGCCCTTTCAATGACTTGACCTTTGAGTTGAAACTCTCCGCAAGGTTACTTGTTACATAGTCTACCTTGCAAATTTCATTGAATTGGCTTCTTGACCACACCCTACCATGATGTTCATCCAAGTACTCCTTCACCCCAGGTTTTTGTTTATACAACACATCCAAATGAAACTTATGCTTCCTAGAGCTGCATGTGTATGAAGCTGGCCATAGGTTGTCAGTAAAAACTTTACCCTTGAATTTCTTTGTAAAATTCTGTACCAAGTGTCGCATACATTCCCTATGCTCCACTCCAGGGAATACTGCTTCTACCGCACTCTCCAAACCTTTGCAAGCGTCTGTGTGGATAACAAGTCCTGGTGGATGACCTATAAGGTCGCGCAAGTTCTGCAGAAACCAAGTCCAACTTTCCTCTGACTCAACCTCCAAAACTCCATAAGCAACAGGGAACATCCAATTATGTCCATCAACTGCAGTAGCAGCAACTAGCTGTCCTTTAAACCTACCATGAAGAGCTGATGCATCCACGGCCAAATAAGGCCTGCAACCGTCCAAAAAGCCTTTCCAGCAAGCTTTGAAACAAACAAAAGCCCTTCTAAAACATTCCTTGTGCATTACCTTCCCGCTTTTCAATTTGTAGGGAACTGTATGCTTGTCTATTGCTACAACACTGCCTGGACTAGCCATCTCCACTTCAGCTTTGAAAGTGTAAAGCAACTGAAAGCTTTCATTCCATGGACCATTGATCTTGTCAAGAGCCATTTCCTTTGCATAGAACATCCTCATGTAAGGTACTTTCATCCCTTTATACTTCTCAGCCACTTTTTTCATGAGTGCCGTTGGACCAAGTGAAGGAGTTTCTCTCAGCCAATCTAGGATTATATCTGCCAACCACCTAGTCTTCGCTAGCTTTGTTTTCAGGTCTGGCTCTCCCCCTAGAGGTGGACACCTATGGATCTCCTTATTAACCTTTATCTGAAACATAATGATAAGGGATGTCAGTAATAGATAACAAATTTTACACCGTGATCTAAATACACAACTGGTTGGCGTAGTACCTGAACCAAGCTGCTTCTGCGCATTGTGGATGCATGCAGCCTAAACCTACACCTTGGGTATGGGCATTTAATTGTGAACCTACCTGGCTCACTTTTAATAACATCAAAATTATTCTTAGTGAGAATGTGATATGTAGTAATTGCATTACGGCAGTCCATCATCGTTTGAAACACGGTGCCTTTTGCAAGCTGAGGATCCTCCCTGTTCCACTCAATTGTTGGCAAGTCTTCACCTTCGTAATCGGCTAAAACGAGGCTGTCATTGTTCTCATTCTTCTCTTCATCATCAGTCTCATCAAATCTGGCACCAAAAGCAATATCTTCCATGTATTGATCCTCCATTGCCTGCTTACTGCATCGATCTACCAATTCAGGAAACATTAACTCATCCTCATCATCTTCAGGAGACTGATCCCCAATCTCTGCATCGTCCTCCACATTGACCACAGGAACGATCTGGCTACCACTCGCACTGGGGACAGATGGTGCTGCTGTGGACCTACAAGGATCGCCGCGGCGCACACTATTAGCAGAGGCAGCAGCAGTAGAGAGACATGATGCCCGACCACCTGATGATGCCCGACCACCTGATGATGCCCGAACACCAGATGATGCCTGGCCCCTGTCCACATGGACACGAATTTTACCGAAATGGCAAGAAGCATTCAAAGCAAAAAGAATTCCCAGATCATCGTCGGAAAATAGTGGAACCAATCTTTGCTCCGTGCTGTTGAAATATTCGAAATGAACTGCATCGCGAGGGCTCCAGGGGTACTTATCGAAGATGTTAGCTTTCAAATCCCTCAACGAGATGGTGGTTGCAACCACCGCAGGGAAGTAAAACCCATTCATTTCGCGTTTAGAATCACGCGTAAAGCTAGAATCCAGCCTAACCACCAGCCGAAAAGCCAGCGCTGGATCAATCCTATTCGAAAAGCAACGCAGTTAGTTGAGCAACAACGATTGGCGCTCAAAAACTGCCTACTGTTAATTCACATAGGCAGACGATGCTTACCCAGATGGAATCCATGCGTTAGATCCCTCCGATTCCCAATCTTCTCCGCGGCTGACGGGAAGAGTCGGTACATCAGACGGATATACAAACTCTACCGCGACAGGGGTAGATCTAGATCTGGTGGAGGCGGATCCCTCTCCGCCTCCCGGGGGTGGTGGTGGGGGCGGGGGCGGCTCGGCGGCGGACGACGCCATAAGGTAGGAGGGCAGGACGGCGTGGCGGCGGAGGGGCGGTGTGTGAGCTCCTCCAGTATCGGGGGAAGTGGAAAGCTTTGGGTGAGCTCCTCGAGTCAACAGTCAACATAGTTCGAAAGAAACGGTCAATTCAACACCAACGCGGCTCCCTAGCCGTCACCGGTAACGGTGAAGGCCTCTGACCAGACGGCAACCCTCCCGTCTGAGCGTCTGCGACGGGTTTCAAACTAGAGGGAGGGGAAAACTGAGGAAAAACTAAGGGGCTGGGGAAAACTGAGTAAAACGGGCACGAGAAAGATGCATGATTGTTTCTATCATATGTATATTTGTTTGTTTCCCTCAACCTTTATGCTTGCTATCAAACCTTGCTAGCCAAAGACCTGTATCGAGAGGGAATGCTTCTCATACATCCATAACCTTAGACCAAACCTATGCCATTTGTGTCCACCATACCTACCTACTACATGGTATTTTCTGCCATTCCAAGTAAATACTTCATGTGCTACCTTTAAATAATTCAAACTATACTACTCCTTATTTGTGTCAATGTTTTATAGCTCATGAGGAAGTATGTGGTGTTTTATCTTTCAATCTTGTTGGGCGGACTTTCACCAATGGACTAGTGGCACATCCGCTTATCCAATAATTTTGCAATAAGAGCTGGCAACGGGGTTCCCAGCCCCAATTAATTAACTTGCATTAATAATTCTCTTCACATGTTTTGCCCTGATTTATCAGTAAGCAACTTAATTTTGCAATAGACACTCCTCCATGGTATGTGAATGTTGGCACCCGAGGATTCGGTTAGCCATGGATTGAGAAAGCCAAGGTTGGGGGAGTGTCATCCTTAATAAAACTAAAATACATGTGTAAACAAAAGAGAAGGGGGATGATCTACCTTGCTGGTAGAGATGCCGTCCCTCATGGGAGCCGCTCTTGGAAGGTTCGTTTGGCAAGGGGTTAGAGTGCCCGCTACCATTCGTTGACAACAACAAACACCGCTCAAAACCTTACTTTTATGCTCTTTATATGATTTCAAAACTTGAAAAGCTCTAGCACATGATTTAATCCCTGCTTCCCTCTGCGAAGGGCCTATCTTTTACTTTTATGTTGAGTCAGTAAACCTATTTCCCTCTATCTTAAGCAAGCAATTGAGTTGTTGTGAAATAATCATTTATGCTATGATTCAGTTGATCATGTCTTTTATACTTTCTTGTTTAGTACCAATTTTATCTGAATGAATATGACTTTGAAGTTATCAATGATTATGAGAAGATTGTTATGATTGAATATGGAAGCCCAGCTATAAATTCTAATATGAAAGCTTTGCTTAGAAGTACAATCCGTTAGTAGTTCTCTGACCAAGAACAAAGTTTGCCATCACCACTTATGATTTCTTATGCACCTTTACTTGTGATTTCTCTTTACTTATTTCAAGATGAGTTATATGAGGAAGTTGTTTACTAGAATGTCTTGTGTGAATGAATATGATGCTTCTTGTCCGTATTTTATTTATCGACTCTTCACTCCATAAACATGTGGTCTTGTTTATCGAGCTCAGTTTCGCTTGGGGACAAGCGAGGTCTAAGCTTGGGGGGAGTTGATACGTCCAATTTGCATCACTATTTTGTATCATAATTTGCTGTTATTCATTGATATATCTCATATTGGGACACAATACTTATGTTATTTCATCTATTTTGCATGTTTCATCATTATTGGAGGATCAAGCACCGGAGCCAGGATTCTGGAAAAAGCACCGTCAGAACGCAATATTTCGGAAGATCGACTGTGGGAGGAAATTTCACGTAAATTCCTATTTTTCGAGATGACGGAGGGAGCAGAAGGGGGAGGAGAGAGGAGCCAGGTGGGGGACCACGGCCGGCGCGGCCCATGGCTGGCCGCGCCACCCCTGGTGTGGGGGCCCCACAGCCCCTTTCGCCTCCTTTTCTTCGCGTACTCCTTCGTCCCGAAAACCTAAGCCAGAGGGTACCTCACGGAGAGTTATAGCCGCCTCTGCGGGGCGGAGAACACCAGAGAGAAAAGAGCTCTCCGACGGACAGGAATCCGGGGAAATTCCCTCCCGGAGGGGGAAATCGACGCCATCGCCATCGTCATCGAGCGGGACATCATCTCCATCATCATCACCATCATCTCCATCATCTACACCGCCATCACCACCGCTGCACCTCGTCACCGCTGTAACAATTTGGGTTGGATCTTGATTGTTTGATAGGGGAAACTCTCCCGGCATTATTCTCTACTTGTTATTGATGCTATTGAGTGAAACCATTGAACCAAGGTTTATGTTCAGATTGTTATTCATCATCATATCACCTCTGATTGTATTCCATATGATGTCTCGTGAGTAGTTCGTTTAGTTCTTGAGGACATGGGTGAAGTCTAAATGCTAGTAGTGAATTATGGTTGAGTAATATTCAATGTTATGATATTTAAGTTGTGGTGTCATTCTTCTAGTGGTGTCGTGTGAACGTCGACTACACGACACTTCACCATTTATGGGTCTAGGGGAGTGCATCTTGTATTCGGTTGCTAATTGCGGGGTTGCCGGAGTGACAGAAACCTAAGCCCCCGTTAGTATATCGATGCAGGAGGGATCGCAGGATCTCAGAGTTTAAGGCTGTGGTTAGATTTATCTTAATTACTTTCTTGTAGTTGCGGATGCTTGCAAGGGGTATAATCACAAGTATGTATTAGTCCTAGGAAGGGCGGTGCATTAGCATAGGTTCACCCACACAACACTTATCAAAACAATGAAGATTATTTAGCTACATGAAGCGAAAGCACTAGACTAAAATCCCCGTGTGTCCTCAAGAACGTTTGGTCATTATAAGTAAACAAACCGGCTTGTCCTTTGTGCTAAAAAGGATTGGGCCACTCGCTGCAATTATTTCTCTCGCATTTTATTTACTTGTACTTTATTTATCTGCAATATCAAAACCCCCTGAATACTTGTCTGTGAGCATTTACAGTGAATCCTTCATCGAAACTGCTTGTCAACACCTTCTGCTCCTCATTGGGTTCGACACTCTTATTTATCGAAAGTACTACGATACACCCCCTATATTTGTGGGTCATCAAGTAACACCACAACTTAAATATCATAACATTGAATACTACTCAACAATAATTCACTACTAACATTTAGACTTCACCCATGTCCTCAAGAACTAAACGAACTACTCACGAGACATCATATGGAACATGATCAAAGGTGATATGATGATGAATAACAATCTGAACATAAACCTTGGTTTAATGGTTTCACTCAATAGCATCAATAACAAGTAGTAATCAACACCGGGAGAGTTTCCCCTATCAAACAATCAAGATCCAACCCAAATCGTTACAGCGGTGACGAGATGCAGCGGTGGAGATGGCGGTGTAGATGGTGGAGATGATGATGATGATGATGGAGATGATGTCCAGCTCGATGACGATGGCGATTGCCCCCTCCGGGAGGGAATTTCCCCGGCGGATTCCTGCCCGCCGGAGAGCTCTTTTCTCTCTGGTGTTCTCGCCCGCAGAGGCAGCTCACATTCTCCGTAACTCCCGGGGCTTAGGTTTTCGGGACGAAGAAGTACGCGAAGGAGAGGCGCCGGGGGGTGGGCCCCCTCCCCACAAGGCGGCGCGGCCAGGCCTGGGCCCGCGCCGGCCTATCGGGGGCCCATGGCGGCCCTCTCGGCTCCTTTTGGCTCCCTTCGTCCCCTGGAAAATAGGATTTTTCGTATAACTTCCGTCAATTGTTGATCTTCAGAAATATGGTGTCCTGACGGTGCTTTTTCCAGCAGAATCCTGACTCCGGTGAATAATTCTCCAATGATCACGAAACATGCAAAATAGATGAAATAACATAAGTATCATCTCTAAATATGAAATATATCAATGAATAACAGCAAATTATGATATAAAATAGTGATGCAAAATGGACGTATCACGTTCCTGCGGGAGAACTTCTCGGGTTCTTGGTATCAGTAAGAGGGATAGAGGCCAATCCAGAGAAAATCCAGGCCATCGTAACAATGAGGAAGCCGACGAAATTGAAGGAAATACAACTGACGGGCGAGTCGCAGCTTTAAGCATTCGTCGCCAGGCGGGAGAAAAAGCACTGCCGTTTATGCATTGATCAAACAAGGAGATAAATTTCAGTGGAACGAGGAAGCAGATAGAGCTTTCGAAAATCTTAACGCACAATTTCGACACCACCAATCTTGGTGGCGCCTAAAGAGAAGGAACCCCTCCTACTATACATTGCAGCCACACCTCAGGTGGTCAGCACGGTTATGGTAGTCGAAAGAGAGGAAGAAGGAAAGCTCCTTGGAGTACAGAGGCCAGTATATTTCATAAGTGAAGTACTATCGCCTTCAAAACAGCGGTACTGTCAACACCCAGATTTTTAAGTCCAGATGCCTATTATGTCATTCCTCGCAATCCCAGGAATAGTGTTGTTGCGAGACATAATAGTTGAATATCATAGAGTCATCATTTATTACAACGCATAATCGTCTTACACATGGAGATCACATGATCCAATATTACAATAGTAGTTGATTCTATTGATCAACAAACACACAAATAGCGGAAGCGGAGTAGTAGCGGATTCTCTAATCCACAGGCCAACGCTTGACGTCAGGAGCGATCCTAGTTGTCGTAGACGTTCTGTGGTCCATCCTCTTCGTACTGCTGCTCTCCTTCATATTCTGGCCATTTGAATAGCCAGGGACAAAGCCATGAGTACTTTAAAGTACTCGCAAACTAATACTAGGGTAAACACTATCAATTCTAGTAAGGGGATGCTAAGCTCTAGGTTTATTTGCATAAAGCCAAGTTTATTTCATAAACATTTAGTAAAGATGCTTGAATCGCTAGACTACCTCAAGTGGGAACATTAGTGTCATTCCCACAACTCTGTTGTGGTTTAATTCAAGTCACCATTCATAGTTCAAATCACCAGTCACCCTTCACAGGTCACATTTTTTTTAAATGGTCTGATGACGGAACAGTATGGCCTTTCCAATCGTCCGTAACCGTGGACACGGCTATTCGAATAGTTCTACACTCTGCAGAGGTCGTACACTTGTGCCACAACATTTGCAATAATCCGTCAGGGTTAGCTGGCCCTGATTTACCGCACTCCGTGCACGGACTACCAATCATAACCTTTCACTTACATACCCTAGTATAGGCACCTCTCCCCATGAGCTTGGCCTCCCAGTGAAGACACACCGTCAGCCTGGGAACTGCACAGGGCTTGGGCCGGACAATTCACCTCATTCACGTCATTTCACATCAATTCTTTTGTTGTAGAGGCAGCCTTCAGCCTAACCCCGATGACGCTTGTTTAGAGGGAACCCATACTAAAGCACATAAATTTCTAGTTAAGCCCTTACCCATATTGGGTATTGTGGGGGTACTTTCAAAATTGGAATGGTATCGCATCCGAACCCAACCATCAGTTTTATATCAAAAATCACCATCTTCTCTTGGTCATATTCACCTTCAAAACCATTCAATGGAATGAACCATCATTCCAAGGTTTCCACTTCATTTCAAAGTCACATGTTCCCATCTAGAGTAGTCCAATTTTTAATTGATTAGCACTAGCAACTATTTCATGAGGGGTGCTAACTAGCTTTGATTGCCATAGACTAACCTTGATGATAGTGTTCTATTCTAGATCAAGTGAATCATGAATCAAAAAGTACTTTGAATAAACAAAAGTATTGAAACTTGTAAGTAAAAGCTTGTAGTAAAAACTTGGGATAGGCTTATTAAACATAAAGTAAAATGTGGGGGTGCTTTGCTCTTGTAGCTTTGCACTTTGCAAGAATATTAGCTTGCCACAATCTATCTTATATTAATCTTACTTGCATGAGTAAAAGCTTGTTCTAATATAACTAGCATTAGAATAGCCTGCAACAGTTTAGCTTGCATTGGTAATAGCTTGCAATACTATAGCTTGCCTTGATTGGTGAGGTGATCAAAGTTCTCTTCCTCTCCTTCTGAGTAGAAGAACTCCTCCTCTTGATAGTCTCCGGTACTAGCGTCTATAAACGAATACGAGGATACAATCACCAAGTAATCCTTAAGTGCTAAACTAATCACACAAATGGTTCATACAAGCTAGTCTAGCATCACCATATTATTCACTTGTGGGTTGACTTGGTTTTCCTTTAAAGAAAAATAATTTCCTCTCATTAAAAATATTTGTTATTGTTTCTATTTATTTATTCTTGTGAATTAATTTCCTCTTATTAAACCTGGTTAAGATTTAATCTCCTCAATTGACAAGGTATGATCACCTGTTGACCAAGGTCAACACTTCACACTTATCCTTTGAGAAATATGACTTAAATGAGGGAATACACCTCATGCAATTTAATACTATCTTATTAAGAGGTTAATATCATCAATTCATACAGCATGAGATTTATTATATTAAGGTCATTACCTTATGTTGAATTTACTTGAGACAAAGATTTAAATGAGACCAATACATCTTATATGATTTAATAAATAGTTTGGAACAATTTAAACACTACTATACAAATGATTTACTAATCTTTAATTAGAACATATGGGTCTTGAAGACTAAGGTCCTTATCCCATGCATTTTAGATGCTACTTTGGTTTAAGATCCTTAAGTGAGCACATATGAGATTATGATCAAAGGTCATCATATTGCTTTTAGAGCACATGAGAAAGTTATTTAATTTAGGTAATATAGTTCATACAATTTAGTATTAGTCATGGTAATGATTTAATATCCTCAAACCAAACATATGAGAACCTAAATTACCAGAGTCTCTACCTTATTTGGGAATTGTTTGTGACAAGATTTAAATGAGAGAAACACTCCCATATGATTTATTAATAGTTTTGGCCAATACTTTTGACTATAAATAGCCATATAGTCTTTTAATTAAACTAGGCCATGATCATTCAAGGTAAGCATGGCATATTTTTGCAGAAACAATTAATACAAGTGTAATGTGATTTATAGGAGTTGGAATTAACTAAAAAGCATTTGTGGTTGATTTTTAATAATTATTCTAAGGCAGAAAAGTCCATGTCTTGTTTATTTTCCTATTTTAATTCTATAATGAATCTAGGATTCAATCCAGTGGCATGTTGTAGATAAAATTCTAAGCTTTCCAAGTATATAAAATTTGTAAAATTTGGCCTAGTGAATTTGTAGTTATTAATTTTCTAACAAGGCATCTGAGAGACATTTGAATTGATTAAATTAAATTGAATTTGAGTATTTGGGCCAGCGCGGGAAACGAATTGGGCCAAAATGTTTAAAACACAGCAGGCCAGCCCAGTAACGCTTCAGCGCGCCACGGGCCAACTGACAGGGTGGGGCCTGCGTGTCAGTCACTCTTAATCACCGAAACGGTACCTGTGAGTGTGAGCCGCTGGATCAGAAGGAGATCTGACGGTGGAGGTGCGTCGTTGTCGGCGACGAGATGCAGACGCGGGCACGGCGGAGGTAGGGGGTCGACGGCGTGCTGGAGCTCCGGCGAGGGACGGCGCTGGTGCTAGGCGGCGTTGTCGACGAAGGGGAGTCGCCTGGTACCAGTGGCGTCTCCAATGGTGGCCGAAATCGTCGTGTCGATCTGCGGCGGTCTCCGGCGATCGACGGAGCAATTGGGGCTGGCTAGGGCCTAATCGAGGTGGAGCGGTGGTTGAGGAGGTCGAGAAGAAGGAGGGGAGCAGAAATGGTGTGGAGAAGGAAGGGCGAGGGGGTCTCTATTTATAGTGGCGCGTGTGCTGCAAGGGTGCCGTGGAGGTCGTCGACGGCAATGGCGCTCCAGGGCGGTGAAGGGGCAAGTGATGGGCGCGTCGCGTAGGCGACTGCTAGGCGGTGCTAGAGCGCTTGATGGCATCGCTAGGGGAGGACAGGAGCGTGCGGCGTCATCGTCGTCCTCGCAGTACCGGCGCGGCAGAGCTTGATGATGGCGTCGTCTACGGCGCCGGTGAGGGCCAATGGCGGTGTCCGTCGGTGTCCTGGTGAGGTGTGGAAGGCGCATGCGCAAGGAGAGAGAGGGAGGAGCTCGACAGCGACCAGGCGACGCGGGGTACTGGCGCGTCCAGGACGGTGCCCATGCGCGCTCTGGCGCGCCACGACCGGCATGGGCGCGTCTGGGCGCGTTGGATTTTGGCCAATGTGGTGCTCGCGCGCGTTTGGGCCGTGCACCGTCATGATCAGCAAGTGTATGGGAGTGTACTGGACATGATCATCATCAGAGAGAAGGGCCAGAGAGAAGAGAGGGGTGGAGGTGGCCGGCATGGGCACGGCATGGATGCAAGGGTGCATTCCCTACATTTTCTCCATGGCTGCAGTACAGGAGAAGGTGCAGGGGAGGTACAGGGACACTCATGAGCAATGATCAAGTGGATTTTGGTCATGGACCAGGGGTTAAAAGGATGTATGTCAAATTGAAAATGATGCCTGCAAGGTGTTTGAGAGAATGGCCGCAAGAGAGTTTTGTTTGAATTTTTGAAATCTTTTTGGTGGAGCTCATTCATATAAATAATGTGATATAATGGTGGTGGTGGTGATCATTTTGGTGGTGGTTTGCAAAGATTCAAAAAGTGAGGTGATCTACACTTTGATTCAAAGTCCCTACTTGTCTCCTTTATTCTGGTCAACCTAGTCAAAGTTAGCATGGGTGGTCAACATCAAAGTTGTTGACTTTGACATGGTCTTGGATGAGGTGTCAATGGTTGACCAAGTTTAGTTTAAGAAAGAATAAAACCAGAGGGGTAAAGTGAGGAACATTTTAAAAAGTGCACATATGACCATGATCATATGTGAGATGGTTTTGAGATTTATTTGGATTTGATTCTGGTTTCTTTGGTGCATTTGGGTTTGTTTAAGACATATAAGTATTTTAGAAACCAAAGATCAAGCAATGGTAGCCTTTGGTGAGGATTTGCAAAATTGACCTATGTGTATGTGAGTGAATAAATAGGATTTTCTCCCCATTTGATTTCCTTCTATTTGATTTGTCTTTTCCTTATTCCAAAATGATTCTTATTAGTTTAGAAACCTTTTACAAGCATTGAAATCATCTCAAAAGGTATAGTTCAAGGATTTGTAAAAATGGCCAATAAACACATAAGAGGTGATTTTCCATTTTTGTTTATTCTTCTATTTTGTTTTCCCTTGCTCTACTTGAGCATGGGTTAGGATCAAATTAGTGTGAGCTTAAGTTTAGAGAAGGTTCACACCATTTGGTCAAGGTAAAAAGGCATAAGGCAATAATTGGATAAATTGGTGATGTGCCACATATACCTCTATGCATAGATTGCATTTGATTGTTAATTTAATTTGGCTTGACCCTATTGAGGTTATTGAGTGTTGAGGTGGTATAGAGAGATGATCCAACCACTCACAACATGTCTTAGGGTTAAGATTCTCAAATCCACAACTTGACATTTTTCTCTCATATGCCTCTATGGCATTTTTAGTTTCTTTTTAATTTCTTGAGATTCAACTTGGGTTTGATGTAATAAGCACTAGGTAAGGTGCATGAAGGTGTTCTAAACTTCTAACCAAGTAGAAAAGTTTTAGAGTAAAGCTTTACCAAAAATAACCATGGGCACATATGTCCCTTTCTTATTTAATTTCACTTCTTTTTATTCATTTTCTATTGGATGGTGAATAATGGAATGAGGCTTAGGGTTTAGTGAGGTTTAGTAGATGGTTTACCATTAGTGAGAAAATTAGGATGAGTGGTAATCAAGATTTGCCTACTAGTCTTTATGCCCACAGATGTCTTTTTATTTTATTTTTGGGTTTCTTCTTATTTGACCTAATGAGTAGTTGAAGTTAGGGTTTAGGGTGTTTGAAATTATGTTGAATGAAGTAATCAAACATTCATGGCAATAACACAAGTATTAAACTAGGTTACTATGTGTCTAACTAAATTTAATAAAAGTTTTTGTTGGTTCCAAAATTTGGTAATTGGAAAATTTCATTTTCTTTATTTTTAAATTTTTGGGGTGTTACAAACCCTTCCCCCTTAAACAAATCTCGTCCCGAGATTTTAAGAAAAGACTGGGTTTCCTAAGAGGGATTGAGTAGCGTAATTAACCGGAAAACATACTTGGCATGGTCTGGAGTACTTCCTGGGCTTCAGTGGCTTCCATGTGGTAGAAGCGACCGTTGTTGTTGTTCTGGTTCCTTCTACCTGCAAAACGACGTTGTTGCTGGGCAGGTGCAGCAGTATTAGGGGCAGTTTTGGCCAGTTTATTGGGGCATTCCTTCGAGTAGTGGCCTACGGTGCCACAATTATAGCAGGTGATTGTTGCCTTGTCCTTGGTGGTGATAGGGGTCGCATTGCTTCCAGTTCTCGGGCCAGTGTTGGTGTTGTTATTATTCCCATTGGGGTGGTGGTTGTTGGAGTGGGTGTTGCTGTGGTTGTTGTTGGGGTTGCCTCCGGGCTTCGGGGGTCCTCCGTTGTTATGGGTGTGGTTGGGGCGGTAACTCTGAGCAGGGGGCTTGTTGTATTTTGGGGCAAGTCCTCCAGTCGAATGGTTGCGGTGCCTTTGGTTATGGTGGGGTCCACTCTGGTTCATCATCCTGCGCTTGCGGTTTTCAGTGGCCTGATGCAGCTTTCCTTCCATTTGTATGGCGGAGTCCACGAGGGCTTCGAGGTCAGCGAACGGAATATTCACTAACACAGT
Source organism: Lolium multiflorum (assembly GCA_030979885.1). Taxonomy (NCBI): domain Eukaryota; kingdom Viridiplantae; phylum Streptophyta; class Magnoliopsida; order Poales; family Poaceae; genus Lolium; species Lolium multiflorum. Next base: position 50,736,254 of record CM061750.1, on the reverse strand, counting down.
TTGCATCTCGTCGTGCAGTCCGTTCAGAAATCTTTCCTTTCTCTTCTCATTTGTGTCGGTCTCGTCCGGGGCGTACCTTGACAGAGTGAGAAACCTGTCGCGGTATTCCACCACGGACATTCTTCCTTGCTTGAGTTCACGGAACTCGTCTCTCATTTTCTTGATTAATCCTTGGGGCACATGGTACTTGCTGAACTTCAGCTTGAAGTCTTCCCATGTCATCATTTGTCCCGCATTCATTGCACGGGCACTAGTCCACCAGGCTCTTGCTGGTCCTGATAGGTAGTGGGTGGCGAACAGTACTTTTTCTGCGGCTTCAACTCCCGCAACTTCAAGGTTGTTTTCTATTGTCTGGAGCCAGTCATCAGCATCGAGGGGCTCTTCGGTTTTGTTGAACATTGGAGGGTTGGTGTTTTGGAAATTCTTCAGCTTTGACCCAGGGTGATCATGGTTTCCATGGCCTTGATTGTTCTGAGCTATCTGTTGCAGTGCAGCAAGGTTTGCTTGGCGTTCAGCTCTTTCCGCTTCCCGGTCTGCCATCATTGTCTGCAGTAGTTGCATCATGGCATCCTGGGTGGCGTTGCGGTTTGGTGGGGCCATCTGATTATGTAGATATATCATGAGGTAAGAGGGAATTTTTCTATGGCTTATTTTTAAGAAGATCTGGTAGAGAAGAAAATGAATAAGTTTTCATAAATACTCACTTTATTTGTTTTTGAAACTAACATTTTTCTGAACGTCCATTTTAACTAGGGTCTCCTAAGGTCAAACAATGGCTCTGATACCAACTTGTCAACACCCAGATTTTTAAGTCCAGATGCCTATTATGTCATTCCTCGCAATCCCAGGAATAGTGTTGTTGCGAGACATAATAGTTGAATATCATAGAGTCATCATTTATTACAACGCATAATCGTCTTACACATGGAGATCACATGATCCAATATTACAATAGTAGTTGATTCTATTGATCAACAAACACACAAATAGCGGAAGCGGAGTAGTAGCGGATTCTCTAATCCACAGGCCAACGCTTGACGTCAGGAGCGATCCTAGTTGTCGTAGACGTTCTGTGGTCCATCCTCTTCGTACTGCTGCTCTCCTTCATATTCTTGAATAGCCAGGGACAAAGCCATGAGTACTTTAAAGTACTCGCAAACTAATACTAGGGTAAACACTATCAATTCTAGTAAAGGGGATGCTAAGCTCTAGGTTTATTTGCATAAAGCCAAGTTTATTTCATAAACATTTAGTAAAGATGCTTGAATCGCTAGACTACCTCAGGTGGGAACATTAGTGTCATTCCCACAACTCTGTTGTGGTTTAATTCAAGTCACCATTCATAGTTCAAATCACCAGTCACCCTTCACATGTCACATTTTTTTAAATGGTCTGATGACGGAACAGTATGGCCTTTCCAATCGTCCGTAACCGTGGACACGGCTATTCGAATAGTTCTACACTCTGCAGAGGTCGTACACTTGTGCCACAACATTTGCAATAATCCGTCAGGGTTAACTGGCCCTGATTTATCGCACTCCGTGTGCGGACTACCAATCATAACCTTTCACTTACATACCCTAGTATAGGCACCTCTCCCCATGAGCTTGGCCTCCCAAGTGAAGACACACCGTCACCTGGGAACTACAGGGCTTGGGCCGGACAATTCACCTCATTCACGTCATTTCACATCAATTCTTTTGTTGTAGAGGCAGCCTTCAGCCTGACCCCGATGACGCTTGTTTAGAGGGAACCCATACTAAAGCACATAAATTTCTAGTTAAGCCCTTACCCATATTGGGTATTGTGGGGGTACTTTCAAAATTGGAATGGTATCGCATCCGAACCCAACCATCAGTTTTGTATCAAAAATCACCATCTTCTCTTGGTCATATTCACCTTCAAAATCATTCAATGGAATGAACCATCATTCCAAGGTTTCCACTTCATTTCAAAGTCACATGTTCCCATCTAGAGTAGTCCAATTTTTAATTGATTAGCACTAGCAACTATTTCATGAGGGGTGCTAACTAGCTTTGATTGCCATAGACTAACCTTGATGATAGTGTTCTATTCTAGATCAAGTGAATCATGAATCAAAAAGTACTTTGAATAAACAAAAGTATTGAAACTTGTAAGTAAAAGCTTGTAGTAAAAACTTGGGATAGGCTTATTAAACATAAAGTAAAATGTGGGGGTGCTTTGCTCTTGTAGCTTTGCACTTTGCAAGAATATTAGCTTGCCACAATCTATCTTATATTAATCTTACTTGCATGAGTAAAAGCTTGTTCTAATATAACTAGCATTAGAATAGCCTGCAACAGTTTAGCTTGCATTGGTAATAGCTTGCAATACTATAGCTTGCCTTGATTGGTGAGGTGATCAAAGTTCTCTTCCTCTCCTTCTGAGTAGAAGAACTCCTCCTCTTGATAGTCTCCGGTACTAGCGTCTATAAACGAATACGAGGATACAATCACCAAGTAATCCTTAAGTGCTAAACTAATCACACAAATGGTTCACACAAGCTAGTCTAGCATCACCATATTATTCACTTGTGGGTTGACTTGGTTTTCCTTTAAAGAAAAATAATTTCCTCTCATTAAAAATATTTGTTATTGTTTCTATTTATTTATTCTTGTGAATTAATTTCCTCTTATTAAACCTGGTTAAGATTTAATCTCCTCAATTGACAAGGTATGATCACCTGTTGACCAAGGTCAACACTTCACACTTATCCTTTGAGAAATATGACTTAAATGAGGGAATACACCTCATGCAATTTAATACTATCTTATTAAGAGGTTAATATCATCAATTCATACAGCATGAGATTTATTATATTAAGGTCATTACCTTATGTTGAATTTACTTGAGACAAAGATTTAAATGAGACCAATACATCTTATATGATTTAATAAATAGTTTGGAACAATTTAAACACTACTATACAAATGATTTACTAATCTTTAATTAGAACATATGGGTCTTGAAGACTAAGGTCCTTATCCCATGCATTTTAGATGCTACTTTGGTTTAAGATCCTTAAGTGAGCACATATGAGATTATGATCAAAGGTCATCATATTGCTTTTAGAGCACATGAGAAAGTTATTTAATTTAGGTAATATAGTTCATACAATTTAGTATTAGTCATGGTAATGATTTAATATCCTCAAACCAAACATATGAGAACCTAAATTACCAGAGTCTCTACCTTATTTGGGAATTGTTTGTGACAAGATTTAAATGAGAGAAACACTCCCATATGATTTATTAATAGTTTTGGCCAATACTTTTGACTATAAATAGCCATATAGTCTTTTAATTAAACTAGGCCATGATCATTCAAGGTAAGCATGGCATATTTTTGCAGAAACAATTAATACAAGTGTAATGTGATTTATAGGAGTTGGAATTAACTAAAAAGCATTTGTGGTTGATTTTTAATAATTATTCTAAGGCAGAAAAGTCCATGTCTTGTTTATTTTCCTATTTTAATTCTATAATGAATCTAGGATTCAATCCAGTGGCATGTTGTAGATAAAATTCTAAGCTTTCCAAGTATATAAAATTTGTAAAATTTGGCCTAGTGAATTTGTAGTTATTAATTTTCTAACAAGGCATCTGAGAGACATTTGAATTGATTAAATTAAATTGAATTTGAGTATTTGGGCCAGCGCGGGAAACGAATTGGGCCAAAATGTTTAAAACACAGCAGGCCAGCCCAGTAACGCGTCAGCGCGCCACGGGCCAACTGACAGGGTGGGGCCTGCGTGTCAGTCACTCTTAATCACCGAAACGGTACCTGTGAGTGTGAGCCGCTGGATCAGAAGGAGATCTGACGGTGGAGGTGCGTCGTCGTCGTCGACGAGATGCAGACGCGGGCACGGCGGAGGTAGGGGGTCGACGGCGTGCTGGAGCTCCGGCGAGGGGCGGCGCTGGTGCTAGGCGGCGTTGTCGACGAAGGGGAGTCGCCTGGTACCGGTGGCGTCTCCAATGGTGGCCGAAATCGTCGTGTCGATCTGCGGCGGTCTCCGGCGATCGACGGAGCAATTGGAGCTATCTGTGGCCTAATCGAGGTGGAGCGGTGGTTGAGGAGGTCGAGAAGAAGGAGGGGAGCAGAAATGGTGTGGAGAAGGAAGGGCGAGGGGGTCTCTATTTATAGTGGCGCGTGTGCTGCAAGGGTGCCGTGGAGGTCGTCGACGGCAATGGCGCTCCAGGGCGGTGAAGGGGCAAGTGATGGGCGCGTCGCGTAGGCGACTGCTAGGCGGTGCTAGAGCGCTTGATGGCATCGCTAGGGGAGGACAGGAGCGTGCGGCGTCATCGTCGTCCTCGCAGTACCGGCGCGGCAGAGCTTGATGATGGCGTCGTCTACGGCGCCGGTGAGGGCCAATGGCGGTGTCCGTCGGTGTCCTGGTGAGGTGTGGAAGGCGCATGCGCAAGGAGAGAGAGGGAGGAGCTCGACAGCGACCAGGCGACGCGGGGTACTGGCGCGTCCAGGACGGTGCCCATGCGCGCTCTGGCGCGCCACGACCGGCATGGGCGCGTCTGGGCGCGTTGGATTTTGGCCAATGTGGTGCTCGCGCGCGTTTGGGCCGTGCACCGTCATGATCAGCAAGTGTATGGGAGTGTACTGGACATGATCATCATCAGAGAGAAGGGCCAGAGAGAAGAGAGGGGTGGAGGTGGCCGGCATGGGCATGGCATGGATGCAAGGGTGCATTCCCTCCATTTTCTCCATGGCTGCAGTACAGGAGAAGGTGCAGGGGAGGTACAGGGACACTCATGAGCAATGATCAAGTGGATTTTGGTCATGGACCAGGGGTTAAAAGGATGTATGTCAAATTGAAAATGATGCCTGCAAGGTGTTTGAGAGAATGGCCGCAAGAGAGTTTTGTTTGAATTTTTGAAATCTTTTTGGTGGAGCTCATTCATATAAATAATGTGATATAATGGTGGTGGTGGTGATCATTTTGGTGGTGGTTTGCAAAGATTCAAAAAGTGAGGTGATCTACACTTTGATTCAAAGTCCCTACTTGTCTCCTTTATTCTGGTCAACCTAGTCAAAGTTAGCATGGGTGGTCAACATCAAAGTTGTTGACTTTGACATGGTCTTGGATGAGGTGTCAATGGTTGACCAAGTTTAGTTTAAGAAAGAATAAAACCAGAGGGGTAAAGTGAGGAACATTTTAAAAAGTGCACATATGACCATGATCATATGTGAGATGGTTTTGAGATTTATTTGGATTTGATTCTGGTTTCTTTGGTGCATTTGGGTTTGTTTAAGACATATAAGTATTTTAGAAACCAAAGATCAAGCCATGGTAGCCTTTGGTGAGGATTTGCAAAATTGACCTATGTGTATGTGAGTGAATAAATAGGATTTTCTCCCCATTTGATTTCCTTCTATTTGATTTGTCTTTTCCTTATTCCAAAATGATTCTTATTAGTTTAGAAACCTTTTACAAGCATTGAAATCATCTCAAAAGGTATAGTTCAAGGATTTGTAAAAATGGCCAATAAACACATAAGAGGTGATTTTCCATTTTTGTTTATTCTTCTATTTTGTTTTCCCTTGCTCTACTTGAGCATGGGTTAGGATCAAATTAGTGTGAGCTTAAGTTTAGAGAAGGTTCACACCATTTGGTCAAGGTAAAAAGGCATAAGGCAATAATTGGATAAATTGGTGATGTGCCACATATACCTCTATGCATAGATTGCATTTGATTGTTAATTTAATTTGGCTTGACCCTATTGAGGTTATTGAGTGTTGAGGTGGTATAGAGAGATGATCCAACCACTCACAACATGTCTTAGGGTTAAGATTCTCAAATCCACAACTTGACATTTTTCTCTCATATGCCTCTATGGCATTTTTAGTTTCTTTTTAATTTCTTGAGATTCAACTTGGGTTTGATGTAATAAGCACTAGGTAAGGTGCATGAAGGTGTTCTAAACTTCTAACCAAGTAGAAAAGTTTTAGAGTAAAGCTTTACCAAAAATAACCATGGGCACATATGTCCCTTTCTTATTTAATTTCACTTCTTTTTATTCATTTTCTATTGGATGGTGAATAATGGAATGAGGCTTAGGGTTTAGTGAGGTTTAGTAGATGGTTTACCATTAGTGAGAAAATTAGGATGAGTGGTAATCAAGATTTGCCTACTAGTCTTTATGCCCACAGATGTCTTTTTATTTTATTTTTGGGTTTCTTCTTATTTGACCTAATGAGTAGTTGAAGTTAGGGTTTAGGGTGTTTGAAATTATGTTGAATGAAGTAATCAAACATTCATGGCAATAACACAAGTATTAAACTAGGTTACTATGTGTCTAACTAAATTTAATAAAAGTTTTTGTTGGTTCCAAAATTTGGTAATTGGAAAATTTCATTTTCTTTATTTTTAAATTTTTGGGGTGTTACAGGTACCCGCAGTACCAAAAACTGGCGTATGGAGTGTTTACAACGGCAAGAAAATTGCGACACTATTTTTCGGCACACCCGATAATAGTGGTCAATGAGGCTCCTCTGTCAAATATATTAAACAACCAGAAGGGTCGTGTCTCCCTTTGGGGAATAGAGCTTTCCCCTCGGGACATCACGTATGAAAAAAGAAAGGCAAAAGTCGCAAATTTTACCAGATTTCATCAGAGTGGATGGAGCTACAAAATATAGGGCCTCCAGATTTATCGAGAACCTGGACTATGAACTTTGATGGGTCCAAAGGTTAGAAGGCGCTGGAGCAGCGTGATATTGGTATCACCTGAAGGCGACAACTGAAGTATGTCCTACGGATGACGTTCCCAAACGCGTCTAACAATGAAGCAGAATATGAAGCCCTCATACACGGTATGAAGATGGCAAAAGCGGTGCAACCCGATTGAAAATCTTCGGTGACTCACTGGTACAGCAGGTGATGAATCAATGTGATGCAATCAACGAGAGCATGATGGCATACAAGGAGATGTACAATGAGCTAGAAAAGCTGTTTGATGGATGCGAGGTAAATCACATCAGCAGATTGAGCAATGATGAAGCCGATGTTCTTGCAAATATCGGGTCGCAATGTCTCGCGATTCCTCCAGGCGTGTTTTGGGAAGAAATAAGCGAGAGATCAACAAAGCCAATGAAACCAAAGAAGAAGGAGAAGGATGAAAAACCCTCGGGTGCTACAAAAGAATCACTGGAAGAAGACGAGGACCATGAGCTAGTCATGATGGTGCAAACTCCATGGATGCAGGCATATATATCTTACATCTTAAGGAAAACAATACCCGACGATCCAGTTGAAGCAAGGCGAATAATTAGACGATCTAAAGCTTTTACGGTGATCAAAGGGGAGTTGTACAAGCGAAGTATTTCGGGTGTGCTACAGAGGTGCGTCACACCCGAAGAAGGAAGGATAATCCTGAAAGATGTACACGAAGGAATATGTGGGCATCATGCAAGCAGTCGAGCTATCGCGGCCAAAGTTTTCAGGACGCGAAAGAAATAGTGCGAACTTGCGACGCGTGCCAAAGATTCGCCGCAAAACCTCACTCTCCGGCAGCGAAATTGATGCCAATCCCTTTGTCTTGGCCCTTTGCTCAATGGGGTCTCGATATGGTGGGAAAGGCACAAAGCTTCGCCAGGAGGATATGAATATATGCTCGTTGCGTCGACAAATTTACCAAGTGGATAGAAGCAAAGCCGATAAATTCACCGGACGCGCGTCGGCAATCAAGTTCGTGAAGAGCATTGTTTTTCGATTTGGGGTCCCTCATAGCATCGTCACAATGGCAGTAATTTCACATCCAAGGAGTTCAAAGCGTATTGCGCAGAAGTGGGCATTAAATTGAGTTTGCGTCTGTCGCACATCCACAGACCAACGGTCAAGTGAAAAAGCCAATGGCATCATCTGCAATGGTATCAAGAAGCGCTGTTAGGACCATTGGAAAAGCTCGGCATACTTGGCCAGAGGAGTTGCCAAGCGTGTTAAGGAGCATCCGAACAACACCAAATACAGCAACACAGGAGACGCCATTTTTCCTGGTCCATGGAGCTGAAGCAGTATTGCCGATAGAAATAGAGCATATGATTCTCCAAGAGTTACAGAATATGATGAAGAAACTTCCAGAAGAGCTCTGGAGGATGATGTCGACGCACTTGACGAGGCTCGAGATGAAGTATTATCACGAGTCGCCAAATACCAACAGGACCTGAAAAACTATCACAGTCGACGATTGTGACCAAGATCTTTTCAAGTTGGGGACTTGGTGTTACGACTCAATCAAAAAAGCCATGAAAAACTAGAGTCACCGTGGCTTGGACCTTACATCGTCACAGAAGTAATTGAAGGAGGAGCATACAGAATCAAGGACAAGAAGACGGGGATTGCTGAGCCAAATCCTTGGAACGTAGCGCAGCTCAGGCGTTTTTACGCTTAGAAGCCGAAATATAGTCTCCTTTGTAAACATACAATGTACTGAAACGCCCGCGAGTTTTCAGACGCACTCTTTTCCTTTTCCGGGGCACCGAGTGGGGCCGGAAAAGGTTTTTAATGAGGCGGGCTCGCGGTGCTGCAATATAATAAAGATAGTGGAATTATATATCTTTTCGACAGGCTCGGGGGCTTCTACCCAGAAGATACAATATATATATACACAATGCCGACAAATACAACTTGCAAAATACCTCGCCTTGGTATAAAGTACCTCGCCAAAATAAAAAGGTGTCGCCAAATAGCGGTCAACATAAAGCTCGGGGGCTCGCGCCCGCAAAAATAGTACACAATATAATTTATCTTGCCTTGGGACAACCTCGCATTATAAAAAGAAAACATCGCCATCAAAACGCCCGGGGGCTTGGCATTGAAAAACAAAAATATAGTGACTTTACAATATAGATTATGTCTACTACACACAAGATACAATCCTTGGAGCAACAAATCTTCAAGGGTTGCCCAGTATATTATCTATCGTCAACCGTTCATTATTTATAGCGCGAGTGCTATGTTCAGCGTAGCTGCCCTTCACGAAGAATTCGGAATCCATCCGAAGAAGTTCATCCATCATATCTTCGGCAACAGGGGTCACACCGTCGTCATATTTGCTGAAGTTCTTCCTCCTCTTCGCCATCTTGGCCAGCACTTTGGAACAATCTGACCCACGTCTAACTTCGGGTAGCAGATTTTTATCATGATCATAGCAAACCTTGCGCCAGCAGCTAATTGGGCCCGCACAAAGCCGTGGATTCGAGGAGCATCCCGAAATTTGTCCATTAAAGCAGGAAGAGTCTCTGGCATCTTATTACGAGGAAACATGGTGCCATAGACCAGAGACAAGGTCCTTGTACAAAAGTCGAGATAATCACGAACCTGAAGCGCGCGATCCTGAAACCTGACGATCTGGCGAGTCCGTTCAGGCGTGCCCCAAAAATTTGAACCATGATCACGCGCAAGCCTGAGAAGTGCATTGGATCGAGCCTCAACACGTTCATCTTCGGTAGTAGCATCCAAGAAGGAACCTATTTTTGAAAGAATCAGCAGGAAACGAGGAGACAAGCAAAAAAGAAAAAGAAAGCATGACAAAGTTAATGAAGCACACCTGCCATATCCAAGCTAGCATCCGTCAGCAGCTGAAGCATAAAATTCTCTCGAGAAGAAGCTGCAGCAGCCTCAGCAATCGCGGTATCCTTTTCAGCTATGGCATCTTGAGCTTGTTGGAGCGCAACCTTTTCCCTCTCGGAGGATTTTCGCGATTGTTCCATGAGCATAAGTGATCCCTTCGTGGATTGGAGGCTGTCGAAGTTCTTCCAGATCTTGTGCTGAGTTTTTACTCGAAGAATCCTCATTAAATTCGAGCGACAGGCGTTTTCTTCAAACGGGATGAAGGAAAAACTCGGAAGGACCAGGAGTTGCAGTATAGTTGTCAAAAATCAACTGAAAACAAAATTTTCGACATCAATCATTAAGCAAAGATAGATTTCCATTCATTCTCAAAGTATGTACATGTCTATTACAAAAGAAGGACCTCTAGACAACTACTGAAGCAACCACCGCCAAGAACACTACGGCGACAGTGCCAAAAGAGGGGAAAAACTAAAAGAAAAAGGCGGTCTACTTGACCTCCGGCTTTGAAGAACTCGGAGCAGGAGCTGGCTTGTATCCAAGGGGTGGCGAGGATTTCTTCGATTGGGCTTTCCGCTTAATAAGCGACGCACTTCTTCGTTTCGATCTCCTCTGCGTCGCCAACCCTTGCCCAGTCGACGTTTTGTTGGCTATTAGCAACCAAGGCAATTGTACCTTCGACACCAACTTTTAACCCTTCTTGGCGAAGTTGGAGTCCAAGGTCCTCTTGAGAAGTGAAGCACTTGGCGAGATCAATAAAAATTGCGGGTTCCTCCTTCTTCTTGAAAAAATAGGGGAAAAGCCGTGACAGGCCAATCTCAGCTTCAGCAAGGCCGTCACGAGCTTCAGTACCATGGATTTCAAGGAGAGAAAGCGCATCAAGGAGCTGGTCACCTTCAGGATTCTCCAGCTCATACTCTTGGTGTGTTCTCCCTGCTTAAAGCATAAAAAAGAGTTACTCAAAGGGAAAAAAGGGACCAAAACATGACGCAAGAAAGCAGCAAGGGTGTGAACACTTACTAACAAAACGTCGACTCTGCGACTCCAGTCGAGTTGAAGGATTTCTTGTTGGCGGCCGACGATTTTCCCTCCGTGGTGCATGTCAAAACTTTTTTTCTCGTTTTTGAGTCTCTTTTGAAGCCCCGACGTGGCGTATGGTGGCCCGGGGTGGTGCATGCGTGCGGTTCGCTCGGCCGAGTCAACGCAAATCCGCCGCCGAGGGATGTAGGGCCAGATGGCAGCCTCTCTGGCATTGTTTTTTTCTACATCGCGCCATCTCGTTCAACGAGCCGTTTACGATGCAGGATCATGGGTCCCGCATGTCATCCTCTATGAACCAAAATTCTTTCTATTCTTGGATTTTTTGACCCCCTGATTTCTGGCTACTTCCTTTTTCTTTTGATCCCTTGCCGCCTTGGAAACGTTGAGACCGCTGTTGCTAAATGGGACCCGCATGTCATCCTCTATGTGCAATCAACTTTCTTTTCTTGGAGTTTTTTTGGCACCTCAAATTTGGTCACTTGCCTTTTTCTTTCGATCCCCCGCCGCCTCTCAAACGGTGATACCGCTGCTGCTAACTGGGACCCGCATGTCATCCTCTATGTACTATAAAACTTTCTTTTCATGGATTATTTTTGGCACCTCAAATTTGGTCACTTGCCTTTTTCTTTCGATCCCCTGCCGCCTCTCAAACGGTGATACTGCGCTCAACCCGCATGTCATCCTCTATGTACTATAAAACTTTCTTTTCTGGATTATTTTTGGCACCTCAAATTTGGTCACTTGCCTTTTTCTTTCGATTCCCGCCTCTCAAACGGTGATACGCTGCTAAGGGACCCGCATGTCATCCTCTATGTACTATAAAACTTTCTTTTCTGGATTATTTTTGGCACCTCAAATTTGGTCACTTGCTTTTTCTTTCGATCCCCTGCCGCCTCTCAAACGGTGATACCGTTGCTGCTAACTGGGACCCGTATGTCATCCTCTATGTACTATAAAACTTTCTTTTCTTGAATTATTTTTGGCACCTCATTTGGTCACTTACCTTTTCTATCCCTGCCGCCTCTCAAACGTGATACGCTCTTGCTAAATGGGACCCGCATGTCATCCTCTATGTACTATAAAACTTTCTTTTCTTGGATTTTTTTGGCACCTCATATTTCGTCACTTGACTTTTTCTTTCGATCCCCTGCGCCTCTCAAACGGTGATACCGCTGCTGCTAAATGGGACCCGCATGTCATCCTCTATGTACTATAAAACTTTCTTTTCTTGGATTTTTTGGCTCCTCATATTTGGGCACTTTTTTTCTTTCGATCCCCTGTCGCTTTCTCTCAAATGTTGATACTGTGTTGCTAAATGGGACCCGCATGTCATCCTCTATGTACTATAAAACTTTCTTTTCTTGAATTATTTTTGGCTCCTCATATTTGGGCACTTGCCTTTTTCTTTCGATCTCATGCCACGTTTGAAACGTTGAGGAACCTGCTGGCTCATGGGACCCGCATGTCATCCTCTATGTGCTATAAAGTTTCCTTTGTTGGATTTTTTCACCCTCTGATTTTTGGCTTGCCTTTTTCTTTTGATCCTCTGCCCCTTGAAACGTTGAGTAAGTGTTGGTCTAAGGGACCCGCATGTCATCCTCTATGTCCATCAACTTTCTTTTCTTAGATTTTTTTTCACCCCCTAATTACTAGCTACTTTCTTTTTCTTTTGATCTCAAGCCGCATTACAAACATTGAGACCGCTGCTGCAAAATGGGACCCACATGTCATCCTCTATGTACAATAAATCTTGGATTATTTTTGGCTCCTGATATTGGTCACTTGCCTTTTTCTTTCGATCTCATGCCGCCTTTGAAACGTTGAGTAAGCTGCTGGCTCATGGGTCCCGCATGTCATCCTCTACGAACAATAAAAGTTTCCTTTCTTGGAGTTATTTTTTTCCCTAATTTCGCTATTTGCCTTTTTCTTTTGATCCCCCCTTTGAAACGATGAGGACGCTGTTGGCAGGTCGGTCCCACATGTCATCCTCTATGAACAATAAAAGTTTCCTTTGGTGGATTTATTTTTGACCCCTAATTAATTTCTGGCTATTTCCTTTATTTTTCTTTTGATCCCCTGCCGCCTTGGAATTGTTGAGAATGCTGCTGCCTCATTTTTCTTTTGGTCCTGTGCCGCCTTGGAAACGTTGAGACCGCTGCTACAAAATGGGACCCGCATGTCATCCTCTATGTACAATAAAGTTTCTTTTCTTGGATTATTTTTCGATATTATGTCACTTGCCTTTTTCTTTCGATCTCATGCCGACTTTGAAACGTTGAGGATGCTGCTGCCTCATGGGTCCCGCATGTCATCCTCTCAGAACGATAAATGTTTTGTTTTCTTGTATTTTTTTACCAACTGATTTTTGGCTTTTTTTTTATTTTCGATCCCCTGCCGCCTTTGAAACGTTGACTCCGCTGCTGGCTCATGGGTCCCCGATGTCAGCCTCCCCGTACAAGAAACATGTGATATTTTATTTTGCAGACAATAAACGTTGTATTTCGCTCCGAGCTATTGCAAACGGATAAATTAAATCTTTATATCTACATAAACAAACTTATATGTTGAATCTCCTTGTTTTTTGTTTTTGCGAAGCATAGGACTTTCCTGTTTTTTTTGTTGAGAAAAATCCGACCTTTCCTGTTTTGGAGTGGGCTGAAATTGTACGAGTCAAAAGGCCCAGCAGCATAGTTCGAAGGCCCAGATGTCCAGATACAGCCCAATTAAAATCTTTCTTTTCTTGGATTTTTTCACACCCTGATTTCTGGCTACTTCATTTTTCTTTCGGTCCTGTGCCGCCTTGGAAGCGTTGAGACCGCTGCTACAAAATGGGACCCGCATGTCATCCTCTATGTACAATAAAGTTTCTTTTCTTGGATTATTTTTGGCTCCTGATATTATGTCACTTGACTTTTTCTTTCAATCTCATGCCGACTTTGAAACGTTGAGGAAGCTGCTGGCTCATGGGTCCCGCATGTCATCCTCTATGAACAATAAAAGTTTTCTTTGTTGGATTTATTTTTTCCCTAATTTCTGGCTATTTGTCTTTTTCTTTTGATCCCCTGCCCCCTTTGAAACGATGACGACGCAGCTGGCAAGTCGGTCCCACATGTCATCCTCTATGAACAATAAAAGTTTCCTTTGATGGATTTATTTTTTACCCTAATTAATTTCTGGCTATTTCCTTTTTTATTTTGATCCCCTGCCGCCTTGAAATAGTTGAGGATGCTGCTGCCTCATGGGTCCCGCATGTCATACTCTCAGAAAGGTAAATGTTTCTTTTCTTGAATTTGTTTACCAACTGATTTTTGGCTTATTTTTTCTTTCGATCTCCTGCCACCTTTAAAACGTTGACGACGCTGCTGGCTCATGGGTCCCCAATGTCAGCCTCCCCATACTGCAAATCCTCTTTCTGCAAAGGTTGTATTTCTAGATAGATAAGGTGGATTCGAATCTGCCATGGTTCAGGCAGCTCAGGTAAGCCTTCTTGCACTAATTAATGGAAGTAGTGTATCGCAAGGTCAAGACATGTGGCTCGGTGTAATGAATCTATATGAATCATGTTGTGGGTTCAATCTGATAGTTCTCTAACAGGTCAGCCAAAATAGAAATTAAGTTTTTTTCTAAAAGGGAAATGCAAATTAAGATGAACACAAACATTAGTTATCATAATAGCTGATCATACATACATACTTGCTAAGAGCAAAAGCTTGCCAGAGTTTTACCACCCATACAATTAATTAGCAGTTCAGATAAGATAACCTTATATAAGTATAACTACAAATGCATTTGCTAAGGGCTCATGGGACAACAGAACTAGACAACCGCGAACTTTATGACCAGCATGTCACAGCGGCATCGAAAGATCTTGACCTTCAACTTTGATCCAATGCGAAGTTTGGCACCGTCAATGAACTTTTTCCACCTGGAAGTAACAGCCAAGCGGCCATCTGTGGGACTGACAGAGTACCGTCCCTCCACGGTGAGACCTTCACTCTCCATGACGAGGGATATCTTGCCCCTTCGGCCAGCATTGAGATCCTTGGAGATACTTTTAGGCAATTTCTGATTCAAAGCAAGAGATACCACCAAAAATTAGTCAATGGCACCAATGCACTGAACCATGTGAGACTTTGAGCAGAGAAGACATCAAGATAAGAGCAGTTATGCTGTCATATACTCACGAACATAGCCTTCAGATGCGTCCTGGTCACCACACGGGTGGCCACAGCAATGAGCTGAGACCTCGGTGATCTGGCTGGGGCAGGTGCATGAGCCTGGGCTGGTACACGAGCTGGTGCTGATGCAGGAGACTGCTGGGCAGGTGCAGTAAACGGTGCCTCTAGAGGAACCGGTGCTGATGCAGGAGACTGTTGGGCAGCAGAACGGTGCAGCTAGAGGAACCAGTGCTGATGCAGGAGCCTGCTGGGCATGTGTAGTATATGGGGCCTCTACAGGAACCAATGCTTGAGGGGACTGCTGGGTAGATGCAGTAAACGGAGCTGGTACAGGAACCTGCTGTGCAGGAGAGTGGGAAGCCGGTGCCGGTGCTGGTGTGGTTGCCCTTTGTGACATCCGCTCCTGTTCCGTCAGGGGATCTGCAGCTTTGATCATGTTAAACCCAGCAAGCTAGAACAGAGGGAATGGTTTAGAACAACTGCTCAATGCAGTTATCAAAAGATATGAGTAGAAAAAAGTTACATATTATATATTTGGAAGTGTCTCCAACTCTGTAAGCAGTTACGTATATCTGCCCGTTTGAGTTTCTGATCCTCAGCTCGTCGCCCTTCTTCAGACCGTAGTCAAAAGCAAACTTTCTCCAATCATGTCCATACAAATATGTGATGGCCTGCGTCTTGTAGACATACACCTCATAGACCGTGTAGGTGTTCATCAATTTGCCATTGCCATGCATAGTGAAAGATCCTTCATGCGGACACATCTGGTTAATCATTGGACGAAGTTCACAAGGTACAGTCTGCATGTGAAAATTGATACAAATGTAAGAAGCAGGAAGACTAAAAACAAGACTTTACTATATGCCAATTCATGCTAAACCACTGAGAATACATACCTGTAACTCTGTGAAGGAGCTACTAGAAAGGTAGATAGAGCCATAGGAGGTGTTATATGCGGGGTATGTACATGGGCCCGCCATATTCCCGCAAGCTCGGCATCGGGATGGTGAAGGAAACATGGGAGGTACTACTGGTGCGTAGCGCTGAACGTAAGTGGAAGAATTAGGTTGTGTAAAGTGCATAGTTCAGAGCAATGCAAATGTTGACAAGCAAGTGCATAACACTATGTTACAAACTGAACAGTGAAAAATTAGTGTATGATGAATATAAGCATGCTAATTTGGTGTTTCCGAATTCCAAAAAGCATTAGACAGAGCCGGTGATAATATCAGACATAAATCATGGCATGTATATGTGGCTTAAGAAAATATACCCGAACCCTTGGATGGTTACGGCCCGGCTGATCCTTGGACTTGAGCTTATATAAGCATCCAGAAGGTGGGGCTGACAGTAACTTGGTGGCAGCCTCTGCAGATGCCTCATCAGCAGCAGTTGCAATCCTTTTGACCAATGAAGGCTTAGCAGTTTCAGTCTGCATATAAAAATTGAAGAGCAACAGACATCAGCAGTGATATATAAAATGAATCTATGAGACACTGATGCATATAGTGCTGGATGTAAGTGGAAGAATAGGTGTGTGTGTTTCTGAACTATTGGTAAGCATTAGACAAAGCCGGCAATAAACAGACAAAAATCAAATCATGTATGAGGATTAAGAAAATATACCTGCTTACTGAAAAGGGTACCACCCAGCTGGCCCGTGGCCTTGTGCTTGAGGAGGTTTTCAGAAGATGGTGGCAGCACCATCGTCTTCACAGCAGCCTCATCAGGATCATTTTTTATCCATTTGAGTAGAGGAACAGAAGTTTCATCCTGCATATGAATAGCAACAGAACTCATCATTGATATTTAATAAATCTATGAGATAGACTGATGCAAATAGTGCGGGTGTAAGTGGAAGAATAGGGTTGTGCATAGAGAACAGTTGACAACAATGCAAATGATTACAAAAGAAGCCAATGGAAATCAACAGTTTATATACTGGATGAGACAGACTGAAAAGTGAAAAATTAGTGTATGATGATTGTAAGCAAACGCAGTGTTTCTGAACTTTTGGTAAGCATTAGACAAAGCCAACAGTAATTAAACAGATAATAATGAAATCATGTATGTGGATTAAGAAAATATACCAGATTCATTAAAAGGTCACCACCCAGCTGGCCCATGGCCTCGTGCTTGTAGAGGTTTTCGGAAGATGGTGCCGGCACCATCGTCCTCACAGCAGCCTCATTAGCCCCATTTTGCATCCACTTGAGTAAAGGCGCAGCAGTTTCAGCCTGCATAAGAATGGGAACAGATCTCAGCAGTGATATTGAATGACTCTGAGACAGACTGATGCATATAGTGCTAGATGTAAGTGGAAGGGTATGGCCGTGTATGGACAACAGTTCACAACAATGCAAGGGTGTGTTCGGTTCTGAAACAGCGTGGAATGGAATGGAATGGTTCCATTTCAGAGGAATGGAATGGTTACATTTTTGTTCGGTTGGGAAAAATGGAGAGCAGAAGAGATCGAGGTTAAACTAACCAATTGTCTCAAAATTGTAATTAACAATTGCAAATGACATTTTAATCTCAAAGTCGTAATTAACAGCGCCTAATGGTGCTCTTTTAATCTAAAAATCGAAATTAACATCATTTTATGTTGGGTTAGGGGAACTGGAGTAGATGAACATTACTGTATGATGATTGTAAGCAAACGAATTTGGTGTTTCTAAACTTTTGGCTTCGAGATCTTATGGGTTTCAACTCTAGCCTACCCCAACTTGTTTGGGACTGAAAGGCTTGGTTGTTGTTGTTGTTGTTGTAAACTTTTGGCAAGCATAGAAAAAACCGACAATAAACAGAGAAAAATCAAGGCATGTTTTGTGGATTAAGAAAATATACCATATTCATTAAAAGATCACCACCCAGCTGGTGCGTGGCCTTGTGCTTGTAGAGGCATTTAGAAGATGGGGGCGGCATCAACATACTGGCAGCCTGATCAGCCGCAGTTTTGATCTTCCTTTTGAGTAAAGGCCCTAAAGTTTCAGTCTGCATATGAATAGCAAAACAAAAGGCAGACCTCAGCAGTGATATTGAATTACTGTATGAGATAGACTGATGCATATAGTGGATGCTCTTAGCCTTTTGCAGCGTGAACACTAGCTATGGACAGACAAAAAAACTAGTTAACTCAGCTTTGTCTAGATATGAATGTACTACCACCATCCAAAAGCTTAAGCCTTATTTATTTTTGAGAAATCAAAACAAGCAAAGTTTGACCAAAATTTTAGAACATTCTATCAACAAATATAATACTGTGTAGATACCGTAGGAAAATATATTTTATTATCTATTTAATGATATTAATTTTGTATTTTGCATGTTACTGATTTTTGGTAAAAGCTTAGTCAAACATGGTATAGTTTGACTTTCTAAAAATAATATAAGCCCAAAGCTTTGGGATGGAGGCAGTAGTATCTAGAGCTAAAACACATCTAGATACATCCGTATCTACAGATAGTTGAGTCAATTAATTTGGATCTGAGGGAGTATCAGATTCAGACTACATCATGGTAAGTTGGTTAAAAAAAATTACCCCTGGGCGGTCCCTGCCCAGCTCGGCAGTGGCATTTCGCTTCTTGTGCTGCAGATCGGGCCATGCTCCTGCAGCAGGTGGGGCGCTATTCTCGTTCCCCATAGCCTCAGCACGGAACCTGGAGGTACCAACCTGATACAGAGAATATAGAGCATGGTGTCACAGAGGCTTTACGCACAAACAGCTGAAGACATGTGCTACTTTAAGCATATTCCAGAACAGGAACAGATTGAGGATGCAGAGACCAGAGAGACACTTAAAAGGTAAAGAGTGGATAAGCAAACGGAGTACCTGCTTCGCGGGGCTGGGGACGCAGCTCAGGCTCAGCCAACTGCCCACATGCGTGGTGGCCTTACGCTCCATTGCCCCCACCGCCGAGGTCTTGCCTTTCCTGTACAAGCTGACAAAAGATACAGTGAGGATCAGCAGAAACTACAAAGGTTGCAAATGTCGACAAATAAAGGAAGAACACCCCAATCCAAGCAAAGGTAGCCCCCGCCCCCCACCCCCATCAATCACTCCCAGCTCGAGGGTGACCAGAAAGACACCCCTTTGCCCAGAATAGGAAAGAGATGCGCAAGATATCGAGGAGAGGAAAAAAGAACCGATCTCGAGAAAGGAGAGAACATTACTAGTCCTACCTAATCCGCTTGGGCTAGATGCAGCTTGCCCCTCCAAGCTGGATGCCTGGACGGTGGAGGCGAAAGGAGGGGATCGAGCTAGCGGCTTGCATCCGTCGGCAATCGGCACTCGATCGGGAGAGAAGGGGTGCTACATAAAGGGGAGGGGTAACATATTTTATTACACAGTGAACTTACTGATGTGACTAGTCATTACATGTCTCACTGAAACTAGGGCCCATAGTGTGGCACCCCAAATTTACTTGAAGCTGCCCGGCGGGACGCATTGGCGCGTCAAGAAACCCCCGAATTGTAGCGGGGAAATGAAACATTTCACAAAAATTCGAAATTCAAGCACACCGCCACGCGCCAAGCACGCGGCTGTTCCTTCCTCTTCCTCGGTTCCTCCTCCCCTATCCGAAAAAACCCCAAATCCCAAGCTCAAACCAAAAAAAAACAAAAAACAAATCCCCTGGCCGCCATGCATGTCCTCGTTAACCCGCTGGAGATCGTTCCCGGACGATGCGGACCACCCGCCCTGAGATCCAGAATTCCGTCCACCTCGAGGCACTGCGTGCTGTCTCGCAGCAGCGGCTTGAGGGCGCTGAAGAGGAAGTTCCGCCGGAAAGTGCTCATGGCAACCGTGCAAGCTCACCGGCGTGCTGTATCCCGAGAGGAACTGGTCAAAGCTTTGCTATTCGCCACACACAAAAAAATTGCGGGCCAAGATCTGGTCAAAGCTTCGTCGATGGCTTGCCGCGAGAGGCTTGGAGTCCAGAGTCAATAAACTAGCTGCTCGAGGACTTGGGCGGTTTACACGGATTCATATTAACTGACTCAAGTTTGTTAGTCTAGTTAACAAATGCATCTAGATACATCCATATCTAGACAGAATTGAGTCCATTAATATGAATCAGAGGGGAGTACCTGAAAGTGTTTCATGCTACCAACTAATGCGCTGGCAGGAATCGCTGTAGAAGTAATTGTGCTACTACTTGTACGATGAACTGATTGTGTGGGTGTCGAATTTTGCAACGCGATCATCCACTGAATGCTTAATCTAGCGCCAAAGGCGTACAAATCATAACATACTACAGCACCAGAACATAAGAGTACGAATCATAAAGTAGCTCAACATTTTGCATCAGGGCTGGGTGGTCCTGAGACTACCGGGACGCCCCTGATGATCTCCGGGTGTGCATCCTCTTCAACGCAAAGCTGTGTACTCGGTCCACGGCCTCCTTCTGTAGGCTGGATAATCTCAGGTGCAGGACCTTCGTCTATGAGAGGCTCGTCATCAGTACCATCCACAGGTGCATCAGGGCTGGGTGGTCTTGAGACTACCCGGACGCCCGTGATGATCTCCGGGCGTGCATCCACTTCAACGCAAAGCTGTGTACTCGGTCCACGGCCTCCTTCTGTAGGCTGGATAATCTCAGGTGCAGGACCTTCGTCTATGAAAGGCTCGTCATCAGTACCATCCACAGGTGCATCAAACTGAGATTCATCTTCAAATCTCCCATCAAACTGAGAGACCTCTTTAACTCTATGCTTCTGCAATTAGTACATCAACCGATTAGACAAACATCTAAGGGATGCAACCTGAACAAATGCCGTTTTACATATTTACCTTCTCATCTGGCACAGCACATGTCCCAGAGCTGAAACCCGTTTCCTGAAGCAAGCGCTTTTTCTCTCCTTCCCGTCCATCCATCTGCAACAAGTTAAATTTGAGTACAGAACCTTGCACAGCAATGCAAACTATTGATTGAAACAGCGGCAGCATCAATATAAATAATTAACTACATATGCCAGCACACATACAGTGTGAGCAAGATCTGCTTCTCCTGCTAAAGGATCATTATATGGTTCACCATGCTAAACCCGCCTAACATATGTGCGGTCCATCCCAAAAATGTGTAAATGATCTGCCACTACAGGGTGAGGCCTCTTCTCACCATTCATACATGTGCAGCGCGGGCAATACACGTCCAGGTTGTGACCATCATGAGCTCTAATAAACCCCATAAAGGGTTGAACACCATTTATATATGAAGGGGAACATAAGTGTCCATGCAGTTTCCAAGTTCTGTCCATCTGTTTAATTATGAGATACAGTGGTTGGTGATTAATTTAAGGCGAAGTAGGAAATGTATATCCATCGAGTACAAAACTATACTACATGATTATGCATTTCAGCAATCATGTCGAGTACAAAACAAAAAATGCCCATCGACATTTTAGCAAACAGATCGTGTACAAAACTCTGCCATGGCATTTCAGCAAATTAACGGATCGAGTGCAGAACTGACTCTATATGCCCACGCAAATGAACAAATTGATCGATGACAAATCGAGCGGAAAACTATAAAGTGCCAATTAGTTCGAGCATACTGACGAATTTTTTTAGCAGCATCAAGAAAATATAAATCGTTAGGCTGTCTTGCCCGATACATGATTGAGCTAGAGATAGCAGCCCTACCGTGGATCAACTTGACCGCCGGTGCGTCTCGAGAAGAACGACGGGGAGGGGAAGCTTCTTCTTCGCACGGACGGGACGGGGAGGGGAAGCTCTTCGCACGGACGGGGATAAGTTGTGTACGGGTGGGTGGGGGGTCATGCGGCCGGGCCGCCGGGGTGATAATTAAGGTTGGTAGGTGGCGTTTAATGGAGTTGCGTGTGTAATTTGCCGTGCACAAGGTTGAGGAATAGGCGGTTCCCTTTGCCGCGCGCACAATTCAAACTATCCCGCCCATGTAGTTTAAATTCGCCATATTTTCGTTAAATTGACATAAAGTCATGTGAGTGGGGGAAAATTAGCAAAGTTGCTTGAAAAATAGTAAAACTCTGGAATTATCCTTTAAATATGCTCTACTTCGTGTGAAAATCGGGGTGTGGAAGCATGTTGAGCTGTTTTATTTGTACTTTCTTCATTAAAACTCCCATTTTATGCACTTTGGATGGAAAGAAATCATTTGTACATAAATTTTGACAACGCCATTTGCAAACACTAATTGTTTACATGCCAAGATGCACCCATCCACCAAATATATATGTGGCAAAAGTTTATCACAATCTAGCAGATATGCATAATTAGTGAGGGACCCCTTTTGATTTTGTGCAATTTCCACTAATTAGGTAGAGATCGAGAAGGGTTAATTAATTAGGCCATGTTAGGGGTTATGTGTTTTAATAGGTTGTGTGGATTCAAATACAACTTCTTTATTTGTGTGCTATGATTAATCAAAACTAGATCGATCGACTGCGCACACATTATTAGAGGCGCATGCCTTTGCGCACAAAGTGCATGTGTGTGTTGTTGGCCACCAACGAGAGAGAGAGAGAGAGAGAGAGAGAGAGAGATAGAGGTAGAGAGAGCTACATACGAGAGAGCGATTGAAATCCCCAAATTAAACACATATATATGCATGGCACATTTAATTTAATTAGAGGACCGCGAGGCACCCCTGGCCTGCTTGATGCATAATTAAGTGTCATTGGCCTATATATATAGGGTTTAATTAGGGTTTAGGGTTTAGGGTTAGGAGGTTAGGGTTTAGGGTTTAATGTTTATGGTGTTTAGGGTTTAGGGATTAGGGATTAGGGTTTATTTAGGGTTTAAGGTTTAGGGATCATCGATCGAGTGCGCACACACACATTATTAGAGGCACACGCGCCTTTGCGCATAAAGTGCATGCGTATATGTGTGTGTTTTTTGGCCACCAACGACATATAGATGATCGAGAGAGAGAGATTGAAATCCCCCAAGAATATGTTCAAATATATATTAAAATATATGCACGAATTAATGCATGCATGGTAGGCCATGCATGCACACTAATTATATATATTATGAGGAAACTTAATCAAATGTGTTTTCATTCGAGAGAACTTGTCAAAATTCAAGTTAATTAATTTATCATCGATAATTATATAATTATTTAATGAATCTCAGGGAGATGTTATACAACATATGATCGATATATAGGCCATGTATATATTAATTGGTTTTAATCTACCGTTTTTGCTAGCTAGCTAGCTGCTATATATAGAGCATGTTTTTATTAGATCGGGTTATAGCTAGTATAGTTTAGGGTTATGTGTTTTAATTAACTAGGGTTTGATTAGCTAGGGGTTAGTTATATATATATGGTTTAGGGTTAATGCATGTCACATTTAATTTAACTAGAGGACCGCGAGGCACCCCTAGCCTGCTTGATGCACAATTAAGTGTCGTTGGCCTATATATATAGGGTTTAATTAGGGTTTAGGGTTAGCTAGCTGGGTTTAGGGTTTAGTGTTTTGGGTGTTTAGCTAGGGTCTAGGGTTTAGTGTTTAGTGTTTACTGTGTTTAGAGGGTCTAGGGTTTAGTGTTTAGGGTGTTTAGGGTCTAGGGTTTAGGGTCTAGTGTTTAGGGTCTATGGTTTAGGGTTTAATTAGTGTTTAGGGTGTTTAGGGTTTAGGGTTTAGTGTTTACGGTGTTTAGGGTCTAGGGTTTAGGGTTTAGTGTTTAGGGTCTAGGGTTTAGGGTTTAATTAGTGTTTAGGGTGTTTATAGGGTTTAGGGTTTAGGGTTTAGGGTTTTAGGGTTTAGGGTTTAGGGTTTAGGGTTTATGGTTTAGGGTTTACGGTGTTTAGGGTCTAGGGTTTAGGGTTTAGTACATGTTTAGGGTGTTTAGGGTCTAGGGTTTAGTGTGTTTAGGGTGTTTAGGGTTTAGGGGATTAGGGATTAGGGTTTTAGGGTTGTTTAAGGTTTAGGGATCATCGATCGAGCGCACACACACATTATTAGAGGCACACGCGCCTTTGCGCATAAAGTGCATGCGTATATGTGTGTGTTTTTTGGCCACCAACGACATATAGATGATCGAGAGAGAGAGATTGAAATCCCCCAAGAATATGTTCAAATATATATTAAAATATATGCACGAATTAATGCATGCATATGGTAGGCCATGCATGCACACTAATTATATATATATTATGAGGAAACTTAATCAAATGTGTTTTCATTCGAGAGAACTTGTCAAAATTCAAGTTAATTAATTTATCATCGATAATTATATAATTAATTAATGAATCTCAGGGAGATGTTATACAACATATGATCGATATATAGGCCATGTATATATTAATTGGTTTTAATCTACCGTTTTTGCTAGCTAGCTGCATGCTATATATATAGAGCATGTTTTTATTAGATCGGGTTATAGCTAGTATAGTTTAGGGTTATGTGTTTTAATTAACTAGGGTTTGATTAGCTAGGGGTTAGTTATATATATATGGTTTAGGGTTAATGCATGTCACATTTAATTTAACTAGAGGACCGCGAGGCACCCCTGGCCTGCTTGATGCACAATTAAGTGCCGTTGGCCTATATATATAGGGTTTAATTAGGGTTTAGGGTTAGCTAGCTGGGTTTAGGGTTTAGTGTTTTGGGTTTCGCTAGGGTCTAGGGTTTAGGGTTTAGTGTTTACTGTGTTTAGAGGGTCTAGGGTTTAGTGTTTAGGGTGTTTAGGGTCTAGGGTTTAGGGTCTAGTGTTTAGGGTCTATGGTTTAGGGTTTAATTAGTGTTTAGGGTTTAGTGTTTACGGTGTTTAGGGTCTAGGGTTTAGGGTTTAGTGTTTAGGGTCTAGGGTTTAGGTTTTAATTAGTGTTTAGGGTGTTTATAGGGTTTAGGGTTTAGTGTTTAGGGTTTATGGTTTTAGGGTTTAGGGTTTAGGGTTTAGGGTTTAGGGTTTATGGTTTAGGGTTTACGGTGTTTAGGGTCTAGGGTTTAGGGTTTAGTGTTTAGGTGTTTAGGGTCTAGGGTTTAGTGTGTTTAGGGTGTTTAGGGTTTAGGGGATTAGGGATTAGGGTTTTAGGGTTGTTTAAGGTTTAGGGATCATCGATCGAGTGCGCACACACATTATTAGAGGCACCGCGCCTTTACGCATCAAGTGCATGCGTATATATGTGTGTTTTTTGGGCCACCAACGATATATAGATGATCGAGAGAGAGAGAGAGATCGATTGAAATCCCCAAGAATATGTTCAAATATACATTAAAATATATGCACGAATGCATTGTAGGCCATGCATGCACACTAATTATATATATATTATGAGGCAACTTAATCAAATGTGTTTTCATTCGAGAGAACTTGTCAAAGTTCAAGTTAATTAATTTATCACGATAATTATATAATTAATTAATGATTCTCAGGGATATGTTATACAACATGATCGATATAGGCCATGTATATTTTAATTGGTGTTAATCTACGGTTTGCTAGCTAGCTAGCTGCTATATATAGAGCATGTTTTTATTAGATCGGGTTATAGCTAGCTAGTATAGTTTAGGGTTATGTGTGTTAATTAAGTAGGGTTGATTAGCTAGGGTTAGTTACATATATATGGTTTAGGGTTAATGCATGGCACATTTAATTTTATTAGAGGATCACGAGGCACCCATGACCCACTCGATCGATGCACAATTAAGTGTCGTTGGCCTATACATAGGGTTTAATTGGGGTTTAGGATTAGCTAGGGTTTAGGGTTAGGGTTAGGGTACGTTTAGGGTCTAGGGTTTAGGGTTTAGTGTTTAGGGTTTAGGGATTAGGGATTTAAGGTTTTAGGGTTGTTTAAGGTTTAGGGATCATCGATCGAGTGCGCACACACATTATTAGAGGCACCCGCGCCGTTACGCATAAATTGCATGCATATATATGTGTGTTTTTTGGGCCACCAACGATATATAGATGATCGAGAGAGAGAGATCGATTGAAATCCCCAAGAATATGTTCAAATATACATTAAAATATATGCACGAATGCATTGTAGGCCATGCATGCACACTAATTATATATATATTATGAGGCAACTTAATCAAATGTGTTTTCATTCGAGAGAACTTGTCAAAGTTCAAGTTAATTAATTTATGACGATAATTATATAATTAATTAATGAATCTCAGGGATATGTTATGCAACATGATCGATATAGGCCATGTATATTTTAATTGGTGTTAATCTACGGTTTGCTAGCTAGCTGCTATATATAGAGCATGTTTTTATTAGATCGGGTTATAGCAGCTAGCTAGTATATATAGTTTAGGGTTATGTGTTTTAATTAAGTAGGGTTGATTAGCTAGGGTTAGTTACATATATATGGTTTAGGGTTAATGCACGACACATTTAATTTTATTAGAGGATCACGATCGAGGCACCCATGACCCGCTCGATCGATGCACAATTAAGTGTCGTTGGCCTATACAGAGGGTTTAATTGGGGTTTAGGATTAGCTAGGGTTTAGGGTTAGGGTTAGGGTTAGGGTTAGGGTGTTTAGGGTCTAGGGTTTAGGGTTTAGTGTTTAGGGTGTTTAGGGTTTAGGGATTAGGGATTTTAAGGTTTTAGGGTTGTTTAAGGTTTAGGGATCATCGATCGAGTGCGCACACACATTATATTATTAGAGGCACCCGCGCCTTTACGCATAAATTGCATGCATATATATGTGTTTTTTGGGCCACCAACGATATATAGATGATCGAGAGAGAGAGAGATTGAAATCCCCAAGAATATGTTCAAATATACATTAAAATATATGCACGAATGCATTGTAGGCCATGCATGCACACTAATTATATATATATATATTATGAGGCAACTTAATCAAATGTGTTTTCATTCGAGAGAACTTGTCAAAGTTCAAGTTAATTAATTTATCACGATAATTATATAATTAATTAATGAATCTCAGGGATATGTTATACAACATGATCGATATAGGCCATGTATATTTTAATTGGTGTTAATCTACGGTTTGCTAGCTAGCTGCTATATATAGAGCATGTTTTTATTAGATCGGGTTATATCTAGTATAGTTTAGGGTTATGTGTTTTAATTAAGTAGGGTTGATTAGCTAGGGTTAGTTACATATATATGGTTTATGGTTAATGCATGGCACATTTAATTTTATTAGAGGATCGCGAGGCACCCATGACCCGCTCGATCGATGCACAATTAAGTGTCGTTGGCATATACATAGGGTTTAATTGGGGTTTAGGATTAGCTAGGGTTTAGGGTTAGGGTTAGGGTACGTTTAGGGTCTAGGGTTTAGGGTTTAGTGTTTAGGGTGTTTAGGGTTTAGGGATTAGGGATTTAGGGGTTTTAGGGTTGTTTAAGGTTTAGGGATCATCGATCGAGTGCGCACACACATTATTAGAGGCACCCGCGCCTTTACGCATAAATTGCATGCATATATATATATATGTGTGTTTTTGGCCAACGATATATAGATGATCGAGAGAGAGAGATTGAAATCCCCAAGAATATGTTCAAATATACATTAAAATATATGCACGAATGCATGGTAGGCCATGCATGCACACTAATTATATATATATATATTATGAGGCAACTTAATCAAATGTGTTTTCATTCGAGAGAACTTGTCAAAATTAAAGTTAATTAATTTATCACGATAATTATATAATTAATTAATGAATCTCGGGATATGTTATACAACATGATCGATATAGGCCATGTATATATTAATTGGTGTTAATCTACGGTTTGCTAGCTAGCTGCTATATATAGAGCATGTTTTTATTAGATCGGGTTATAGCAAGTATAGTTTAGGGTTATGTGTTTTCATTAAGTAGGGTTGATTAGCTATGGTTAGTTACATATATATGGTTTAGGGTTAATGCATGGCACATTTAATTTAATTAGAGGACCGCGAGGCACCCCTGGCCTGCTTGATGCACAATTAAGTGTCGTTGGCCTATATATAGGGTTTAATTAGGGTTTAGGGTTAGGGTTAGGGTTTAGGGTCTAGGGTTTAGTGTTTAGGGTTTAGGGATTAGGGATTAGGGTTTAGGGTTGTATAAGGTTTAGGGATCATCGATCGAGTGCGCACACACATTATTAGAGGCACCCGCGCCTTTGCGCATAAAGTGCATGCGTATAGTTTAGGGTTATTTGTTTTAATTAAGTAGGGTTTGATCAGCTAGGGTTAGTTACATATATATGGTTTAGGGTTAATGCATGGCACATTACATATAGTTTAAATCTCAAGAATGTTTATACATGATAGGCCATATGTGCAAAGGAATTTTTTTCCTCGTGAACTTGTCAAAATTCAAGTTTATCAGTGCCAATGGAAACTAGTCCAAAAAATTACATAGAGGACCAAAAGTACTAGACAATAACTAATAGAACCTGCAACTTTACAAAAAGGACCCCAAAACATATAGAAGAAAATCAATCGAGTCCTTCTGGACCGCACATCAGATCTCTGCTCCGCATCCTTTCCAGCAACTCCGTCGCCGGGGACGCACCACTTGGGACGGTGTCGCCGGTAGTCGCCAGGACGAAGGAGAAGAAGGGCCTCAGCAACGGCATATTGGCTCTGAGAAGGGTCGCTGAAAGTCCAAGATGTGCACGGGCAAGACGGATGACGCCGTCGTATGCCCCGAGCTTGTGAACTTTAGCAGCTTGACTTCCCCATTGGCCAGATCTGAAGCACTGACCAAAGCAAGCCTCACCGTTAGCGCCATCACATTGATGGCACCAGATCGGGGTTTGGCCGGCAAGATCCGCCAGATTCACCATAGGCCAGATCTGAAGCCGATGACGAGATCCCCGACTCCATTGCGCCATTCTGCTCATGGGAAACACTGGATCTAAGCTTACAACAACACTAACTCCCTCGGATCCAAATTAGCTGACTCAACTTTGCTTATCTAAATATGGATGTATCCACACATGTTTTTACTCTAGATACATACACGTCTAAGGAAAGTTGAATCAATTAATTTAGTTCGGAGGGTGTACAATATACAGAGAGAAGTCGGCCTCGTCTCCGGCCGGCGAGGCCGCCGGAGAGAAGGGGGAGAGGAGCCGGGGGAGTGGGAGAGACTCGAGAGAGAAAGAGAAGAGGAAGAAATGAGAGCTCCCTGGGGAAGAACATTATTTTTGTCGTTCTGCTCGTACTGTAGCTTGAAACTGAAAATTTCGGCCACGCGCCAAATCATCCCGCCGCATCCATTCGAAAATCCCGTGACCAGTTTTACCCTTTTAACCCTGGTCCGGAAGCTACAACCCACCGACCATGGAGGGCTCATTCGGTAACAATGAAATATCTTGCCTAGATCCCGAACCCTCCCCACAGGCCCACACCCACCCACCAACCATTCGCCCCATTAGCTCAAAAATACTCTCACAAGCCAAAGCTCTGACTCTCTACAGTACTAGATCTGCTTCGCCGCCGGCATACTCCTCCACAGCGTAGCCTTGATCGTGTTGGCTGTCCACCCACCAGATCCGCTCCCCCGCCGCCCTCGTCACCGACGGCTGCTTCACCGCCGACCTCGCCACCGACGGATCTGCTTCACCGCCGACCTCGCCACCGACGGATCTGCTTCACCGCCGACCTCGCCACCGACTACCTCGCCGCAGCGGCTGTATCAACTTCACCGAATACCTTGCCAGCCAACCAGATCTGCTTCACTAACGCCCGCTTCTACTGAAACAGGGTCGATTCATCGTCTCCCGCGTTCGCCGCCGCTGGAATGCAAGTTGCCGCCCCCGTCCACCCCGCCGCAGCTTGGTTAGTACGCTGGCCCGTTAGATCGCGGTGTTTCTTTAGCCATGTTTTGTGTAGTTATTTGCAGATCTCATATGCCGTTAACTTTCTTGATGTGTTGCTTCGCATGAAGTTTGTTTAAATGTTGTACAGTACAAAAGCATTATCCGGTCGCTACCATCCTGTTCATTCTACTGACACCTGTGTGCATCCACATATTTATAGCCTTGTACCCATTCATTTGCTGCCAACTGTTTTTGTACTGCATGCTATTGTCGCACTGCTTTTATAGTCGTGCTATGGGCATTTCCAATCTGCTTGTTCTTATACCACGTCATTAGCTCACCGCTAGCTGTTTTCTCGTGTCTGCTATTCTCACACTGCTTTTATAATCATGCTATGTGCATTTCCAATCTGCTTGCTCTTATACCTCGTCTTTAGCTTATATAGTTATTGTTGCGTGCATGTCTGGTCTTTGTATTATCGTAGACTGACTTGTCAATGTTATTTTTCCTTGGGATTGATCATGCGAACCACTTATTAGAACATCCAACATTAACAGCGGGGACGCTAGGTAAGGTTGGAATCTGAGTTCGTGGTTGGTAATTTTGGCAGTTTACTTCCGTTATTATCTATAACCTATATGCATTGTTCCTTATGCAAGAGATTAACACTTGGAACCCTGCCATAGCAATGCCATTCATGCTTTACTATGTTTCTGCCTATTTGATATGCTTGTCTTGGAGAAACTTCGAGGGTGATTTGAACCTGACATTTGGTCATTCTTAATGCCAGTTTACTTTATGTGTAAAACCTTGGCATTACCCTACTCTAAATCTGAATGTCTGAAATTCGTATCTCATGCAAAGCAACATCTAGTTGGTTTTAATTTGATATCTGGTAACTATTGGCTTATTCATTTGGCAGCTCAAGTTTTTTGTTATTTGAAACCAGCTGACTTGGTCTTAAATGTGATATCTAAACACAGATTAAGGACAATGGAGCAGGAGGATTAGCATTTCACTTGATGGCTGAACCTAAAATGATAGGCATGTTGACCACGACTAGTGCACGCAAGAGAAGGACCTGCAGTGAGCCAGTATGTGCTTAGTACATGCATCTTATCTTATCTTGTGCTTATTTCTGCTACATGCTGTTATCTGATCTCTACATTGCGTAATACATGTTTGAATAGTTAATTGTTGTAACTATGTTTACAATGTTACCAGAATGCTGTTTTAATGAAGCAGTCATCATTAGAAGATAGTCGCCAAAAAAGGATCTGTAGCGACCCTGTGCAACATTATGATGTAAGTTTGTGCTTAGTACAAGTTCCATACATGTCTTATTTATGCAACTTGTTATTATCTTATATCTACATTGCATAATAAATGTTTGCATAGTTCATCGTTTAACTCTTTTTGCATTATTATCAGAATGCAGTTGTGATGAAGCAATCTTCATTAGAAGTGAGGCCCACAAAAAGTTCTGATCTTTCTTCTGATGCATCTTCTCATAGCCGTCAACCTAGACCATTTCTTTCATCAGACAGTAAATATCTCAAGGCTGTACTTTATAAAAGACATGGTATTGCTGCTTTAAGATCTGTAGCTGATATGTTGACAAAGAGTACACAAGATTCAATCAAGGCGATTGCCAAATGTCAACGTGTTATTGATGATGCTAATAGAAGTCCTCAATGATTCTATGTAATTTTTTTATTTGGGCACATTAATTGCCTTGTAATTTTCCTATTTGTTTTATTTGTGTATGTAATTGTGTGTATCATTGAAATCAGATTTTAGGCTCATGAAATTTAATGCAAGTTGACTAGTCAAACAAGTAGGGCCCTACAACAGATTGGGCCGGCCCACTTACAGTAGTGTGGGACCCACTTTCATTTTGGGCCGGCCCACTTCTTTAGTAGGCCGGCCCGGTTACACGATAGTGGGCTCCACATGCTTATTGGGCCGGCCCACTTGCTCTATGGTGGTCCCACATGGTAAATGGGCCGGCCCTTTAATAGGAAGGTGGGACCCACTGTGTTTTGACCCGGCCCACTATCTTGTTGGGCCGGCCCACTTTCTAGATGGTGGACCCCACATACCAAATGGGCCCCACATTCTATATGGTGGACCCCACACACCAAATGGCCCTTTAATAGGATGGTGGGACCTTGTGTTTTGGCCCGCCCACTATCTCGTTGGGCCGGCCCACTTTCTACATGGTGGACCCCACATACCAAATGGGCCGGCCCATTAACAGGAATGTGGGACCCACATGTGTTTTTGGCCCGGCCCATATCTTGGGCCAGCCCACTTGCTATATTGTGGACCCCACATACTAAATGGGGCCCTTAACAGGAAGATGGGTCCCACCTGTTTTTTGGCCACCCACTATCTTGTTGGCGGCCCACTTGATATATGGTGGACCTACACTAAATGGGCCGGCCCTTTATGGAAAGTGGGACCCACCTGTGTTTTTAGCCCGCCCACTAGCTTGTTTGGGCCGGCCACTTGCTATACGGTGGACCCCACACACTAAATGGGCCGGCCCTTTAACAGGTGGGACCCACCTGTGTTTTTGGCCCGGCCCACTTGCTTCTTGGGCCGGCCCAGGTGCTGTAAGGTGGACCCCACATGTTAAATGGGCCGGCCCATTTAACTTTTGACCAGTAACATTAGAGGTTAGGCCCGGCCCACGTAACTAATGGACCGGCCCAGCTATATAGTTGACCGGTCAAACTATGTCATCTCTGCCCGCCCGCTTAAGACGTGGCAGGCCTCGTGGGCCTACCATCTACCACGAGCTCCGGTTAACGCCGTTAATCGGGTGTTAACGGCGCTCGCCACGTGTCGTTTGCATGACGTCGCAGTCAACGGGCTCCCGAAAACACTTCGCAACGGTCCGATTTTCCGTGGCGGAAGGGCGCCCAAGCGCGACGGACCGAAAAATCGTCGTTGGACTTTGCCTGACGCAGCTCACAACGGAACCCATATCGTCTAGGCCCATAGGCGACGAAAAATACCCCTTTGCGGACGATTTTGAGACGTTGTCTATCAGAACTTTTCTTGTAGTGCAAAACGTCGACTCTGCGACTCCAGTCGATTAAGGATTTCTTCCTCACGAGCAGAATGTTGAGCTATGTTTTCGCTCAGAGCATTTTTTTGCGTCGTCAAGTCTTTCCGAAGATCTCGACGGCATCTGCTTTAGCTTTCATGCGAGCTGCTCGCTTTGCTCTAATTCAGCAGCAAGAGCGTCAGCGCGCTGTTGGCTTCCGCAAGTTTTTTGCCAACATAAGACAGATAAGCATTGCGACACAAAATAGTGACAGGATATACTCGACAAGGAAAGATGGACAAGGAAAAAGGAGGTACCTTCAAGTTTGCCGGCATAATCGCGGTACCCGATAAATTGGGTGCCGAAGCGGATGAGCTCTTTCATAAAAGGCTGAAGAGATCACCATGCAAAAAGGATCAATATAGGAAGAAGAAAAACTCGACATCAAGAAGAAAAAGAGAGGGAAATTCAAAGCAGTAAAATCAATACAGAACAAAAGAAAACAACTTACCTCTTCCATCAAAGGAGTCGAGGAACAACCAGCTAATATGGTTGGTTCCTCGGCTGATTCCACCCTGGCCCTCTTCGGAGAAGGAGCCTGGGGGCTCATGATACGTCCAAAACGTATCTACTTTCCCGAACACTTTTGCTATTGTTTTGCCTCTAATTTGTGTATTTTGGATACAACTAACACGGACTAACGTTGTTTTCAGCAGAACTGCTCTGGTGTCTCGTTTTTGTGCAGAAATCCAACTTTCGGGAAAATCATTTCTTCAGATGGCCCTATTTTACCAAAATATTGACGGAGCCAGAAGGGCGAAGGAGGAGGCCAGGGCCCCACACCATAAGGCGGCGCGGCCAGGGGGGCCCGCGCGGCCCTATGGTGTGGCCCCCTCGGCCGGCCTCCGACGCCCCCTTTGGACTACTTATCGGGTTCGACCTAAAAACGCACGGAGAGAAGTCGACATCGCAGAAACCCTCCGGAGAGCCGCCACATCGCGAAACTCCGTCGCGGGAGCCAGAAGTCTCCGTTTGGCACTCCGCCGGGACGGGGAATTGGAGGAGATCTTCACCGCCATCACCGCCAACGCCTCTCCATCAACCAGCAATGTTTCCCCCATCCATGTGTGAGTAATTCCCCCGCTGTAGGCTGAAGGGGATGGTAGGGATTGGATGAGATTGGTCATGTAATAGTCATAAGATTGTTAGGGCATAGTGCCTAGTATCCGTAGATGTCACTTTTATGATATTGTTGCAACTTGTTATGCTTAATGCTTGTCACTAGGGCCCGAGTGCCATGATCTCAGATCTGAACATGTTATTGATTCATGAAGATATTCGTTGTTTATGATCTTACCTGCAAGTTGTATACACATGTCGTTGTCCGGAACCAATGGCCCCGAAGTGACAGAAATCGGGACAACCGGAGGGGGGTAGTGATGTGAGGATCACATGTGTTCACGGAGTGTTAATGCTTTGCTCCGGTACTCTATTAAAAGGAGTACCTTAATATCCAGTAGTTTCCCTAGAGGCCCGGCTGCCACCGGCTGGTAGGACAAAAGATGTTGTGCAAGTTTCTCATTGCGAGTACGTACGACTAAATATGGAACACATGCCTATTGATTGATTAGTACTTGGATACCGTTTTATTATTATCTGCAAATGCCCATGCTTTGATTGTTACATGAGTTTCTCTCATCCATGCAACGCCCGTTAAATCCGTCCCTGTGCCTACAGTATTTTAATCCGCTGTTTACTATAATCACTACTGCTGTCTTTATTTCACCGCTGCTGTTATTTCGCTATTTCCACTGCCATAAAACTGTTACTACTGATAAACTCTTGCGAGCAAGTCTGTTTCCAGGTGCAGCTGAATTGACAACTCCGCTGTTAAGGCTTACAAGTATTCTTTGTCTCCCCTTGTGTCGAATCAATAAATTGGGTAATACTTCCCTCGAAGACTGTTGCGATCCCCTATACTTGTGGGTCATCAAGACTATTTTCTGGCGCCGTTGCCGGGGAGCATAGCTTTATTTGGAAGTTCACTTGGATTGATATTGTTCGCTGCAAATTCTCCATTATGGGTAAACCTCGCGATACTAAGATCGCCATATTACCATCCACTACAAGAAAAGGTACAACTCTGAGTACCTCTGCTGCTCTTGATTCACCATCTGTGATTGATAAACTTGTTTCACCGCCACATGCTTCGCGTGCTGGTACTTCTGCTGAATCTGAAAATTCTCATAATATTGATAATGTTTCTGCTGTGCTTGATGATAGTGGTTCATTGGGATCTTTTCTAGATGCTACAATTGCTAAGTCTAGACAAATTGAAAATACTGAAACTCCTAATGCTGCTACACCTGTTAATTCACCTGAGTCTGTTGAATATTCTAGTGATGATCTTGATGAAGATTATGTAGAGCTTGATAATGATTTTATTGAAAAATGCAATGCTACTACTGATGCAAGAAAAATTAAAAAGTTGCTTGCAGAACATGCTGTTAGATATAAACCATCTCCTGATCCTAAATTTGCCACATCTCCTATAAACATTAGGGATAAAGATTATGATTTTTCTCTTGATCTATCTCATATAGCTATTGTTGAGAAAACACCCTTTTGTGGTACTGAAAAAGAAAGTGCTGTTGAACACATGACTGAGTTATCTACTCTTAGTGGCTTGTTTTCTGATGATATTAAGATGCGTACTTATTTTGTCGCTAAAATTTTCCCTTTCTCATTAAAGGATGATGCTAAAACTTGGTATAATAATTTGCCTCCTGGTTCTATTAAAAGTCCAAAAGAATTGCTTGATGTTTTCTTCCGTAAATACTTTCCTGCTAGTGCTCAACATATTGCTTTGCAGAGAATTTATAATTTTGACCAGGAAGATGGAGAGAAATTGCCTGAGGCTTGGGCTAGATTTTGCTCTCTTATTAGAGCTCAGCCTGACCATGATTTAGAAAAGCATGATTTACTTGATATATTTTATAGTGGACTAACTATTGAGTCTAGGGCATACCTGGATAGTTGTGCTGGTTGTGTTTTCAGGAAAAGAACTCCAGAAGACGCTGAAGAATTATTGGCTAAAATAGGCCGGAATCATGATGATTGGTCTACACCTGAACCAACCCCGACACCGATAGTGAAGAAGAGGGGTATGATTAAATTGAATGATGAAGATATGAGGGAAGCCAAGAAGTCTCTTAAGGAGAAGGGTATTAAACCTGAAGATGTGAAGAATTTACCTCCTATAGAAGATATATGTGAGACAATTCCCCCTTCATCCATGATTGAGGTACACTCGCTTCAACACTTTACTAGGGAAGATATTCCGTATTCAAAATCTCCTGCTCAATGCTTAGATGAATTTGATAATTATATTGTTAAGCAAGAAAACTTTAATATGAGAGTAGAGAATCATTTAATGGAAAATTCCCGAGCTATTAGTGAATTGCATGGTATTGTGGAGAGAACCTCCAATGATGTTAAGATACTTGTTAAACATTTTCAAATGGTTCAAACTCAAATTGATCAACTTACTAAAGTGCAAAATGACTTGTTGGGAAATAATTCTAAAGAAAAACATGCTTGTGAAGTAACAACTAGAGGTGGTGCTTCTACCCAGGATCCTCTATATCCTGAAGGGCATCCCAAAAGAGTTGAACAAGATTCTCAACCAATTAAAACTAGTGCTCCATCTAAGAAAAAGAAAAAGAAACATAAGAATGTTGTAGAATCCTCTGAACCTGTTAATGATCCTAATAGTATTTCTATTTCTGATGCTGAAACTGAAAGTGGTAATGAACATGAGGAAGATAATGATAAGAATGATACTCCTGATAAAGAAGAAATTGAAAAAGAACCTGAAAAGCATGCTAAAAATAAAAAGTACACTAAAGAAGACTTTATTACTGAGAAGCATGGTAATGAAAGAGAACCTTGGGTTCAAAAGCAAATGCCTTTTCCTGCTAAGAAATTAAAATCAAAGGAGGAGGAACATTATAATAAATTTTGTGATTGGATGAAACCTTTATTTTTGCAAATCCCTTTGACTGATGCTATTAAATTGCCTCCTTATTCAAAGTATATGAAAGATATTGTTACTAACAAAAGGAAAATCCCCAATGAGGAAATTTCTACTATGCTCGCTAATTACTCCTTCAATGGTAAGATTCCAAAGAAGTTGGGCGACCCAGGTATACCGACTATTCCTTGTTCCATCAAGAATAATTATGTTAGAACTGCTCTATGTGATTTGGGAGCAGGTGTGAGTGTGATGCCTTTTTCTCTTTATAAGAGACTTGATTTAGATAAATTGATACCTACTGATATATCTTTGCAAATGGCTGATAAATCTACTGCTATTCCTGTTGGTTTATGTGAAAATGTTCCTGTTCAAGTTACTCAGCATTGCTTGATATTAACTGATTTCGTTGTGTTGGAAATGCCTGAAGATGATAATATGTCCATTATTCTTGGAAGACCCTTTCTTAATACTGCAGGGGCTGTTATTGATTGCAATAAAGGCATGGTTACTTTCAATGTTGATGATAAGGAACACACTGTCTATTTTCCCAAGAGGATTGATAAAGTATGTGGAGTCAATACAATTTTTAATGTGAAAACTATCAAAGTGGGATCCATTGATTGTCCTATATATGAGCCTAAAGAAGAATATCAAACTCTTGTGATTGGATCCATATCAATTCAATATAAGGTAACATGATTGATTTGAGGTTTATTTCTTCTTATGTCATATAAAATTTATTTGGTAGCAAGACTTGATCAACCTTGTTAACAAGTATATTTTATTGCATAGGAGAGTTAAACAACACTTCTTTCTTTCTTTCTCCCTCCACTTATTTTATTTGCTGTAGCACTTTTATTTTGCAATATGCTTTAGTCATTTAAGATTTTAGAAATCATTTTCCTGCGCAGTAATCATTAATTTAATACCAGAAATGTGCATTTTTCGAAGTTCTCTAAAAATTACAAAAATTACACCGTTGGTCCTATTTTTCGACGAGGCACCTGGGAGCACCAGAGGATGACCTGTGGGGCACCAGGGGGTGCCACACCATAGGGCGGCGCGGCCAGCAAGGGGGCCGCGCCACCATGTGGTGTGGGCCACCCCTTGCCCCACTACACCATCTCTTCCTCCCAGCACTCTCTCTCCCGAAAAACTCGTACCAAGTTTCTCTCACTCGTGTTTCTGCTCAAGAACTCGCGATTTTTCGATCTCCTTGCTCAGCCCAGATTTCTGTCTGAAATTTGGCACATTTACTCCTTGGTATGTGACTCCTTTGATTGCCCAATTAGAATTTCATTTGGTTGAGTATATCTTGAATATTTTGCTGCTGTAGATAACATGTTTAGTGAGCTTGCATGCTTGTTCTAAGTGGTAGAAATTAGTTTTGATGCATGTTTAGCACTCTAGCAAGTTCCTATAGTGGTTCCCTTCAATTACACACCTTGAAATCAAATTTTATAATGATTGTTGAAAATTTCAGAAGGGGAAGATGAAGAAATTCAAGTTTGGAGAGTTGTTCAAGAAAGCAACAACCAGCACCGGTAGGCCCTCAAGGGCGTCCACTCAAATTAGGCGATCCTACAATGAGGATGTCATCGCGCCTAGCTTCGCGCCCGAGGAGGACCAAGGGGCCCCTAATGCTTCATCCTTCCCTTGTTATGAGTTTCTAACCAATGCAGGGTTAATGGATGACTTCTTCACCCTCGTCAACAGGGCAGGCCTAGCCACCTACGTGGGAGACGAGAGGGGACAATATTACAGGCTCACCAAGATTTTCGTTGAGAGCTTCAAGTTCCACAACACGGAATATGAGCCGACAGTCGCATTCAAGATTTATGATATTCCTGTTACCATGAAATTGGAGGAATTTTGTTTTGCATTGGGTATTGCCCCTGTAGGTACAGCAAGAAGGATTGATGACAACCCCCGGGACTTGTTGGAGCTATACCGAGGGATCACCGGGGATGATTGCCGCACCATCCAGCGAGGGAAGATAAGAAACATTCAACTCCCCGCTATTAAGTATTTCGCATATTACGTTGGTACTAGCATTTTGGGTAGAGAAAATACTAGTAACATTTCTAGCTACCATCTTGCTTTCTTGAATGTTGCACTTACTGGAGAGACACCTTATCATCTTGGTTCTCTTATTGCTCGCCGCCTGTCTAGCAGGGGGCCTATTTTTGGAGGAACTATTGCACTGCGCATTCTAACACATCTAGATATTCCTCTTGATTCTAATGATGTACCATTAACCCCTAGGAAGCTAGATATTGCTGCTATGAAGAGCCATCATTTTGTTACTACTAACTCCACCATAGATAATATTGTCTATAAAATGTTGTTTGCTGATGGGAACGAGAAAGAAATCCCTCTTCCCCAGCAGGGTTTGTTTAATATTGACAGGCAATCATGGTCGCTAACAAAGGAGGTGGTGGAAGAGCATATGAAGATACAAGAATTCCACCAGCAACATGACTCCGAGAACGCCGAGCCCTCCTACGACTACACCGTCACGTACCCCGACGTTTCCTCCAGCACATACATGGAACCGGGTCGTTCTTCGTCATACTACGAAGACACCACTTCATGGGGACCGTGGGAATGAACTCCACTTAGGCCAAAAGCCTAAGCTTGGGGGAGGTATACCGGCATCACTCATTCTTTGCATATTATGATTGCTGGATACTTGTACATACTTGTTTAGTCTCTAGAGTGGTTTTCTAATGAGAGGGAGATGATATTTGGGGAAGTGCTGTCCAAAAACAGATTCTGGGCTGTTACCAAAAAAATTCGTGCGCACAGCCAGAACGTTATTTTGAGTTGCCAATTTTTGAGCATGTTCCCCAGGTTGTTATCTAACTTTCATTAGTTGAACACTTTTTGGTCTGAGCAATGGAAGATTTTTGTTAAATTCGATTTCTGTACTGCTGTCAGGATTTGGCAGATTTCTGTCATCCTGCTTTTCTGTGTTTCTGTTAGTTTGCATTCTTTAGTTTTCGCTGTTTCTTTCCTAAAACACAAAAAGACCAAAAATATTTCTGTTGTTTCTCTTCACCATTTGTTTGTTTGGTTCTTTGCTCTTAGTTCATTTCGTTTGCTATCGTTGGTTTGCTATAAGAAAACCCAAAAAGATTTTGCTTTGTTTGCTTGTTTTCTTTCGTTCTTGTTTCTAATTCGAAAACACCAAAAATATTTGCTGTTCTTCTTTGGTTTGTAAAGTTCATCATGAGTTCAATGGTCTTCGGTGGCTGGAGCGTGGTTTTCATTTCATATTATCCAAGCTACACAAGTGAAAAGGCAATAATGACGATCTACGACAATCTGATTGTGGTGAGAGGCTGGTATGAACTCTATTTGCTTTCATTTTTGTACATATACTCATCCATATGAGCATGCTTAGTTGGTTCATGTGAGGTATATGTTATTTGAGAAAGTCTAGTAGCTCATGATCTCTCATGTTTAGTTCCAATTTATTAATATGAGTAGCATGTCATGGATGTTTGCTTGCATTGTTTTATTCATAATTAAGTATGGCATTGTGGTATCCTCCTCTGAATAATTCATTTATATCGACTTGGCACATGCTCACGCATGCATATGACTGAACAAAAAAGTCAATTAAGCCTCGATGATTTATATTGCTTCAGAGTTATTGTATCACTTTTATGCCTCCGTTAATTTATTTTGCCGCAAGCATAATTATGACAGTTACTGCTCTCTTGATTTGTCGCTCCCTAGTCTTTTGCTAGCCTTCACTTGTACTGAGCGGGACGCCGTCGTGCTTCCAAACACCTGAAAACCAAGTTGTTCCATAAGTGTCCACCATAAATACCTATGCATGGCATTTCAAACCATTCCAAGTAAATTCTCATGCGCTACCTTTAAAACCTTCAAAATGCTTCTTAATTTGTGTTAATGTTTCATAGCTCATGAGGAAGTATGTGGTGTTTAGCTTTCAACCTTGTCATTTACTTTTGACGGACTCTCATATGGACTAGTGGCACATCCGCTTATCCAATAATTTTGCAAAAAGAGCTGGCAATGGGATTCCCAGTCCTGAATTAATTAACTTAAATAGACACTCCTCCATGGTTTGTGATTGTTGGACGGCACCCGAAGGATTCGGTTAGCCATGGCTTGTGTAAGCAAAGGTTGGGGGAGTGTCATCATCATAATAAAACTTAAATAAAAAGGCACTCCTTCATGGTATGTGATTGTTGGCAGGCACCCGAGGATTCGGTTAGCCATGGTTTGTGAAAGAAAGGTTGGAAGGAGTGCCAACCAAAAATAAATAAATGGGAGCCGCTCTTGTGAGTCCGGTTGATGAGGTAGTTAGTGTACCCATTACCATTCGTTGAAAACAACAAACACCTCTCAAAATAATTTTACTCCTGCTTTACAAATGAAAAGCTCTAGCGCATGTTAATCCCTGCTTCCCTCTGCGAAGGGTCAATCTTTTACTTTTATGTTGTGTCTCCATTCCTTCTTTGAGCACTGTCTTGAGAGCACAACTGTCATTCTTAGTATAATATGCTTGTCTCAAAATATGATTGATTGTGGTATAACTTTGATACTTTTATCTTTGACAATCACTACTTCTAGTCTTTCTATGAACTCAAGAGGTGCCTCGGCATTTATGTTTTGCCGATCAAATACAGGCAAGCGAGATACCACTTTATCATATTCTCTTATGAACATTGCAATCCTGCTTATATACATGATTCATGGTGCTTATTATTAATTGTTGGTACCTCTCCATGATTGACATAGCTGTTGGATGATCTTATTTGCATGTATCTCATTATGAACTGCTTAAGTATTAGCCATAGCATGAGAATATATACATCATATGAGCAAATGTGTTCGTGAAAGTTCTTTTATCGCTCAGTTGTTAACTGAATTGCTTGAGGACAAGCAATAAGCTAAGCTTGGGGGGAGTTGATACGTCCAAAACGTATCTACTTTCCCGAACACTTTTGCTATTGTTTTGCCTCTAATTTGTGTATTTTGGATACAACTAACACGGACTAACGCTGTTTTCAGCAGAACTGCTCTGGTGTCTCGTTTTTGTGCAGAAATCCAACTTTCGGGAAAATCCTCGGAATTTCTTCAGAT
The DNA here is from genome assembly GCA_030979885.1 of Lolium multiflorum. NCBI lineage: Eukaryota > Viridiplantae > Streptophyta > Magnoliopsida > Poales > Poaceae > Lolium > Lolium multiflorum. The sequence continues at coordinate 50,694,488 of CM061750.1, read as the reverse complement.
GGCCCTATTTTACCAAAATATTGACCAGTTTAAGGGCGAAGGAGGTGGAGGCCCGAGGGCCCCACACCAAGGCGCGCGGCCCAGGGGCCCGCGCGGCCCTATGGTGTGGCCCCCTCGGCCGGCCTCCGACGCCCCCTTTGGACTACTTATCGGGTTCGACCTAAAAACGCACGGAGAGAAGTCGACATCGCCAGAAACCCTCCAGAGAGCCGCCACATCACAACTCCGTCGCGAGCCAACTCCGTTCGGCACTCGCCGACGGAGACCGCCATCACCGCCAACGCCTCTCCATCCAATGTTTTCCATGTGTGAGTAATTCCCCCGCCTGAAGGGGATGGTAGGGATTGGATGAGATTGGTCATGGTCATAAGATTGTTAGGGCATAGTGCCTAGTATCCGTAGATGTCACTTTTATGATATTGTTGCAACTTGTTATGCTTAATGCTTGTCACTAGGCTCCGATCACATGAGCAGATCCCCCATGATATTGAGGAGATTCATGCTGACTGAATGTTTATGTAGGGAGGGGATTACCGTCATGTAATAGTCATAAGATTGTTAGGGCACAGTGCCTAGTATCCGTAGATCACTTTTATGATATTGTTGCAACTTGTTATGCTTAATGCTTGTCACTAGGGCCCGAGTGCCATGATCTCAGATCTGAACATGTTATTGATTCATGAAGATATTCGTTGTTTATGATCTTACCCGCAAGTTGTATACACATGTCATTGCCCGAACCAATGGCCCCAAGTGAGAAATCGGGACAACCGGAGGGGATGGTAGTGATGTGAGGATCACATGTGTTCACGGAGTGTTAATGCTTTGCTCCGGTACTCTATTAAAAGGAGTACCTTAATATCCAGTAGTTTCCCTAGAGGCCCTGGCTGCCACCGGCTGGTAGGAGAAGATGTTGTGCAAGTTTCTCATTGCGAGTACGTACGACTAAATATGGAACACATGCCTATTGATTGATTAGTACTTGGATACCGTTTTATTATTATCTGCAAATGCCCATGCTTTGATTGTTACATGAGTTTCTCTCATCCATGCAACACCCGTTAAATCCGTCCCTGTGCCTACAGTATTTTAATCCTGCTGTTTACTATAATCACTACTGCTGTCTTTATTTCACCGCTGCTGTTATTTCGCTATTTCCACTGCCATAAACGTTACTACTGATAAACTCTTGCGAGCAAGTCTGTTTCCAGGTGCAGCTGAATTGACAACTCTGTTAAGGCTTACAAGTATTCTTTGTCTCCCCTTGTGTCGAATCAATAAATTGGGTAATACTTCCTCGAAGACTATTGCGATCCCCTATACTTGTGGGTCATCACCACATGGCGTTGATGTTCCGGGTTTTGTTGAGGAGGTGAAGGAGAGGATGAGCGAGATTCTAAAGTACGAGACATGCTCGTTCGAGCAGTCTCGTCAATAGGTGCATCCTCCTCTTCATCACCACTACAACAAATAAAGCGACAGGGTAAAAAAGCAACTTCAAAAAATATCGACAAGAGACAAATATAGTGCGTTAAAAACTTACGAGCTGATGAGGGCAGCTTCGTAAAGATCCAAAGCCTTCTTCCCAGCATCAGGCACAGTTTCTTCGGCACGGGCAGCACCGGCTTTGGAGGTGCCGGTGTCAACAGCCTCGTCCCTCTTCCTTTTGCTCCTAGGAGAAGCAGCTGAAGGAGGAGAGCGTGTCGATGATGTTGCCTCGGCCTCAGCGTCCTTTTCAGAGGATGCCGCAGATTTTCGAGAACCCGCGGCTTCACTCTCAGGGCGAGACACACCCTGGTTGTCGTCGGTGACAACAGCCCTTTCTTTGACATCTCCACCTCCAGGAAGGGGAGGAAGAGGCGACGAAGTCGCATGACCCTGATAAAGACAAAAAATATATCGACATGGAGTAATTGAAGAAAAAGTATGCATAAAGACACAAAGGAAAAAATGCGTGACCAAAATTGATGCTAACAATATATTACCTGTGGGAGCGCGTTGGTGGCGCTATACGGCGTCACACCACAAGAAGTCGGGACGTTATCCTTCTTGTTCAATGATGAGATTTTCCGAACAAGTTTTTCCAAGTCCTTGACCGATAAATCCGTCGACAAGCGATCCACATCTTCATCGCCAGCATACATCCAAAGAGGGTTTTTGCGAGCTTGAAGAGGCTGCACCCTAATCCTAAGGAAATATGCTGTGATTTGGATACCCGATAATTCTTGTCCTCGAGTATTTTGGAGCTCGTGGATGCGTGTCATCGGCTCTCCTCGTCGCCTTTCTCTGCTTCGGTAGCCTCTGCATCCCAAGATCGGCGGCGACAGATTTTGGCAATCCGTCAAAAGGGGAATGTTGTCCTCCACAGAGCCATGGTTCTCCTCATGGATGTATAACCATTTTTTGCGCCACCCTTGAACTGAATCGGGGAATTTGACGTCAAAATATTCGACGTCAGGGCGGACGCAGATCACAACGCCGCCTATGTTATAGGCGACGCTGGGGAGCCATTACGGCGAAAGAAGATACATTTCCATAGGGACCAGTTAGGCTGGATCCCAAGGAAAGACTCGCATAATGTGATAAAAATAGAGATGTGGAGGATGGAATTGGGAGTGAGATGGTGAAGTTGCAGTCCATACATGAACATCAACCCACGAAGGAAATCGTGGATGGGAGTGGAAAGACCACAGATGAGGTGGTCGACGAAACTAACCCGATATTGCATCGGCGGGGCTGGGTAGCTTTCTTCCTTAGGGAAGCGCAGTGCGTCTTGCTTCCCGCTGATGCCAAGCTTCTTCAGCAGTTGTTTGGGAGATCTTGGATCTCTCCCACTCCAAGTTCCCCAGATCTTCGGTTGCCATCTTTGCTGCAGGAGCGCTGTGCTTGGTGAGTTTGCGCGGTGGCATCAACGAGAGTGGAGGCGAAGAGCGCACGAGCGGTGGAGCACAAGGAACTATAGGACGCAATGGAGAGAATTTGCAAAGGAAGAGCAGATGGGCGGCGCAAGCGAAATTGACAGAGGAAGAAGACGATGGACTTAAATAGAGGTGCGGTGAATCGACGTAACCGTTGGATGGAAATGTTATGGAGCAGATTGAGAACACGTGGAGAAAGGGTAAAAACGGATTTTCACTGAAAAAAGAAGAGACATGCGGCACAGTGCATGCGCCGGAAAAAGTGGAGGACGTGTGTCCCCCACTTGCACGACGTGTCCATCAGATGAGGAATCTGGACCCACGAGGCAGCGAGAGAAACAGTTTTCGCATGTTCCCAATATAGTAATCGTGGCTATCATCAAGAATGATGTCACTGGCCAAGGAAAACTCGACTGTGAATTCTAGTGAGAATGTCGACAACATAAGATTATTTCGAGAGCTTTTGACCAAATACAAGTTTTTGCCCAAATGCTCCGGGGCTACTTTGGGAAAAAGAAAGGAAACTTCGAGTATGACAAAGTAGAAATGGCGAGAGCCTATGACCAAATGCAAGCATTTGTTCATAGCCTCGGGGGCTACTTCGGGAGCGCCGGTCGCGCACCCGATAGTTATGAAATGCTCGAGAAGGATTAAAATATAGCGGCAGAAGATAAAAAGGGAGCCTACAACCAAGTACAAGTCCTTGGCCGTAGCCTCGGGGGCTCCCATCGGGAACGCGTTCGCTGCCCGATGAAATTGTACAAAAATATAGAGGAAGAAAAAGAAGTGGAGTAGATTTCGAGTTATATTGTATAACTTACATATACTCCCATCGGAAGACAAAATAAGTCACCAAATATGACCCGATAAAATGTGCTATTCCAACAGCCGAAAAGCACTCGACAATATATTCTCAGCGCTAAAAGTCGCGAATAATCTCCGAATGCCGCAAAACTTGCGAAGGTAAGACCCCGGATCCGCTTCGAGTGGCGTGGCGCCGTCTCCGACGGCGGTTTGTTACTTTTTCCGTATCAACATCGAAGAAAAATCCTAACGACGCGTTAGGCACCCGATAAAATATGACTCGACATGTAATGGTAAGACCTTAAGCGGCACCCGTCGAAGTTTACACTAGATCCCGAGATCATGTCCAGGGACGGATCTTGAAGTAGGTTTTTGCGGATTGCCGCTAGAGCAGCTTAACTAGTACCTGATCTCGCGATGAACTAGCCCCAACTACCATTATCCCTGTACAATATAGTATTCACACATCGAAAAGTTATAAACTCGCCAAGGTTATTGAATGATTAAAGTTGGAGATTTTCCCCGATTCTTTGATTCAAGAAAATCTCGGGGCTACCGACATAGGCATCCCCAATGGGCCCGCCAAGATAGGTGTTCCGGGGTTTATCAAGGCCCAGGACTCGAAGAATAAGAAGATTCGGAAGCCCATTTAGTGTTAAGGAAAGATAGATTGTATTAGGAAATATAGAGACTTGTAATCTTACGAGACGGGTACGAAACCCTATCGAACTCTGTAACTTGTATACTACAAAATCGGCTCCACCTCCTATATAAGGGGGAGTCGAGGGACAAAGAAAGGATCGAATCTATTGTCAACAGAACCCTAGTTTTTACAATCAGCGAGTACTTTTCGGCTGAAACCTTCGAGATCTACTTGCCCTCTACTTCTAGCAAAACCCTAGTCTACAATCTGTAGGCATTGACAAATTAATCCTTTGTCACTATGTAAAAGCAAAAAAAAAACAGTTATTACTTACTTACCTAGCACAAAGCCGAGCTCGGAGCTTCTTAATCTTCACCTCCACCATCCTTAGATCGTCGTCCATTGACTTGCAGTTAAAAGTTTCCTTAGAACGGAAATGTCTGCCTCAATCCTCATTTCCTTCATCCTTCTACAACTGCACCACATAACCATGAAGGAACAAAATCAAAAAATCAGTAACAGTCAAAAGACATTTTGCGCTTGAGTTATCCCGCAGACACACAATAGTTGATGTTTCTCTCCTTAAACCAAAACACAGTGGGTCAGCTTATTCCATTTTTTTACCCAAAAGTTGATTTACCACAACACCAGATGTAGTTCAAGTTTAATGAGTTCAAAATGCATGGTTTCTTTGCATTAAAATAACTACATATAGGAATTTATACTGCAGATGTAGTGCTATAAATTAAACTCTTAATGTTGCAACCAGAGAGGAATATCCTTCCTCACATGCAGGAAAAGAGCTCACAATCCGATGAATAGATCGATCTAGAGGGAGAGAGAGACTGTAGTAGCATTGTCCACCTCTAATATAGGTTGTTGCCTAATCCATTTCTGAAGCATCCCAGGCTCATGCTGTCTATAATTTAACTTGCAGAATATTCTTGTCCACTACATAGAATTCTAAATGGTACATTTAGTTCTTAAACATGCCAGTCGGTATACTTACAGGTTGCCCTTCAACAGTTTTTAGTGACTTTTGTTTGGACTACGAAGTTCAGCGTAAACAACCAAGCCAAGTCAAATCTGGACATGACTAATAAATCAAGTAATATGTTATTATGTGACTTTTCAGTTTGGATGTCTGCTCTTCAGTAGCAGCTGAAGATGGCATCATTATTTTGTAAACAAAATCCGCATCTAACATTTCACTTTTGTCGTGATAATGTTACTTAAGTGGAAGTTATATAGATTGGTCCTGGTAATGTTACCTGCCAAAGGTAAACTTACCACGGTGTATGTACCCAAAAAAATAGTTGCTCACAAAAAGATTAGAAACAGAAAACATCAGATCAGTGTTCATTCCAAGTTAAAGCTTAAGGTGAAAGACAGGGTGTGAAAGATCACGGTGAATGAGCAATCAGAAATCATCAACAACGATGATAATGATGCACATACAATGAACTTACTTTGTATCCTTCAAATATTATGGTGAGTAGAAAACATAAAGGAGCGTACCTACTATAGATCAAACTATGTTTAACCATACTCTTCTTCATAGAATACCAATCCAGTTATTAATTAAGAATTATAAACTTCTTCAGTTATTTGACAAGATTGCTATTTGAGCGCCCGAATAAGAAACAAAAAATTAAGGAAGCTATTTGAGCGCCCGAATAACCTGCAACTTCAGCAGATAGTAGTAGACAGAAAAAAGTAGTATGTCGGTCCTCAACTGCGGGACCCCCTACGGCAGCTCCACCTGTGCAGCCTCCATCCCTGCGCCGCTATCCAGCAACAGTCCACAAATGCCTACCAAAACAAACAGGTGTACCCACTGAATGAATTAGGCAAATAAAATGGTACAGCTCAGAACTTGACATCCCTAATGTCTACAAGACAACATATCTTTTGAGTGGTAGATCCATGTGATCGAATTTAAATTGTACACTGATTCGATCAGAAAGAAAAGTAACAAAACATACAGAGCATCTGGGGTATGCGACTCTGTGCCCAGTCTACAAAATAATGCTCCTTATATATATATCAAACAGACTGCACCTGAGACAGATCTAGCAATGTACAAAAGAAATTGGTCATTGAAATTCCAAAGGGTTGAGAACCGGACCTGTACATATTCTCTTTTCTCCCCATTGACATTCCAACAGATTGTTGCCAGCAGTATGACTACCTGCTCGAAATGGGACACAATCGAGAACAATCGATCAGTTTCAGGTGAAAGAACAGAAAAAAGATGAACAAAGAAAAGGTGGAGTCGAGGCAAGGGAGGTAGGTGACGCTGAGGAGGAAGTCGAAGGGGCAGGAGGACGAAGCAGAGCACTATCGAAGTCGAGCTTTCTGGGCTCGTACGCGGCGGCGCCATTGTGAGTCCGAGGGACGGCCCCGAGTTGCGGAACTCCGTGAAGGCACTGCTGAAGGCTGCCGGCGAGAGGCAGCTCTTGGAGAGCATGGGGCTCCAGGGCGTCGCGGAGGAGGCAGATGTTGTTCCTATGAACGGGGAACGACGGGAGAAGGGCCAGTTGTAGATCTCATAGATGGTGTGCTCGAGGACCTTCCATGTGTGTTCTCCATACTTCGGGTCGAGCTCCGACCCGCTCATCTTCGCCGCCGCCGGAATTGGTTGACGACTCGGGGTGGCTTTGGTCGTCGGCGCCGTCAAACACCAGATCCGATCCGAGGGAGACCGGATTTGAGCCCGGCACGGTTAGGTGAGTCGTCCGCGATGGTTTTTCCGGCTCCCGCGTCTATCAGATCTGGTCTGCAGATAGTGGTGTTGGCCGCCGCGATCCTTACGACGAGACGCTGGAATCGCGTGCGTGGGATGCCGGCAGCAGGTGAGCTCGATGCGCACGGGATTGGAGGCGTGGAGGTTCTCCTAGGCCTGCTTCATCCACAACCGCTTCTTCGGCGCCATGCCATCAGCTCGACGCCTCTGAGCTCGGTGGTGGTGCGTGGTCCGTGCGCGGCCTTGGGGAGTAGAGGTAGGCGAGGGCAAGGGCTTCGTCCCCGCGAGCACCTGAGGTCTGAGGGGTGCAATTCAGGAGGAAGAGATGGGGCGGGTAGCGACGGCAGCGCTGGAATCTGGAGAGTACGTGGGAGGTGGTTCTCAACTGCGGCATGAGCTGCGGCAGGCGGAAGATCCACAGGCGAGCGGAGCGGCGATTGCGGGAGGGTTCTCCTCCTTCAGTAGCGGACCTACTTGTCAGCCCGAGGATTTGTTCGGGAGGTGCGACGAAGCCGGGCGCGGAACAGACGACGACGACGAAACGACCAAGAACGACCAAACGTATTGGCAGAATAAGGAACCAATTCAGTCTTTTTAAGTAGTAGAGAAGAAAAGAATATGGTGATCTGAGATTAAGAGCATCTCCAGCCGCGTCCCCCAAACCGTCCCCAAACCGCGCCGGATTGAGCGTTTGGGGGACATGTTTCGTTCGTGCCGCGTTTGGGGGACGTCGCTCCCGCCGCGTCCCCCAAACAAAATTTCGCAAATTTTAAACTTAACTAGATTCGATTTAGATTCGTCCAAACTTACATAGATTCGAACGAAATTTGACTAACTTTAAAACTAAACCTAATCTAGAACCACTGCGGCGGCCGGAGGCGTCGTAGTACCGCTGGAAGTTGTACATCTCGTCGGTGACAACCTCCCGCTTGACGCGTCGTCGACGGGCTCGTCCATCACTGCTCCTTCACCAAGCCGCTTGGTCCTGCCTCGCCGTCGTCGGTGAGGTCCACAGCGGCTTGCCGGAGTCGCGGATGGACATGGCGATCGCCGCGTCCGCCCTCCAGGCGTCCTTGTCGTCCATGGACGCCAAGAACGCCGCCCGCAGCCCTGGGTGCCCCGTCGGGCACGGGCGAGGCCGCCGCCGTCCCGGCTCGCCGCCTGCGACGCTTCCTCCGGCTCCTCCTTCACCTCCGGGGCGAGAGGGCGCCGCCGCGCCTCCCTTGCCGCGCCGCTACCGGTGCCGCGCTGACGGGCGTCCCGGCTCCTCCTTGACCTCCCGTTTGGGGACGGTGTAGGGCGCCGACCGGTACGACGAGGACGGCGTCGATCGCGCCGGTCCCGAGGAAGAAGAGTGCGAGGAGGACGAGTACGTCGTCCTCTCGGCTGCCATTGAGGAGACGCCGCGGCGACGACGGCATCTCCCGCCTTGGAGCGCCGTTGCGGAGGCGCGGATGACGTTCTCGAGGGTGCGCCCGAACGCCCAGAAGGCGCTTTCGTTCCAGCCGTTAGCGCCGACGAGGTTGTCGGTGTGTGCATTCGACGTCGTACTTCGCCTGGAAGTACGTCGTCCACCAGGCGGCGTTGTCGTTGACCGCCCACGTCGGATCCAACCGCTCCTGCGGTCGGGTTGAGCCCGACGGGCCTTGATGGCGTCCCTCCATTGGTCCGTCTTCGGGGCGGCGGCGGAACGCCAATGCCGTTCACGGCCATCTTCCGCCCGCCGCCGCTATGCCCGCATGTCCGGACTGGATACCGGCGTGGTCGCCCACGCCCGCCACTGAGGCCGCGCGTCCGAAGCATTCGCCGCGGCGATCGGGAGGACGAGTCGACATTTTTTGAGCGAGGATCGGGGAAGGGGAGGCGGCCGCGACGAGAAGGATTATGATGAGCGGCGATAATCGGAGGGCGTTTTAAAACGGCAATGGTGGTTGCACGCAATAACTCCGGCGCGGACGGCCACGCGGCCATGCACGACGAGACGCGTCCCCGCGTCGCCTGGGAAAACAGGGACGCCATTAACGTCGCTTGACCAAAGGTAGGCGACGGGGTTTTAGCCTTCCGTGCCGCTGACGGGTCGCCCGGTGGCCTCGCTCGTTGTGTCCGGCGTCCCGGAGCATCCCCGTGAGACGGGACGGCTCGCCGGACATCAGACGGGCCACCGACAAAATGGACTTCGAACACAAATGGCCGCTGTCCTGGCCCTACAATTTTTCGGGACGCGACTGGAGATGCTCTAAACATGGCAATGTGTTCGCAGTCCAAGGTCACGAGTGTGTGCGGTGCACACCAGACACCACGCACGTACCGTAGGCGGCGTCCAAAGTATTGTAGGCTAGCGTGTTGAATGGCCACCGGCGAGGCGGCGAGTAGAAGGAGTAAAAACGGGTGGCATCAATGGCCAATGGGGTCGGCGGCAGCGCCACATGACTGGAGCAGGGCGCCATGACGGGCTCGCGTGCCGCGGCAGCCGCAGTGCGTGCAGAGCCCGAAATGATGGATGAGAGAGATAAATGGACTCCTTTTCCGTCCGTCTTCCCCATGCCGCGCTCCCCGGCTCCACTGCATGCCGCATCTATCCTCGAGACCCGGAACCGCGCAGCAGCAGCAGCAGCAGAGCATCCAATGCGCCGCGTGACACCGTACCAGTGTACCACGCGCGTGGACGTACATAGGTGGTGCCGCTCCAGTACTCGTAGTCGTACCACCGCGGCTCGTCACGTTTGTTGCTTGATTCGTTTCACGGTGCCCGTGCGTCACGTCCGTTGTGTACGCTCCCATCACGTGATCGTCACGGTATGTGTCAAACGAATTTTGGCGAGCCTCTTCAAAAACCCACACACTGACACACCTTCTCATCAAATCATCCCCCAAATCACAAAAACAACGTAATAAGAGCATCTTCACTCGCATCTTCTAAAACGCGTTCGCCAAAAACACCGGATCAACCGTTTGGGACCCACCACCGGGTGGTGTTGCTTTTGCGGGCGTCCATTTCCAGCCGTGGCCCAAACATTGCGCCAAAACAATTAAATAAAACAAAAATAACTATTTTATTTAAAATTAATTATATTTTAACTTTGAATGAAATTACCAGTTCATTTACCCATGGATTCGACGCTGAGCTCACTAGAAGGTGGCGACGTGCTCAAAACTGCCGCAACCGGCCGTTTCTAGGCTGAGCAGCCTACCTTGGACGCCTTCCCGAGCCGGCCCGCCAGTATCTGCCGCCGTGTCCTTGCTCAATTTCATCCCGGTCGACCAATGTTTCTGCCATGTTTGCTCGATTTGGAGCTCCTAGGTTTGTTTGTCCTTCCCTTTTTTTTTTTCCTTCTGAGGTTAGAATATATAACAAATAGCGTAAATAAATCACAAATTTCACATGAATTTAGATGAGTTCTTCATGGAGCGATACATGGACTTCAGCACGGAGTGTGCTAGTGAAGTTTTTCTTCAACAATTCCTCATCCTCGCATGTTTCAAAATTGGGGTATAATCCTCGATGGCACCGTCAATGGCCATGACTATTCCATGAGTACTGTCTAGCTGGATCAGTCCACCATGGTCAACATTTGCGGAGACCATAACCACCCCCACAAACAAACAAAATGCTAGCAAACTTTGCAAAATGTCAAGAAGCAGCTCAAAAAGGCATAGAGAGATTTCAGTGTTTTTTAAGCTAGGTCTACAATTATTCGAGGTCCTCCTTGTTTTTTTTATAAGAATCCCTCCAGCTTGTGTGATTCTACACAATACGATCATCGAGAATGAGAGGGATGTGAACCTTCTCTTCGAGTTTGGCAATGTGGACAACCGTGAGAAACCTAGCAAAAACCTTGATCAGATACGAGCATTTCTTTGCACATACCAGCAAATTTAAGACAAAGAGACACATATCTAGCTCTATGATGATCTTGATGTGCATAGGTGGCAGATTTATGGCCGCTTGTCTTCCTTCTTATTCATTTCATTTTATGTATGTGTAATGTGTGATTTGAACTATTCTTTGCATTCAGGGCCATTTCTTTATTTAATTATTTAATTTAAATAAATATTCTTTCGAATGTTGTTCTATTCTGTGTTGTTGAAAGAATAGTAACCTGATTTATATTGCTGTATATATACTCTTACACCAAATGTGTGTACTTTCCATCGTTAGATGGCATCTTATCGTAGCTCTAGACTGTAGAGTGGTGTACTCCTCCGGGTGCCTCGTTTGGGTTCAAGTCATTTATGATTTACCACGCCGGCGATTTTAATCCAAGGACGGTGTTGAGCAGTAGGATGGGGGCACCTGTCGTCTGCACAGTACACACAGTGCAGAAACAAACAGCGCGCGGGAAACTAATAAAAATTTGCGCGGGAGACATTAGTGCCGGCCAGTAACATTCATTCCTCTGATTCCTGCGCCTCAGCTGAGTAGTCAATTAAGGTCGTGGTTAATTATGTTTCGGCCATCCTACTTTCTAATATTCTCAACCTCGCCCTTCCTTTGAAGGTTTTCACAAACTCCTCCGGTTTCCCCTTCTTCTCCATGGAAAGTCTACAGGACTACTCCTTAAACCTTGGGGTGGTTTAGCACTGGGGCTCAATTTGCAATATCCATGCTACGCTGGTTCTCTGCGTGATTCTTCCACTATCTCGCTCACAAAAGCCAGGGCACCCTCCCCTGCAGCTCTGCATCAACCCAAAGCCAAAGCAAAAAAGAGAGCCCAAGCCTGCGTAGCTAACAATGGAGCTTCCATGGAGTGTCGTGCTGCTGGCGCTGCTCTCCGTCTCCGCCTCCTCCGCCGTCGCCACGCTCGCCGTCACCGCCCCGACTCCGGCCCCCGCCCATGCTCCTGCCCTGCCCACTGCACCGGGCCCTGCACGACCTCGTCCGATTCCGGACGGTGGTGAAGGTATCATATCACTCCTTGCATCTCGCCTCACTGTTGTTACCTTTGGTTTCCTGGTTTATTTTGGATCTGCTGTTCTTTCTTGCAAACGATGCAAATGCGGCTGCGGTGTAACTCTTGGAGGGTTCCTAGTTTCATGCTAAAATCTCGAAGAGGAAAGATGATAGCGGTGACCCGGTTTTGCGGCTCCATTTTTGTTCTAGAGTCCCTTTTGCTGCAACTGCATTCTTGCAAGCCACCTCAGGTTGTGGAAAATGTGTTGCATAATCCAGCTTACATTTCAGGATTGGCACTTTCCTTCAGTGGATTGTTGCAAATATCCCGTGATTCTATAGCAGTTTAGGACGAACTGCTGGCTGTATGTTCTTGATCTGGAGAGTTTGAACAGTAGAAACAATGCAGCAATCTTGGCTGACATTTCATTTCAGTTCATCCTTAGTGCAGGAATTAGTACACCACGCGCGAAAAGAAGATTATTTTTATCTCTGATGTTTGCGCGTTGTCCCAGGTATGCTCATCAACGGCAACTTCGAGACGGCGCCGAGGAAGGTGAACAAGACCCTCATCGTGGGCCGCCACTCGCTGCCGGGGTGGGTGCTCGTCGGCCACGTCGAGTACGTCTCCGCCGGCCCGCAGCCCGGCGGCATGTTCTTCGCCGTGCCGCACGGCGTGCACGCGCTCCGCCTCGGCAGCCACGCCTCCGCGTCGCAGAACGTGTCGGTCCGCCCAGGCGCGTTCTACGCGCTCACCTTCGCCGCCACCCGCACCTGCGCGCAGGACGAGGCGCTCCGCATCGCCGTTTCCCCGTCGCTCTCGGCCCCCGCCGACGTCGCCGTCCGCACTCTCTACAGCGCCGACACGGCAGACACCTGGGCGTGGGGCTTCCGCGCCTCCTCCCCCGTCGCGCAGGTCACCTTCAGCAACCCCGGCCTCCAGGAGGACGCCGCGTGCGGCCCGCTCCTCGACGCCGTCGCCATCAAGGAGCTCCCCACGCCGTACCCATCCAAAGGTCAGAACTCAGAACAGATCCATGAAAATGCTCTGCTCTAGCGCCACCTTGCAGATGATCCCTGACACTGGTAATGGCCGGCTGCAGACAACCTCATCAAGAACGACGGCTTCGAGATCGGGCCGCAGGTGTTCAAGAACTCCACCGTGGGCGTGCTGCTGCCGCCGAAGCAGAAGGACACGACCTCCCCGCTCCCGGGGTGGATCATCGAGTCCCTCAAGGCCGTGCGCTACATCGACGCCGCCCACTTCTCGGTCCCGGCCGGGCAGTACGCGGTGGAGCTGGTGGCGGGGCGGGAGAGCGCCATCGCGCAGGTGATACGCACCGTGCCCAACCGCGCCTACAACCTGTCCTTCGTCGTCGGCGACGCCAAGAACGGCTGCCACGGCTCCATGCTGGTGCAGGCCTTCGCCGGGAACGTCACGCAGAAGGTGCCGTTCGAGTCCACGGGCAAGGGCGGGTTCAAGCCCACCAGCCTCAGGTTCGTCGCCGCCGGGATCAGGACCAGGGTCACCTTCTACAGCTCCTTCTACCACACCAAGGCCACCGACGGCGTCTCGCTCTGCGGCCCCGTGCTGGACCAGGTCAAGATCGTGCCGCTCAAGCTCTAGTGATCGGGATCTTGAGCTCGTAGCTCAGAACCACAGGTCTTCGCTCGCTATCGTTCGTTCATGTAGTGGTAATTCGACATTGATGGGTTGCGAGAACTTTGCACCTTTCATCATCTATCTAATCGTGTAGCGTGGAGTTAGCTGTGCGGTGCTCTGCACGAACTGGAACTTGTCATGAGCTGTGGTCAATTTGTGTGGGATTGTTTGCATAAGCTTTCTACTAGCATGTAATTTGGCAACGTTGGCACATCGACCGTGCACTAACCACGGGATCTGCTCCACTGCACATCGTATACATTCTTGGGAGAAGACGAACTATAAGAGCATCCACGGTGTGGCCAAATTAGCCATGTCACCATCAATGGCATCGGTGCCAAAATTTGTTGAGTTGGCATCAATGTCTACAATGCAACCTTTTGCCAAATTTAGTAACATGTAGGCCAAATTTCGTCATCACCGAGCTCAAGTTGGATGTGCAAGGTTAGGGCTCCTTTGATTTAAAGGATTTGCATAGGAATTGTGTAGGATTTGGTTCCTATGGGAAAAATTCCTATACATGTTGTATGATTCATAGGAACATATCCTATAGGAAAAATTCCTATAGGAATCTTGTAGTGTAATTCCTATAGAAAAAAAGCATTAGCTCATACCTCATGGAAAAATTCCTTTACTACAATCAAACAAACTTCATCTTCATATAGGTTTCAAGTAGACATGTCATTCCAATCCTATACCTTTCCTATTCCTATGCTTTTCCTATCCTTTAAATCAAAGGAGCCCTTAAAGTTTTATCTTTATAGGGTTTCTTTCTTACCTGTCTCGTGGTTTAGTTGGGTGACTGGGTTATAGGTTAGTTGCCGCACTCTCAAGGGGCTCTCGAGTGAGTAACTTGATCGTATCGTTCGGAGAGAGTTCAAACCTTTCAATCCTTGCATCATATTTTTTGGTTGTTATTTGGATCTTATCCATTTGGTGTTTTAGAACTTGTGCTTATTCTCATGAAAATCTATAGTTCATCGAAAACAGATTCCACATGAAATACTTGTTGTGTTTTCGATATTGGAGTTTTTTCCCGATTCTTCGTTTTGAGAGGTTTCACCTCTAAATGCATATAAAAATCTACCCCACTTATTATTTCTATTTTCACACTTTGTGGGGGTAGCTCTTGTCATCCTATTTCCAACTAAATTGGTTTCACCTAAATCCGAGTTTTCTAACTCAAGTTGTTGCAATTTTCTTATTGGACGTGTTACCGGTTTATCTCTTATAGATAGGTTAAATTTTCCACTTTTTTATCTTATCTCCGTGGTTGGACTATGATGTTTCCCTGAATGACCTTGTAGATCTTTTCGTTGTGATTCCAACGAGACCAAGATCATTAAATTTGGAGACCTGATGTGAAAATGGCGACGTTTTTGGTGTGCGGTGCGCTGCCAACCGAAGTGGTCCGACCATGGGCCAGAAGGTCCGTCTGGGCCGGACCACTCCGGCCCCAGTCCAGCGAAATGGTCCCAGCTCTCAGGTTAGTCGCCGGAACGGGTCTGGGCCGACCGGACAGGTCCGGCTGACCAGAGTGGTCCGTCCAGGCCCGGAAGGTCCGACCGGGTGCGAAAATGGAGCCCTTTTCTCCAAACGGCTAGTGCTCTTCCTACCATATAGAAAAGGGGTTTTCTTTCCCATTGAGCGGTTGCTTTTCCTACTCTCTCTCTACTCCATTGTTGACTTTTAGAAGCTTCCTCTTCCTCTAATCCCTCCATGATTCTTGCTCATATTTGAGGAAAATATAGAGGAGATCTAGATCTACATCTTGACCAAACAAATTCCTCTCTTTGTGAGGGGAATCCACTAGATCTAGATCTTGGAGAAATTTGGTGTTCCTCCTCCTAGTTGTTCTTCCTCTCTTATTCCCCTAATAGCTTTTGTAGCTTTGCTGGAAATTGAGAGAGAATGGATTGAGCATCTTCGTGGTGTTTTTTCCATTGAATTTGGTGCATCGATCGGTTTGACTTCTCCGCGGTGATACGTGGAGGTGAAAGTCGTGAGATATACTCTTCGGGAGCTTGTTCCCGGAGCTTGTTCTTCTTGGGTCTTTGGACCCTAGATGGTTTAGTGGTTTTTGTGGTGTTCTTGGGGCCTCCAATTAAGTTGTGGAAATTGCCTCAAGCTTTGTGCTTTGTGGCTTAGTGACGTTCTTGGGGCCTCCAATTAAGTTGTGAAGATTCCTCAATGGCAAGGCCTTTGTGGCGATTTATTAGGAGCCTCCAATTAAATTATGGAGATAGCATCAAGCTTTGTGCGGGTTTGGTGACCACCCTAAGGTTACATAGTGGATCGAGGTCTTCCCCTTTGGTGGCAAGGGTTCGTGTCATTTGGAGTGACTTGTCCTCCACACCGCTCCAACGAAGAGTAGCACTCTCAAGAGTGTGAACTTCGGGATACATCGTCGTCTCTGCGTCACCTCTGTTATTCCTATATCCGAGCTATTTACTTATGCACTTTACTTTGTGATAGCCTTCGTGCTTGAAGTTATATATCTTGCTATCACATAGTTGCTTGTCTTGCTTAGCATAAGTTGTTGGTGCACATAGGTGAACCCTAGTTATATAGGTTTCATGCTTGAAAAATTGAACGCTAGTTTTATACCACATTTGTTAAGCCACATTCATAAAAGTTTTAAACCGCCTATTCAGCCCCCCTCTAAGCGGCATCTGTATCCTTTCAGTCCTGTAATGTGATCAAGCCACAAAGTTCAGCATTACGATACTAAGATGAAATATTGTGACCAGATCCTTAGACCGTGTGACCATATTTAATCACTGTCATCGGCGGCTGCTTAGACATCATCAATCGCTGCTCCGTAACAGGGTGGTCATAAAGGTTTTTCTCATGTATTTCAATGGTATGGGTTGAGGCGTACGTGTCAATAGCGGGATTTATACATCAGCGTGATGGAGAGATACCATGGGACCACTCGGTGATATTATATCAACAACGCACGAGGATATAACAATATCACATGAACATGTTGAACATGTTTGTCGGTAACGAGATCGAACTAGGTATACCTGACACCGAATATCAAATGTCGGATAAACTATCATTGAACAAAGGGATTGGGACTCAACGTTGAGGTTCAATCGATAAAGATAAATTCATGGAAGGCGTAGGGACCATTATGGTTTTCCAGAACACCCTGATGGTCATTTATAAGAAAGTCGTCTCGAACATGTCTACGCATTCCCGAACCCGTAGGGTGGCACACCTAAGGGTATATATCACGCTTTGAGATAGATTCAGTATTGTTAGAGAATAAAGAGAGAATACATGAATTGTTCGAGAGAGGTATCAGAATAAGTTCCGGGGTCAATGAATTGTTTGGAGACTTAATAATACTTTTATTATTTAATTAATTGAATTAAATATTAAAATATAAAAAGGGAAAACCCCTAATTGGGACACCATTGGGCATCCCAATAAGGGGGTTGGCCGAACCCTAGGGGAAGGGGGGGTCGGCGCACCACATGGGTGGGGGCAGCGGCCAAGGTGCCCCCCTCCTATCATCCCTCCTATATAAGGATCCCCTAGCCCATCCTCGTTCATCCCATTGAGTTCTGACTCCCTCTCCCTCTCCCTCACTTGTGTTTCCAGTTTTTAATGTGCATAGGGGTTGGGGTTTCTCCACCATACGCGCTCCGTCGTGCTGCAGGAACACCGGTCCAAATCTTTTTCTTCGGTTGCTTCACTGGACCGGAGCACGGGAGACATCTATACATAGTACGTGTGTAGAACTGCGGAGGCACAACACTTGTGGTGCTTCAACGCTTGGACTTCTTCATGACCTTGTGGTTGGTGTCAACGTACACCTTCATCGACAACATTCCTCTTGAACGTAACGCTTTTCGATCTTCAAGGGTATGAACACCAAATTCCTCCGTTACTTTGCATCTTTATAGAATAGATCTTGACTATGTTACTCTATCATAGGTTTTTTTTTGTTCTCTACCACGGAACCCTACAAAAGCCGCATGAATTGGCCAACCCTGGGTCCTCAATTAGCCGATTTCTAGGGGGTAGATTTTTCCAAATATCCGGCGGGGGAGGAGGGGGGGGGGGTCCGTGGGCGGATAATCTGGCATGGAAAATATCAACCGCGCAAACAATAAATGGATAAATCATTGGTGATTCTTCTACCTTTCCAGCGTTAGAGCATCTCCACTCGTCCCCCCGAACAGGCCCCCGGCGAGCATTTTTTACATCCGGACGGCGTAAATCGGCCCAGTCGCGCCCCGGTTTCCGATTTGGCCCTTCATCCATCCGCGAGCCCACGCCACCCCGCCCCCGGGAGCGCTGGGGACTCGGACGAGTGAGTAAAGCGGGGAAGGGCCCGATCTGTCGGTGACTCGACGCACGAACCCCACCGCCACGTCGCTCAAAATCTCCCCCACCCCTCGTATCTCTCGCCGCCGCCACCCGCCGGCTTGTTGTATTCCGCCGCCCCTCCTTCCCCACCTGCCTATATTCCGTCGTCTTTGGACGACGGCCTATCTGGCTGCTCTTCCGCCGGCCTGCTTGCTCCTCGTCGCTCGCGGCTCGGGTTGCCTCGACCACGCCCGTCAGGTGTTCGTCCATTTGCCTCGCCGGCCATGGACTCGACGAAGAGGAGGAGCAGATGTTCGTCGAGCTTATGCAAGAAGAGATGGCAGCAGCCGCCCAAGACGACGAGCACATGATGATCCTTGGTTGCTTGGCTAGCATGTACGCCGGACGGCAACTTGTCGACGTGGTGGGTCGGCACGAGGTCGCCCGTGCCGAGACAAACAATGGAGGGCTACCGCATGTTGTACGCCGACTACTTCGCCGACAATCCATTGCACGGGAGAGTGTTTTCCGCGTCGTTTCAGGATGAGCAGAAAGCTATTTTTGCAAATTGTGTATGCCATCCGCCACTTTGATCCCTACTTCAGATGCAAGGCGGATTGCACCGGTTTGGTTGGATTTTCGTCAGAAGTGCACAGTGGCTATGAGGATGTGGCGTATGGAGCTCCCGGTGATACTGTAGATGACTATCTTCGGATGGCGGAGTCCACCGCCCTTGATTGTTTCTACCGGTTCTGGCCGTCATAGCAGTGTTCGGGGACTATTACTTGAGATCACCCTGTCGAAGACACTGAGAGGATCCTTGCAACAAATGAAGCTAGAGGTTTTCCAGGGATGCTTGGAAGCATTGACTGCATGCATTGGCAATGGAAGAACTGTCCGTTTGCGTGGGGGAATGTACAAGGGTCACAAAAAGGCTGCATTGTGATACTTGAAGCAGTGGCTACCTGATCTCTGGATTTGGCACTCTTTCTTTGGTATGCCTGGATCCAACAATGACATCAACGTCCTAAACTGCTCCCCGGTCTTTTCCAAGCTTGTTGAGGGTCATGCCCCCGGTGGACTATGTGATGAATGGTTGGCACTACAACAAAGGATACTACCTTGCAGACGGTATCTATCCAAAGTGGGCAACATTTGTGAAGACTATCTCGAATCCTAGCCCCCAAACTTTGCGAGTTTGTCAAGAAACAAGAAGCTTGCCGAAAAGACGTCGAGCGTGCATTTGGTGTCCTCCAGCAGAGATTTGCTGTCGTCCGGTTCCCCGCTATGACTTGGTCCAAAGATCAGATGTGGGAGGTGATGAACTGCTGTGTGTGCCTACACAATATGATTATTGAAAATGAGCGAAAGCATCCGGTTCCTCTGGCTGAGCAAGAAGCACCCATATGAGAGAGGGTCCTCTTGCACAGCCTAATCACCAGGTGCCTCCATCATGGGCCGCCTTCATTGCTATGCGTCAGGAGATTCGAGACTCTACAATGCATCAGCTGCTGCAAGATGATCTAGTGGAGCACATATGGAGGCTCCGAGGCAACGCCAACGCCGACGCCAACTAGTCTGTCTAATTTGTTTGAAAAATTGTGAAATTGTGTGCTTCATTTGTTTCAGCACTTGTTAAACATTGTACTGATTTCGCCGAATTTGTTTCAGCAATTTTCGTACTCTTGGTCGCCGAACTTGTTAAATTTTATGTTAAATTTGTTTGAAATATGTCAAATGGTCGAGGTTGGGGGTTTCCTGCCGGGGGGACGGCTGGAACTTCGGCGCTCCCCACGCCAAATCTTCCTCCAATCCGGACGAAAATTTCACCGGATTTGGCCGTGGGGAGCGCCAACGAGTGGGGATGCTCTTAACTCCTCTAGATGGACGGGATCCCATAGCAGGTAGTGCTATCACCACTCCATAAATGCCATCTTCATGAAAATCATCTTGTCACTTTTTTGAGGGGTCAACCGCCTTGTGCTATTGAATTAGTAAGCCCTAAACAACTTAGCACACGGCTAAAAAAACACAAGTGTTATTATCGAACACACAAAACCAACTTAGAAGACGAAATGCTCTTTCACAACCATTGTTTTGACAAATATAAATCATAGTGTTCCACAAACGATCAAGCTATATCGGCAAATACATCGTTCAAGTTTGTTACGAATACTTACATTTACATTACATGCACTTAAGAAAATGGTTTATGTTACTGCTCCGGTATCAGGACAAACTAAAGGGATTCAGATAGACAAGGTTTTCTAGCACAATAGCGAATTAACTCTGGGTTGGTAACTTAGGAGAACACCATGTTTATAATCAACGTCTTAATGTCTCACTCTTCCTAAAGTCAAACAAACTACGCAATTTTTAATTCTTGAAGACTGTCTCGCTTTTGCCAATAGCGCTGATGGTGCAACGGTTCATTTAATTGGGAAAAAATAATGTAGGGGCCGAGCTCATGTCTAGTAGTTAAATCTGAACCTTCTCTATGAGTTATACTAAACAATTTTACTTAGTTTCATTGATTTGTCACTAAATGTATGTTGTTGTACAACATATTTAAATATATATTTGAAGGATAACTAACATAATTAACAACGTTATCATGTTTGTGCTTATTAAGATATATATTTTCATATTTTTTTTGCTATTATCATCACAAGTAAATTCTTTTATTCTAAAGTTACATTATCTTACCTTCGGAACAATCTTATTTTTAAAATATAGGTTTGGATATTCAAGGATATCCTTTCTTAAAATAAATTTCACTCTAAATACGAGAAACACAAAAGTACCACTTTACTGCAAAATAAAAGGTATGCCCCTTATCATATCAAACTGCATTTATTCAAGTTCTTGTCCATATATAGTACGGCTAAATATCTTCCAAAATTGGTAGAGTGTTTTGGAGTTGTACGAATTTAACAATTATTTTGAAAGAGATTTCTAGAATATAAGACCATTATGTCCGAGAGTAATTAAATGTAGAATTCTAATAATGTATCATCTGTAAGAAAGTAGTTTGCGCTTTAGTCTATGCTCACACACTCCCTCATTAACGATCGTCATTCCTTGGTTCAGTTAGCTCATCTTATTCTTGAGAGCGAGTGCCAGGTTAGTAGTTAGCGTGCATCCTCTGTTCTTTGTCTGTGTCAGAAGATAAAAATAATATCACATTGTTTGTACCATGCAAGAATATTTTTGAATGTGGCCTATTTTTGTTCTATTGTTCACTTTTTATATAAACTGGTTTCTTCTTGTATGAAACAATTCGACTTTGATTAAGTGATGAGAGTAAACCAGGGCAAAGACTAGGAAAACAGGCCAATACTATATATCATTGATAAAACTAGAAGTTATATTGGAAGTGATTAGAAATCGTCATCTGTAACTCTACCTTTTGCATCTTAATGTTCCATCAAACTCAAAATCCACAACGACACAAAGTAGTGTGAGTTAATCAACCACGATATTCCATCTCAATTGAAATATCGTGGTTGATAAACTCAATTGGAATTTTCAAGCCATCTTGAAACCCAAAACCAATCCACTCCCCACGCAGGCACGGAGACAAGGGGGACGAGCAGGGGCTACGCCCCCGCTATGATCCTAATTTCCTTCAGGAAAATAGCCATGCTCGATGTTTTTCCATGGTGTTTTAGCAAGCTTTGCCCCCCTTAATCAGATCACAACACTAATACGCCCCTCTTGAGGTCAATTCCTGGCTCCGTCCCTGTCCCCACGGGATATGTGGTTTCAAATTGGTGAACTGGGCATGCTACGATAGTGAGTTTTCTATGAAACTGAGTTGAATTCTAGATAGAAATAATGAAACCAAGTTGTACAAAATTGAAGACAAAAGGCAAAATGACTACCACACTGATTGCACAACCAAACTCCCATTTTTTCTACCAAATAATCAACTACCAAACGGTGTCACATTCAAATCAAGTTATCTTCTGTGCATTCATCATGTTCTTGCACTCGTCGAAGAAACCCACTCCATCTCCATTTAAATAGAACCAACTGTTGAACGATAGAGAGAGAGATTAGCGGAACATTATAGATGTTGTATTGAGCCTCTCGGGCGAGTATATATAGTGTACAAGACTTGGAGGCCAAGAAGGCTCTCCTAGAGATATGGTAGGTTGATTACAAATTTTAGACTACCAAATATACATATACCAAATATATCTCTAACACCCCTCCCCCCCCCCCCCCCGCCCGCAGTCGTAGCGGTAGACCGGTAGTGACGTGAATAATAGTAGCGTCACGAACAGTTGGAATGGAGAGAAACCGAAAGTAGGAACCAACGGGCTGACACACCCCGCAGTCGTAGCGGGAGCGTCATGGACGATGTCGCGTCCCGGATGCTTGGACTGTAGAGGAAGCCTAGGTGCTCATGCGAGGTGATAGCCGTTTGTGCCGATGTTGAGGTAGCCGAGAGCATGGGTGTTGCAACCTTGGTCGAGGTAGCCGCGCGAGGGGATTCCGTGGTCGATGTCGTAGGTGAGTACCAGTATCGAGGTAGCCGCACATGAAGCCGCAATCGCATAGTGCGCGAGGAGAGTGACGGAGACGCGTCGAGGCAGTCGTCGAAGAGGGTGTCGATGCCGAGGTCGTGCAGTTAGAGCCATCGAAGACGAGGTGCTGCCCTAGTTTTGCTAGAACTAGGTGCACGTCGGGGATGAATGCATACTCTGGTTTTGCCAGAACCGAGTACGCAAGACGAAGTCGGTGACACGGTCGAGGTAGTCATAGAAGAGTCGATGCCGAGGAAGACGTTGTCGAAGCTAATGAGGAGGATGCGTCAATCCAGGCTTGCTAGGCCCGGGAACGCGTTCGCTAACGAAGGCACGTACCTGCAGGGGCGGAGACAGGGGGCGAGTGTCGTGGTATCGTCATGACATATGCCATAGGGTGGCTAATCGAAGTGGTTCCTAAGTGGTCTCGCGGCGGTATCCGGATGCGGGTATGGGCACGAGCGACACGGCGACGTAGTTCGAGGCCCTCCGATGGAGGTAACACCTCTACTCCCTGCTATGAGTGTATATGATGGTAACACAATACAATGGTGCTCCTTGAGCTGTATCCGGCTGCTCTGGAGGCTAAGGTAGACGAAGGTCTCTCTCACAGGGCAGCTAAGACTAGAGTGAATGAGAAGTGATCGATCGTCCCCTCGCACGAGGGGGTAGCCCGGCTTATATAGGCACCGATACTTTACATATAAGTCCCTATAGTCTAGTGGCCGGCTCCGGCCGGCCCGCTCCGGCCCTTCCCGAGGCGTTGACGCAGGGAGCCGTTGAGCGTAGTGGCACGTCCCATCCGCCAGCTCAGGTCAGCGGTATGGCGAGGTGGTGTCATTGTCGCCATCATGTCAGAGGTACGGACCGACGTGCGCCATGATGGCCTGTCCGGCGCGTGGCACCGCTGCTCTATAGTGGCTTTACGGGAGATGAGGTCAGGACCTTTGAACCCGATCACCTACCCAGCTCCTTCAAAGGTAAGACTCGCCACCTCGAGTCGGTCCGAGGTACAAACCCCTAGTCGGATATGGCTTGTAGAAGCCGGCCCAGCGCGTCGTAGGCCGCAGCCAGGCCGACCAGGACTTAGAGCCAGCCGGCTTCCGAGGCAGCCGGCCACGGCTCCAGCCGGCTGCTCCTCAGCCGGCCTTTGCCGCGAGCCGGCCGCCCTTAAGCCGGCCGCTCCGTGTCCATTGCCCTACCCGGGGTCTTCCCCCCGACATTAGCCCCTAAGCTGGTGTCCCGGTTAAGAAGGACCTAGGCAGGTTTCCCTGGCTTCTAGATATCTCTCGCTTGCACCTGGCGGCTCCTGGAGGGGCCGACTGAGGATTTTCATTCAGCCGGCTGCGCCCTCATCCGGCTCACCTCGTCCGGCTTCCTCCAGCCGGACGCCTTTTTTCGCTTCTGTTGCTCTCACTTTTCTTAAGTGATGTTTCGGCTCGTTGCAGGATTTGTGGCCGGTTGATTTTATCGTCCGGCTCTCCGGCTTGGCGCGCCGGCGTCTCGCCGCTCGAGCTTTGCGCTCGACTCGACGTTCTGACGGCTTGGTCAGCCGCGCTGCTTTCGTGTGGTCACATCATTGTCTCCTCCGGATCCGGTGCGGTCGTGGGGAAGTGGCGCGGCAGTTTCTGGTAACCGCAGCCGTCGTGGGGGGCGTTATGGCCGCAGTAAATCCCAACGTGCCCACGATCGCCACGTGGCCACGCAACCGGCGCGCCGGGCGGCTATAAATGCTCCCCTGAGCGGTATCGAGGCGCCTTCTTCTTCCTCGCGCTCCCACTTCAGCCCTTCTCTCTCGTTCGAGCTCTCCCGCACGCCATCGCTTCTCCGTCGGCGACCTCCTGGCGAACTCCGCGACCATACGCGGCCGGAATCCTCCGCCGTTCGGCAGCCGCTCGCGGGCCAAGCCGGCGCCACGGGGGCCCCGCGTCTCGATGTTGCGTTCGTCCCGCGCACTCTCCTCCGGTGAGGAGCGGTTCCTCTTCTCCGTTTGATCTTGCTTGGTCTTCTTCCTCCTCCTCCGTCCATGGCTCAGCCGAGCGGTTCCTGGAGGGGATCTACATGCGCGAGGATGACATTGCGCGGCTGGTGCGCCTCCGCCGGATTCCCGAGGAGGTGATCACTAGGGTGCCCGGCGAGGAGGACGAACCCGTACCTGAACCCGGCGAACGTGTGGTCTTCGGAGCGCACTTCGATCGAGGGCTAGGCCTGCCGGCTTCGCACTTCTTCCGCCGCTTCGGACTTCTTCGTCTTGCAGCCTCATCACCCGCCAGCCAACGCGTGCGCGTCCTCGCCTTCTATGTGGCCTTCATGGAGGGCTACGCGTGTGGCCCGACGTGAGTTTCGAGCCGGCTCTTCTTACCTCAAGTCACGATGTCCGAGGGCCGCCCGAGGACCCGCGGCGCCGCCTCCATACCCCTCGCGCCGGCTCGCATTTCCGAAGATCCCGACCTGACTTGAAGAACGCGCATGTCGTTCTTCTACGTGAGGAACGCCAATCCGGCCTTGACCGGATCAACCTGCCGGAGTTCAACCCGGCTCCTCCGACCACCCGGCTCAACCGGGGTCACAACGCCAAGTCGGTTGACTTAACGCGGAGGTAAACCTCCCGTGGGACTTCCCGGGGAGTGTGTTCCAGGGGCCGGAGCGCCGAGGGACCTCCTTCCGCACCAACATCGAGTCGGGTGCCGCCGCCCAAAGCCGCATCCACAAGATTGGCACATGTCCGCCGGCCGGATCCGACCCGACGCCGAGGCCGCGCTCCAAGCTCCAGGCTCGCCCGGGTGAACAACATCACCAAGACCAATCTGCCGGATGATTGGAATTGGGGGCTGCCGCCACGACCGGTCTTCGCCGCCGAGCTGGTAAGTTGGTGTTTTGGCTTGTGACTTTCGACTTGCGGCTGCGTGGCCGACTTGAACTTATCTTATCTTGTTTTTTAGCTTTTCGACCGCCAAGGTGTTGAAGACGGCGACCTGGCGCAGAAGATCTGGACGCCGGATCTCGTTGATCCGGCTGACCAAGCCGGCGACGACGATCTGCCAAAGGCGCCGGACCAAGGCGGCCAAGGGGAACACAACCCGCCGCCCTCGCCGGAGCAGCGGGAGGAGGAGGAGGAGCCGGCGACGTCTGCTACGGGGCCGATCCCGGCGGTGCCCCTGCGCACGAGGCCGCCTGCCGCCTCGGCGACTTCTGCGCCCCAGAAGAAGAAACGGGCCGCCGGTGGGTCCACGGCCAAGCTGGAGAGCCGTGCCAAGGCAGCGCCCAGCAAGGGCCCAAGAAGGTCCCGAGACGGCCGGTAAGTCCTTTTTCCTACTCGTTTGATTCCTTTTCCTTTCTTCGTACTTAACTTCTTTGTTTGTTTGATTAGGGTCGCCATGTTTACCCCGGCGGCCCGGGTCGGCTGCTCGCAAGGCGTCGCCGTTCCGTCGGCAGAGGGGAGTCGACGCGCCGCCTTCGACACTTGCGCCGCCGCCGTTGTTGTCGTGCCGCCCGTGGCCACGCCGCCTTCGGGGGCATCCTCTTCGGCTGCGCCTCCTTCGGCGCCGCCGGGCGCCCAGGGCGAGTCGGCCCAAGGGCCTACTTTGGGTGATATGTTTCCGCACCGCGCCGCCGTTGGGGCCGACAAATGGAGCCGGCCGGTGCGCCAACAGAGCCGGGAGCCGCCGAGAGGCCGGAAGTGTTCCAGGCCAAGCGCCGCTCCGGCCGGGAGCGCTGGGGGGAGCCCGAAGGGGATTGGAGGAGCCGGCGCGTCAGACGCCGACCGGCGTTGGTGAGGACGAGAAGCTCGGCTGTCGCCCAACATGGGGCCAAGGGTGCCCGGTTGGCGAGCGTGCCGTGCGCCTCCGACTCTAGCTTCTCGGCGGGCACCATGGAGAAGGCATGGCACCGGCGGACTCCGCGAGGTGATCACCGAGGCAGGCTCGGCACGCGCCTAAAGATGCTCTTCCTGCCACCGAGCCAGCTGCATGAACAAGGCCGCCGAGGCCATGGCCCGTGGCGACGCCGGAAGATGACAAGGTAGGTGGCTTATCTTATTTTCTGCGATTTTATTGCTATCCGGTAGCCCTCCGAGGCATGGGCCTGCCACGGAGCCGGTCGGTTTCGCCAAACAATTGACTCTTTTTCAGGCGGTTGACGAGCGACGCACCGTCTTGTACAACAAGGTGGTGACCCGCTACCACGGGCCAAGATTGAGCGGGCCGCCTGCTCGCGAGGCCGGAGGTGGTCAAAGGTGAGACTTTTCTTTCTCTTGTCTTTACTCTTTTCGACTTCATCCGGGATAATTTTTTCTTGCCGTTTTGCAGCCAAGCTGCCCGGTTCGCAGCTGGAGAATGATCTTGATCGCCGCGCTCAATGCGCCGAGAGCGAGAGGCGGGCCGTGCCCGGCTGCTAAGTCAAGGTGGCCGATGGCGCGACGAGCTGCGCAAGCCGGAGGCCAACCACCTCAAGGAGCTGGCCACCCTCGGGAAGGCTGAGGAGGATAAGGTGGAGGACCCGTCGGCGGCCGGAGAGGGTGGAGCAGCGGCCGCCCGAGTCAGCAAGAGGTGACCTCCAAGTCTCGAGGAGCGTCGGCCACCGCCAGCGGTGGTGGGTGAGATGAGCCGGCTCGACGCGGCTTGGCGGGTGAGTCTTTGTGCCTTTCCCTGTCGGCGCTTGCTGGCCGCCACAGTGGTTGCGCTGGGCAAGAATTCAACTTCTTTCGTTCTCCCATCTTTCTGTGGGGGGCTGTTCTGCCGCTACCTCCAGCTTTCTTTTACTTTGAAATCTCCATCTTCGTCAGCAGCTCTGCCTGCCGGCTGCCGCCGCCTTACTTTAGGACTTCGAAATCTCCATCTTCAGTCAGGGCGGTTTCTTGCCGCGCCCATTTAGAGCTGAATCCATCTTCAGGCCGGGGTTCTTGCCGTGCCGCCGCCACTTTTGAAATGCGTTTTTCCGTTTTCATAAGCTTCGACTTGCTTTTTCACAAATGGCCTTCCCCGGGAGGCGCAGAGGCGGCGTAGTCGCACGGGCAGGCTGGATGCGCGCCGCAGCGGGGATCGGGAGTGCAGCTCGATCGCTTCTCCATGGACGACTACCTGGCGTCCATGGCCGCCCGCGTCGAGCCCATCACGAAGTTTGGTTGGGAACTCCGGAAGGCGGCGGAGGAGCTGATCCGGCTGCTGTGGCCGACTGAAACGCTGCCGCAGGACCTCGTCAACCTCATCAAGTGGTTGGAGACGGCGCCGGATCGCTTCGCCGACTGGAAGGATTCGGCCGCGCGTGCTGGCGCAGACATGGCCCTCTCCTTCGTGCTCTCCTGGTACAACGAGGTCAGCCTGGATCAGCTGGAGAGCCGGCGGGCCGACGTGGAGGAGAACCTTCCGGCGGAGAACAAGACCTGCCCTTCTTGTTCTTGGCGGCGGAGGATGCGTCGGCGCCGGCGAGGCGGTACTCGTGCATGATCCAGTCCGTCTTGACCCCTCGCGGCGGCTTGCCGTGGTAGAAGACGAGCGCCTTCTTGATCCCGACGGTCCTCCCGGCGTGCACGACGGGCTTGTCGGCGCCGGTGGCCTTCCAAGTGCATTTGACAACATGAATCTAGAAAAGGTAATGAATAATATTATCGCCTTTTTATTACAGTACACTTTAGTGTGTTTGTTAATCATTTGTGTGCTGGCTTGCTTTCTTCCGCCTTGCTCTCGTTTTTTCCCATCCGCCCACTCTTGTGCTGCTCTCAAGCCGATCAGACAGTCCGACTTATGTCCGTCAAGGCCGATTGGCAGAGCGTGTCTGGTGAGGTCGATAGTATTTCAGTCGAACGAGTCGAGTTCGGCAATTCGGCACTTTATGAAGAGTTATGCAAGAATCACCCGTCACTCTTTCCCCAATCAAGCTGCCGCGTGCTCGCTCCCCTAGGTTTACCGCTGCACTGACACGCTGGGTTAAGGCTCGTAGTTGGTCTTAAGTCTGGTCAGGTTTAAACCGGATCACGTTATCGAGCCGTCGCGTGAGAGGGTGGTGTTAGCACTGGCTAAAACAAGAGTATGCGTAAAAATTTTGTCGAGATCGACGCTCTCACGCCTGCTTTTTCATAGCTTACAAAAAGGAGTACAAGGATACATAAGACTCGCTTCCTCAAGTGTAAAATGGTCGGGGCTAACCTCGACATTCCAGACGTTTTATCTCCTCGTCGTCCATCGCCTCGTTTCTTTTGGCTCTTTTGGGCATCTATGAGATAGTAGGAATCATTGCCTACCGCCTTGCTCACGATGAAGGGACTCTGCTGGGGATGTTGTTTATACGGCCCCATTGTCCGTTGGATCAATGTAGCACTAGGTCTCTCTCGGAATGCTAAGGGGCTGCACCTTCCGCCGTGGATAGTCAGAGGCTTTGTCAGATAGCGGCCGATCCTGGACTGAGCGCAGCCTGAGCTTCTTCACTGTGTCACTCCATCTTCACGAGCTTCGTTGGCAGCTTCCGTGTAGAGTTTGATCCTTGGCGCGTCATGCTCGCTGGGCTTCAGGACGGCCTGCCCCCGTATACGAGGAAGAATGGGGTGAAGCCGACGCGGTTTGGCGTGGTGCGCATGCTCCAAAGCACGAGGCAGCTCTTCTATCCAAGAGTTTTCCGCCGAGCCTCCAAATGTCTCTACCAAATGTATCTGATGTCGGCCAGGATCAAGCCGCTTGCCTCTCCACTCTGGCCGTTGAGCTTTCCAGGCCACTGATGACAGGTCCATCCCATCCTCATCTCCCACGCAGCGTTGAATGCGCCTTCGCGAAGCATGCCATGGTTCAGATGATGTCGTGGGGTAGCCGTATCTCACAATTATTTCTTTGAGGAATGTGACGACGGCTGTGGAGCCGCCCAGCTTCTTGATTGGCTTGGCTTCAATCCACTTGGTGAATTTGGCAATCATCACCAAGAGGTGTCATGCCGCCTCGGGCTGTTTTGAACGGGCCCACCATGCTGTGCCCCATCGGCAAATGGCCATGACGGTGATGGTTTTCAGGGCGAAGCCGGCGTTTGGCTCTTGCTTTGCGGGCGCTCGGCAGCCGTTGCACTTCTTTACCAGATCTTCTCGCGTCTCCTCGGCCGTTAGCCGGCCAATAATAGAAGCTGCGTTTGTTAAGTTTTGCCCACTATGGCTCTTTGAGGAGGCGGGATTGGCCGCATTCTCCCCTATGGATTTCCGAGAGTTCAATCCCTTCGCCGCCGACGCACCGCCGAACACTCCCACCACGCGGCGTCACAGTCGGTGGTTGATGATTGCATAGGCCTTGGCCCTTCTCAATCTGCCTTGCTTGGACCCTATCATTGGGCAACACACCATCGGTGAGGTAGGAGAGGAATCCTTGTGCCCATGATGGTACGCATTTTATCTCGAACACGCTAACCATCAGGGCCTCCATCTTCGGAGCTCCCGGGTTCGACTGCGTGGTCGCCGGGTTCCCGCTGTTGAGCCGGCGGTTTGGCCGAGAGCACCCGACTTGGGCTGATTAGCCCCGAGTTTGGCTGAGAAGCCCCCGGTTCGGCTGTAGAGCCGGGCGGGTTCGGCTGAGAATCCCCCGACTTTGACTGTGAAGCCCCGGGTTCGGCCGAGAAGCCCCTGGGTCAGCCAAGACGAATATGGAATCCAATTCGGGGAAGGTATGATGGACGGCTTGCGCAGATGCTGCAAGGCCACACCCGGCGGAATTGCTTGTCGGGTTGAGCCTATCTTGGACAGGCATCGCCCGCCTCGTTGTTGGCCCTGCACATGGTGAACACAGAGTCTCTCAAGTGAAGCCGGCGAAGGCTGGAACGTGGAAGCGCCACGCCATGTTGGCATCCTTCGCGTCCCGCCGCCAGACGTCACGATGACTCAAGTTCTGAGTCGCCGGGTTGTGAGGATGCACCTGACGCCATTTCTGGCCATCTTGAGCCCATGGATGAGCGTCCATACTCCGCCACATTGTTGGATGCTGCGAAGTGGATCTGCAGGAGTCCAAATTGCCCCCTTAGAGAGGTGATGACGACTCCGGCTCCCAAGCCGGCAGCATCTTCGAGCCGTCACAGCCTTCCAAGGTGGAGTCCGGCACAAAGGGGCAGTATTGCATCTCGGCCTGGGCCGACGAAGAAGTCTACAGACTGCGACTTGATGGCTGTTCTTGGCCTTATTGGGCCAGCATGGGGCCGCCGCCTGTGGCCCACTTGGCGACTCCTACCGTCGGGGCGTTCTTTGCCGGCCAATGATTTCTCGCAAAGGGCGCCTCGTAGCCACCACCTTGATGGGGTGCTCTCAGAAGTAGTGCTTGAGCTTCTTGGCCGCCATGTACACGCCATAGGTGACCTTCTCGGTAGTGGGGGTGTTTTGCTTTTACCGGAAAGCACTTCACTTGTAATAGATCAAGGCCGGACCTGCCGTTCTGCTCGCCTCTTTGCGCTCCACCACCAGACAACGCTAACTACCGAGTGGTGGCTGCGATGTGGCCACAGCATCGGCTCTATCTAAGTCATGATGCCAAGACAAAGGCAATGAGAGCATGCGCTGTGTCGCGGCTTCATCGCCGTGGGCGTCCAGCCGAAGGAGCTTCTGTCTTCTCGAGTAACTGCACAGGGCAAAGGCCTTCTCCCCAGCCGGCCGACGAAGCGGCTCAAGGAGGCTGATACGTCTCCGACCCTTGAGGCACTGCGGCGGTTCCATCTTCTCAATGGCACCGATCTTCTCCGGTTGGCTTCCGATTCTCAACAGAGACGAGGCAGCCTGTGAGTCGCCGACGGCACGCTCGAGTGCACTTGGCCGCCGGTTCAACTTCATCCGAATTCTGGCAGACAGAAGGTTTCTCTCAAGTCATCAAGGAGGGTAGGCATCTCCTTGGTTTTTTTTACAACGACATCATCTACATATGCGTGAACATTACCATTTGATCCTCGTGTAAACACTTGCATGCACCTTTGGTGGTGGCGTCGTATTTTTCTGCCGGAACACATAGTCGTAGTAGCAGAGCCCAAGTATGGGGTAATGAACGAAGTCTTTATTTGATCGTACTGATTCAAAGGGAATCTGGTGGTAGCCCGGGTAGGCATCTAAAAGATACAGTTCAATGTAATGAGTCTATGACTTGATCTATGCGCGGGCAGCAGGAAGGGGTCCTGGGCACTTCCCTTGTTGAGGCTGGTAGTCGATACACATGCGCTGTGAGCCAGGACCAGGACTTCCGGGTTTGCCAACCAAACCGGGTGCGTGCATTTCCATGATGAAGCCGCAGCTAGGAGTCGGCGATCTCTTCACCGATGGCTTTTCTCCTGTCTTCGGCGAAGGGCTTCACCGGCTTGGCTTCAGGCCCGACGTGGAGGTGGTGCTCAGCTAACTCCCTCGGAACACCCGGCATTTTCCTTGGAGACCATGCGAAGATGTCCCGACTTCACGATAAGCCGTGTGAGCTCGTTTCCTATTTGTTTGCTCGGTTTCTGCACCGATGGTGACGTAACTGTCTCGGCTGGGCCGGGTCGAGCAGGATCTTGGTGTCGCTGGCCGGCCGGAAGTGAGTCGTCCTGCCTCGGTTGCCCTACGCCGGCATGCCCGACTGCGCGGCCTTAGCCATGGTAACGGCGTCGCTGATGAGCTGCTTCTCGGCAGCTATGACCAACACCTGGGCCATCTTCTTTCGAGTTTCCGGTGGCGCACTCCATAGAGCGGTGATAGTCGATGACCCCTCTTGGGCCCGGCAGCTTCACTGTGTACCCATAGTGAGGCACGCCATGAACTTGGTCGTGGCCTACTGCCCAGAGCGCGTGGTAGGGATCGACGAGGTCCACCACCTCGAACTCGACGTTCTCCGCGGAAGTTGTCCGTTCTGCCGAACATGATCGCCAGCAGATCCTACGATCGGCTGCACGAGTGGCTCCCGCACGATGCCGTGGAAGACGGCGGGGTGGGGCGCAGCTCGCTCTCCTCAGCTTGTCGGCGGTGTCGCGGTAGAGGATGTTGATGCCGCTGCCCGTCGATGAGGACGCGCGGAAACGCACGCTCGTGGCTCGTGCTAATGGTGGGGCCGAGACCATGGCGTAGCAGTTCGGCCGTGGTAGATAGCCGGTGTGTCGCGGCGACTCGGTGCGATGGCCGTTCGACCCGGCCTAGGCATCGGGGGACCGGCGCATGACCGCATTGACTTCGAGGAACGGCGCTGCTGGCTCGTTCTGTCTCCGGCTCGATGGTGAAGATGATGTAGGTGGCGTCCTCAGCCAGTACCGGGCGCCATGGTGCACTTGGTTAGCCTCGTGGTGCTCGAGGTTGCTAGCTTCTACGCGCCGCACGGCCCGCCGTCGGGTGAGGTGGTGAGGAAGTGGCTCTCACTCTGTCGCCCGCTTCATGAAGTGGCGCTCGTGGTGGTGTGGTTGAGGGGTTCTTGCCGGGCCGTGGTACTTGCACGGGCGAGTCGAGTATCCGCTCGAAGGTGTACTCTCTGCTTCTGTGGCCGGTCCGTCTGCTTCGCGGCTTCCGCCAGCCGCGTGGTCCGACACGGCTGCCACATGGGCGGAGCCGCACCGGCGGTCCGGCTGGTCACGCTTGCCGCGATAGTTGTCCCGCCGGCTGCCGTGGTGGCCGCCCCCGGCCGGCTTGTTGTTGTCCGTACCATGAGGATCCCAACGAACCCGCCGAAATCCGCATGATATCGATTTCGAAACGCTCTCCGACACGACGTGCGCGACGAATCACACACGTGATGCCGCAGGAATTAACACGAGCGGTAAACATTACAACACATTTACAATAGAGCCCACAAGATACAGATATTACAACAACGGTCAAGATACAAATACACAATACAAAGATCCAAATCATACAGAAGATCAATTACGTCCAGTACGGATAAGATACAAATTGGACTAAGAGTCCCAAGATAACCATGATGGCCCATAACCCCCGCCTCAGCAGCCGAGTACATCTTGCTAATGTGTTTGATCAGATTTCCACAAAGTCCTGTTTACCTAAGGTCGACAAAAGGGGGAGGAGACAAAAGAGAGAAAGAGAAAGCGAGGGGGTACCATTGGCACGTACTTCATGAGACAAGACCAGCGTCATGCTCGGGTGGCGGTATAAACTTCACCTGCTATATGTGGAGTTTAGCTGCAGTAAAGCTTGTACTAACCAATAGAGACACGCTACAACATCCGTCTACTCATAGAAGATAAGAGAGCGCACAAGGTAATGGATATAAATACTACACAAACACAGCCAATGCGATCCCCCTTCGCCAAGAGGTATTGCAAAGGCACACACACTTTTGAAAGAGTTTTATTAGCAAATTATTAACAACATGAAATAAGGTGTAAGTTGTTCTATGATCAAGATATACAATTCTTAAGTCGTCTCATAACCGTTTATTACCCGCTTTATCGGAGCAGACAAACATCTCATGTGGTTGCCCAATGGGACCATACGCATGCTCAACCCACTTGCGACAGGTGGATATCACAACACATCATGTCCTAATGCAAGAGAAAGTTTAATGGGAGCCACCCAACTAAGCTACCCGTGATGAAGTTCAGTCGTACTCCGATACGGACCTAGAGGTTGCGATGGCGTCCAAGGCGGGCACTAACGACCGGCCAAGGATATTCGGCACAATATGAGTACAAACAAAATATAAACACCCGAAGGCAACAAGTAAATCGTGCATCGTGCATATGGGCAAATAAAACCAAGGTTGTGGCTCCCAATAAACAGACTCGAGGAAAGGTAGTGGGTGATGGGGGTCCCACTCCCCCACGTACGGGTAGAGCGCTCAATCTCGGGTAGAACTCGGATCCTAGGACATTAGCAAGACATTTCGCAAAGGGGCTCACAGATGCCTCCTTACAATTTTAGTTGTTAACAATAAAGTAAAGTGTGATTATCTCCAACAAATGATATATCATGTGAAAACCTCCCAACAACCCAACATATCCCGATAATAGATCGAGATAAACAACAGAGCCTAAACACGCCTACGACTCGCAAAGCTGGCAAACATCAAACAATAGGTAGGGCGAGGAGGTGTATCTTGGACATATAGGTAACAGGTGGATAGGACACGTGACACAACAGAATCGCAACATAAGGATAGCAATAGATCAAAGAGCATGTAAAAGTAAAATAGGTGAAGGGGTGGGCTCGCCTGTGAAAAGCTGAAGAAGAACTTGTTGGAGAACTCGTCGTATCTCACAACACCACTTCGCGATCCTATCCGGGAAGAAGCAATTGCTAGAACACACAACGTATGCAATATTACTACTACGGATAAAGAACCAGCATGCTCAAGATGATATGCATGACATGGCAATGATGAGGCAACTTATCCATATTAATCGGAGTCGAAACCCTGACAAACAAATTAGGTTGGAGTTTCACCGGCAAATTTAAGTGTTGGTTAGCATGGCATAGCATGGCAAGAGTGCGCTACTTCAATATTAAACGGAGCGGGGAAAACCATAGTCGGTGTCCGAAATACTATATATGTGAGGTGGAAATGCACAACTATCAACACGCGACATGATGCGAGATGCAAACAGGCATATGGATGGCATATTCATGTTCCTTATATTTTTCTGAGCAATTTTCATATATAACACTTTTTATTTCGAAATACGGTTTAAAAGATATGATTTATACGAGATATACACATTTTCTGGAATTTGCAGAAAACCAAAAAGGGTCTGGGTCTTTTCTCACCGAGGGCAGAGCTAGCCGCAGAGGCTGACGCGCGGGACCGGGAGCTGCTGACCAGGCAGCTGACGAGGCGGAAGCTGCAGGGGGTTTTTCAGAAAACCAGCGTGAGCAAGGACCGCGGGTTGGAAAGGAAAAGTTACAGGGGCCTAAATGGAAAAACATCCAGATCTGGATCTGAGAAACGGTTTCTCACCGTGGGGATGCCTAGCCTCAGAGACTGACGAAAGGGCCCGCGACGCCAGCGTGGCAAAGCTTGTGCTGCTGCACGGAGGGTGTTCGACGCTGTGCGTACCGCGCGCGTTCCAGACGCGATGGTCACCGGCGGCAGACGTCGCGCGCGCGGCCGATGTAGAGGGTCCCTGGATGCAAGGAAGAGGGCGCCGGGTGCGCCTCGGTGGCGCGGATCTGATGGGGGCAGCGCCGCCGGCTGGAGGTCACCGGAGATGGCGTGGACGGCGGCATCTGCGGAGGAGGCGGCGGTCAACAATGTACGGAGATGAAACAGAGGGGGACGGGGGTGAGCGAGTGGTCAGGGAGATCGAGAACATCACCAGGAAGCCGATGGTGGGGTTCGTTTGACCGGAGGAGGACGAACGGCAACGAATTCGACTGAAAACTGCGCCGGGGTTGGAGAAGAAACGGCGACCGTGGCGGCGATTCACAGCGCTCGGGGACGATTCCTTGCACGAGGAGAACAACGGCGTCGCTGGGGACCTGTAGGTGGCCTTAGAACGGGAGGGGACAGCCGGAGGTGGCCGGTCGACGGTGGCCTGTGGCGGTGGAAAACCTTCTCTGGTTTGGCTTGCAAGAGGGGAAAGGAGAGGGGAAAAACGAGATGGATCGGGTGGAGTGGTTGGCGAGATAACGTTGCTAGCTGTCGTGGTCCAGGAAAGTGAGGAGGAGGGGAGGCTCACGCGGGGCAGGTGGAGCTGGGCGCGGTGGTGGTGGAGGACCAGAGCCTCACGCCATCTGCGTGACGAGGAAGACGACACGGAGGGGAGGCGAGATTCTTTTCTCATGAAGGGGTACAGGCCAGGTGGTGGGTTGGGCCGCCTGCTCGGGCCGAGGGAAAGAGAGGGAGAGGACTGGGCCGCCGTGGGAGAGAAGAGAGAGAGAGAGGCCAGACGGGCCAGAGAGAGAGACATGGCCCATGGGAGGTTTTTCTGTTTTGTTTTCTTTCCCTGTTTTTATTAAAACTGTTTGAATTCAAAAACCTATTCAGTTTTGAATTGGAATTAGATACGAGAGTGAGATTCAAACTGATTTTCAAAATATTTACCTTATTTGTAAAACAAACAAAACACCTTTATATTCAAAAACTTCTTTGTTGGAAAAATATTAATTATAAAATAAGTAATATGAGGGAGAGAGAGATTAGGGTTTTATTTAAAGGGAAGACAAGGAAGGTTTTATAAAATAATTTTATTTTATTAAATAAAACATGAATGGTATGATGCATATGCCATGATGATGCATAAAAGAAAAAGAACAAACAAAATCTATAGGGGTCCTACCGGGGCCGTTACAATCGACACCACTAACAAGGAACCTCGCCCCGAGGTTCCACGTCAACCTAAGGGGGAGTTGGTTAAACTATCGGATCTTCTTGTACCATGTTAACAAACACCCGACCTTGGCGTGGAACCTTCTTCTCTCGAGCTGTTGATGATTTGCTTCCGTCAGGACCTCCGAAAATCGGACCTAATAGGTGAGGGGCAAAGATCGTCCAACCCGCGTCGGAATCTAAGACTCAGAGAACCAGATAAGAGCAGATTCAAAACTCGCAAAGGTAAGATGAGAAAGAATAGAGATAAGGAGAAAATCAGAGCTAATCAGAACTATCCAATGAATTTTAGAAAATAGTTTGGACGCTTTAAACTTAACGACCGTTGGCATGGTTATCCTACAGGCTGGACTAGTGGGGTACCGTCAACCTGGCTCTGATACCAACTTGTGACGCCCCGGAACCGGTACCATGAGGATCCCAGCGAACCCGCCGAAATCCGCATGATATCGATTCTGAGACGCCCTCCGACACGACGTGCGCGACGAATCACACACGTGATGCCAGAGGAATTACCACGAGTAGTAACATTACAACAGATTTACAATAGAGCCCACAAGATACATATAATACAACAATGACTCCAACGAGTCAAGATACAAATATACAATACAAAGATCCAAATCATACAGAAGATCGAATACGTCCGAGTACGGACAAGATACAAATTGGACTAAGAGTCCCGAAGATAACCAGTGGCATCCTCTGCCCAGGCCAAGCCGGAAGGGTAACCTTGCTAACGTCGTCATCTCGTACCTGTCAAAGTCGGGCCATCGGTTGCCGACAAAAGGGGAGGAGACAAAAAGAAAGAGAAAGCGAGGGTAAGTACCATTGGCACGTACTTGCGAGACAAGACCAGCTATGCTCGCTGGTGGGCGGTATAAACTTCACCCGGCTATATGTGGAGTTTAGCGGCAGCAAAACTACTATCCAATAGAGACACGCTACAACATCCGTCTACTCAGAGAAGATAAGAGAGCGCACAAGGTAACAGATAAATACTACACAAACATAACCCAGCCAATTCCCCCTTCGCCAAGAGGTATTGCAAAGGCACACACACTTTTGAAAGAGTTTTATTAGCAAATTATTAACAACATGAAATAAGGTGTAAGTTGTTCTATGATCAAGATATACAATTCCAAGTCGTCCATAACCGCGGACACGGCTTATCGATAAGATGTACACCCAGGGGTTGCCCAAATGTAACCATACGCATGCTCGAACCCACTTGCTACAGGTGGAGTCTCACATCACGACCGTTCCCAATGCAAGAGAAAGTTTAATGGGAGCCACCCAACTAAGCTACCCGTGACGAAGTTCGGCCGTACTCCGATACGGACCCAGAGGTTGCGATGGCGTCCAAGGCGGGCACTAACGACCGGCCAAGGATAAGTCGGCACACAATATGAGTACAGAACAAAATATAAACACCCGAAGGCAACAGAAGTAAATCGTGCATCGTGCATATGGGCAAATAAAACCAAGGTTGTGGCTCCCAATAAACAGACTCGAGGAAAGGTAGTGGGTGATGGGGGTCCCATTCCCCCACGTACGGGTAGAGCGCTCAATCTCGGAACAGATAACAAGAACTCGGGTCCTAGGGGACATTAGCAAGTCAGTCTGATGCTTTCGCAAAGGGGCTCACAGATGCCTCTGCTTACAATTTTAGTTGTTAACAATAAAGTAAAGTGTGATTATCTCCAACAAATGATATATCATGTGAAAACCTCCCAACAACCCAACATATCCCGATAATAGATCGAGATAAACAACAGAGCCTAAACACGCCTACGACTCGCAAAGCTGGCAAACATCAAACAATAGGTAGGGCGAGGAGGTGTATCTTGGACATATAGGTAACAGGTGGATAGGACACGTGACACAACAGAATCGCAACATAAGGATAGCAATAGATCAAAAGAGCATGTAAAAGTAAAATAGGTGAAGGGGTGGGCTCGCCTGTGAAAAGCTGAAGAAGAACTTGTTGGAGAACTCGTCGTATCTCACAACACCACTTCGCGATCCTATCCGGGAAGAAGCAATTGCTAGAACACACAACGTATGCAATTACTACTACGGATAAAGAACCAGCATGCTCAAGATGATATGCATGACATGGCAAGGATGATGCGGTGCAACTTATCCATATTAATCGGAGTCGGAACCCCGGACAAACAAATTAGGTTTGGAGTTGCATTTCTACCGGCAAATTTAAGTGTTGGTTAGCATGGCATAGCATGGCAAGAGTGCGCTACTTCAATATTAAACGGAGCGGGGAAAACCATAGTCGGTGTCCGAAATACTCCGCATATATGTGAGGTGGAAATGCACAACTATCAACACGCGACATGATGCGAGATGCAAACAGGCATATGGATGGCATATTCATGTTCCTTATATTTTTCTGAGCAATTTTCATATATAACACTTTTTATTTCGAAATACGGTTTAAAAGATATGATTTATACGAGATATACACATTTTCTGGAATTTGCAGAAAACCAAAAAGGGTCTGGGTCTTTTCTCACCGAGGGCAGAGCTAGCCGCAGAGGCTGACGCGCGGGACCGGGAGCTGCTGACCAGGCAGCTGACGAGGCGGAAGCTGCAGGGGGTTTTTCAGAAAACCAGCGTGAGCAAGGACCGCGGGTTGGAAAGGAAAAGTTACAGGGGCCTAAATGGAAAAACATCCAGATCTGGATCTGAGAAACGGTTTCTCACCGTGGGGATGCCTAGCCTCAGAGACTGACGAAAGGGCCCGCGACGCCAGCGTGGCAAAGCTTGTGCTGCTGCACGGAGGGTGTTCGACGCTGTGCGTACCGCGCGCGTTCCAGACGCGATGGTCACCGGCGGCAGACGTCGCGCGCGCGGCCGATGTAGAGGGTCCCTGGATGCAAGGAAGAGGGCGCCGGGTGCGCCTCGGTGGCGCGGATCTGATGGGGGCAGCGCCGCCGGCTGGAGGTCACCGGAGATGGCGTGGACGGCGGCATCTGCGGAGGAGGCGGCGGTCAACAATGTACGGAGATGAAACAGAGGGGGACGGGGGTGAGCGAGTGGTCAGGGAGATCGAGAACATCACCAGGAAGCCGATGGTGGGGTTCGTTTGACCGGAGGAGGACGAACGGCAACGAATTCGACTGAAAACTGCGCCGGGGTTGGAGAAGAAACGGCGACCGTGGCGGCGATTCACAGCGCTCGGGGACGATTCCTTGCACGAGGAGAACAACGGCGTCGCTGGGGACCTGTAGGTGGCCTTAGAACGGGAGGGGACAGCCGGAGGTGGCCGGTCGACGGTGGCCTGTGGCGGTGGAAAACCTTCTCTGGTTTGGCTTGCAAGAGGGGAAAGGAGAGGGGAAAAACGAGATGGATCGGGTGGAGTGGTTGGCGAGATAACGTTGCTAGCTGTCGTGGTCCAGGAAAGTGAGGAGGAGGGGAGGCTCACGCGGGGCAGGTGGAGCTGGGCGCGGTGGTGGTGGAGGACCAGAGCCTCACGCCATCTGCGTGACGAGGAAGACGACACGGAGGGGAGGCGAGATTCTTTTCTCATGAAGGGGTACAGGCCAGGTGGTGGGTTGGGCCGCCTGCTCGGGCCGAGGGAAAGAGAGGGAGAGGACTGGGCCGCCGTGGGAGAGAAGAGAGAGAGAGAGGCCAGACGGGCCAGAGAGAGAGACATGGCCCATGGGAGGTTTTTCTGTTTTGTTTTCTTTCCCTGTTTTTATTAAAACTGTTTGAATTCAAAAACCTATTCAGTTTTGAATTGGAATTAGATACGAGAGTGAGATTCAAACTGATTTTCAAAATATTTACCTTATTTGTAAAACAAACAAAACACCTTTATATTCAAAAACTTCTTTGTTGGAAAAATATTAATTATAAAATAAGTAATATGAGGGAGAGAGAGATTAGGGTTTTATTTAAAGGGAAGACAAGGAAGGTTTTATAAAATAATTTTATTTTATTAAATAAAACATGAATGGTATGATGCATATGCCATGATGATGCATAAAAGAAAAAGAACAAACAAAATCTATAGGGGTCCTACCCGGGGCCGTTACAATCGACACCACTAACAAGGAACCTCGCCCCGAGGTTCCACGTCAACCTAAGGGGGAGTTGGTTAAACTATCGGATCTTCTTGTACCATGTTAACAAACACCCGACCTTGGCGTGGAACCTTCTTCTCTCGAGCTGTTGATGATTTGCTTCCGTCAGGACCTCCGAAAATCGGACCTAATAGGTGAGGGGCAAAGATCGTCCAACCCGCGTCGGAATCTAAGACTCAGAGAACCAGATAAGAGCAGATTCAAAACTCGCAAAGGTAAGATGAGAAAGAATAGAGATAAGGAGAAAATCAGAGCTAATCAGAACTATCCAATGAATTTTAGAAAATAGTTTGGACGCTTTAAACTTAACGACCGTTGGCATGGTTATCCTACAGGCTGGACTAGTGGGGTACCGTCAACCTGGCTCGATACCAACTTGTGACGCCCGAACCGGTACCATGAGGATCCCACGAACCCGCCGAAATCCGCATGATATCGATCCAGAGACGCCTCCGACACGACGTGCGCGACGAATCACACACGTGATGCCAGAGGAATTACCACGAGTAGTAACATTACAACAGATTTACAATAGAGCCCACAAGATACATATAATACAACAATGACTCCAACGAGTCAAGATACAAATATACAATACAAAGATCCAAATCATACAGAAGATCGAATACGTCCGAGTACGGACAAGATACAAATTGGACTAAGAGTCCCGAAGATAACCAGTGGCGTCCATAACCCTGCCCAGGCCAAGCCGGAAGGGTAACCTTGCTAACGTCGTCATCTCGTACCACAAAGTCGGGCCATCGGTTGCCGACAAAAGGGGAGGAGACAAAAGAGAAAGAGAAAAGGGTACCATTGGCACGTACTTGCGACAAGACCAGCTATGCTCTGGTGGGCTGTATAAACTTCACCCGGCTATATGTGGAGTTTAGCGGCAGCAAAACTACTATCCAATAGAGACACGCTACAACATCCGTCTACTCAGAGAAGATAAGAGAGCGCACAAGGTAACAGATAAATACTACACAAACATAACCCAGCCAATGCGACCCCCTTCGCCAAGAGGTATTGCAAAGGCACACACACTTTTGAAAGAGTTTTATTAGCAAATTATTAACAACATGAAATAAGGTGTAAGTTGTTCTATGATCAAGATATACAATTCCAAGTCGTCCATAACCGCGGACACGGCTTATCGATAAGATGTACACCCTGCAGGGGTTGCCCAAATGTAACCATACGCATGCTCGAACCCACTTGCTACAGGTGGAGTCTCACATCACGACCGTTCCCAATGCAAGAGAAAGTTTAATGGGAGCCACCCAACTAAGCTACCCGTGACGAAGTTCGGCCGTACTCCGATACGGACCAGAGGTTGCGATGGCGTCCAAGGCGGGCACTAACGACCGGCCAAGGATAAGTCGGCACACAATATGAGTACAGAACAAAATATAAACACCCGAAGGCAACAGAAGTAAATCGTGCATCGTGCATATGGGCAAATAAAACCAAGGTTGTGGCTCCCAATAAACAGACTCGAGGAAAGGTAGTGGGTGATGGGGGTCCCATTCCCCCACGTACGGGTAGAGCGCTCAATCTCGGAACAGATAACAAGAACTCGGGTCCTAGGGGACATTAGCAAGTCAAAGTTCCGATGCTTTCGCAAAGGGGCTCACAGATGCCTCTGCTTACAATTTTAGTTGTTAACAATAAAGTAAAGTGTGATTATCTCCAACAAATGATATATCATGTGAAAACCTCCCAACAACCCAACATATCCCGATAATAGATCGAGATAAACAACAGAGCCTAAACACGCCTACGACTCGCAAAGCTGGCAAACATCAAACAATAGGTAGGGCGAGGAGGTGTATCTTGGACATATAGGTAACAGGTGGATAGGACACGTGACACAACAGAATCGCAACATAAGGATAGCAATAGATCAAAAGAGCATGTAAAAGTAAAATAGGTGAAGGGGTGGTGCCTGAAAAGCTGAAGAAGAACTTGTTGGAGAACTCGTCGTATCTCACAACACCACTTCGCGATCCTATCCGGGAAGAAGCAATTGCTAGAACACACAACGTATGCAATATTACTACTACGGATAAAGAACCAGCATGCTCAAGATGATATGCATGACATGGCAAGGATGATGCGGTGCAACTTATCCATATTAATCGGAGTCGGAACCCGGACAAACAAATTAGGTTTGGAGTTGCATTTATCGGCAAATTTAAGTGTTGGTTAGCATGGCATAGCATGGCAAGAGTGCGCTACTTCAATATTAAACGGAGCGGGGAAACCATAGTCGGTGTCCGAAATACTCCGCATATATGTGAGGTGGAAATGCACAACTATCAACACGCGACATGATGCGAGATGCAAACAGGCATATGGATGGCATATTCATGTTCCTTATATTTTTCTGAGCAATTTTCATATATAACACTTTTTATTTCGAAATACGGTTTAAAAGATATGATTTATACGAGATATACACATTTTCTGGAATTTGCAGAAAACCAAAAAGGGTCTGGGTCTTTTCTCACCGAGGGCAGAGCTAGCCGCAGAGGCTGACGCGCGGGACCGGGAGCTGCTGACCAGGCAGCTGACGAGGCGGAAGCTGCAGGGGGTTTTTCAGAAAACCAGCGTGAGCAAGGACCGCGGGTTGGAAAGGAAAAGTTACAGGGGCCTAAATGGAAAAACATCCAGATCTGGATCTGAGAAACGGTTTCTCACCGTGGGGATGCCTAGCCTCAGAGACTGACGAAAGGGCCCGCGACGCCAGCGTGGCAAAGCTTGTGCTGCTGCACGGAGGGTGTTCGACGCTGTGCGTACCGCGCGCGTTCCAGACGCGATGGTCACCGGCGGCAGACGTCGCGCGCGCGGCCGATGTAGAGGGTCCCTGGATGCAAGGAAGAGGGCGCCGGGTGCGCCTCGGTGGCGCGGATCTGATGGGGGCAGCGCCGCCGGCTGGAGGTCACCGGAGATGGCGTGGACGGCGGCATCTGCGGAGGAGGCGGCGGTCAACAATGTACGGAGATGAAACAGAGGGGGACGGGGGTGAGCGAGTGGTCAGGGAGATCGAGAACATCACCAGGAAGCCGATGGTGGGGTTCGTTTGACCGGAGGAGGACGAACGGCAACGAATTCGACTGAAAACTGCGCCG
Organism: Lolium multiflorum; assembly: GCA_030979885.1. Taxonomy (NCBI): domain Eukaryota; kingdom Viridiplantae; phylum Streptophyta; class Magnoliopsida; order Poales; family Poaceae; genus Lolium; species Lolium multiflorum. Next base: position 50,650,494 of record CM061750.1, on the reverse strand, counting down.
GGGTTGGAGAAGAAACGGCGACCGTGGCGGCGATTCACAGCGCTCGGGGACGATTCCTTGCACGAGGAGAACAACGGCGTCGCTGGGGACCTGTAGGTGGCCTTAGAACGGGAGGGGACAGCCGGAGGTGGCCGGTCGACGGTGGCCTGTGGCGGTGGAAAACCTTCTCTGGTTTGGCTTGCAAGAGGGGAAAGGAGAGGGGAAAAACGAGATGGATCGGGTGGAGTGGTTGGCGAGATAACGTTGCTAGCTGTCGTGGTCCAGGAAAGTGAGGAGGAGGGGAGGCTCACGCGGGGCAGGTGGAGCTGGGCGCGGTGGTGGTGGAGGACCAGAGCCTCACGCCATCTGCGTGACGAGGAAGACGACACGGAGGGGAGGCGAGATTCTTTTCTCATGAAGGGGTACAGGCCAGGTGGTGGGTTGGGCCGCCTGCTCGGGCCGAGGGAAAGAGAGGGAGAGGACTGGGCCGCCGTGGGAGAGAAGAGAGAGAGAGAGGCCAGACGGGCCAGAGAGAGAGACATGGCCCATGGGAGGTTTTTCTGTTTTGTTTTCTTTCCCTGTTTTTATTAAAACTGTTTGAATTCAAAAACCTATTCAGTTTTGAATTGGAATTAGATACGAGAGTGAGATTCAAACTGATTTTCAAAATATTTACCTTATTTGTAAAACAAACAAAACACCTTTATATTCAAAAACTTCTTTGTTGGAAAAATATTAATTATAAAATAAGTAATATGAGGGAGAGAGAGATTAGGGTTTTATTTAAAGGGAAGACAAGGAAGGTTTTATAAAATAATTTTATTTTATTAAATAAAACATGAATGGTATGATGCATATGCCATGATGATGCATAAAAGAAAAAGAACAAACAAAATCTATAGGGGTCCTACCCGGGGCCGTTACAATCGACACCACTAACAAGGAACCTCGCCCCGAGGTTCCACGTCAACCTAAGGGGAGTTGGTTAAACTATCGGATCTTCTTGTACCATGTTAACAAACACCCGACCTTGGCGTGGAACCTTCTTCTCTCGAGCTGTTGATGATTTGCTTCCGTCAGGACCTCCGAAAATCGGACCTAATAGGTGAGGGGCAAAGATCGTCCAACCCGCGTCGGAATCTAAGACTCAGAGAACCAGATAAGAGCAGATTCAAAACTCGCAAAGGTAAGATGAGAAAGAATAGAGATAAGGAGAAAATCAGAGCTAATCAGAACTATCCAATGAATTTTAGAAAATAGTTTGGACGCTTTAAACTTAACGACCGTTGGCATGGTTATCCTACAGGCTGGACTAGTGGGGTACCGTCAACCCGATGCTCTGAACTTGTGACGCCCGAACCGGTACCATGAGGATCCCAAAGAACCCGCCGAAATCCGCATGATATCGATTCTGAGACGCCCTCCGACACGACGTGCGCGACGAATCACACACGTGATGCCAGAGGAATTACCACGAGTAGTAACATTACAACAGATTTACAATAGAGCCCACAAGATACATATAATACAACAATGACTCCAACGAGTCAAGATACAAATATACAATACAAAGATCCAAATCATACGGAAGATCGAATACGTCCGAGTACGGACAAGATACAAATTGGACTAAGAGTCCCGAAGATAACCAAGTGGCGTCCATAACCCTGCCCAGGCCAAGCCGGAAGGGTAACCTTGCTAACGTCGTCATCTCGTACCTGTCAAAGTCGGGCCATCGGTTGCCGACAAAAGGGAGGAGACAAAAGAGAAAGAGAAAGCGAGGGTAAGTACCATTGGCACGTACTTGCGAGACAAGACCAGCTATGCTCGCTGGTGGGCGGTATAAACTTCACCCGCTATATGTGGAGTTTAGCGGCAGCAAAACTACTATCCAATAGAGACACGCTACAACATCCGTCTACTCAGAGAAGATAAGAGAGCGCACAAGGTAACAGATAAATACTACACAAACATAACCCAGCCAATGCGACCCCCCTTCGCCAAGAGGTATTGCAAAGGCACACACACTTTTGAAAGAGTTTTATTAGCAAATTATTAACAACATGAAATAAGGTGTAAGTTGTTCTATGATCAAGATATACAATTCCAAGTCGTCCATAACCGCGGACACGGCTTATCGATAAGATGTACACCCTGCAGGGGTTGCCCAACCATACGCATGCTCGAACCCACTTACTACAGGTGGAGTCTCACATCAAGACCGTTCCCAATGCAAGAGAAAGTTTAATGGGAGCCACCCAACTAAGCTACCCGTGACGAAGTTCGGCCGTACTCCGATACGGACCCAGAGGTTGCGATGGCGTCCAAGGCGGGCACTAACGACCGGCCAAGGATAAGTCGGCACACAATATGAGTACAGAACAAAATATAAACACCCGAAGGCAGGAAGTAAATCGTGCATCGTGCATATGGGCAAATAAAACCAAGGTTGTGGCTCCCAATAAACTTGAGGAAAGGTAGTGGGTGATGGGGGTCCCATTCCCCCACGTACGGGTAGAGCGCTCAATCTCGGAACAGATAACAAGAACTCTGGTCCTAGGGGACATTAGCAAGTCAAAGTTCCGATGCTTTCGCAAAGGGGCTCACAGATGCCTCTGCTTACAATTTTAGTTGTTAACAATAAAGTAAAGTGTGATTATCTCCAACAAATGATATATCATGTGAAAACCTCCCAACAACCCAACATATCCCGATAATAGATCGAGATAAACAACAGAGCCTAAACACGCCTACGACTCGCAAAGCTGGCAAACATCAAACAATAGGTAGGGCGAGGAGGTGTATCTTGGACATATAGGTAACAGGTGGATAGGACACGTGACACAACAGAATCGCAACATAAGGATAGCAATAGATCAAAAGAGCATGTAAAAGTAAAATAGGTGAAGGGGTGGGCTCGCCTGTGTGCAGAAGAACTTGTTGGAGAACTCGTCGTATCTCACAACACCACTTCGCGATCCTATCCGGGAAGAAGCAATTGCTAGAACACACAACGTATGCAATATTACTACTACGGATAAAGAACCAGCATGCTCAAGATGATATGCATGACATGGCAAGGATGATGCGTGCAACTTATCCATATTAATCGGAGTCGGAACCCCGGACAAACAAATTAGGTTTGGAGTTGCATTTCTACCGGCAAATTTAAGTGTTGGTTAGCATGGCATAGCATGGCAAGAGTGCGCTACTTCAATATTAAACGGAGCGGGGAAACCATAGTCGGTGTCCGAAATACTCCGCATATATGTGAGGTGGAAATGCACAACTATCAACACGCGACATGATGCGAGATGCAAACAGGCATATGGATGGCATATTCATGTTCCTTATATTTTTCTGAGCAATTTTCATATATAACACTTTTTATTTCGAAATACGGTTTAAAAGATATGATTTATACGAGATATACACATTTTCTGGAATTTGCAGAAAACCAAAAAGGGTCTGGGTCTTTTCTCACCGAGGGCAGAGCTAGCCGCAGAGGCTGACGCGCGGGACCGGGAGCTGCTGACCAGGCAGCTGACGAGGCGGAAGCTGCAGGGGGTTTTTCAGAAAACCAGCGTGAGCAAGGACCGCGGGTTGGAAAGGAAAAGTTACAGGGGCCTAAATGGAAAAACATCCAGATCTGGATCTGAGAAACGGTTTCTCACCGTGGGGATGCCTAGCCTCAGAGACTGACGAAAGGGCCCGCGACGCCAGCGTGGCAAAGCTTGTGCTGCTGCACGGAGGGTGTTCGACGCTGTGCGTACCGCGCGCGTTCCAGACGCGATGGTCACCGGCGGCAGACGTCGCGCGCGCGGCCGATGTAGAGGGTCCCTGGATGCAAGGAAGAGGGCGCCGGGTGCGCCTCGGTGGCGCGGATCTGATGGGGGCAGCGCCGCCGGCTGGAGGTCACCGGAGATGGCGTGGACGGCGGCATCTGCGGAGGAGGCGGCGGTCAACAATGTACGGAGATGAAACAGAGGGGGACGGGGGTGAGCGAGTGGTCAGGGAGATCGAGAACATCACCAGGAAGCCGATGGTGGGGTTCGTTTGACCGGAGGAGGACGAACGGCAACGAATTCGACTGAAAACTGCGCCGGGGTTGGAGAAGAAACGGCGACCGTGGCGGCGATTCACAGCGCTCGGGGACGATTCCTTGCACGAGGAGAACAACGGCGTCGCTGGGGACCTGTAGGTGGCCTTAGAACGGGAGGGGACAGCCGGAGGTGGCCGGTCGACGGTGGCCTGTGGCGGTGGAAAACCTTCTCTGGTTTGGCTTGCAAGAGGGGAAAGGAGAGGGGAAAAACGAGATGGATCGGGTGGAGTGGTTGGCGAGATAACGTTGCTAGCTGTCGTGGTCCAGGAAAGTGAGGAGGAGGGGAGGCTCACGCGGGGCAGGTGGAGCTGGGCGCGGTGGTGGTGGAGGACCAGAGCCTCACGCCATCTGCGTGACGAGGAAGACGACACGGAGGGGAGGCGAGATTCTTTTCTCATGAAGGGGTACAGGCCAGGTGGTGGGTTGGGCCGCCTGCTCGGGCCGAGGGAAAGAGAGGGAGAGGACTGGGCCGCCGTGGGAGAGAAGAGAGAGAGAGAGGCCAGACGGGCCAGAGAGAGAGACATGGCCCATGGGAGGTTTTTCTGTTTTGTTTTCTTTCCCTGTTTTTATTAAAACTGTTTGAATTCAAAAACCTATTCAGTTTTGAATTGGAATTAGATACGAGAGTGAGATTCAAACTGATTTTCAAAATATTTACCTTATTTGTAAAACAAACAAAACACCTTTATATTCAAAAACTTCTTTGTTGGAAAAATATTAATTATAAAATAAGTAATATGAGGGAGAGAGAGATTAGGGTTTTATTTAAAGGGAAGACAAGGAAGGTTTTATAAAATAATTTTATTTTATTAAATAAAACATGAATGGTATGATGCATATGCCATGATGATGCATAAAAGAAAAAGAACAAACAAAATCTATAGGGGTCCTACCCGGGGCCGTTACAATCGACACCACTAACAAGGAACCTCGCCCCGAGGTTCCACGTCAACCTAAGGGGGAGTTGGTTAAACTATCGGATCTTCTTGTACCATGTTAACAAACACCCGACCTTGGCGTGGAACCTTCTTCTCTCGAGCTGTTGATGATTTGCTTCCGTCAGGACCTCCGAAAATCGGACCTAATAGGTGAGGGGCAAAGATCGTCCAACCCGCGTCGGAATCTAAGACTCAGAGAACCAGATAAGAGCAGATTCAAAACTCGCAAAGGTAAGATGAGAAAGAATAGAGATAAGGAGAAAATCAGATCAGAACTATCCAATGAATTTTAGAAAATAGTTTGGACGCTTTAAACTTAACGACCGTTGGCATGGTTATCCTACAGGCTGGACTAGTGGGGTACCGTCAACCTGGCTCTGATACCAACTTGTGACGCCCCGGAACCGGTACCATGAGGATCCCAGCGAACCCGCCGAGATCCGCATGATATCGATTCAGAGACGCCCTCCGACACGACGTGCGCGACGAATCACACACGTGATGCCAGAGGAATTACCACGAGTAGTAACATTACAACAGATTTACAATAGAGCCCACAAGATACATATATTACAACAATGACTCCAACGAGTCAAGATACAAATATACAATACAAAGATCCAAATCATACGAAGATCGAATACGTCCGAGTACGGACAAGATACAAATTGGACTAAGAGTCCCGAAGATAACCAAGTGGCGTCCATAACCCTGCCCAGGCCAAGCCGGAAGGGTAACCTTGCTAACGTCGTCATCTCGTACCTGTCAAAGTCGGGCCATCGGTTGCCGACAAAAGGGGGAGGAGACAAAAGAGAAAGAGAAAGCGAGGGTAAGTACCATTGGCACGTACTTGCGAGACAAGACCAGCTATGCTCGGTGGGCGGTATAAACTTCACCCGCTATATGTGAGCGGCAGCAAAGCTACTATCCAATAGAGACACGCTACAACATCCGTCTACTCAGAGAAGATAAGAGAGCGCACAAGGTAACAGATAAATACTACACAAACATAACCCAGCCAATGCGACCCCCTTCGCCAAGAGGTATTGCAAAGGCACACACTTTTGAAAGAGTTTTATTAGCAAATTATTAACAACATGAAATAAGGTGTAAGTTGTTCTATGATCAAGATATACAATTCCAAGTCGTCCATAACCGCGGACACGGCTTATCGATAAGATGTACACCCTGCAGGGGTTGCCCAAATGTAACCATACGCATGCTCGAACCCACTTACTACAGGTGGAGTCTCACATCACGACCGTTCCCAATGCAAGAGAAAGTTTAATGGGAGCCACCCAACTAAGCTACCCGTGACGAAGTTCGGCCGTACTCCGATACGGACCCAGAGGTTGCGATGGCGTCCAAGGCGGGCACTAACGACCGGCCAAGGATAAGTCGGCACACAATATGAGTACAGAACAAAATATAAACACCCGAAGGCAACAGAAGTAAATCGTGCATCGTGCATATGGGCAAATAAAACCAAGGTTGTGGCTCCCAATAAACAGACTCGAGGAAAGTGGGTGATGGGGGTCCCATTCCCCCACGTACGGGTAGAGCGCTCAATCTCGGAACAGATAACAAGAACTCGGGTCCTAGGGGACATTAGCAAGTCAAAGTTCCAATGCTTTCGCAAAGGGGCTCACGATGCCTCTGCTTACAATTTTAGTTGTTAACAATAAAGTAAAGTGTGATTATCTCCAACAAATGATATATCATGTGAAAACCTCCCAACAACCCAACATATCCCGATAATAGATCGAGATAAACAACAGAGCCTAAACACGCCTACGACTCGCAAAGCTGGCAAACATCAAACAATAGGTAGGGCGAGGAGGTGTATCTCGGACATATAGGTAACAGGTGGATAGGACACGTGACACAACAGAATCGCAACATAAGGATAGCAATAGATCAAAAGAGCATGTAAAAGTAAAATAGGTGAAGGGGTGGGCTCGCCTGTGAAAAGCTGAAGAAGAACTTGTTGGAGAACTCGTCGATCTCACAACACCACTTCGCGATCCTATCCGGGAAGAAGCAATTGCTAGAACACACAACGTATGCAATATTACTACTACGGATAAAGAACCAGCATGCTCAAGATGATATGCATGACATGGCAAGGATGATGCTGCAACTTATCCATATTAATCGGAGTCGAAACCCTGGACAAACAAATTAGGTTTGGAGTTGCATTTCTACCGGCAAATTTAAGTGTTGGTTAGCATGGCATAGCATGGCAAGAGTGCGCTACTTCAATATTAAACGGAGCGGGGAAAACCATAGTCGGTGTCCGAAATACTCCGCATATATGTGAGGTGGAAATGCACAACTATCAACACGCGACATGATGCGAGATGCAAACAGGCATATGGATGGCATATTCATGTTCCTTATATTTTTCTGAGCAATTTTCATATATAACACTTTTTATTTCGAAATACGGTTTAAAAGATATGATTTATACGAGATATACACATTTTCTGGAATTTGCAGAAAACCAAAAAGGGTCTGGGTCTTTTCTCACCGAGGGCAGAGCTAGCCGCAGAGGCTGACGCGCGGGACCGGGAGCTGCTGACCAGGCAGCTGACGAGGCGGAAGCTGCAGGGGGTTTTTCAGAAAACCAGCGTGAGCAAGGACCGCGGGTTGGAAAGGAAAAGTTACAGGGGCCTAAATGGAAAAACATCCAGATCTGGATCTGAGAAACGGTTTCTCACCGTGGGGATGCCTAGCCTCAGAGACTGACGAAAGGGCCCGCGACGCCAGCGTGGCAAAGCTTGTGCTGCTGCACGGAGGGTGTTCGACGCTGTGCGTACCGCGCGCGTTCCAGACGCGATGGTCACCGGCGGCAGACGTCGCGCGCGCGGCCGATGTAGAGGGTCCCTGGATGCAAGGAAGAGGGCGCCGGGTGCGCCTCGGTGGCGCGGATCTGATGGGGGCAGCGCCGCCGGCTGGAGGTCACCGGAGATGGCGTGGACGGCGGCATCTGCGGAGGAGGCGGCGGTCAACAATGTACGGAGATGAAACAGAGGGGGACGGGGGTGAGCGAGTGGTCAGGGAGATCGAGAACATCACCAGGAAGCCGATGGTGGGGTTCGTTTGACCGGAGGAGGACGAACGGCAACGAATTCGACTGAAAACTGCGCCGGGGTTGGAGAAGAAACGGCGACCGTGGCGGCGATTCACAGCGCTCGGGGACGATTCCTTGCACGAGGAGAACAACGGCGTCGCTGGGGACCTGTAGGTGGCCTTAGAACGGGAGGGGACAGCCGGAGGTGGCCGGTCGACGGTGGCCTGTGGCGGTGGAAAACCTTCTCTGGTTTGGCTTGCAAGAGGGGAAAGGAGAGGGGAAAAACGAGATGGATCGGGTGGAGTGGTTGGCGAGATAACGTTGCTAGCTGTCGTGGTCCAGGAAAGTGAGGAGGAGGGGAGGCTCACGCGGGGCAGGTGGAGCTGGGCGCGGTGGTGGTGGAGGACCAGAGCCTCACGCCATCTGCGTGACGAGGAAGACGACACGGAGGGGAGGCGAGATTCTTTTCTCATGAAGGGGTACAGGCCAGGTGGTGGGTTGGGCCGCCTGCTCGGGCCGAGGGAAAGAGAGGGAGAGGACTGGGCCGCCGTGGGAGAGAAGAGAGAGAGAGAGGCCAGACGGGCCAGAGAGAGAGACATGGCCCATGGGAGGTTTTTCTGTTTTGTTTTCTTTCCCTGTTTTTATTAAAACTGTTTGAATTCAAAAACCTATTCAGTTTTGAATTGGAATTAGATACGAGAGTGAGATTCAAACTGATTTTCAAAATATTTACCTTATTTGTAAAACAAACAAAACACCTTTATATTCAAAAACTTCTTTGTTGGAAAAATATTAATTATAAAATAAGTAATATGAGGGAGAGAGAGATTAGGGTTTTATTTAAAGGGAAGACAAGGAAGGTTTTATAAAATAATTTTATTTTATTAAATAAAACATGAATGGTATGATGCATATGCCATGATGATGCATAAAAGAAAAAGAACAAACAAAATCTATAGGGGTCCTACCCTGGTCGTTATGCCTGGCTTGTGCTCGGCCATTTGTTGTTGTCCCGCTCGGGAGCTTCTACAACTGGGCCTCTGGCTCCCTCATCAAGCAGACGTCCGCGATGGCCATCAAGGCAGCCATCGTCTTGGGCTCGCTGCGGCGCAGCTTGTGCCACAACATGGTGTTGGGCCGGCACGACCATGAAGAAGCCGATCGCCCGGATCTCATGCACGCCTCGCAGGAGTTGCGATTGCACCGCCGCGCTGTATGCACGGTCCGTCTCGTCCGGCCCCGCTTGCACATCTCAAGCCGTTGGCGACCCGGCCGGCGGTAGGTGCCGTGAAGTTGCCGATGAAGGCGTCCGAAGTCGAGCCAGCCGCGATGCTGCCACTGGCAAAGTTGCTGAGCCATGTGCGGGCGGAGCCGAGCAAGATGAGGGGAGAGACCGCCGCCGCTTGTTGCCTTTGGCGATGCCGATGCGGTGGAGTAGTCCTGCAGCCAGCCCTCCGGCTTGGCCGTGCCGTCGTACTTGGGCGTGTCGCGGGGGAGCGGAAGCCGTCGATCATGGGCTCGTTGAGGATCCGCGGCCCGAAGCACTTGGGGCCGGCTGGTCTTTCTTCCTCCGCGATGCGGGATTCGACCAGCCGGTCGAGGTGATCTCTGGGCCGGCTGGCTCGATGCTGGCCCGGCCCGGGGAGTGGCCGGCTGGCGCTGGCCACTTGCCTCCGGAGCCGCGGGTTTGATGGTGGACGGCCTCGTACTCTTCTTCGTCACGCCGCTGATGGTGGCCGGCTGCGGCCGCCGTTGCCACCGGGCGGCCGGCTTGTGCGGCCGGAACTTGCGTGGGTGTTCCGGGAGTCCCGGTGCCGCTTGGTGCGGGGAGGCGGACTCGGCCGTGTCCCCTGACCGTCCCCGTCGCTGCTCGCAGCGCCACGAGCGCTGAGAAGCTCTAGGGCGTGGCGCACCCGGGGTCGGCCGATCGCTGGTAGCTGCGTTGAGCAGCCCGCGACCCGCTTGTCGGCGGCGTAACCTTCGCCTTGAGGCGGCTCGCGCCCGGCGGCTTGCGCCGCGCGCATGTTCTTGTCGGGGGTGTTGTATACGGGTGGCTCTGATGGATGGAGCTGCGATTCGCGCCGTCCCGGCGATCTTCGCGCCCAGCCGCTCCTCCGGCGGATGTGGCCGGCTCGGCTTGGGTTGTCGCCGGCTGGCGTGAGGCCGTGAGCGCGGTTGTACTCGCGCGGGTGATCTCCATCCGCCGCTTGCAGCAGCGCTTCTTCCGCCTGCATGAGGAGCAGCTGCGGTGCGTCTCCGTGTCCTTCTCGATGGAGGAGGGATCCGCTCCGGCTGTGAGCGGGGAGCTCAGCTTTGCCCGGACTTCGTCCAAGCGGGACGGTGGTGCTGGGGCCCTTGGGCCCGAGCCGGACGCGCCGGCATCCTTGTTGGTGCGCTCCAACTCAGACCGCGGACGCGTGGACTTGTCGCCGCGGCTGCCGCCGCTGCCATGACCTCCCGCATGATGCGGGGGCCGGCGGTGGTGAGAGGCGGCTGCCCAGGGGAGGGCTTGCGCATCGCACAATCTCGCGCGGGTAGCGCGTGGTGACGGTGGCGACGACGCGGCCGCCGGGCCGAGATGCTGCCGCCGCGGGAATGGCCGGTCGGCGGCGCCCCGCAGCCGCCGACGCAGCCGAGGGAGCCGAATTCCGCATCAAGCCTCGAAGCGACCCGCTCACGGGGGTGGCGTAGGCCCGTCCGATGAAGACACCGCCGCGGACGCCGAAGGCCCCACGGTGGGCGCCAAATGTTGTGGTATCGTCATGACATATGCCATAGGGTGGCTAATCGAAGTGGTTCCTAAGTGGTCTCACGGCGGTATCCGGATGCGGGTATGGGCACGAGCGACACGGCGACGTACCCAGGTTCGAGGCCCTCCGATGGAGGTAACACCTCTACTCCCGCTATGAGTGTATATGATGGTAACACAATACAATGGTGCTCCTTGAGCTGTATCCGCTGCTCCTAGGAGGCTAAGGTAGACGAAGGTCTCTCTCACAGGCAGCGCTAAGACTAGAGTGAATGAGAAGTGATCGATCGTCCCCGCACGAGGGGGGTAGCCCGGCTTATATAGGCACCGGACTTTACATATAAGTCCCTATAGTCTAGTGGCCGGCTTGCCGGCCCGGGTCCGGCTCCTTCCCGAGGCGTTGACGTCGTGGAGCCGTTGAGCGAGTGGCACGTCCCATCCGCCCGCTCAGGTCAGCGGTATGGCGAGGTGGTGTCGCTGTCGCCATCATGCTCTGTAGCCGCAGACCGACGTGCGCCATGATGCCTGTCCGGCGCGTGGCACTACCGTACGTGCCCGTGCTTTACGGGAGATGAGGCCAGCGTGGACCTTGAACCCGGATCACCTACCCGGCCCACTCGAGTCGATCTGAGGTACAAACCCCCGGATATGGCCTGTAGAAGCCGACCCGCCGCAGCTAGGCCGCAGCAGGCCGACCAGACGAGAACTGGCTTCCGAGCTCTACGGCTCCGCCCCGCCGCCTCGCCCGCTTTGTCACAGCCGGCCGCCCTAAGCCGGCCGCTCCGTGTCCATTGCCCTACCCGGGTCTTCCCGACAGCGAGCAGGGGCTAGACCCCCCCCCCAATGGATCGCCCCCCTCAATGTATTTAGTAGCTACAGGTGCGGTATACTGGTGTATATACTACGTTAATGGCCGGAGCTAGCCCAGCGAACAAAAGCCCACTAGTCCATGTCCCTACCGTGGCGTGGCCTTGTTTTCCTGGATCGAAACTTCAAAAATCGCTCTGCATTCGCTAGCCATACAGTTTCACTGAAAATTATAGATCGATCGATCGGCGACAGATAAACTGTTTTAGGGTATCGCCCCCGCCGCCGCCCGCAGCTCTCTGCCTTCATACGCCACCATTCGACCACACCGCGAGATCAGAGCAGGATATGTTCTAGCGCTTGCCGCTCAGCCGCTCAGGCGCCGCGCCGCGATCTGAGTACAATCTGTGATACTATACCTAAGGTATGGCGTGTATTAATATTACAGTTCAATCTATACATACTACTAGCTAATTTTCTTGTTCTGCTGAATAGGAATCGTACATCAATTTGTAGATTGCCACACAGTTGAAAGACAAAAGCGAGAGAAAACATGAAGGGAATTTTTTTTAAATGCTTAAAAATGAACAGAAAGACATTCCTATGAAAAAATGAAGAGAAAGCCACCACCTATTTGTCAAATTGTCATTTTTATATTGATGTTACATGTACTATTGAAAAAAAATCCTCTATGTCACTTTGTAGTTGTCGTCTTCCTCGCCCCCCCTATGGTTAAATCCTGGCTCCGCCCCTGCGTACCTGTGTTGCCAATACCGGGCGTTCGAGGGCAAGAACCATCATGGACCGTGTGTCAGTGTCATGGGGACCAGCAAAGGAGGCCTCCAGAACGGTGGCGAGTCGTAGAGCACCGAAGAGGGAGAGGTGCCGATGCAGTCCGCGGTTGTCGGAGTAGACGAAGTAGTCGGGGACGAGACAATGACGCTAGCGACGAGGTCGTGGTGGACAGAGACGTAGAGGGGGACGAAAACCAACGTTGGCCTGGAGTGGCCATGCTGGAAGCCTAGACTGTCATACAGGTAGTCGGCGAGACCTACGACGACCAGGAGTGGCCATGCAATTTACCTGTGGTTGTGCGGCGGCGGTACTCGAAGTAGGCGAGGAAGATCCCGACAGTGTGAAGAGGACCATGAGCGGACGGTGTCGACCCGCGCCTAGGGAGGTCGCGCGAGGGTGGCCTAGGACGGCGGAGTAGACAGCGTGCGGCGATGTCTCGGCCCGAGGGGCCGGCGTAGCTGCAGGGCGCGAGTCGATGCACCGGCGGAAGGCCACCAGCAACGTACACGCCTTGGAAGCCGCGTCGTAGGCCAATAGTGTGGACCAAGGCGGCCGCGCTGCGGCCCGAAGGGGCGACGAAGCGGCATCCAGATGCTCGATCGGTGGTAGGCACGTGCTCGGGGACGTGCTTGGTGGAGACGTGCACGCGATCGGTTGATCAGACCACGACGGTGCTATACGCGACATTGCATGGATGACCCGTAGATCGGAGCTGATGGCGACATTGTCGATAATGTCCCGGGCGATGACGGGGAAGACGAACTGGTGATGGAGACCTCACAGACAAGAACAACCTGCTGGTACGCACGTAGGAGCGCCCCATGTGTAGCGTGTGCGGATGTGCCGTGCGGTTGATGAAGATGGACGGTGCTGGTCGATACTGTTGTCGGAGTAGAGGCATGCAACGACGACGATGGTGGGCGACTCAATCCGATCTATGATCGGTAAACCCAAAAAAAAATCGATCGAGTGATCGGCGGACAAAAAGAAAAACCGATCTACAGATCGGAAAAAACACGAGGGCAACCGATCAACCAATCGGCGAACGAACCCTCATACGAGTTGCGTAGATAGGGTACAAAACTTGGAGACTAAGAAGGCTCTCCTAGAGATATGGTAGGTTGAGATTACAAATCCCAGACTACCAAATATATCGTTAACACCCAACATCTTTACTACTTAATAACTTTTTTTGAGAAAAACTATTTAATAACTTATAATCATTTTGCAGCTCCATTTTTTTTTGTTTTCGAATACCTTTTGCTGCAACTGCATTCTTGCAAGCCACCTCAGGATGTGGAAAACGTTGCATAGTCAAATTTAACGTTTCAGATTTGGCACTTTTCTTACTGTGGATTGTTGCAAATATATCCTGGGATTCTATTGCGAGTTTAGGACCAACTGCTAGCTGTATGTTTTTGATTTGGAGAGTTTGAGCAGTAGGAACAATGCAGTAAATCTTGGCTGAAATTTCAGCACATCTCTAGTGCAAGAATTATGTACACACGCGCGAACAGAAGAATTAATTTGTCTTTGATGTTTGCGCGTTGTCCCAGGCATGCTCATCAACGGCAACGTCGAGACGGCGCCGAGGAAGGTGAACAAGACTAGGGTCGCCACTCGCTGCCGGGGTGGACGCTCCTCGGCCACGTCGAGTACGTCTCCGCCGGCCCGCAGCCCGGCGGCATGTTCTTCGCCGTGCCGCACGGCGTGACGGCGTGTGCACGCGCTCCGCCTCGGCAGCCACGCGTCGGCGTCCCAGAACGTGACCCGTGCGCCCCGGCGCGCTCTACGCGCTCACCTTCGCCGCCACCCGCACCTGCGCCCAGGACGAGGCGCTCCGCATCGCCGTCTCACCGTCGCTCTCGGCTCCCGCCGACGTCGCCGTCCGCACCCTCTACAGCGCCGACACGGCCGACACCTGGGCGTGGGGCTTCCGCGCCTCCTCTCCCGTCGCGCAGGTCACCTTCAGCAACCCCGGCCTCCAGGAGGACGCCGCGTGCGGCCCGCTCCTCGACGCCGTCGCCATCAAGGAGCTCCCCACGCCATACCCATCCAAAGGTCAGAACTCAGAACAGATCCATGAAAATGCTCTGCTCTAGCGCCACCTTGCAGATGATCCCTGACACTGGCAATGTCTGGCTGCAGATAACCTGATCAAGAACGACGGCTTCGAGATCGGGCCGCAGGTGTTCAAGAACTCCACCGTGGGCGTGCTGCTGCCGCCGAAGCAGAAGGACACGACCTCGCCGCTCCCTGGATGGATCATCGAGTCCCTCAAGGCGGTGCGGTACATCGACGCCGCCCACTTCTCGGTCCCGGCCGGGCAGTACGCGGTGGAGCTGGTGGCGGGGCGGGAGAGCGCCATCGCCCAGGTGATCCGCACCGTGCCTAACCGCGCCTACAACCTCTCCTTCGTGGTCGGCGACGCCAAGAACGGCTGCCACGGCTCCATGCTGGTGCAGGCCTTCGCCGGGAACGTCACGCAGAAGGTGCCGTTCGAGTCCACGGGCAAGGGCGGGTTCAAGCCCACCAGCCTCAGGTTCGTCGCCGCCGGGATCAGGACCAGGGTCACCTTCTACAGCTCCTTCTACCACACCAAGGCCACCGACGGCGTCTCGCTCTGCGGCCCCGTGCTGGACCAGGTCAAGATCGTGCCGCTCAAGCTCTAGAGATCGGGATCTTGAGCTCGTAGCTCAGAACCTCAGGTCTTCGCTCGCTATCGCTCGTTCATGTAGTGGTAACTTGACATCGATGCGAGAACTCTGCACCTATCCATCATCTATCTAATCGTGTAGCGTGGAGTTAGCTGTGCTGTGCTATGCACGAATTGGAACATGTCATGAGCTGTGTTCAATCTGGGTGAGATTTGTTTGAGCTTTCTACTATCATGTAATTTGGCAACATTTGCACATCCACTGTTCACTAACCACGCGATCTGCTCCACTGCGCATCCTAAACAACACACATTCTGGGGAGAATACGATCTGCTCCACTGCGTATCCTAAGAGCATCTCTAAAATGGGGCAGCAAAACGGTCGCCACTTTGCTATTTGCCCATTCTGCACCTATTCAGCATCACTAGTAGAAACAAGGGCTTTTATCCTGTCCTCGAAAGTGCTTTTGCACCGGATTTGGCACAAACCGGTGCTAAAGGGGTCATTAGCACCGGTTCGTGCGGTCTGCACATCCAGAGGCATTAGCACTGTCGTATGACCTTTTGCACCGGTTCGTAATACGAACCGGTGCAAAAGGGTTGGCCACGAACTCTTTTGCACCGGTTCGTGTGATTTTTCTGCTCCCCACGCACCTCCACCCCCCCCCCCGGATCGCCTTTTTTGGTTTGTAAAATACAAAAGAAAATGATAGAAAATTCAAAAAAAAATTGTTTTCAGATTCTTGTATGTTATGCAACCTACTATTCGGAGAAATTAAGAAATTCGAATTTTCACTTTTTTTGCAAAAAAAGTTTAAAAAATGGTAAAACCGCAATAACTTTTGCATACGACGTCGAAAAAAACGTATAATATATCAAAAAATCCTGGGAAAAAGTTACATCCGAATTCACCTGGTTTACCCGGTTAGCTAATTTTTAGATTTTGAAAATTCCAAATGAAAATATGAAAGCAGGAAGATTTTAGTTTTTTTCCAGAAATTTAATTTATATTTTTTTTATTTTTTAAAATTAAAATTAATAATTGCATCTAAATAAAGATTGCTATTACTTTTAGCAAATTATAAGATTTTCAAATTTTTAGGTTTTAGGTTTGGCAAAAAAATTTAAAAATTGAAAATTTGAAAATAATTAAAAATAATACAAATTATAAAGTTAATGTTTATTTATTTATTCAAGATTATTATTACAACATTACTTTGGTTTATTAAAATAATTATTTGAAATTCGAAAAATAAAGAAATATGACATCGATTGACATGTTAATAGGATTGATATGATACTACTATCACATACATGCGCGCGAAGCCCTTGGATGCGGGATGGAAAGGAACTTGGAAGTTAAGCGTGCTAGTGCTAGAGTAGTGGGAGGATGGGTGACCGAGCGGGAAGTTTGAGCACGAGTAAGTAATTGGACTAGAGATAAGGGTAGTTAGAGACTAAACTTGTGAAATAACTAAAGTATTAAAAAAGGAGTAGAAAATAATTCGAAAAATGTTTTTCATGCTGCGCTTTGGGATCGAGTCACATTTCCAGCATTTTAGCACCGGTTCGTATTTAACCGGTGCTAAAGGTCCTCCCGCTGACGCCTGGAGCGCCATGGTGCACCCTTTAGCACTGCTCAGAATCAACCGGGCAAAAGGGGGGGGTTTTTGCACGGATTGTTTGCACCTTTGGGCATCCGGTATAGCCCTTACTAACCTGCAAAAGACCCGTTTCCACTAGTGCATCTATCTAATCGTGCGTGGAGTTAGTGTGCGGTGCTCGCACGAACCGGAACTTGTCACGAGTCAATCAATTTGTGTCGGATTTGTTTGCATGCTTTCTACTAGCATGTAATTTGGCAACGTTGGCACGTCCACCGTCGACTAACTACTTTATCTCGCTCCACCGCACATCGTAAACATTCTTGGGTGAAGACGAACTATAATCATGGTTTTGAATAGCCGGCTATAGCCTTTCGGGAGACCCGAGGCTATGCATTTTATAGACTAAATGAGAAAACCGCTAATAGCCTGCTATTGTGGTGACCCAAAGATACCACCGCATGGTGTAGTATGCAAGTCTGATATAACACCAATTAAACACCGTTCCACTAGTATTATATCGCTCAGAGTGGTACAACAGAAACATATGCGGGTCCAAGGCATGTCTATAGAATTACACACAGTTACATAAGATCATCACAGCCTCCTACTTTACAATGAGGTAAAACTGCAAATAAACTCCAGAAGAACGACTCGTAGTCTAATCCTATCACGAACTCTACTTGTAGAGTATTTAACTAGCTATAGAGGCTATGAATAGATTCTAGCTAAATAGGAGCTAGGTTTAGGAAGCTAGTTCCTTTCTATTGCTAATCTAGGTTTTCTCCTTGTTGAATGTGGTATCTGACGCTCCTGACATGGTCCTGTCTTGAAGTAGTTGTTGACTCCTCGGCCTTCGAGTTGCACCGTAGATCCTCCTTCGATGCCTCCATATCTAAGCAGGGGATTTAAGAGTGGGATGAGTACGAGCGTACTCAACAAGTTCATTATAGGAAAGAGGTGTTTAATGCACTAGCTACAGCCATAGACCAGAAAGTCATAGGCAATGCAAGTTTTTGTAATCATTTCTTCAAAAGGTTGCTTTTATTCGAAGAGCTATGTCCGTCACTTCACCGGTTGACTAGAACTTCATGGAGTTCCTTTCCGGCATGTTCGTAGTTCCATATCCCGGAACAGGAGTGATGGTCACGTTCGTTACACTCTGCAGAGGTGTGTTGCTTTACCCATAAGAGATCTTAACCTTGGTGCCAACCGAGCACGTTACCCATTCACACTTCCTTTGGTGTGAGGCCCGGTATAAGGTCCTAGCCGTTCATATTCCTCCGCTACCTCGCACACCCACCCTTTGTTGCATCCCCGACCCTGGGTCCTCGCCGGTCCCATTATTCCCTCTTAGGGGTGGACCCCGACCACGACGACAGTTTGGGATCGAACCAAACTCCTTCGCCGGTAGATGCAACCCCTCATAGACCGCAATACCGTGGGGACTTGAGGCTTCCCCAGCCACCAAATGATCTTCGGGCTACAAGTGTTCTACGGACAAAGCCGTGGGGACTTGAGGCTTCCCCAGCCACCAAATGCACCCTAGGATTCAAGTGTTCTCCGGTAAAGCGCGTCCGTTGATGTACGAGAGGTGGAAATACAATTGGCTACTCCGTCCCATTCCAGATCTTATGGTTAACACGGGTATTACGGCACAAGAATCACTGGACGACATTTGTTGTTTAATCCTAGATGGATATAAACCCTTGCAATGGAACCTCCACCATATCAACACAATCCATGGTTCCATTGCCCACCACATAGTCATATTCATAGTTATGAAAATAGTGGTTTTGCTTTTTATGCAATAGTGATAAATATAGTACTTTGCAAGTAATTTGGTAAAAATACTCAAATGACATGAGCAAGCGATGAACTTGCCTTTCTTGATTGCAAGATTATGCACAAGGTCTTCGATACGCAATAACTCCAAATTCTGAAATAGCATCATCGTCCGGTAAGGACGATGTTTAAAAGATTGGCAAGGATGCAATAATGCATAATTATGAGATGCAATCGATCTAAACGTTACCGAACCCCGATGATTTAGGATTAGTGAGTGGTAATGATTAGTTTAGGGTGTGTTGCACTTTTAGAGTGATTCACAAACAAGGTTCTTATTCAGGTGTGATTACTTGGTATCCTAAACATGTGCTGCAATATATCATAATAATATCATAATATATCATAATAATAGCATTAATAATAGCATTAATAGCATTAATAGCACACAACAACAACATTTGGAACATAAGGTTTAATTGATGGACAATTCTAGGGTTCCAATACTATTTACCTAATGACACATGGGTTGGAACTTAATTGTGGTTTAAGTTTTAGTTGTGGTCACCCAAGTGATACACCCCTAGGGTTGAGATACAATTCTAGGTTGTAAATATGAGATGACACCATATTGTACTTGCTAGGGTTTAATTCCCCCTAACTAAAATAAGATGGTTACTTGCTTTATTGTTATTATTCTCATTTAGTTATTTTTTATAGTTAACTTTGGTCATATGGATGGATGATTTCTCACCATATAAAACATAGAGTTTGGCCTTAAGGTTTTCTTAGGTTCTTTGATTAAGGAATAAACGGAATGTAGATATGGTAGGATGCTACTTATGATCACCAAGCGATGTACAAACTAGAGTTGATATATAGACATGGGTTCTAGATATGAATGGATACCATAATGGATTGGCTATGGTTTAGTATCTCTCATTATGGATAGGTTATAAATCTCAAAATATTATTAAGGTCCTCACAAGTCTTGGCTAGGCAAGGTCTTAATATCCTTCATATGTTTCACTACTTAAGATGTGGAGAATAATCTAGGGTTTCTCACTTAGTAGTCTTCCTATGATTTCATGTGATTGATGATTTTTATTGATTATTCTAGGTTTCACTTATGGCTTATTCTCCTATTTCTCCAAAGCATGATCATGGCATTATCATGATCCATTTATTCTTAATAGCTTCTTACTTAAAGTTCTTAGGGTTTATGATCATAACTCAATTTATAATGATCAAGGTTTGGCTTCCTAAGGTGTCTCTCATTAATTAGGTTTCTCACTTCCATGATCAATCATTGCCTTGATCAACTAGGGTATAGTACTTCTAATTTACCTTCTTGGATGGGACTACTATGGTTGCCTCTTAAGTTTATATCCCAGGAGAATGCCTGAGATATTATGTTAGGGTTCTACTTAATCAATGATGATATAATCATCTGGTATATGGATAGTTCTCTCCCTCAAATTCAAGTGTTGCCTCAACTAACTTGAGTGTAGCACCATAGCTTGAGCTCTCTTTCATAGGAATAATTATTCTAGGATTTATGGTGTATTCACAATATCTCAATAGGTATCAAGTCTAAAACTCCACTTGGCTATCTTGGTTGAATTAATCTCCTCCTTACTTTATCAATTTATGGATATGGTATTATTTCATGTGATATTAGGTTATCTCACCATTCCAAGGGAAATGGTTTACAACCTAATACTTTAGTTCAAAGGTTGTCCTTTATTCTTAAATACATAGGAAGATTAAGTTTCAGCGGTTGCTTTCAACTTATAACATGTATATCTCATGGATATTGTCAACATAAAGTAATATAACAAGTGCAATATGCAAGTATGTAGGAATCAATGCACAGTTCACACAAGTGTTTGCTTCTTAGGTGGAAGGAGATAGGTAAACCGACTCAACAATAAAAGTAAAAGAATGGTCCTTCAAAGAGGAAAGCATCGATTGCTGTATTTGTGCTAGAGCTTTTATTTTGAAAACATGAAACAATTTTGTCAACGGTAGTAATAAAGCATATGAGTTATGTAAATTATATCTTATAAGTTGCAAGCCTCATGCATAGTATACTAATAGTGTCCGCACCTCGTCCTACTTAGCTTGGACTACCGGATCTTTGCATGCCATGTTTCAACCAAGTGTCACAAAGGGGTACCTCCATGCCGCCTGTACAAAGGTCTAAGGAGAATGCTCGCATTTTGGATTTCTCGCTTTTGATTATTCTCAACTTAGACATCCATACCGGGACAACATGGACAACAGATAATGGACTCCTCTTAAATGCATAAGCATGTAGCAATGATTATTATTCTCATATGAGATTGAGGATATATGTCCAAAACTGAAACTTCAACCATGATTCATGGCTTTAGTTAGCGGCCCAATGTTCTTCTCTAACAATTTTGCATGCTCCAACCACTAAAATGATAGATCCTTCAGACAAGACGGACATGCATAGCAACTCACATGATATTTAACAATAGTTGATGGCGTTCCCAGAAGCATGGTTATCGCACAACAAGCAACTTAATAAAAGATAAAGTGCATAAGTACATATTCAATACTACGATAGTTTTTAAGGCTATTTTGTCCCATGAGCTATATATTGCAAAGGTGAATGATGGAATTTTAAAGGTAGCACTCAAGCAATTTACTTTGGAATGGCTGAGAAATACCATGTAGTAGGTAGGTATGGTGGACACAAATGGCATAGTAGTTGGCTCAAGGATTTTGGATGCATGAGAAGTATTCCCTCTCGATACAAGGTTTAGGCTAGCAAGGTTATTTGAAGCAAACTCAAGGATGAACAGGTGCAGCAAAACTCACATAAAAGACATATTGTAAACATTATAAGACTCTACACCTGTCTTCCTTGTTGTTCAAAACTCAATACTAGATATTATCTAGACCTTAGAGAGACCAAATATGCAAATCAAATTTTAGCAAGCTCTATGTATTTCTTCATTAATGGGTGCAAAGCATGCAATGAGCTTAAACATGAGCACAACAATTGCCAAGTATCACATTATCCAAGACATTTTAGAATTACTACATGTAGCATTTTCCAATTCCAACCATATAACAATTTAACGAAGAAGAATCTTCGCCTTGAACATTATGAGTAAAGCCTAAGGACACATGTGTCCATATGCAACAGCGGAGCGTGTCTCTCTCCCACAAAGTGAATGCTAGGATCCATTTTATTCAAACAAAAACAAAAACGAAAACAAACCGACGCTCCAAGTAAAGAACACAAGATGTGATCGAATAAAAATATAGTTTCAGGGAGGAACCTGATGATGTTGTCGATGAAGAAGGGGATGCCTTGGGCATCCCCAAGCTTAGACGCTTGAGTCTTCTTAAAATATGCAGGGGTGAACCACGGGGGCATCCCCAAGCTTTCACTCCTCTTGATCATAGTATATCATTCTCCTCTCTTGACCCTTGAAAACTTCCTTCACACCAAACTTCAAGCAAACTCATTAGAGGGTTAGTGCATCATTAATAATTCACTCATTCAGAGGTGACACAATCATTATTTTCACTTCTGGACATTGCATAATGCTACTGGACATTAGTGGATCAAAGAAATAAATCCAACATAGCAAAAGAGGCAATGCGAAATAAAAGGCAGAATCTGTCAAAAACAGAACAGTCCGTAAAGACGAATTTAAAGATGGCACTAGACTTGCTCAAATGGAAAACTCAAAACTAATGAAAGTTGCGTACATATCTGAGGATCACGCTCGAATTGGCAGATTTTTTCGAATTTTCTACAGAGAACTGTGCCCAGATTCGTGACAGACAGCAATGCTGTTTCTGCGCAGCGATCCCAAATATAACATCAACTTTGACATAGAAACTTTACTTGGCACAAAAACATGATAAGGAGAGGTTGCTACAGTAGTAAACAACTTCCAAGACTCAACAAAACAAAAAATTGCTGTAGGTAAAAACATGGGTTGTCTCCCATAAGCGCTTTTCTTTAACGCCTTTCAGCTAGGCGCAGAAAGTGCAAATCAAGTAACATCGAGAGTAGAAGCATCAACATCATAGCTTGTTCTAATAATAGAATCAAAAGGAAACTTCATTCTCTTTCTAGGGAAGTGTTCCATACCTTTCTTGAGAGGAAATTGATATTTAATATTACCTTCCCTCATATCAATAACAGCACCAACAGTTCCAAGAAAAGGTCTTCCCAACACAATTGGACAAGATGCATTGCATTCGATATCCAAGACAACAAAATCAACGGGGACAAGGTTATTGTTAACCATAATATGCACATTATCAATCCTCCCCAAAGGTTTCTTTTTAACATTATCGGCAAGATTAACATCCAAATAACAATTCTTCAATGGTGGCAAGTCAAGCATATCATAAATCTTTTTAGGCATAACAGAAATACTTGCACCAAGATCACATAAGGCATTACATTCAAAGTCATTGAATTTCATTTTAATGATGGGCTCCCAACCATCTTCTAACTTTCTAGGAATAGAAGTTTCAAGTTTTAGTTTCTCTTCTCTAGCTTTTATGAGAGCATTTGTAATATGTTTGGTAAAGGCTAAATTTATAGCACTAGCATTAGGACTTTTAGCAAGTTTTTGTAAGAACTTTATAACTTCAGAGATGTGGCAATCATCAAAATCTAAATCATTATGAGCTACAGCAATGGGATCATTGTTCCCAAGGTTGGAAAAAATTTCAGCAGTTTTATCACAAGCAGTTTCAGCAGTTTTAGCAATTTCAGGCAGTTTTGTTCGCTTTGCACTAGGAGTAGAAACATTGCCAACACCAATTATTTTACCATTGATAGTAGGAGGTGCAGCAACATGTGGAGAATTAGCATTACTAGTGGTGGTGATAGTCCAAACTTTAGCTACATTATTCTCTTTAGCTAGTTTTTCATTTTCTTCTCTATCCCACCTAGCACGCAGTTCAGCCATTAATCTTATATTCTCATTAATTCTAACTTGGATGGCATTTGTTGTAGTAGTAATCTTATTATCAATATCATTATTAGGCATAACTTTCAATTTTAAAAGATTAACATCAGAGGCAAGTCTATCAACTCTAGAAGCAATAATATCAATTTTATCAAGCTTTTCCTCAACAGATTTGTTAAAAGCAGTTTGTGTACTAATAAATTCTTTAAGCATAGCTTCAAGACCAGAGGGTACACTCCTATTATTATTGTAAGAATTCCCATAAGAATTACCATAACCATTACCATTAGCAGAAGGATATGGCCTATAGTTATTACCAGAATTGTTCCTATAAGCATTGTTGTTGAAATTATTATTTTTAATGAAATTCACATCAACATTTTCTTCTTGAGCAACCAATGAAGCTAAAGGAACATTATTTGGATCAACATTAGATCTACCATTCACAAGCATAGACATAATCACATCAATCTTATCACTCAAGGAAGAGGTTTCTTCAACAGAATTTACCTTCTTACCTTGTGGAGCTCTTTCCGTGTGCCATTCAGAGTAATTTATCATCATATCATCAAGAAGTTTTGTAGCCGCCCCCAATGTGATGGACATAAAGGTACCTCCAGCAGCTGAATCCAATAAATTCCGCGAAGAAAAATTTAGTCCTGCATAGAAGGTTTGGATGATCATCCAAGTAGTCAGTCCATGGGTTGGGCAATTCTTTACCAAAGTTTTCATTCTCTCCCATGCTTGAGCAACATGTTCAGTATCTAATTGCTTAAAATTCATTATGCTACTTCTCAAAGATATAATTTTAGCGGGAGGATAATATCTACCAATAAAAGCATCCTTGCATTTAGTCCATGAATCAATACTATTCTTAGGCAAAGATAGCAACCAATCTTTAGCTCTTCCTCTTAATGAGAAAGGAAACACTTTCAATTTAATAATATCACCATCTACATCTTTATACTTTTGCATTTCACAAAGTTCAACAAAATTATTGAGATGGGCAGCAGCATCATCAGAACTAGCACCAGAAAATTGATCTCTCATGACAAGATTTAGTAAAGCAGGTTTAATTTCAAAGAATTCTGCTGTAGTAGCAGGTGGAGCAATAGGTGTGCATAGGAAATCATTATTATTTGCATTTGTGAAGTCACACAACTTAGTATTTTCAGGAGTATTCATTTTAGCAACGGTAAATAAAACAAACTAGATAAAGTAAATGCAAGTAACTAATTTTTTTGTGTTTTTGATATAGAGAGCAAGACAGTAAATAAAGTAAAACTAGCAACTAATTTTTTTGTATTTTGTTTAGGTGCAGCAAACAAAGTAGTAAATAAAATAAAGCAAGACAAAAACAAAGTAAAGAGATTGAGAAGTGGAGACTCCCCTTGCAGCGTGTCTTGATCTCGGCGCCCGCCAAAAAAAGGCTTGATGCGCGTAAATGTACACGTCCGTTGGGAACCCCAAGAGGAAGGTATGATGCGCACAGGGGCAAGTTTTCCCTCAGAAAGAAACCAAGGTTGATCGAACCAGGAGGAGCCAAGAAGCACGTTGAAGGTTGATGGTCGCGAAATGTGATGCGGCGCAACACCAGGGATTCCCGCGCCAACGTGGAATCTGCACAACAAAACCAAAGTACTTTGCCCCAACGAAACAGTGAGGTTGTCAATCTCACCGGCTTGTGATGACCCACAAGTATAGGGGGTGTATCGTAGTACTTTCGATAAATAAGAGTGTCGAACCCAACGAGGAGCAGAAGGTGTTGACAAGCAGTTTCGATGAAGGATTCACTGTAAATGCTCACAAACAAGTATTCAGGGGGTTTTGATATTGCAGATAAATAAAGTACAAGTAAATAAAATGCGAGAGAAATAATTGCAGCGAGTGGCCCAATCCTTTTTAGCACAAAGGACAAGCCGGTTTGTTTACTTATAATGACCAAACGTTCCCGAGGACACATGGGGATTTTAGTCTAGTGCTTTCGCTACATACAGCTGATTAATCTTCATTGTTTTGATAAGTGTTGTGTGGGTGAACCTATGCTAATGCACCGCCCTTCCTAGGACTAATACATACTTGTGATTATACCCCTTGCAAGCATCCGCAACTACAAGAAAGTAATTAAGATAAATCTAACCACAGCCTTAAACTCTGAGATCCTGCGATCCCTCCTGCATCGATATACTAACGGGGGCTTAGGTTTCTGTCACTCCGGCAACCCCGCAATTAGCAACCGAATACAAGATGCACTCCCCTAGGCCCATAAATGGTGAAGTGTCGTGTAGTCGACGTTCACACGACACCACTAGAAGAATGACACCACAACTTAAATATCATAACATTGAATATTACTCAACCATAATTCACTACTAGCATTTAGACTTCACCCATGTCCTCAAGAACTAAACGAACTACTCACGAGACATCATATGGAATACAATCAGAGGTGATATGATGATGAATAACAATCTGAACATAAACCTTGGTTCAATGGTTTCACTCAATAGCATCTACAACAAGTATAGAATAACACCGGGAGAGTTTCCCCTATCAAACAATCAAGATTTAACCCGAATTGCTACAGCGATGACGAGGTGCAGCGGTGGTGATGGCGGTGTAGATGGTGGAGATGATGATGATGATGATGGAGATGATGTCCCGCTCGATGACGATGGCGATGGCGTCGATTTCCCTCCGGGAGGGAATTTCCCCGGCGGATTCCTGCCCGCCGGAGAGCTCTTTTCTCTGGTGTTCTCCGCCCCGCAGAGGCGGCTGTAACCCTTCGTGAGGATCCTCTGTGGCTTAGGTTTTCGGGACGAAGGAGTACGCGAAGAAAAGGAGGCGAAAGGGTCGGGCCCCTGCAGCATAGGGTGGCGCCAGGCCCCGGGCCGCGCCGCCCTATGGTCTGGGCCCACAGTGGCCCCTCTCTTCTTCCCCTTCCGGCTACCTCCGTCATTTGGAAAAATAGGAATTTACGTGAAATTCCCTTCCACAGTTGATCTTCCGAAATATTGTGTTCTGACGGTGCTTTTTCCAGAATCCTGGCTCCGGTGCTTGATCCTCCAATGATGATGAAACATGCAAAATAGATGAAATAACATAAGTATTGTGCCCCAATATGAAATATATCAATGAATAACAGCAAATTATGATACAAAATAGTGATGCAAATTGGACGTATCAACTCCCCCCAAGCTTAGACCTCGCTTGTCCCCAAGCGAAACTGAGCTCGATAAACAAGACCACATGTTTATGGAGTGAAGAGTCGATAAATAAAATACGGACAAGAAGCATCATATTCATTCACACAAGACATTCTAGTAAACAACTTCCTCATATAACTCATCTTGAAATAAGTAAAGAGAAATCACAAGTAAAGGTGCATAAGAAATCATAATTGGTGATGGCAAACTTTGTTCTTGGTCAGAGAACTACTAACGGATTGTACTTCTAAGCAAAGCTTTCATATTAGAATTTATAGCTGAGCCTTCATATTTAAGCATAACAATCTCTTCATAATCATTGATAACTTCAAAGTCATATTCATTCAGATAAAATTGGTACTAAACAAGAAAGTATAAAAGACATGATCAACTGAATCATAGCATAAATGATTGGTTCACAACAACTCAATTGCTTGCTTGAGATAGAGGGAAAT
Organism: Lolium multiflorum; assembly: GCA_030979885.1. NCBI lineage: Eukaryota > Viridiplantae > Streptophyta > Magnoliopsida > Poales > Poaceae > Lolium > Lolium multiflorum. The sequence continues at coordinate 50,623,372 of CM061750.1, read as the reverse complement.
AGGTTTACTGACTCAACATAAAAGTAAAAGACAGGCCCTTCGCAGAGGGAAGCAGGGATTAAATCATGTGCTAGAGCTTTTCAAGTTTTGAAATCATATAAAGAGCATAAAAGTAAGATTTTGAGCGGTGTTTGTTGTTGTCAACGAATGGTAGCGGGTACTCTAACCCCCTTGCCAAACGAACCTTCAAAGAGCGGCTCCCATGAGGGACGGTATCTCTACCAGCAAGGTAGATCCCCCTTCTCTTTTGTTTACACATGTATTTTAGTTTTATTATGGGTGACACTCCCCCAACCTTGGCTTTCTCAATCCATGGCTAACCGAATCCTCGGGTGCCTTCCAACATTCACATACCATGGAGGAGTGTCTATTGCAAAATTAAGTTGCTTACTGATAAGTCAGAGCAAAACATGTGAAGAGAATTATTAATGAAAGTTATTAATTGGGGCTGGGAACCCCGTTGCCAGCTCTTATTGCAAAATTATTGGATAAGCGGATGTGCTAGTCCATTGGTGAAAGTCCGCCCAACAAGATTGAAAGATAAAACACCACATACTTCCTCATGAGCTATAAAACATTGACACAAATAAGGAGTAGTATAGTTTGAATAATTTAAAGGTAGCACATGAAGTATTTACTTGGAATGGCAGAAAATACCATGTAGTAGGTAGGTATGGTGGACACAAATGGCATAGGTTTGGTGCATTCCCTCTCGATACAGGTCTTTGGCTAGCAAGGTTTGATAGCAAGCATAAAGGTTGAGGGAAACAAACAAATATACATATGATAGAAACAATCATGCATCTTTCTCATAAGCACAAGCAATTTTAACTTCAGAATACTAAACTCATTAGCATAGAGATAATAGAGTAATGTATCTAAGTGTATTTCTCTCTTTTATTAAACATCAAGGTGTTGTTGCTATTGACCAATGCTAAGTTTGCCAAAACCAAATAGATTTACTTGATGCTCCCAAAGTGATATCAATACTCATGTCAAGAGTAATCATATAATGGAGATTGCAAACTAAAATAAGGTGTGCAAAAAGTAAATGATAAGACTTCTCATTAATATTCCATAACGATAACTCACACCAACGGATACATAGATAACTAACTAAGAGAGATACTTCCACATTGCATACTATTCCATATGATAACTTCCCTACTCATGATATGACACTACTTGATAGTAAAAGATAAAGGTGGTGGTGATGTGATACCGCGGCACTCCCCAAGCTTGGAACAAACCAAGGGGATGCCAATACCAATGATGAATTACTCCTTCGGCGATGGTGGTGATGGATTCTTCTCGCGCTTCATAAGGATCTCCTTCAGCTTCAGCTTCTCAATTTTGCAATTCTGCACCAAAACCTGAAAAGACTCATTGTTACCCGAGTGTGGCGGTGACGGCCTTGTGCTGGGATTTGAGTAATATTCCAGCATTCTGCGAAGTCGCTGGTTCTCCTCCTGAAGTATCTCCACTTCCCTCCTTAGAGCACGATATTGATCACAAAACTCATCAGCAACCCGTATTGCTTCCTCCACACAAGGGAAAGAATCGAGGTCCAGAGCAGGCGGAGAGCTCCCTGCAAGTTATGAGAAAAAGAGCGCCCAGTATTAACTGATCCCACCAAAATTGGCTTACTCCTCGTAGTTTCCCACTCTCCTTTTGCTGACGCTATCTTCTCCTTCTCCTTATTGATCCTTTCATCTATCTCTTCCCTCCAAGGCCCCTTGTCTTTGTTGTCGGAGACCATGGTGCTTCTAGATCAAAACAAATCTGGCAGAAAACTCGAAACAAAACACGACGAGAAAACGATATTACGGACCTCCAGGGGTCCTGGGATTATATAGCAAAAAAAATTGCGACAAAAGGAAGGTTCTTGTCGAAAACGAGTGGAAAGCAACGAGGCGGCTGCACCATAGGTCGGCGCGGCCAGGGTGGGGCCCGCGCGGCCTATGGTGGCACGCCCTCGCGCGTCTTTTCCACTCCGTTTCGATTCCGTAATTTTTCATATTTTCCAAAAACAGCAAAAATAATGTTCGGAAAGGTAAACGCGGACTTTTTATTACCTATACTGTTACCTATTCAAAGTCAGTGGCGGACTGTCAATTTGTCCTTTGATGAAAGCCTCCGGTGTTTCCACTTGAATAATATCAACATCAACATTATAAGAATCGCCCGAGATATAATGCTTGAGTCTTTGTCCATTCACCACTTGTGTGGCATTGCCTTGGAGAGAGCTAATTTTAATTGCTCCTGAACGATACACCTCCTCAACAACATATGGTCCTTCCCACTTCGAGAGTAATTTCCCTGCAAAGAATCTGAGACGAGACCGATACAATAGAACTTGATCTCCAACATTAAATTCTCTTTTGATGATCCTTCTATCATGCCACTTCTTAACTTTTTCTTTAAAGAGTTTAGCATTCTCATAAGCTTCACTTCTCCATTCATCTAGAGAACTTAATTGCAACAACCTCTTATTACCGGCTAATTTAGGATCTTTATTTAATTCTCTAACAGCTCAATAAGCTTTGTGCTCTAGTTCTAAAGGTAAATGACAAGCTTTTCCATAAACCATTTTATAAGGTGACATTCCCATAGGATTTTTATAAGCAGTTCTATAAGCCCATAACGCTTCTTTCAATTTGCTAGGCCAATTCTTTCTAGATTTATTAACAGTCTTACCTAAAATAGCTTTAATCTCTCTATTTGATAATTCTACTTGACCGCTAGTTTGAGGGTGATAAGCGAAGCAATTCTATGATTAATACCATACTTAGCAAGAGTTTTTCTAAAACCTCCATGAATGAAATGAGAACCTCCATCAGTCATAATATATCTAGGTACTCCAAATCTAGGAAATATAATATCTACAAGCATTTTTATAGAGGTCTCACCATCAGCACTTTTTGTAGGTATAGCTTCTACCCATTTAGTAACATAATCAACAGCGACAAGTATATGAGTGTTACCATCTGAAGAAGGGAAAGGTCCCATGAAGTCGAATCCCCAACAATCGAATGGTTCAATAACAAGAGTATAATTCATAGGCATTTCATTGCGTCTGGAGATATTACCAACTCTTTGACATTCATCACAAGATAAAATAAACTTCCTTGCATCTTTGAAGAGTGTTGGCCAATAAAAACCTGATTGTAGAACCTTCTGCGCGGTTCTATCTCCAGCGTGATGTCCTCCATAAACACTTCCATGACATTTATTCAATATCTCCTGTTGTTCATATTCGGAACACATCTTCGCATAATACCATCCACTCCTTCTTTATATAAGTGTGGGTCATCCCAAAAATAATGCCTCAAGTCATAAAAGAATTTCCTCCGTTGCTGAGCTGAAAAGGTTGGAGGCAAATACTTCGAAACAATAAAGTTAGCATAATCTGCATACCAAGGGCTCTCTCGCGAGCTCACCTTTATTACAGCCAATTGTTCATTTGGAAAACTATCATTAACAGGAACAGGATCATAAGCAATATTTTCCAATCTAGACAAATTATCAGCAACAGGATTATCAGCACCTTTCCTATCTATAATATGTAAATCAAATTCTTGCAACAGAAGTACCCATCTAATAAGCCTTGGCTTAGCATCTTTCTTTGTCATAAGGTATCTAATTGCAGCATGATCAGGATGAATTGTAACTTTTGAATCAACAATATAGGGTCTAAACTTATCACAAGCAAAGACTACAGCTAACAATTCTTTTTCAGTTGTAGCATAATTTCTTTGAGCAGCATCAAGAGTCTTACTAGCATAATGAATAACATTTAACTTTTTATCTACCCGCTGTCCAAGAACAGCGCCTACAACAAAATCACTAGCATCACACATAATTTCAAAAGGCAAATTCCAATCAGGAGGTTCAACTACAGGAGCAGTTGTTAAGGCTTTCTTTAGAGTTTCAAAAGCTTCCTTACAATCATCATCAAAAACAAAAGGTACATCTTTTTGAAGAAGATTAGTAAGAGGCTTTGAAATTTTAGAGAAATCTTTAATAAATCTCCTATAAAACCCAGCATGACCAAGAACACTACGAATACCTTTAACATCCCTCGGATAGGGCATCTTCTCAATTGCTTCAACTTTAGCTCTATCAACTTCAATACCTCTCTCGGAAATTTTATGTCCCAATACAATTCCTTCATTAACCATAAAGTGGCATTTCTCCCAATTAAGAACAAGGTTAGTTTCTTCACATCTCTGCAAAACTTTATCGAGGTTTCGCAGCAGGAATCAAAAGAATTCCCATAGACAGAAAAATCATCCATGAACACCTCTACAATACTTTCGCAAAAACCATGAAAAATAGCAGACATGCATCTTTGAAAAGTAGCAGGAGCATTACATAAACCAAAAGGCATACGCCTATAAGCATAAGTTCCATAAGTACAAGTAAAAGTGGTTTTCTCTTGATCTTTAGCTTTAACAGCAATTTGTGAAAACCCAGAATAACCATCAAGAAAACAAAAATGAGTATTTTTAGACAACCTTTCTAACATTTGATCAATAAAGGGTAAAGGGTAATGATCTTTCTTAGTAACTTTATTAACTTTTCGAAAATCAATGCACATTCTATAACCTACAACTATTCTTTGAGGAATAAGCTCATCATTATCATTAGGCACAACAGTCATTCCTCCTTTCTTAGGAACACAATGAACAGGACTAACCCATCTACTATCAGCAATAGGATATATAATACCAGCTTCAAGGAGTTTTAATACCTCGTTTCTTACCACTTCCTTCATCTTCGGAATTAGACGACGTTGATGTTCAACAACAGGCTTTGCATCTTCTTCCATATTAATAGCATGTTGGCAAATAGAAGGAGAAATCCCTTTCAAATCATCAAGAGTATAACCTTTCTTCCTCAATCTCTGAAAGCTTAGAACTAATAATAACAGGATATATTTTCTTATCATCAATATGAGCATATTTAAGATTATCGGGTAAAGGCTTTAGATCAAAAACAGGATCTTCCTTTGGTGGCGGTGTTGTACCCAAATCTTCCACCGGTAAATCATGCTTGAGAATAGGTTGGCGAAGAAAAATTTCCTCAAGCTCATCTCTTTCTTTCCTAAAAGCTTCACTTTCACTATTCTCCAAATGTTGCTGCAAAGGATTATTAGGAACAAGAACAATAGATGCACACTGCTCCATTTTAAAATCATTACTAGGCAAGTCTTTATAAGGAGTTTTGGTAAATTTAGAAAAGTTAAATTCATAAGGTTCACCAGCAAATCTAGTCAAAATTTTCTCTTTCTTACAATCTATAATAGCTCCACAAGTATTTAGAAAAGGTCTACCAAAAATGATAGGACAATGATCACTAGCAGCAGAACCAAGTACCAAAAAGTCAGCAGGATATTTAATCTTACCACATAGAACTTCCACATCTCGAACAATACCAATTGGAGAAATAGTTTCTCTATTAGCCAGATGAATAACCACATCAATATCTTCAAGTTCACAAGAACCAATTTCGTGCATAATCTCCGTGTAAAGTTCATAAGGAATAGCACTAACACTTGCACCAATATCACATAAACCATAATAGCAATGATCACCAATTCTAACAGATAGCATAGGAACACTAACTTGTTTGGATTTATTAGGATGTGAAACAATATTAGAAGCATCTTCACAGAAAATAATATGACCATCCTCCACATTTTCAGTCACAAGATCTTTAACTATTGCAACAGCAGGTTCAATTTTAATTTGTTCTTCAGGTTCTTTAGGTTTCTTTTCACTTTTATTAACCGCACTAGATATGATAGAGTACTCCTTCATTTTAGCAGGAAAGGAGTTTTTTCAATATAAGCTTCAGGAATAACATTATCAACAGTTTCAATCACTACACATTTGTTTACAGATGAATCAATTTTATCTTTATACGGTTCATGATACTTATCAAAATTCTTCTTAGGCAGTTCATAATGAGAGGCAAAAGCTCTATAAAGATTTGCAACAACTTGGGAATCAAGACCATATGTAGCACTCATATTACGAAATTTATCAGTATCCATAAAAGCTTCAATGCATTTATAATCATAAATTATACCTGATTCTCTATCTTTGTCGTTCTCCCATCCTTCAGTATTTTCTTGGATCCGATCAAGAAGGTCCCTTTTAAACTCTTCATTCTTGCGTGTAAATGATCCAAAACAAGAAGTATCCAACAAGGTCTTGTCTTGAAAAGAAAGTCTTGCATAGAAATTATCAATAATAACATTACCAGGAAGCTCATGAATGGGGCATTTGAGCATTAAAGACTTCAATCTCCCCCAAGCTTGGGCAATACTCTCTCCATCATGAGGCCAAAAATTATATATGCGGTTCCGATCTTTGTGAATTTCACTTGGAGGATAAAATTTGGAATAGAATAAAGGCACAATGTCCTCCCAATCAATAGAATCACCATTCTTCAGCAATTTATACCAGTGCGCCGCTTTACCAGACAGCGATATAGTGAATAGTTTCTTTCTAACTTCATTCATAGAAATACCTGCACATTTGAATAACCCGCATAATTCATGCAAAAACAGTAAATGATCACCAGGATGGACAGTTCCATCCCCTTCATAGCGGTTATCCATAACACGTTCAATAATTTTCATAGGTATTTTATATGGTACTACTTCCTCACCTGGCGCTTCATCCACTACCGTTGCAGTAGTAGTAGATTTCCAAATAGAAATTGAAGAGAAGATCTCTCCATAATGATTTATAGCAGCAGGCAGAAATAAAATCAGCACAAACAGTAAATTTCCTTACCAATTCCACTTACCAATAGCGCTTCACTCCCCGGCAACGGCGCCAGAAAATAGTCTTGATGACCCACAAGTATAGGGGTGTATCGTAGTACTTTCGATAAATAAGAGTGTCGAACCCAACGAGGAGCAGAAGGTGTTGACAAGCAGTTTTGATGAAGGATTCACTGTAAATGCTCACAGACAAGTATTCAGGGGGTTTGATATTGCAGATAAATAAAGTACAAGTAAATAAAATGCGAGAGAAATAATTGCAGCGAGTGGCCCAATCCTTTTTAGCACAAAGGACAAGCCGGTTTGTTTACTTATAATGACCAAACGTTCCCGAGGACACATGGGGATTTTAGTCTAGTGCTTTCGCTACATACAGCTGATTAATCTTCATTGTTTTGATAAGTGTTGTGTGGGTGAACCTATGCTAATGCACCGCCCTTCCTAGGACTAATACATACTTGTGATTATACCCCTTGCAAGCATCCGCAACTACAAGAAAGTAATTAAGATAAATCTAACCACAGCCTTAAACTCTGAGATCCTGCATCCCTCCTGCATCGATATACTAACGAGGGCTTAGGTTTCTGTCACTCCGGCAACCCCGCAATTAGCAACCGAATACAAGATGCACTCCCCTAGGCCCATAAATGGTGAAGTGTCGTGTAGTCGACGTTCACACGACACCACTAGAAGAATGACACCACAACTTAAATATCATAACATTGAATATTACTCAACCATAATTCACTACTAGCATTTAGACTTCACCCATGTCCTCAAGAACTAAACGAACTACTCACGAGACATCATATGGAATACAATCAGAGGTGATATGATGATGAATAACAATCTGAACATAAACCTTGGTTCAATGGTTTCACTCAATAGCATCTACAACAAGTATAGAATAACACCGGGAGAGTTTCCCCTATCAAACAATCAAGATTTAACCCGAATTGCTACAGCGATGACGAGGTGCAGCGGTGGTGATGGCGTGTAGATGGTGGAGATGATGATGATGATGATGGAGATGATGTCCCGCTCGATGACGATGGCGATGGCGTCGATTTCCCTCCTGGGAGGGAATTTCCCGGCGGATTCCTGCCCGCCGGAGAGCTCTTTTCTCTCGGTGTTCTCCGCCGCAGGCGGCTGAACCCTTCGTGAGGATCCCTCGTGGCTTAGGTTTTGGACGAAGGAGTACGCGAAGAAAAGGAGGCGAAAGGGTCGTGGGCCCCCCAGAGCATAGGGTGGCGCGGCCAGCCCCGGGCCGCGCCGCCCTATGGTCTGGGCCCACAGTGGCCCCTCTCTTCTTCCCCTTCTGGCTACCTCCGTCATTTGGAAAAATAGGAATTTACGTGAAATTCCCTTCCACAGTTGATCTTCCGAAATATTGTGTTCTGACGGTGCTTTTTCCAGCAGAATCCTGGCTCCGGTGCTTGATCCTCCAATGATGATGAATCATGCAAAATAGATGAAATAACATAAGTATTGTGCCCCAATATGAAATATATCAATGAATAACAGCAAATTATGATACAAAATAGTGATGCAAATTGGACGTATCAGCTTGCTGTAACAAAGGATTAAACGTATCGAGTGGAAGATGTTTGCAAAGAAACAGTAAAACACAATTGCAGATTGTATGCTATGTAAAGAATAGGACCGGGGTCCACAGTTCACTAGAGGTGTCTCTCCCATAAGATAAAAGCATGTTGGGTAAACAAATTACAGTCGGGCAATTGACAAATAGAGAAAGGCATAACAATGCATATACATGATATGATAAATATAGTGAGATTTAATTGGGCATTACGACAAAGTACATAGACCGCCATCCAACTGCATCTATGCCTAAAAAGTCCACCTTCAGGTTATCATCCGAACCCCATTCAGTATTAAGTTGCTAACAACAGACAATTGCATTAAGTATGGTGCGTAATGTAATCAACAACTACATCCTTAGACATAGCATCAATGTTTTATCCCTAGTGGCAACAAGACATCCACAACCTTAGAACTTTCTCTCACTGTCCCGATTCAATGGAGGCATGAACCCACTATCGAGCATAAATACTCCCTCTTAGAGTTAAGAGTAAAAACTTGGCCAGCCTCTACTAATAACGGAGAGCATGCAAGATCATAAACAACACATAAACAATAGATTGATAATCACCATAATCATAGTACTCTCTATCCATCGGATCCCGACAAACACAACATATAGTATTACAGATAGATGATCTTGATCATGTTAGGCAGCTCACAAGATCCAACAATGAAGCACAACAAGGAGAAGACGACCATCTAGCTACTGCTATGGACCCATGGTCCAGGGGTGAACTACTCACTCATCACTCGGAGGCGATCATGGCGATGAAGAGTCCTCCGGGAGATGAATCCCTCTCCGGCAGGGTGCGGAGGCGATCTCCTGAATCCCCCGAGATGGGATTCGCGGCGGCGGCGTCTCTGGAAGGTTTCCGTATCGTGGCTCTCGGGGGGTTTCGCGACGGAGGCTTTAAGTAGGCGGAAGGTCAACGCGGGGGCCACACGAGGGGCCCAGGGGTAGGGTCGCGGCCAGGGCTTGGCGCCCGCGCCCTCTGGCTGCCTCGTGGCCACTCGTTATCTCTTCGGTCTTCTGGAAGCTTCGTGCAAAAATAGGACCCTGGGCGAAAGTTTCGTCCAATTCCGAGAATATTTCCTTACTAGGATTTCTGAAACCAAAAACAGCAGAAAACAACAACTGACTCTTCGGCATCTTGTTAATAGGTTAGTTCCAGAAAATGCATAAATATGACATATAATGTGTATAAAACATGTAGGTATCATCAATAAAGTAGCATGGAACATAAGAAATTATCGATACGTTGGAGACGTATCATACACTTCTATTATTGTTGTAAGAATTCCCATAAGAATTACCATAACCATTACTATTAGCAGAAGGATATGGCCTATAGTTATTACCAGAGTTGTTCCTATAAGCATTGTTGTTGAAATTATTATTTTTAATGAAATTCACATCAACATTTTCTTCTTGAGCAACCAATGAAGCTAAAGGAACATTATTTGGATCAACATTAGATCTACCATTCACAAGCATAGACATAATCACATCAATCTTATCACTCAAGGAAGAGGTTTCTTCAACAGAATTTACCTTCTTACCTTGTGGAGCTCTTTCCGTGTGCCATTCGTAATTTATCATCATATCATCAAGAAGTTTTGTAGCCGCCCCAAAGTGATGGACATAAAGGTACCTCCAGAGCTGAATCCAATAAATTCCGCGAAGAAAAATTTAGTCCTGCATAGAAGGTTTGGATGATCATCCAAGTAGTCGGTCCATGGGTTGGGTAATTCTTTACCAAAGTTTTCATTCTCTCCCATGCTTGAGCAACATGTTCAGTATCTAATTGCTTAAAATTCATTATGCTACTTCTCAAAGATATAATTTTAGCGGGAGGATAATATCTACCAATAAAAGCATCCTTGCATTTAGTCCATGAATCAATACTATTCTTAGGCAAAGATAGCAACCAATATTTAGCTCTTCCTATTAATGAGAAAGGAAACACTTTCAATTTAATAATATCACCATCTACATCCTTATACTTTTGCATTTCACAAAGTTCAACAAAATTATTGAGATGGGCAGCAGCATCATCAGAACTAACACCAGAAAATTGATCTCTCATGACAAGATTTAGTAAAGCAGGTTTAATTTCAAAGAATTCTGCAGTAGAGTGGAGCAATAGGTGTGCATAGGAAATCATTATTATTTGCATTTGTGAAATCACACAACTTAGTATTTTCAGGAGTATTCATTTTAGCAACAGTGAATAAAACAAACAAGATAAAGTAAATGCAAGTAACTAATTTTTTTGTGTTTTTGATATAGAGAGCAAGACAATAAATAAAGTAAAACTAGCAACTATTTTTTGTGTTTTGTTTAGGTGCAGCAAACAAAGTAGTAAATAAAATAAAGCAAGACAAAAACAAAGTAAAGAGATTGAGAAGTGGAGACTCCCCTTGCAGCGTGTCTTGATCTCCCCGGCAACGGCGCCGAAAAGAGCTTGATGGCGTGTAACTCACACGTTCGTTGGGAACCCCAAGAGGAAGGTATGATGCGCACAGTAGCAAGTTTTCCCTCAGAAAGAAACCAAGGTTTAATCGAACCAGTAGGAGCCAAGAAGCACGTTGAAGGTTGATGGTGGTGAAATGTGATGCGCAACAAGGGATTCCGGCGCCAACGTGGAATCTGCACAACAAAACCAAAGTACTTTGCCCCAACGAAGTGAGGTTGTCAATCTCACCGGCTTGCTGTAACAAAGGATTAAACGTATCGAGTGGAAGATGATTGTTTGCAAGAAAACAGTAAAACACAATTGCAGTAGATTGTATGCTATGTAAAGAATAGGACCGGGGTCCACATTCACTAGAGGTGTCTCCCATAAGATAAAAGCATGTTGGGTGAACAAATTACTCGGGCAATTGACAAATAGAGAAAGGCATAACAATGCATATACATGATATGATAAATATAGTGAGATTTAATCCGGGCATTACGACAAAGTACATAGACCGCCATCCAACTGCATCTATGCCTAAAAAGTCCACCTTCAGGTTATCATCCGAACCCCATTCAGTATTAAGTTGCTAAGCAACAGACAATTGCATTAAGTATGGTGCGTAATGTAATCAACAACTACATCCTTAGACATAGCATCAATGTTTTATCCCTAGTGGCAACAGCACATCACAACCTTAGAACTTTCTGTCACTGTCCCAGGTGTCAATGAAGGCATGAACCCACTATCGAGCATAAATACTCCCTCTTGGAGTTAAGAGCAAAAACTTGGCCAGAGCCTCTACTAATAACGGAGAGCATGCAAGATCATAAACAACACATAAACAATAGATTGATAATCACCATAACATAGTATTCTCTATCCATCGGATCCCGACAAACACAACATATAGTATTACGATAGATGATCTTGATCATGTTAGGCAGCTCACAAGATCCAACAATGAAGCACAACAAGGAGAAGATGACCATCTAGCTACTGCTATGGACCCATGGTCCGGGGGTGAACTACTCACTCATCACCCGGAGGCGATCATGGCGATGAAGAGTCCTCCGGAGATGAATCCCTCCGCAGGGTGCCGGAGGCGATCTCCTGAATCCCCCGAGATGGGATCGCGGCGGCGGCGTCTCCGGAAGGTTTTCCGTATCGTGGCTCTCGGTACTGGGGGTTTCGCGACGGAGGCTTTAAGTAGGCGAAAGGGTAGGTCAAGAGGCGGCGCGAGGGGCCCACACCACGCCGGCGCGGCCAGGGCCTGGGCCGCGCCGCCCCTATGGTGACGTGCCTCGTGGCCCCACTTCCTTCCCTCTTCGGTCTTCTGGAAGCTCCGTGCAAAAATAGGACCCCGGGCGAATATTTCGTCCAATTCCGAGAATATTTCCTTACTAGGATTTCTGAAACCAAAACAGCAGAAAACAGAATGGCTCTTCGGCATCTTGTTAATAGGTTAGTTCCAGAAAATGCATAAATATGACATATAATGTGCATAAAACATGTAGGTATCATCAATAAAGTAGCATGGAACATAAGAAATTATCGATACGTTGGAGACGTATCAATCTCCTTGTTATAATTCCAATGTTGAAGTGGAATGAATACCATGAGGTTCATGGTAGGAACATGGATTAGTTTAAGACATGGAAAAGATAAGTTAGGAATAGTTTCTCCAGTTTATTGTTACTTGGTTTCAATTTGAATAGATGTTCATATGTTGTGGCAAGGTATACCATATTATGATCTTAATAAGATCAAGTAATTGATCCTTGATTAATAAGTTATTGTGTTGGTTGTATTGCCATTTGATCTAACCCTTGAGATCAAATCATCTCTACCCAAAACAAGGTTTTAACAAAGGTCACATTGAGGTTTATAACGCTTGACTTGATGAGCTACTTCAATTCCACCAATGTCAAGTGAAACTTCAGTTACTGTGACTGTTTTACTTTAAAGCGCGAAAATTCCCCAGATTTTCTATGCATGAATGCAATGCACACATCTGTTTTCTCTATTTTTGTAACCCCAATACCTGGGATATTACAGCTATAGCCCAATTTAGCCCTTGTTTAGCCTCTAATATAGCTGCTAAATCTCCTTATTTTGAATTTATCTTCTCTTATCATTTTTATTTCTTGTTTTCTGAATTTGCGTTCAACATAATTAGGTAAAACTTGTGAGTTGAATAACTAAATAATTGTTTGCCTTGAATAGTTGAATAAGTTGTATCACGAATCTCTTTGAGTCACAATTTTCCTCTTCTTTTTGGTAAGATATGACAAAAGTATTTCAAATTTCTTAAAAGGGCTAAATGGAATAAATGAGATAGCCGGCTATAGCTTTTTATAGCCTCCAAAAAAATCGCGGCTAAATGAGATAGACGGCTATTTTAAACTATGACTATAATAGCATTCACGTGTGGCCAAATTAGCCATGTCACCATCAATGGCATCGGTGCCAAAATTTGTTGAGTTGGCATCAGTGTCTACAACGCAACATTTTGCCAAATTTAGTAACATGTAGGCCCTATTTTAACATAAATAAAATAAAAACTCAGATGAGGTGTGCTTCCAACCAACCCAAAGTGTTGCGAATTGTGACATAGGAATGGATTTTTTATTCCATGCAAAATTTGGCATTAGGAGCAACTACATGCTCCTACTCCATCTCTTTGTTTTGTGGCTTTGGCAATCTAATTTAGCATTCCACAATGGAGGAAACAAATGCTGAAAAACAAATATGCAATTTGGCAACTTAATTTGGCATATGCTGTGGATGCTCTAAACTGCTATTTCACGATTGCTAGTCAGCCCATGGAAGGCCTCGTGGAATTGGTGTGTTTACGAAAAGAGATGTTGGGCTAAATTCGGCTCAAATAGAATATCTATAATTCGAAACTCTTTTCCGAGTTGTCTGTTCACATTAAAATGGTTATGTCCTATATAAGTATTTATTTTTTGAAAATAAGATCTAGAAGAACTCCAAAAAAATATACTTTAAATGTTCAAAATCCACTCTCATATTTATATTCAACATTAGGAATAATTGATCCACCCAAAATAAATTTTACAAAAAATCATTTTGTTTAAAAATGCATATTAGACTTCAATAAATCCTTAAAATTAATTTGTAGGGTTTATGAAATACATTTTTCTAAATATGCAAATAAGTATTTATCATGATCTTAAAAATTCAAATAAGAACAAATATAAAAGTTTATACGTATGTTGTGTCCAACTTTATCTTAAAAGAACCGAGCCTATCAAAGGGGAACCTTAATAACCTAATAAATCCGGCCAACTCATGTGCCTATGTTACTGATGAAGTGTATCTTTCAAACTTAGAAAGTTGATGCTACTCTATAGTTATTGTTGGATAAATATACCAAGTTTATGATAAGAGATATTGGGCTAAATTCGGCTAAAATAGAATAACTACAATTCTGAACTCTTTTCCTAATTGTTTGTTCACATGAAAATGATTATGTCTTATATAAATAAATGTCTACATTTCTTTGAAAAAACTAAAACCAAAATGCTAATATTGGGTGTAGGAAAAATTGGTCCACTCAAATTTAGTTTAACTTTTTTGTTTATAAAAATGCATATAGGACTATAATAAATCCTTACATTAATTTATAGGTTTTATTAAACCCAATAAGTTTTTTTAGATATACGAATAAGTATTCATCATGACCTTCAAAATTCAAATAGGACCAAATATAAACGTTTCAACACATGTTGAGTTCAATCTTACGTTAAAAAAAGTTGGGGCTAACAAATGGGAACCTTACTAACCTAAATAGATGATACCCCACGAGTTGTGGCGGGACAATATTAGTCAAGAAGCTTCCAAACAAGATACACAATAGGATAATTAGAGCCATATATTGTACATGTTTCATCTGCTGAGTTTAACAAATAAGTTCATTAGTTCATCTAAGTAAAAAAAATAGGACAACCGACGATTGTTGAGCAATGTTCAGTCTGAGGGATTTGCTAGTTCAGCTAGTTGAGAACTAAGTTCGTCCTCAGTCAAGCCCTACATCATTGGATTGCATCATGACTCATGCATATGAGTTGCAAGGTTGATTGCAACTGGGTTTTTTCAGTTGCAACTAGGTTTCGACTTTTTCTGTTGTAAGTGAGGATGTAACCGAAAAACAATTATTCGAACAGTTAGATTTGCTTTGTGGTTTGTGCCAGTCATTAATTGCAACATGAGTTGCAAGTGAGATGTGATGACATCATCTGATTGAGAACAAAGTTAGTTCTGAATCGACTCAGAAATAGTCACACCCTAAGTCTAATGATTTTGTTGTAGATAATGCACAAAATTAGATTAGTCAATAGCGGGCTAGAATAAAACTGAAACATGATAATCCTTGAATACCTGGTCGTAGTAATAAAACAATGGTTAAGGGAAGAATGCATGAAATTGATATCTCTGAATAGTTGTTGGATCTTTCAAAAAAAAAAACTCTGAGAACATGGGTTGATCAAGCAAAGCATATCGCAAGATAAAATCGACCAAGTGAGAAATTGGATGTTGTATTGAAGCATGTAGCAAAACTGATGTCAAGCCAGGAGATCTCGAATAGACATCGCAATCTAGGGTTTGTTTGGTTGCTCGGCGTATCTCACTTCCAGTGGGCCGAAAATCGCTCGTTTGATTGGCTAGGTCGCACGGAAAAACTGCATCGCACGAACTTTAAAGCACAAAAAGTTAGCCCGCAAGGAAAGCTCGATTCATCCATTTTTCTAGGGACAAGCGCGAATCAACCAGATTCGTGCGCGGAGTAAACACGGTGGAAAAGGCGGGAGCTCCCCGTTTAGGCGCGCAAAGTAGCCTCACCGCACCCATACTCGATCACGCTCCAGCGAAAACGGGATTCCCTTCAGCGAAGAAGGAGGCGGTGGCGGTGATTTAGATCTGCAACGGAGGCGGCGAGCTAGATCTGCAGTGGAGATCTCTGGGACCGTCTCCTGCAACCTCTTCGACGTGTTGTCCAGTTGGTTTGCGAGCTCCACATCTCCTAGAGCGGCGACCCGTCCAGAAGGTCCCTAAAATAGCAAAATACGAAAACATGTTTTTTGCCTCCCATAAATTAAATAGCAATGAAAGAGACTTTGTAGGAAAGTCCCGTAAATCAACTAAAAATGCATAAATAATAATGTATATAATAGAAAATATCATTCAACACTAATAATATGAGTCACAATATTAATGATGTTAAATGCAGTCTAATGCCTCACACTTCCTAAGATCAAACAGTCTACATAGTTTTCCTTGTTTGAATAGTGAATGCTTTTTCCTAATAGCGCTCAATATGTCATCTAGCAGGAAAAAAATTGTACGGGTTGATCTCGTGTCTAGTAGTTAAAGCCGAACCTTCTCGATGAGTTATACTAAATATTCTTACTTAGTTTTCAGTGTTCTTTTTCACTAAATGAATATTGTACGTCATTCGACATCATATTTTAAATACATATTTGAAGGATAACTAACATAATTAACAATGTTATCATGTTTGTACTTATTAAGATACATATTTTCATTTTTTTGGTATTATCGTCACAATTAAATTTTCTTCTTCTAAGTTTAAACTATCTTTCCTTCGAAACAATTTTATTTAGAAAATATAGGTTTGGATGTTCAAGGATACCCTCTCTTAAAATAAATTCCATTCCAAATACAATAACTCCAAAAGTACCACTTTACTCCAAAATAAAAGGTATGTCAATTATTATATCGAATTACGTTTATACAAGTACTTGTTCATATATAGTATGCTTAAATATCTTCTAAAACTTTTAGAGCGTTTTGGGTTGTACTCATTCAACAAAAAAATTGAAAGAGATTTCTAAAATATAAGACCATTATGCCCGAGAGCAACTAAATATATAATTCTAAAAATATTCAGATGGAAGCAAGTAGTTAGCGCTTGAGTACATACACACTCGCTCATCATCGATTGTCATTCTTGGTTTAGTTAGTAGTTATAGTGCATCCTCTCTTATTTGTCTCTATGTCTGAAAATAACACTTTCACATTGTTTGTACCATGCATGAATATACTTGAATACGACCTATGTTTGTTTATTTGTTCTTTTTTAAATATAAACTTCTTCTTGTAAGCAAACTATCTGATTTCAATTAACTAATGGGAGTAAATTAGGGAAAAGTCTAGGAAAACACACCACTGCTATATATCCTTGATAAAATTAAAGTTGTATTGAAAGAGATTGGAAATCGTCATCTCTAACTCTACCTTTTGCATGTTGATGTTCGACCAAACTGGAAAGCCATAACAGAAACTAGTGTGAGTTAATCAGTGATACGTCTCCAACGTATCGATAATTTCTTATGTTCCATGCTACTTTATTGATGATACCTACATGTTTTATGCACATTATATGTCATATTTATGCATTTTCTGAACTAACCTATTAACAAGATGCCGAAGAGCCATGTTTTTTCGCTGTTTTTGCTTTCAGAAATCCTAGTAAAGAAATATTCTCGGAATTGGACGAAACTTTCGCCCAGGGTCCTATTTTTGCACGAAGCTTCCAAGACCGAAGAGATAACGAAGGGGGGGGGCCCAGGAGGGAGGCCGGCGCGGCCCAAGCCCTGGCCACGCCGACCTACCCCCTGGGCCCTCGTGTGGCCCCCCGCGTTGACCTTCCGCCTACTTAAAGCCTCCGTCGCAAACCCCCAGTACCGAGAGCCACGATACGGAAAACCTTCCGGAGACGCCGCCGCGAATCCCATCTCGGGGGATTCGGAGATCGCCTCCGGCACCCTGCCGGAGAGGGGATTCATCCCCGGAGGACTCTACACCGCCATGGTCGCCTCCGGAGTGATGAGTGAGTAGTTCACCCCTGGACCATGGGTCCATAGCAGTACCTAGATGGTCGTCTTCTCCTTGTTGTGCTTCATTGTTGGATCTTGTGAGCTGCCTAACATGATCAAGATCATCTATCTGTAATACTATATGTTGTGTTTGTCGGGATCCGATGGATAGAGAGTACTATGATTATGGTGATTATCAATCTATTGTTTATGTGTTGTTTATGATCTTCCATGCTCTCCGTTATTAGTAGAGGCTCTGGCCAAGTTTTTGCTCTTAACTCCAAGAGGGGGTATTTATGCTCGATAGTGGGTTCATGCCTTCATTGAATCTGGGATCGTGACAGTAGGTTCTAAGGTTGTGATGTGCTGTTGCCACTAGGGATAAAACATTGATGCTATGTCTAAGGATGTAGTTGTTGATTACATTACGCACCATACTTAATGCAATTGTCTGTTGCTTAGCAACTTAATACTGAATGGGGTTCGGATGATAACCTGAAGGTGGACTTTTTAGGCATAGATGCAGTTGGATGGCGGTCTATGTACTTTGTCGTAATGCCCAATTAAATCTCACTATATTTATCATATCATGTATATGCATTGTTATGCCTTTCTCTATTTGTCAATTGCCCGACTGTAATTTGTTCACCCAACATGCTTTTATCTTATGGGAGAGACACCTCTAGTGAACTGTGGACCCCGGTCCTATTCTTTACATAGCATACAATCTACTACAATTGTGTTTACTGTTTTCTTTGCAAACATCTTCCACTCGATACGTTTAATCCTTTGTTACAGCAAGCCGGTGAGATTGACAACCTCACTGTTTCGTTGGGGCAAAGTACTTTGGTTTTGTTGTGCAGATTCCGCGTTGGCGCCGAATCCCTCGGTGTTGCGCCGCATCACATTTCGCGACCATCAACCTTCAACGTGCTTCTTGGCTCCTACTGGTTCGATTAAACATTGGTTTCATACTGAGGGAAACTTGCTTCTATACGCATCATACCTTCGACTTGGGGTTCCCAACGGACGTGTGCATCTACGCGTATCAAGCTAAATTTCGCGCCGTTGCCGGGAGATCAAGACACGCTGCAAGGGGAGTCTCCACTTCTCAATCTCTTTACTTTGTTTTGTCTTGCTTTATTTTATTTACTACTTTGTTTGCTGCACTAAATCAAAACACAAAAAAATTAGTTGCTAGTTTTACTTTATTTACTGTCTTGCTCTCTATATCAAAAACACAAAAAAAATAGTTACTTGCATTTACTTTATCTAGTTTGTTTTATTTACCGTTGCTAAAATGAATACCCCTGAAAATACTAAGTTGTGTGACTTCACAAATGCAAATAATAATGATTTCCTATGCACACCTATTGCTCCACCTGCTACTACAGCAGAATTCTTTGAAATTAAACCTGCTTTACTGAACTTGGTTATGAGAGATCAATTTTCTGGTGCTAGTTCTGATGATGCTGCTGCCCATCTCAATAATTTTGTTGAACTTTGTGAAATGCAAAAGTATAAAGATGTAGATGGTGATATTATTAAATTGAAAGTGTTTCCTTTCTCATTAAGAGGAAGAGCTAAAGATTGGTTGCTATCTTTGCCTAAGAATAGTATTGATTCATGGACTAAATGCAAGGATGCTTTTATTGGTAGATATTATCCTCCCGCTAAAATTATATCTTTGAGAAGTAGCATAATGAATTTTAAACAATTAGATACTGAACATGTTGCTCAAGCATGGGAGAGAATGAAAACTTTGGTAAAGAATTGCCCAACCCATGGACTGACTACTTGGATGATCATCCAAACCTTCTATGCAGGACTAAATTTTTCTTCGCGGAATTTATTGGATTCAGCTGCTGGAGGTACCTTTATGTCCATCACATTGGGGGCGGTGATGGCGTGTAACTCACACGTTCGTTGGGAACCCCAAGAGGAAGGTATGATGCGCACAGTAGCAAGTTTTCCCTCAGAAAGAAACCAAGGTTTAATCGAACCAGAGGAGCCAAGAAGCACGTTGAAGGTTGATGGTCGCGAAATGTGATGGCGCAACACCAGGGATTCCGGCGCCAACGCGGAACCTGCACAACACAACCAAAGTACTTTGTCCCAACGAAACAGTGAGGTTGTCAATCTCACCGGCTTGCTGTAACAAAGGATTAAACGTATCGAGTGGAAGATGTTTGCAAAGAAAACAGTAAAACAAGTAGATTGTATGCTATGTAAAGAATAGGACCGGGGTCCACAGTTCACTAGAGGTGTCTCTCCCATAAGATAAAAGCATGTTGGGTGAACAAATTACAGTCGGGCAATTGACAAATAGAGAAAGGCATAACAATGCATATACATGATATGATAAATATAGTGAGATTTAATTGGGCATTACGACAAAGTACATAGACCGCCATCCAACTGCATCTATGCCTAAAAAGTCCACCTTCAGGTTATCAACCCCCTCCAGTATTAAGTTGCAAAGCAACAGACAATTGCATTAAGTATGGTGCGTAATGTAATCAACAACTACATCCTTAGACATAGCATCAATGTTTTATCCCTAGTGGCAACAGCACATCCACAACCTTAGAACTTTCTGTCACTGTCCCAGATTCAATGGAGGCATGAACCCACTATCGAGCATAAATACTCCCTCTTGGAGTTAAGAGCAAAAACTTGGCCAGAGCCTCTACTAATAACGGAGAGCATGCAAGATCATAAACAACACATGAACAATAGATTGATAATCACCATAATCATAGTACTCTCTATCCATCGGATCCCGACAAACACAACATATAGAATTACATATAGATGATCTTGATCATGTTAGGCAGCTCACAAGATCCAACAATGAAGCACAACAAGGAGAAGACGACCATCTAGCTACTGCTATGGACCCATGGTCCAGGGGTGGACTACTCACTCATCACTCCGGAGGCGACCATGGCGGTGTAGAGTCCTCCGGGAGATGAATCCCCTCTCCGGCAGGTGCCGGAGGCGATCTCCGTAATCCCCCGAGATGGGATTCACGGCGGCGGCGTCTCTGTAAGGTTTTCCGTATCGTGGCTCTCGGTACCGGGGGTTTCGCGACGAGGCTTTAAGTGGCGGAGGGTCAACGCGGGGGCCACACGAGGGGCCAGGGGGTAGGTCGGCGCGGCCGGGCTTGGGCCGCGCCGGCCACCCTCCCGGCTGCCTCGTGGCCCCACTTCTGCTCTCTTCGGTCTTCCGGAAGCTTCGTGCAAAAATAGGACCCCGGGCGAAAGTTTCGTCCAATTCCGAGAATATTTTTTACTAGGATTTCTGAAACCAAAAACAGAAAACAGCAACTGGCTCTTCGGCATCTTGTTAATAGGTTAGTTCCAGAAAATGCATAAATATGACATATAATGTGCATAAAACATGTAGGTATCATCAATAAAGTAGCATGGAACATAAGAAATTATCGATACGTTGGAGACGTATCAGCATCCCCAAGCTTAGTTCTGCTCGTCCCGAGCAGGTAAAACGATAACAAAGATAATTTCTGAAGTGACATGCCATCATAATCTTGATCATACTATTTGTAAACATATGTAATGAATGCAGCGATCAAAACAAAGGTAATGACATGAGTAAACAAGTGAATCATATGACAAAGACTTTTCATGAATAGTACTTCAAGACAAGCATCAATAAGTCTTGCATAAGAGTTAACTCATAAAGCAATAAATCAAAGTAAAGGTGTTGAAGCAACACAAAGGAAGATTAAGTTTCAGCGGTTGCTTTCACTTATAACATGTATATCTCATGGATATTGTCAACATAAAGTAATATAACAAGTGCAATATGCAAGTATGTAGGAATCAATGCACAGTTCACACAAGTGTTTGCTTCTTAAGGTGGAAGGAGATAGGTAAACCGACTCAACAATAAAAGTAAAAGAATGGTCCTTCAATGAGGAAAGCATCGATTGCTGTATTTGTGCTAGAGCTTTTATTTTGAAAACATGAAACAATTTTGTCAACGGTAGTAATAAAGCATATGAGTTATGAAAATTATATCTTACAAGTTGCAAGCCTCACGCATAGTATACTAATAGTGCCCGCACCTCGTCCTACTTAACTTGGACTACCGGATCGCATGCCATGTTTCAACCAAGTGTCACAAAGGGGTACCTCCATGCCGCCTGTACAAAGGTCTAAGGAGAAAGCTCGCATTCGGATTTCTCGCTTTTGATTATTCTCAACTTAGACATCCATACCGGGACAACATGGACAACAGATAATGGACTCCTCTTAAATGCATAAGCATGTAGCAAAGTTATTATTCTCATATGAGATTGAGGATATATGTCCAAAACTGAAACTTCCACCATGATTCATGGCTTTAGTTAGCGGCCCAATGTTCTTCTCTAACAATTTTGCATGCTCCAACCACTAAAATGATAGACCTTCAGACAAGACGGACATGCATAGCAACTCACATGATATTCAACAATAGTTGATGGCGTTCCCCAGAAGCATGGTTATCGCACAACAGCAACTTAATAAAATATAAAGTGCATAAGTACATATTCAATACTACGATAGTTTTTAAGGCTATTTTGTCCCATGAGCTATATATTGCAAAGGTGAATGATGGAATTTTAAAGGTAGCACTCAAGCAATTTACTTTGGAATGGCGGAGAAATACCATGTAGTAGGTAGGTATGGTGGACTCAAATGGCATAGTAGTTGGCTCAAGGATTTTGGATGCATGAGAAGTATTCCCTCTCGATACAAGGTTTAGGCTAGCAAGGTTATTTGAAGCAAACTCAAGGATGAACAGTGCAGCAAAACTCACATAAAAGACATATTGTAAACATTATAAGACTCTACACCGTCTTCCTTGTTGTTCAAAACTCAATACTAGATATTATCTAGACCTTAGAGAAACCAAATATGCAAATCAAATTTTAGCAAGCTCTATGTATTT
The DNA here is from genome assembly GCA_030979885.1 of Lolium multiflorum. Taxonomy (NCBI): domain Eukaryota; kingdom Viridiplantae; phylum Streptophyta; class Magnoliopsida; order Poales; family Poaceae; genus Lolium; species Lolium multiflorum. Next base: position 50,600,693 of record CM061750.1, on the reverse strand, counting down.
CTTCATTAATGGGTGCAAAGCATATGATGCAAGAGCTTAAACATGAGCACAACAATTGCCAAGTATCACATTATCCAAGACATTTTAGAATTACTACATGTAGCATTTTCCAATTCCAACCATATAACAATTTAACGAAGAAGAAACTTCGCCTTGAACATTATGAGTAAAGCCTAAGGACACATGTGTCCATATGCAACAGCGGAGCGTGTCTCTCTCCCACAAAGTGAATGCTAGGATCCATCTTATTCAAACAAAAACAAAAACAAACCGACGCTCCAAGTAAAGAACACAAGATGTGATTGAATAAAAATATAGTTTCAGGGAGGAACCTGATGATGTTGTCGATGAAGAAGGGGATGCCTTGGGCATCCCCAAGCTTAGACGCTTGAGTCTTCTTAAAATATGCAGGGGTGAACCACGGGGGCATCCCCAAGCTTAGAGCTTTCACTCCTTTGATCATAGTATATCATTCTCCTCTCTTGACCCTTGAAAACTTCCTTCACACCAAACTTCAAGCAAACTCATTAGAGGGTTAGTGCACAATTAATAATTCACACATTCAGAGGTGACACAATCATTATTTTCACTTCTGGACATTGCATAATGCTACTGGACATTAATGGATCAAAGAAATAAATCCAACATAGCAAAAGAGGCAATGCGAAATAAAAGGCAGAATCTGTCAAAAACAGAACAGTCCGTAAAGACGAATTTAGAAATGGCACCAGACTTGCTCAAATGGAAAAACTCAAAACTAATGAAAGTTGCGTACATATCTGAGGATCACGCTCGTAAATTGGCAGATTTTTTCGAATTTTCTACAGAGAATTGTGCCCAGATTCGTGACAGACAGCAATGCTGTTTCTGCGCAGCGATCCCAAATATAACATCAACTTTGACATAGAAACTTTACTTGGCACAAAAACTTGATAAGGAGAGGTTGCTACAGTAGTAAAAACTTCCAAGACTCAACAAAACAAAAAATTGCTGTAGGTAAAAACATGGTTGTCTCCCATAAGCGCTTTTCTTTAACGCCTTTCAGCTAGGCGCAGAAAGTGCAAATCAAGTAACATCGAGAGTAGAAGCATCAACATCATAGCTTGTTCTAATAATAGAATCAAAAGGCAACTTCATTCTCTTTCTAGGGAAGTGTTCCATACCTTTCTTGAGAGGAAATTGATATTTAATATTACCTTCCCTCATATCAATAACAGCACCAACAGTTCGAAGAAAAGGTCTTCCCAACACAATTGGACAAGATGCATTGCATTCGATATCCAAGACAACAAAATCAACGGGGACAAGGTTATTGTTAACCGTAATATGCACATTATCAATCCTCCCCAAAGGTTTCTTTTTAACATTATCGGTAAGATTAACATCCAAATAACAATTCTTCAATGGTGGCAAGTCAAGCATATCATAAATCTTTTTAGGCATAACAGAAATACTTGCACCAAGATCACATAAAGCATTACATTCAAAGTCATCGAATTTCATTTTAATGATGGGCTCCCAACCATCCTCTAACTTTCTAGGAATAGAAGTTTCAAGTTTTAGTTTCTCTTCTCTAGCTTTTATGAGAGCATTTGTAATATGTTTTGTAAAGGCTAAATTTATAGCACTAGCATTAGGACTTTTAGCAAGTTTTTGTAAGAACTTTATAACTTCAGAGATGTGGCAATCATCAAAATCTAAATCATTATGAGCTACAGCAATGGGATCATTATTCCCAAGGTTGGAAAAAATTTCAGCAGTTTTATCACAAGCAGTTTCAGCAGTTTTAGCAATTTCAGGCAGTTTTGTACGCTTTGCACTAGGAGTAGAAACATTGCCAACACCAATTATTTTACCATTGATAGTAGGAGGTGCAGCAACATGTGAAGAATTAGCATTACTAGTGGTGGTAATAGTCCAAACTTTAGCTACATTATTCTCTTTAGCTAGTTTTTCATTTTCTTCTCTATCCCACCTAGCACGCAATTCAGCCATTAATCTTATATTCTCATTAATTCTAACTTGGATGGCATTTGCTGTGGTAGTAATCTTATTATCAATATCATCAGGTTTAGCAGCCATTTTATTAATTAAAGAGGATTGTGATGCGACATGTATGAGATTCGGGTTTCAGCATTTGAAATTTTAGTTTGCAGACCAGAAATCTCCCTATTCAAATTTTCAAGTTGATTTCCTATATTTTTCAACAAGGTAGATTGTTCATTCATAGTTTTAGTAAACAATTGATTTTGCTCATATTGCGATTGCATAAAGTTTTTAGTGGATCTTTCAATATCTAGCATCCTTCCCTCATATCTACCATAAGTATTACCATTAGCAGGATGTGGCCTAGAATTTTGAGCAACTAATGAAGCTAACGGAACATTATTAGGATCAACATTAGATCTATCATTCACAAGCATGGACATAATCACATCAATCTTATCACTCAAGGAAGAGGTTTCTTCAACAGAATTTACCTTCTTACCTTGAGCTCTTTCCGTGTGCCATTCAGAGTAATTTATCATCATATCATCAAGAAGTTTTGTAGCCGCCCCCAATGTGATGGACATAAAGGTACCTCCAGCAGCTGAATCCAATAAATTCCGCGAAGAAAAATTTAGTCCGCATAGAAGGTTTGGATGATCATCCAAGTAGTCGGTCCATGGGTTGGGCAATTCTTTACCAAAGTTTTCATTCTCTCCCATGCTTGAGCAACATGTTCAGTATCTAATTGTTTAAAATTCATTATGCTACTTCTCAAAGATATAATTTTAGCGGGAGGATAATATCTACCAATAAAAGCATCCTTACATTTAGTCCATGAATCAATACTATTCTTAGGCAAAGATAGCAACCAATCTTTAGCTCTTCCTCTTAATGAGAAAGGAAACACTTTCAATTTAATAATATCACCATCTACATCTTTATACTTTTGCATTTCACAAAGTTCAACAAAATTATTGAGATGGGCAGCAGCATCATCAGAACTAACACCAGAAAATTGATCTCTCATAACCAAATTCAGTAAAGCAGGTTTAATTTCAAAGAATTCTGCTGTAGTAGCAGGTGGAGCAATAGGTGTGCATAGGAAATCATTATTATTTGCATTTGTGAAGTCACACAACTTAGTATTTTCAGGGGTATTCATTTTAGCAACAGTAAATAAAACAAACTAGATAAAGTAAATGCAAGTAACTAATTTTTTTTGTGTTTTTGATATGGAGAGCAAGACAATAAAGTAAAACTAGCAACTAATTTTTTTGTATTTTGATTTAGTGCAGCAAACAAAGTAGTAAATAAAATAAAGCAAGACAAAAACAAAGTAAAGAGATTGAGAAGTGGAGACTCCCTTGCAGCGTGTCTTGATCTCCCCGGCAACGGCGCCAGAAAAAGAGCTTGATGGCGTGTAACTCACACGTTCGTTGGGAACCCCAAGAGGAAGGTATGATGCGCACGTAGCAAGTTTTCCCTCTAAAGAAACCAAGGTTTAATCGAACCAATAGGAGCCAAGAAGCACGTTGAAGGTTGATGGTCGCGAAACACCGGGATTCCCAACGCGGAACCTGCACAACACAACCAAAGTACTTTGTCCCAACGAAACAGTGAGGTTGTCAATCTCACCGGCTTGCTGTAACAAAGGATTAAACGTATCGAGTGGAAGATGTTTGCAAAGAAAACAGAAACAAGTAGATTGTATGCTATGTAAAGAATAGGACCGGGGTCCACAGTTCACTAGAGGTGTCTCTCCCATAAGATAAAAGCATGTTGGGTGAACAAATTACAGTCGGGCAATTGACAAATAGAGAAAGGCATAACAATGCATATACATGATATGATAAATATAGTGAGATTTAATTGGGCATTACGACAAAGTACATAGACCGCCATCCAACCGCATCTATGCCTAAAAAGTCCACCTTCAAATCATCCGAACCCCCTCCAGTATTAAGTTGCAAAGGACAATTGCATTAAGTATGGTGCGTAATGTAATCAACAACTACATCCTTAGACATAGCATCAATGTTTTATCCCTAGTGGCAACAGACATCCACAACCTTAGAACTTTCTGTCACTGTCCCAGATTCAATGGAGGCATGAACCCACTATCGAGCATAAATACTCCCTCTTGGAGTTAAGAGCAAAAACTTGGCCAGAGCCTCTACTAATAACGGAGAGCATGCAAGATCATAAACAACACATGAACAATAGATTGATAATCACCATAATCATAGTACTCTCTATCCATCGGATCCCGACAAACACAACATATAGAATTACATATAGATGATCTTGATCATGTTAGGCAGCTCACAAGATCCAACAATGAAGCACAACAAGGAGAAGACGACCATCTAGCTACTGCTATGGACCCATGGTCCAGGGGTGGACTACTCACTCATCACTCCGGAGGCGACCATGGCGGTGTAGAGTCCTCCGGGAGATGAATCCCCTCTCCGGCAGGGTGAGGCGATCTCCGAATCCCCCGAGATGGGATTCGCGGCGGCGTCTCGTAAGGTTTTCCGTATCGTGGCTCTCGTACGGGGGTTTCGCGACGGAGGCTTTAAGTAGGCGGAGGGTCAACGCGGGGGCCACACGAGGCCCAGGGGTAGGTCGCGGCAGGTTGGGCCACGCCGCCACCCTCCCGGGCCGCCTCGTGGCCCCACTTCGTTATCTCGGTCTTCTGGAAGCTTCGTGCAAAAATAGGACCCTGGGCGAAAGTTTCGTCCAATTCCGAGAATATTTTTACTAGGATTTCTGAAACCAAAAACAGCAGAAAAAAGAACTGGCTCTTCGGCATCTTGTTAATAGGTTAGTTCCGAAAATGCATAAATATGACATATAATGTGCATAAAACATGTAGGTATCATCAATAAAGTAGCATGGAACATAAGAAATTATCGATACGTTGGAGACGTATCGCTACAAAACTTCTTGATGATATGATGATAAATTACTCTGAATGGCACACGGAAAGAGCTCCACAAGGTAAGAAGGTAAATTCTGTTGAAGAAACCTCTTCCTTGAGTGATAAGATTGATGTGATTATGTCTATGCTTGTGAATGGTAGATCTAATGTAGATCCAAATAATGTTCCTTTAGCTTCATTGGTTGCTCAAGAAGAAAATGTTGATGTGAATTTCATTAAAAATAATAATTTCAACAACAATGCTTATAGGAACAACTCTAGTAATAACTATAGGCCATATCCTTCTGCTAATGGTAATGGTTATGGTAATTCTTATGGGAATTCTTACAATAATAATAGGAGTGTACCCCTGGTCTTGAAGCCATGCTTAAAGAATTTATTAGTACACAAACTGCTTTTAACAAATCTGTTGAGGAAAAGCTTGATAAAATTGATACTATCGCTTCTAGAGTTGATAGACTTGCCTCTGATGTAAATCTTTTAAAATTGAAAGTTATGCCTAATAATGATATTGATAATAAGATTACTACTACAGCAAATTCCATCCAAGTTAGAATTAATGAGAATATAAGATTAATGGCTGAACTGCGTGCTAGGTGGGATAGAGAAGAAAATGAAAAACTAGCTAAAGAGAATAATGTAGCTAAAGTTTGGACTATTACCACCACTAGTAATGCTAATTCTCCACATGTTGCTGCACCTCCTACTATCAATGGTAATATAATTGGTGTTGGCAATGTTTCTACTCCTAGTGCAAAGCGAACAAAACTGCCTGAAATTGCTAAACTGAAACTGCTTGTAATAAAACTGCTGAAATTTTTTCCAACCTTGGGAACAATGGTCCCATTGCTGTAGCTCATAATGATTTAGATTTTGATGATTGCCACATCTCTGAAGTTATAAAGTTCTTGCAAAAACTTGCTAAAAGTCCTAATGCTAGTGCTATAAATTTAGCCTTTACAAAACATATTACAAATGCTCTCATAAAAGCTAGAGAAGAGAAACTAAAACTTGAAACTTCTATTCCTAGAAAGTTAGAAGATGGTTGGGAGCCCATCATTAAAATGAAATTCAATGACTTTGAATGTAATGCTTTATGTGATCTTGGTGCAAGTATTTCTGTTATGCCTAAAAAGATTTATGATATGCTTGACTTGCCACCATTGAAGAATTGTTATTTGGATGTTAATCTTGTCGATAATGTTAAAAAGAAACCTTTGGGGAGGATTGATAATGTGCATATTACGGTTAACAATAACCTTGTCCCCGTTGATTTTGTTGTCTTGGATATCGAATGCAATGCATCTTGTCCAATTGTGTTGGGAAGACCTTTTCTTCTGTTGGTGCTGTTATTGATATGAGGGAAGGTAATATTAAATATCAATTTCCTCTCAAGAAAGGTATGGAACACTTCCCTAGAAAGAGAATGAAGTTGCCTTTTGATTCTATTATTAGAACAAGTTATGATGTTGATGCTTCTACTCGATGTTACTTGATTTGCACTTTCTGCCTAATGAAAGGCGTTAAAGAAAAGCGCTTATGGGAGACAACCCATGTTTTTACCTACAGAATTTTTTTGTTTTGTTGAGTCTTGGAAGTTGTTTACTACTGTAGCAACCTCTCCTTATCATGTTTTTGTGCCAAGTAAAGTTTCTATGTCAAAGTTGATGTTATATTTGGGATCGCTGCGCAGAAACAGCATTGCTGTCTGTCACGAATCTGGGCACAGTTCTCTGTAGAAAATTCGAAAAAATCTGCCAATTTACGAGCGTGATCCTCAGATATGTACGCAACTTTCATTAGTTTTGAGTTTTTCCATTTGAGCAAGTCTGGTGCCAGCTTTAAATTCGTCTTTACGGACTGTCTGTTTTTGACAGATTCTGCCTTTTATTTCGCATTGCCTCTTTTGCTATTTTGGATTCATTTCTTCGATCCACTAATGTCCAGTAGCATTATGCAATGTCCAGAAGTGAAAATAATGATTGTGTCACCTCCGAATGAGTGAATTATTAATGATGCACTAACCCTCTAATGAGTTTGCTTGAAGTTTGGTGTGAAGGAAGTTTTCAAGGGTCAAGAGAGGAGAATGATATACTATGATCAAGAGGAGTGAAAGTTCTAAGCTTGGGGATGCCCCTGGTTCACCCCTGCATATTTTAAGAAGACTCAAGCAGCTTGGGGATGCCCAAGGCATCCCCTTCTTCATCGACAACATCATCAGGTTCCTCCCCCGAAACTATATTTTTATTCAGTCACATCTTGTGTTCTTTACTTGGAGCGTCGGTTTGTTTTTGTTTTTGTTTTTGTTTGAATAAAATGGATCCTAGCATTCACTTTGTGGGAGAGAGACACGCTCCGCTGTTGCATATGGACACATGTGTCCTTAGGCTTTACTCATAATGTTCAAGGCGAAGTTTCTTCTTCGTTAAATTGTTATATGGTTGGAATTGGAAAATGCTACATGTAGTAATTCTAAAATGTCTTGGATAATGTGATACTTGGAAATTGTTGTGCTCATGTTTAAGCTCTTGCATCATATGCTTTGCACCCATTAATGAAGAAATACATAGAGCTTGCTAAAATTTGATTTGCATATTTGGTTTCTCTAAGGTCTAGATAATATCTAGTATTGAGTTTTGAACAACAAGGAAGACGGTGTAGAGTCTTATAATGTTTACAATATGTCTTTTATGTGAGTTTTGCTGCACTTGTTCATCCTTGAGTTTGCTTCAAATAACCTTGCTAGCCTAAACCTTGTATCGAGAGGGAATACTTCTCATGCATCCAAAATCCTTGAGCCAACTACTATGCCATTTGTGTCCACCATACCTACCTACTACATGGTATTTCTCCGCCATTCCAAAGTAAATTGCTTGAGTGCTACCTTTAAAATTCCATCATTCACCTTTGCAATATATAGCTCATGGGACAAAGTAGCCTTAAAAACTATCGTAGTATTGAATATGTACTTATGCACTTTATATTTTATTAAATTGCTTGTTGTGCGATAACCATGCTTCTGGGGAACGCCATCAACTATTGTTGAATATCATGTGAGTTGCTATGCATGTCCGTCTTGTCTGAAGGATCTATCATTTTAGTGGTTGGAGCATGCAAAATTGTTAGAGAAGAACATTGGGCCGCTAACTAAAGCCATGAACCATGGTTGAAGTTTCAGTTTTGGACATATATCCTCAATCTCATATGAGAATAATAATCATTGCTACATGCTTATGCATTTAAGAGGAGTCCATTATCTGTTGTCCATGTTGTCCCGTATGGATGTCTAAGTTGAGAATAATCAAAAGCGAGAAATCCAAAATGCGAGCTTTCTCCTTAGACCTTTGTACAGGCGGCATGGAGGTACCCCTTTGTGACACTTGGTTGAAACATGGCATGCAAAGATCCGGTAGTCCAAGCTAAGTAGGACGAGGTGCGGGCACTATTAGTATACTATGCATGAGGCTTGCAACTTGTAAAATATAATTTTCATAACTCATATGCTTTATTACTACCGTTGACAAAATTGTTTCATGTTTTCAAAATAAAAGCTCTAGCACAAATACAGCAATCGATGCTTTCCTTTTGAAGGACCATTCTTTTACTTTTATTGTTGAGTCATTTACCTATCTCCTTCCACCTAAGAAGCAAACACTTGTGTGAACTGTGCATTGATTCCTACATATTTGCATATTGCACTTGTTATATTACTTTATGTTGACAATATCCATGAGATATACATGTTATAAGTTGAAAGCAACCGCTGAAACTTAATCTTCCTATGTGTTGCTTCAACACCTTTACTTTGATTTATTGCTTTATGAGTTAACTCTTATGCAAGACTTATTGATGCTTGTCTTGAAGTACTATTCATGAAAAGTCTTTGCTATATGATTCACTTGTTTACTCATGTCATTACCTTTGTTTTGATCGCTGCATTCATTACATATGTTTACAAATAGTATGATCAAGATTATGATGGCATGTCACTTAAATTATCTTTGTTATCGTTTTACCTGCTCGGGACGAGCAAAAGCCTGATACGCTCCAACGTATCGATAATTTCTTATGTTCCATGCTACTTTATTGATGATACCTACATGTTTTATGCACATTATATGTCATATTTATGCATTTTGGAACTAACCTATTAACAAGATGCCGAAGAGCCGTTGTTCACTGCTTTTGGTTTCGAAATCCTAGTAAAGAAATATTCTAATTGGACGAAACTTTCGCCAGGGTCCTATTTTTGCACGAAGCTTCCGTAAGACCGAAGAGATAACGGGGCCACGAGGCGGAGGAGGCCGGCGCGCCCAAGCCCGGCCGCGCCGACCTACCCCCGGGCCCCTCGTGTGGCCCCGCGCTGACCTTCCGCCTACTTAAAGCCTCCGTCGCAAACCCCAGCGAGAGCCACGATACGGAAAACCTTCCAGAGACGCCGCCGCGAATCCCATCTCGGGATTCAGGAGATCGCCTCCGCACCTCGGAGAGGGGATTCATCTCCCGAGGACTCTACACCGCCATGGTCGCTTCCGGAGTGATGAGTGAGTAGTTCACCCCTGGACCATGGGTCCATAGCAGTAGCTAGATGGTCGTCTTCTCCTTGTTGTGCTTCATTGTTAGATCTTGTGAGCTGCCTAACATGATCAAGATCATCTATCCGTAATACTATATGTTGTGTTTGTCGGGATCCGATGGATAGAGAGTACTATGATTATGGTGATTATCAATCTATTGTTTATGTGTTGTTTATGATCTTGCATGCTCTCCGTTATTAGTAGAGGCTCTGCCAAGTTTTTGCTCTTAACTCCAAGAGGGGGTATTTATGCTCGATAGTGGGTTCATGCCTTCATTGAATCTGGGATCGTGACAGTAGGTTCTAAGGTTGTGATGTGTGTTGCCACTAGGGATAAAACATTGATGCTATGTCTAAGGATGTAGTTGTTGATTACATTACGCACCATACTTAATGCAATTGTCTGTTGCTTAGCAACTTAATACTGAATGGGGTTCGGATGATAACCTGAAGGTGGACTTTTTAGGCATAGATGCAGTTGGATGGCGGTCTATGTACTTTGTCGTAATGCCCAATTAAATCTCACTATATTTATCATATCATGTATATGCATTGTTATGCCTTTCTCTATTTGTCAATTGCCCGACTGTAATTTGTTCACCCAACATGCTTTTATCTTATGGGAGAGACACCTCTAGTGAACTGTGGACCCCGGTCCTATTCTTTACATAGCATACAATCTACTGCAATTGTGTTTTACTGTTTTCTTTGCAAACATCTTCCACTCGATACGTTTAATCCTTTGTTACAGCAAGCCGGTGAGATTGACAACCTCACTGCTTCGTTGGGGCAAAGTACTTTGTTTTGTTGTGCAGATTCGCGTTGGCGCCGGAATCCTGGTGTTGCGCCGCATCACATTTCGCGACCATCAACCTTCAATGTGCTTCTTGGCTCCTACTGGTTCGATTAAACCTTGGTTTCATACTGAGGGAAACTTGCTTCTATACGCATCATACCTTCCACTTGGGGTTCCCAACGGACGTGTGCATCTACGCGTATCAGCCACACAATTCTAGTTGAAATATGGTGGTTGATAAAAGAGAGTGGACTTTCAGAGTAGGTGCTTGGTGAGCACCCGTATCCACACCGCGTATACTGCATCAAGATCCGTGCAAGTTCTTTTTGTTCCCCTTTCAAACAACTTCTTATTTTTGTTTCTCTCACAACACACATTTTTTGAACTCAAAAATTTGCAGATCACTTAAGCATAACAATTGGAATGTGGGAAAAATATTTTGGATTTTTATGTCATTATCTATATATGTATTTCAAGAATTTATTTTGAATTTTAAATAATTTAAAATTTAAATTTGCACAAAAAAATTCCAAACTATTTTTCCTCCATTCTATTTGTTATTTTTGAGTGAGCTGCAAAAAAATCAAATCAAAATATTACACAATTTGGAAGATACAAAAAAGACAAAGTTGAAAAATGTGGAGGTGCGCAGAGCGCACCTGCTCCATTCAACTTTTCCCTTGATAAAATCAATTGGAATCTTCCAAGCCAACTTGAAACCTCAAATCAGTGGATATGTGTTTTCAAATTGGTGAAGTGGACATGCTATGCTAGTGGGGTTTCTATGAAATTGAGTTGAATTCTAGATAGAAATAATAAACCAAGCAATAAGAAATGAAGAGGAAAGGCAAAATGACCACCACACTGATTGTACAACCAAACTACCATTTATTTCTACCAAATAATCAACTACCAAACGGTTTATCACATTCAAATCAATTTATCTTTTGCACATTCATCATGACCTAGTGTTATTCAAAGTATGATACTATTTTATTAGTCGACAACAAGCCAACAAACTATTACAATATTTTATTATTTATTCATGAAACAATGACGAATGTAATTGTGTTAATGTTGATTGTAACATCACATACAAATTTATAATAATGGTGTCATATTATGGAACCACTCAAACGTGAGCCTATAGCATCCATGCTAGACTTGTAACCACTACTTCATTATAAGGCCGATTATCGAAATCACACATAAGGGTCTACATGCACTTCAACATCAACAAATTCCGATAGCATGTTTCAATCTCTTTGACGGTGTTGCCATCACAACCTTTTTTGCTTCCATGGATAGAGTGAACACCTATTTGCAGTCCTACTAAATGTTTAGTTTGTAGAGCATAAGATTAGCACCCTATGCTATGCACTCGTGACATTAATGAGTCTACAATGCATGGAAACACCAATGTTGAAGAGCCAACATAAATTCCTTATTGATCTCGAAAAATCACATAGGCTGCTTCCATCATTTGATTCCTCGATACCGTGGCGGCCACTTTGATTTTGCCAACAGCCAGTGTGGACGCAATGCACTCTGGGCTTGTAGAAGTCAGCTTGTGGCCATTCAGCGTCAGTTAGCAAAATAACCACTCCCTCCATTTCCAAAATTATCGCGCACATGTTTTCTTTATCGATTTGGCCATGACCAATCATTTGACCAGTAAAATATGTGTTGTGTGGCACAAAACTTATACTGTTTTTGAAATATGAAATAACAATATAAATTTTCTATACTAACATAATCGTGTATTTTTGAGGTAATTTTTTTTATAAAAGTGAATTCTCGGAAAGCCTGATCGCCTTTTTCTGGTAAACGGGGGAGTAGAGAGGAACACACCTCCATGAATATCTTTCTTGGGGCCTTCCCATGGCGATTTCAGCCTTCATCGGCCAACCGGTCGTGCGGTTCGGGTATTTCCTTCGGCCCGTTCGAAACACCGGCCCGCAGACTAAAATGCGTGAAATAAATGGGCCAACTTGCTGATTTAGCCTGCCCATTCCGGCAAGGCCCAGCCCACTCCACCTCCGCATCTCCCCTGAAAACCCTAGCTCGAACCTCCCACGTCAATATAAATGCCCCGTCTGGGCTAGCTCTCCCACTCTTCGCGCCGCCACAGCCTCCAAACCCTCATCTCCGAGCTTCATCTCCCCACCCCCGAATCCACACCCAACCATGGCGGAGCGCGGCGGCGGCGAGCGCGGCGGAGAGCGCGGCGGGTTCGGGCGCGGCTTCGGGCGCGGCGACCGCGGCGGACGCGGCGACCGAGGCGGGCGTCGCGGCGGCCGCCGTGGCCCTCGCCAGGAGGAGGAAAAGTGGGTGCCGGTGACCAAGCTCGGCCGCCTCGTCAAGGAGGGCCGCTTCACCAAGATGGAGGAGATCTACCTCCACTCGCTCCCCGTCAAGGAGCACCAGATCGTGGAGACGCTCTGCCCCGGGCTCAAGGACGAGGTCATGAAGATCACGCCGGTCCAGAAGCAGACCCGCGCCGGCCAGCGCACCCGCTTCAAGGCCTTCGTCGTCGTCGGCGACAGCAACGGCCACGTCGGCCTCGGCGTCAAGTGCGCCAAGGAGGTCGCCACCGCCATCCGCGGCGCCATCATCCTCGCCAAGCTCTCCATCGTGCCCGTCAGGAGGGGGTACTGGGGGAACAAGATTGGGCAGCCCCACACCGTGCCCTGCAAGGTCACTGGTAAGTGCGGGTCTGTCACCGTGCGCATGGTGCCCGCCCCCAGGGGTTCGGGTATCGTCGCTGCCCGCGTGCCCAAGAAGGTCCTCCAGTTCGCTGGTATTGAGGATGTCTTCACCTCGTCCCGTGGATCTACCAAGACCCTTGGCAACTTCGTCAAGGTATAAATCTCTCCTACCCGTACCCGTCCATGTTATGCGATGGTTCTATCATACTAGATCTTTACTATTCTGCATAAAATTCTTGATGTTACTTCTGTATTTTGTTAATGTTCAGTCATAAAATTCTGGATGTTTTGTTTGGAGATAACTACTTATGCCGCTAGATATAAGCCTGCATATTGTTGAACTAGGCTTAGCTAATGTAGACTTGATGCGATTGCATAATCTGTATTATATTGTCTATTAACAAATTGATCTAGATTTGTTGTGCTACTCTACCCAAAGCTTGTTCACCAAGCTTCAATCTGCTCTTTCTGCTTTGTATATTTGCTTGTTCTTCAGTTGATGAATTGAAAATGTATAATAGTAACCTCTTGGAACAATTTAGGCAGTTTGGTATTACAACCTGGTTATGCATTTAATATGTAGGTATAGTACATTATAAACTTTGTTGTGTTCTAACATGAAATGCCAGAGATTTCTGGTTCACTTTTTGATGTTTTGTTTGATGTGTAGCATAGCACTCTTACCTATTTTATGCTTTGCCATGCTCTGTTTTAATTGTAATGTTGTCAGTAGTAGAATGAGCCTATATTTTTACAATTTGATCAATGGTTTGGTGTCTGTAAACATGATCCTAAATTCTGTGAGGCTGAATTTTATCTTGTCTGCCTTGACTCTTATGTTTCCAAACATCATGCTGATAATCCTTTTGTTTCCAGGCCACCTTTGACTGCTTGATGAAGACCTATGGATTCCTCACTCCTGACTTCTGGAGGGAGACCACCTTCACCAAGGCGCCCTACCAGGAGTTCACCGACCTCTTGGCGAAGCCGACCAAGGCCCTTCTGCTTGATGCACCAGTTGAGAAGATAGATGCTTAGGGTGTCGCAGTAAAGAGTTTTACTAGCTGGGAGTCGTCTAATGCACTTCGCTTTATTATTATAGTTAAGAACTGCGTGTCATCTTTGAATTGTGCTGCCTCTGGATGTCTCTGTTTGCTATCAAGTTTTGGATTATGGTACAATGTTGCTCTTCTTAATCTTATCAATGGATGCTACATAAGTATTGTCAATCATTTTTCGTCTTTCTTGGAACTCTTCACTTGTGTGCAAGATGTTTGATTGTTGATCTGCATTGGTGTCGCAGTAAAGAGTTTTACTAGCTGGGAGTCGTCTAATGCACTTCGCTTTATTATTATAGTTAAGAACTGCGTGTCATCTTTGAATTGTGCTGCCTCTGGATGTCTCTGTTTGCTATCAAGTTTTGGATTATGGTACAATGTTGCTCTTCTTAATCTTATCAATGGATGCTACATAAGTATTGTCAATCATTTTTCGTCTTTCTTGGAACTCTTCACTTGTGTGCAAGATGTTTGATTGTTGATCTGCATTGGTGTCGCAGTAAAGAGTTTTACTAGCTGGGAGTCGTCTAATGCACTTCGCTTTATTATTATAGTTAAGAACTGCGTGTCATCTTTGAATTGTGCTGCCTCTGGATGTCTCTGTTTGCTATCAAGTTTTGGATTATGGTACAATGTTGCTCTTCTTAATCTTATCAATGGATGCTACATAAGTATTGTCAATCATTTTTCGTCTTTCTTGGAACTCTTCACTTGTGTGCAAGATGTTTGATTGTTGATCTGCATTGTCTCCTGCTTTGCTTGTTTCTTTTTCTATTATGGTGCAAAATTCTACGTGAATCTGAAGTTGATAGTGTGGCAGAATTTAATGTCCTAAGGCTTGTGATCTGATCCCTCATCCTATTAATGGAGGAATCTTCTACCTGCAGTTGTTATTGCTTCAATGTTTCATCATTCTTGGTGTTGTTTCTTTTGCTGGCTAATATAGTCTGGCTGCTGTGATTTCAGCAATTGCTGTTTCTACAGTTTTGCTTAGTTGGTCGCACGTATTTGGTGTTAATCAATTTTAGGTGAAATAAACCTTCGGTACCTCCACTTGGTGGAGGGCTGACTAGACATTATTTTCCTCCTCATCTTGTTCAGACATTGACCAATATACCAGCTCATTAGGTCAACAAAACCAGTGAAGCTCAGGTCGTGAAACGCTGGAGCAATGATTCCGTATGAATCGACCTGCAGTAAGAGAGAAACGCTGGTTTCTTTTTCTAGTATGGTGCAAAAATTCTACGTGAATCTGAAGTTGATAGTGTGGCCGCCGAAGATAATGTCCTATTCACGGAGGAATCGTCTACCTGCAGATGTTATTGCTTCAATGTTTCATCATTCTTGGTGTTCTTTTGCTGGCTAATATAGTCTATCTGCTGTGATTTCAGCAATTGCCGTTTTTACAGTTTTGCTTAGTTGGTGGTACGTAGCAAATCGATTTTAATACTGCTAGGAAGCTGCCTCTTGTACTGAATTCTTAAGTTTGAGGAATTTGTCGGTCCATCCTGCTAGTAATGAGTAGGGAAGTCATGTCTTCTCTTGTTAGTTCACATCATCTAGAGAAGACGATAAATATAAGGTGCACAACGCATCATCTCTTATTGGCATCCCTTGCAATAAATGAGAATTTGTTATTTTTAGTAGAAAATTGTGTGACTAAGGGAAGACAAGTGGTACAATGGAGAAAATAGTCTTCCCTTATTTTATAAGAGATCATCCCTTAGCTAAGGGAAGGCAACCTTCTCTTTCTTCTTTCTCTTTCCTTCAACTCAGCAAAATTCTGACGTGGCAACCATAAGGGAAGGCTGACGTCATTTCATTGTACATGCCCTAATGAGTTAGGCATTTTTACATTGGTTTGCATCCTGCTAGCAATGAGTTAAGCTCTGTTACATTGATGGACTATAAAAGAACTGCAGGCCGAATTATGGCATGAGTGAAACTACAAATGCACAATAAAGGAGAGCTCTTCTGTGGCGATCGCCATGGCTCTCATTCCCTGAGGTATCTGTTGCAAGGCAAGCATGAATTTCTCTACCCTTTGTTGCGTTGATCAATTTCAGGTGAAATAAACCGTCGGTACTTCCACTTGGTGGAGGGCGCCTGGACATTATTTTCCTCATCTTCTTCAGACATTGACCAATATACCAGTGAAGCTCAGGTCGTGAAACGCTGGAGCAACGATTCTGTATGAATCGACCTGCATTAAGAGAGAAAACAGTAACAAGATCAACAAGACAAATCCCGAGGACAATATGTAGTGTGCAGAAACTACTTCCGCCAAAAAAAGAGAAAGTGCAGAAACTAAGCTTAGTGTGCTACTCCTACTACTGTAGTGTAGGATTCAACCTGAGCTTTGCTCACATATCTCTACAAGGGCCAAATGAGATGAGTGAACTGATTTGGTTTTGTAGGTCTCATAATTCCTACTAGGGATAAACAAACTAGGCTACTTGAATCGAGGACATTAGTGCCGATATGAATATGCGACTTATGGCGTGTTTTTTAACAATCTTTCCAAGCAGCAGACTGGTAAATCTACTATCAGAATAATACTCCACTAAGACAAGACTCCAAACATTATGTCCATGCACCAAATAGTAGCTAAACCAACATCATTCTGCATAGACAATTCAAGAGTACCAATATTTAATTTGTCGCCCAAGAAGATCACATGAAGCAGAACAACAATCTAAATCTCACTGTTTTGATTAAATAAAAAGAATACCAAGGGTACAGCTCATGAACAAAACACAATAACGATCGTATGTGCATAAACTAGCTTCTATGTGTTACTGTAGGATAGAACCTGAATTTTGTCCAAAGGTTATTCAAGGCAAGTAAGAATAGGCTAAAATTACACAAATATCACCGAATTCTTTGTCAGGCTGAAAAAGAGAATAGTTGACTGGTTTGGCTCTTTTTAGCTCAATGATTTCTACGAGGTTTACTTGGAAAATAATAATGTTTACTAGCGGGAAATTGTACCAAATGGAGGAACTGAAGCAATGCACTAGTATGAATTCAACAAGTTCCATATGGAGAAGCTGGTCTGCAATTAAACATGTGGTTTATAAATAACCAAGTAGCCTCAGACCATCTTCTAGCATCTGTACTCAAGCTGACTTAAAATCCAGAAGGTACACATAAATACCTATGGTTTCCAATTAACTATATTTACTTACAAGACCAGACTAGTTTCAGGCATGTCCCAAGTTGTAACATAAGCAGATTAATTACAACAGTTTGAGAAGCAGTTTCAGGCCACAATTATTTCAGTAAACTGATTGTCAGACTACAACATTTTCAATCAACTGTTTTCTCAAGCACAAGCAGATTAACATCCAATTTCAAACTATCAAGTCAATCATCATTTGCTCATTGTGGAGAACAGATTCAATCAAGACCACCAACATGTATTTCTTGCCAAAAGGAGACCAGTAGGGAGTAGGGACTAGGGAGTTGGGAACATAGCGAGAGGCTCTCACATAGTGAGAACCTACAGGACACACATTAAGCTGATGTTGCGGCATGTTTTGAAGCTCTGAACCTAGCTGCTGATGTTGGCCTGGGAATAATTGCACCGATGCTCATAACCTGAAGCATTCTCTGATTTTTTGTATATCAAAAAGCTGCAGCAAACACATATAGGAGAAATGCATGTACAAGCAACCCTGTCGACCTGTGAGCTCATCCATTTGTTCAATTGCATAAGCACTAGGTTCACTGGTTGATCATTATCTATTTGTGCTGCTATACGGAATGCATGATATGCATCCATCACCCACAAGGAATCCAGGAAGCAGTAGCAAGCAAACAGAAGTTTAGCTCGCAGAAGAAACATGGGAGCTGTATATCTATCTTTCTGCTCTTCTAGGTGCATAGATAACCCTAGGTCTTCCCCGTCCTGAAACAGGCCACCGCAAGCCCGTCCGCGCTTCTCTTTCTCCCCTCTCCGTCCAGTCCACATTCGGGTGTCGCAGCGCACGGGCGGCTGAATTGGGAGAACAAAGTGAGGCAGTTAGGCAGCAGATCAGTAGCCTTAATCTAAGAGCTTTGCAAAACAAACAAAAAAACAGTAACAAGATCAACAAGAAAAATCCTCCTCAGGACAATATATAATGTGCATAAATTACTTTCGCCAAAAAAAAGTGCAGAAAACAAGCTTTAATGTACTTTTGTATGATACAACCTGAATTTTGCTCACATATTCTAGCAGAAAATTAGTATCATCTCTACAAAGGTGAAACGAAATGACTGAATTGATTTGGTTTTGTAAGATCCATAATTCCTACTATCGGAATGGCAAACTGGACTACTTGAATCAAGGACACTAGTGCAGATATGAATATTCGACTTATGACATGTTTTTTTAACATTTCCAAGCATCTGTACACAGACTGGTAAATCCACAATCAGAGTAATAGGACTTCAATGTCCATGCACCAAATAGTATCTAAACCAACATCATTCTGCCTAGCCAATTCAAGACTACCAATATGCAATTCTCGCAAAAGAAGATCACAGGAAGCAGAACAACAATCTAAATCTCAGAGTCTGATCAAATAAATTATTCTAACAATAACAAAAATACATCTCATGAACAGAACCTGAAAACAATAGCATGTGCATAGACTAGTTTCTACGTGGTACTGTAGGATAGACCTGGATTTTGCTCACAGGTTATTCAAGGCAAGTAAGAATAGGCTAAAGTTAAACAGATATCACCAACTTGTCTATCAGGCTGAAAGAGAGATGAGTCAACTGGTTTGGCTTTTTTAGATTAATAATTTCTTCGAGGTTTACTAAATAATAATTATGTTCACTAGAGGCAAATAGTACCAAATGGAGGAACTGAGTCAATGCACTAGTATGAAACCAACATGCATGTGGTTTATAAATAACCAGGTAGCTCATACCATCTTTTAGCATCTGTACACAGCCAGACTTATATAATCCACAAGGCACACGTATATACCTACTGTTTCCATTCAACTGTGTTTACTTATCTACAGGATTGAATAGTTTCAGGCATATGTCCCAAGTTGTAACGGAAGCATATTAATTAGCAACAGTTTCAGGCCACAGCTATTTCAGTAAACTGATTGTCAGACTGCAACAGTTTCAGTCAACTGTTGTTTCAAGCACAAGCAGATTAACATCCAATTCCAAAATATCAAGACAAGCAGCATCTGCTCATTGTGGAGAAGACATTCAATCAAGACTACCAACATGTATTTCTCGCCAAAAGGAGACCAGTAGGGACTATATAGGGAGTTGGGGACATAGAGAGTGGCTCTCACCTAGCGCCCTTTCCATGAAGACGACGATCTCGATGGTGACTTCATGGCGGTGGCGGGGCAGGTTTTGGACGAGTGGGGTGAGCCTCCCGTAGCGGCCCGCTCGGACGCACATGAGGATGTAGAGCCCGTGGCTGAAGCCAAGGCGGCGGGCCAGGTCGTTCCGCAGGCGGTACACGGACCTCCCCCTGAAACGGCACTCCGACCAGCCCTCCTCGGGGTAGAGCCCGTCGTTGTTCGACAGCACGAACCGAATCAGCCGCAACGGCTCCACCGTGCGTCGCAGAACGACCACGGAGAAGTCCCCGGGGAGATGCTCCTGAAGAATTTCGCGATCGATTGAAGACACAAACGCAATCAAGAATCGGAAATCCGGAGGTGGAAGCGCAAATTGGGCAAGAACAGAACCAAGAAACAGTTCCGCGGGATATCCGGCGAAAGCAAAGCAATTCGAGAAGAATGGAGAAGCGAACTCGCCCCACCTTGATCGGGCGATCTGAAATGGCAGGCATGCCCATCCTGGCGGGGATGGGCTCGACGATCCAGTGCATCATGTTGCTGATGTTGTCGAAGTCGTCGACGGTGACGCCGTTGTTCAAGAGGAGGTACTTGCCGTTGGCGCGGAGGTAGCGGCCGGCGACGTTGCGGAGCAGGACGGCGTTCCCGGTCCCGGGGCCGGCCCCGATGACCTGCCACATGATGGACTGCACCTCCGGCTGGTCGTAGTTGCGCTGCACGACGCGGAAGCCGCGGTGCGCGAGCGGCGGCCGCCTGGCCGTGGCGGCGAGGTAGGTGCCGTAGGCGGCGCAGTGGAGGAGCAGGTACATGCCGAGGTCGTTGTGGTAGACGTGCACCGCCCACGCCGCGTTGAGCGTGGCGCGGCAGCCCTGGAGGGAGACGCCCACCCCGTCGTCGTCGGCGTGGAGGTAGTCGCCGGTCCCGCGGCTCCGCAGCCACACGTGGTGCCTGTCGTTCCAGAGCTCCATCGCCATCGGTGGCTGGAGAGAGGTGGGGTGGGGTGATGGGTTCTTGGTTTCTTGGCGCTCCGGCGAGGCGGAGAGGAGGGCAAGGCCGGCGCTGTCGGTTGAGACGGTTACCTTCGGGCGCCAAGGCGGGGTATTTCAAGGTACGCCATCGCCGTCGCTCACCTTGGGAACCAGTTGGGCTTGCGGGCCGTTTTCTCGGCCAAGCCCAACCGCGGTCATAGGCCCACACGAGTTCCTTCTTCCCTGACCCTGACGATTGATTCCCAACAGACGCGCGGCGGTGGCGGCGGCGCCGCCCCTTCCCTTCCTCCGCGAGCCCCTCATCGCCCTGCAGCGGCGCGCCCTGATCCAGCGTGCCGTGGCGGAGACGAAACGTCCGGCGGCATTGCTGCCTCTCAGGCGACCATGCCCTGCCCGGCTGCTCCGGCGACCGGCGTGCCGCACGTGACGCCGCCACGCCTGCCCGACACCAGCGACCCGACAGCACCATCCGATCGAGCGAGACTGCTAGGCGACCATGCCCTGCCCTCGCTTGTGGCTTGCCGCTAGCTTCTACAAGGTGCTGGTTCACCATCAGATCCACCTGGTGTAGTGCGTGGTAGACAAGATGCTTGCGTGTGCACGGGTGGTGTTGATCTTACCGCCAGAATTGCTTACAATTTTCATCTCGTGTTGAATGTGAGGGCGCATAGCCTTTGCTCAAACGACTGAACTATCTGGACTCTCTTTCGTCCATGACGTATCTCTGTATCCATGGTTTATACTTCACTAGAAAAATAGCCGTGCGTTGCAACGGTATTGAAAACATAAATATGTTATATAAAAAGTGAAATTATTTAAATAAAATGGTGACATTGCATGATTTCATTGATTATGAAATAGTTGTCGACATACTCTTGCTCTCTTTACTGCTTACCGTATTCTCGAGTGAGTTGTGATACTTGACGTCCTTACCTCATACTGTCCCCTCAGGTATATTTTCTCTATCTAACGCATTGTTTCAACAATGGAAATGATTAATGTTTAATCCTCGTCATTGCCAGGGCTTACCAAGCAAGCATAGTTGATGCACAAGTAAAGTTAATCGCAAATAAAGCTCTATAATAATAAAAATAAGACTGAATGCATCAAAAGATACACCTACATCTATGTCTTAGTCGAGTTTGGTGGTGGGAACCGTCATTTCCCCCCTCCCCACCTCTCAGCTCACTACAGTATCTGAGCTTATCCTCGCTCTTACCGGGTCGCTCCTCCTCCCTCTCCGCCAGGCTAGCCGACCGGAGTTCGAGAGTGATAGGGCAAAGGTGGCCGATCTTTCGATGAGAGTATGATAGCGTCGATTTGTTGGTGGAGTTCGTGCTTGATGATCCGACTACACGTGCAAAGCTCGTGCGCCAATGCAATCGCTAGGACAATATCCGGGAGTTACTGATCTTGCGGATGCGCGATCAGCCTGACCAGCGAGGGTCTTAATTCCTTCCTGAAATCGAGAACAAGTAAGAACTAAAGATGCAATCAGAATATTGCGAATATAGATGAAAGCTTTATTAAAAGGTGGGATTCCGAATAGTCGGTCTTGTTCTGGGCGTTGGCCTTAAAAGAAGTACACGAGAGTTGCAGCAATGGCTAACTTTTAGTCTAATCAAAATCCGAGTCTAAACGTGACGGCTATGGGGGTATTTAAAGGAGGAAAATATGGGGTTTCGGCCAGCCATACGTATGGTGGACGAACCAAACCCTAGAAGGCCTTGGTCCATCATTCCTAAGAGTAACAAACATATCTGATTTAGGAAGCATCATATTCTCATGTATGTGAGAAATAGTTCCAAGAAACGAAAGTACCTGATAGTAAGTTGTTTGGCACGAGCTCGAGTGATTGGTCCTTGTATTTGTGTGGCTGTAGGTACAACAGTTGTATCAAGAGATGGGATGTCATCATCAGAGAGGAGCTGGCGCCGGAGTACATAGCAGTAGTAGAGTTAGTTTTTGGTCCCTATTGGCGTATGGCGTGCATGCCGGGAGAGAGGTGGTGGATCCCATCGGCTGGATCTGGCGCCGCGTTGTCTTCTTCCTCGACCTCATGGAGCTCCGGCGGTTGGAGCCGGAGGTGTGGCGGCGGAGGGAGATGAGGATCTCCGTAAATAAAACCGTCCCCGCGGATCTGGTGTCTGGCGATGCTGCGGTGGTCTCCTCCTCTCTGTTCATCATGGTGGTGAAGGAGAAGAGGGTTGCCCACCTGCTCGTCGCTGGCTACTGCATCCGCAGCAGGGAAGCTCATTGGCTTCTACTTGGAGGCTCTTCACGGCGCCGCTGTCGCCGTATCCTATGACTGGAAGGCAGCCCCTCCACCGGAGGATTACCACGGCGCCGCTGTCGCGTACTTCATGGCCGAAGGGCGGCCCCTCCTCGCTCGTGTGACGGCGACTGGCCGTCCTCAGGGCAATTCGAACCTCCGTCAAGCGTTCATGCCGACTCGGAGAATCTCTAGTTTCGCCGGAGTTAGCTCCCACCTCTACACCCCAAGTGGTTCCGTCCCCGGCGGCGTAGAGGTTGGCTCCGGCGAGATTCGTTGCGGTGATGAAGGAGCTGGACCTGATCGCGTTTTCGCGTTTTATTCTAGGGTCCTCAGTGCAATTTGTAAGGGCTAGGTTGTAATTTGCTTGTTCTGTTTAGGCCTTT
Source organism: Lolium multiflorum (assembly GCA_030979885.1). NCBI lineage: Eukaryota > Viridiplantae > Streptophyta > Magnoliopsida > Poales > Poaceae > Lolium > Lolium multiflorum. The sequence continues at coordinate 50,577,657 of CM061750.1, read as the reverse complement.
CTGTAAAATGTACTGCACCGCATAATGAATGAAGCCCTTGGTCCTTCGGGACCTTTCTTGTAAAAAAAAACAAGTTTGGTGGTGGAGTTTGGGGCGCAAAAACGCTAGGTGTAGCTCATATCGTTGTATTCAGGATGCTACATACACGTTTATTAATCTAGCAAGTTTGATCGTTAGCACACCATGCATAATGCATAGGACATGCACCAGTTATTAATCAGCCAGTTGGTTTTTTTTTTGCGAGTGAGGCCAGTGGGTAAATTTTTTTTTTGCTGAGTGAGTCGAGTCTGCCTGAAGCATGCGTTCGTTTGCTGGTCGATCCGTTCCTTTTATTGTTGTGAACGACGGTATGTTGCCATGTTATTCCGGCTGGTTTTGGGTTTCAGTCACGCACGGACACGGCCACTGGAGCAGGATCCAATACTGATTAATCGGTATTGTTAGAGTATCTTCAGTCGTGTTCCCTAAACCGTCTTCTAAAGGAATTTAGGGTGCACCGAATAAAAAAACGTTTCCAGCTGATTTTCCTGAAGGCTCTTTTTGTCCAACGCAGCCGGATAGGCACCTCGAGCCCGTCCCCGCTACACAGAGGATGCTCCGGAGACACCGGATACACCGAAAAGCGAGGTGAGAGTGGCGGGACCGACGCGTCAGCGGCACATTGAAGTTTAACTTAACCGTCGCCTACCTCGCGATGGAAGTTATTAGCACGCAGCGACGGTGCAGTTCCCGCAGAGGCGCAGCAAAGCGTCTCGTCGCGGCTAGCTCTGTGTGCCGGCGTTAATGAGCGCCACCGCTCCCCCACCTCCCTCCGGCCTATTGTCCCTCTCACACACAAATCCTAGCGCCTCTCTCCCCAACCCTAGCCCCCACCATCTCAAGAGTCGACGCCATGTCTGGTAGAGGCGGAGGCCGAGCTCGCGGCCGTGGTCGTGGTCATGGCCGCGGCAGAGCTGCACGCTCACTGTCGCCTGCGAGTGCTATCATCTTCATCGTCGGACATGCAGGAGGAGGAGGAGCATGTGCTGTTCGAGTTCGTCGTCATCCTCAAGGGCGACCCACACGCCATCCAGAGGCTGCCGGACACCTTCATCGACTTCGTCGCCGACGACGGGCGCCCGGGTTCGCTGCATCTGCGAGAGGCTGCTGTCGGTGGATCGTCGACGTGATCTACGACGCGCGCGGCAAGATGTATCTCAACATCGGCTGGGAGAAGTTCGCGTGCTACCACCGCCTCGAAGCCGGCTTTGTGCTCATGTTCTCCTACCTTGGCGAGAGGGACATGAGCGTCAAGGTGTTTGTGGTGACCCAGCATACCACTGCATGGTGTAGTATGCAAGTCTGATATAACACCAATGAAACACCGTTCCACTAGTATTATATCGCTCAGAGTGGTACAACATATGCGGGTCCAAGGTATGTCTATAGAATTACAACATCGACTCTGTTACATAAGATCATCACAGCCTCCTACTTTACAATGAGGTAAAATTGCAAATAAACTCCAGAAGAACGACTCGTAGTCTAGTCTTATCACGAACTCTATGTGTAGAGTATTTCACTAACTACAGAGGCTAAGAATAGACTCTAGCTAAATAGGAGCTAGGTTTAGGAAACTAGTTCCCTTCTATGGCTAAACTAGGTTTTCTCCTTGTTGGATGTGGTATCTGACTCCTCTGACAGGGTCCCGTCTCGTGAAGTAGTTGTTGACTCCTCGGTCTTCGAGTTGCACTGTAGATCCTCCTTCGATGCCTCCATATCTAAGCAGGGGATTTAAGAGTGGGATGAGTACGAGCGTACTCAACAAGTTCATTATAGGAAAGAGGTGTTTAATGCACTAGCTACGGCATTAGACCAGAAAGTCTAATACCAATGCAAGTTTTCGTAACCATTTCTTCAAAAGATTGCTTTTATTCAGAACTATGTCCGTCAGCCTTCACCGGTTTACTAGAACTTCATGGAGCTCCTTTCCGGCAGCGTTCAGTTCCAAATCCCAAACAGGAGTGACAGGTCACGGTTCTTTACACTCTGCAGAGGTGTGTTGCTTTACCCATAAGAGATCTTATCCTTGTTGCCAACCGAGTTGCAGGCTCGTCCACACTTCCTTTGGTGTGAGGTCAGGTAAGGTCATAGCCAATCATATTCCTCCGCTACCTCGCACACCCACCCGCTGTCCACGCCGGTCCCATTATTCCCGTAATTTCGGGTGGACCCCGACCACGACGATCTGGGCTCTACCATACACTCCTGGTAGCTGCAACCCATCATAGACCGCATTACCGTGGGGAATTAGAGTGGGATCCCCACCCTCCGGTTGTTCCGCAAGATACAACTGCTACGGCAAGCAATGCTTTACCGTGGGGAATTAGAGTGGGATCCCCACCCTCCGGTTGTTCCGCAAGATACAACTGCTACGGTAAGCGCATCCGTTGATGTACAAGAGGTGGAAATACGATTGACTAGTCCGTCCCATTCCAGATCTTATGGTTAACACGGGTATTACGGCACAAGAATCACTGGCGACATTTGTTGTTTAATCCTAGATGGATATAACCCTTGCAATGGAACCTCCACCATATCAACACAATCCATGGTTCCATTGCCAACCATATAGTCATATTCATAGTTATGAAAATAGTGGTTTTGGTTTTTATGCAATAGTGATAATCATAGTACTTTGCAAGTAATTTGATAAAGATACTCAAATGACATGAGCAAGTGATGAACTTGCCTTTCTTGACTGCAAGATTATGCAGACAAGGTCTTCGATACGCAATAACTCCAAATTCTGAAATAGCATCATCGTCCGGTAAGGACGATGGTTAAAAGATTGGCAAGGATGCAATAATGCATAAGTATGAAATGCAATCGTTCTAAGCGTGTCCTAACCCCGATGATTTAGGATTAGTGAGTGGTAATGATTGGTTTAGGGTGTGTTGCACTTTTAGAGTGATTCACATACAAGGTTCTTATTCAGGTGTGATTACTTGGTATTATAAACAGGTAGATAATAAGGCATAGTAATCAATTGAGCACACAAAGAATGATAATTGGCATAATGTTAACAAGTAAAGAACAGTGGTCAGTTTTAGTACTATATGGCATGGTTAATGATTAATTATCATATACTTTAAAAGAATAATTTTTGAAGAACATGTTCTGTAATAAAGAACAAGTATGATAATTAGGGTTGGGTTTCTATGGTTGACTAGGGTTTCATGTAGTTGCTGGAGTAAGTATTAGATGGATCCCAACAAAGTTGGATTCATCAACACCAAGGGCTTGTAAGGTTGAGTTAAGACTGGCATTCTAAGCAATTCATTTTACATGGTTGTTGTCAAGGTTGGTTTATCTTGCTAGTGATAGCTGGCTAGGGTTTATAGGTCCTTATAAGCAGGGTTGATGATGATTCTTTAATTACTTCAAAGGAATAACTTTTGAAGAACATACTTCTTAAATAATAAGAAGTACAATAGTTAGGGTTGAGGTGGTTTAGATTTTACTGTTGGTTCTGTTTGGTAAAGATTAATTGATCCCTAAATAGGATGGTGGATAAGTATCTCACACTAGTAGGGTTTAGTGGAATAGGGTTATGTAAGGTAAAATAGTATGTATGGTTGCTGTTAGGGTTCATCACAATGGTGTGATGCTAATTAGGAATGAATAAGAATGGTGTCTTTGGTAATAGGATCTAGGGTTTACACTTGGTTAACCCAACTTAATTATCTAGGTCTGATGAAGATGAACACATGGGATACTAATTAGTAGTGATAGGGTTCCCATATTTTATGTGGATTAGAACTAGCATTTAGTTGCTAGATAGGAATCTATGATTACTAATGAGGTAACATGATCACATGTTCTAACCTAGGGTTTAGGTTAGAAGCAAACTAGGATTCATATGAATTAATGGAGTTAGGGTTTGGTGCATAATTGAATTAGGGTTTTATGGTTCCACATAAAATTAGGAGGTTATCACTTGGTTTATAATGAAACTAGGGTTTCCTAATTACCCTATAATTATTGGATTAATAACTTCATTAATAAAGTTGAAGTTATTAATAACTTGGAAATAAAAATGATATAAGATTTGATATTTTATTACTTTTAAACAATTAATAATTAAGGTATTTATTAATCAGGGTTTAAATCCTTCTAATAAGGATTTAACAATTTAACAAATAAAGAAAATTAATTTTAATGTTTCTATATTTATTTACTGGTTTTATTTAATTTGGAAAGTTTTTCCTAATTTTTGAATTTTAATTGCATTTTGTATTAAAAGAAAAGGCTTAATTAATAAGTATAAAACAATTGAATTTTTATTAAAAATAAAAATTTCATTTTATATTTTTATTGGATAGAGTTTTCTTTTCTAAGAATTTTGATATCTCATTTATATTTTTCTGACTTAATTTGAATTTTCTAAATTCAATTGAAGTTGCAGATGTTTATTGAATTTGAATTTGAAACGGAATTACTAAGGCTACCCGGGTAATCTACCCGCATAGTCGCTGACAGGTAGGCCAGTGGACAGGTCAGCTGCCACGACTACTTTGACCGCAGTCAAAATTGACGAGGTGGCATGGCAGAGGCTGGCCGGCGGCCAGACGGAATCGACGCCGGCGAATCGGCGCTCTCACGGGGGCGTGCGCGTGCGCAAATGAACGAGGGCGATGCGACGGAGCTGTTGGTGGTAGCGCCGCTCCGGTTTGGTCACCGGAGCGTGCTCTCCGGCGAGATACCGCGGCGGCGCCCGCAGACGTGCGACGCGATGGCGATGCAGGGCTTAATTAAGCGAGGCGAGGGTACTGGGAGGTTCGTGAGCTCACCAGGAGCGCAGTGGTGTGGTCGGCGAGGCGAGGGAAGGTCTATGGCGACGGCGAACAGCGACGGTTGATGGTGACCGGCGGGGCAGTGAGGTCGCAATTCGAGGTCCTCGAGGCTTCCCGGCAAGCGTGCGTCGACGAGGTGGTTGCTGGAGATGAGGCGGAGCTCTGGGGCTTCACGGCAGTGCTTGGGGTGGCCCCTAACGGCGGCGATGGTCGACGGCCGGCAACTAGGGTTTCGATTTGGGACGGAATCGGAGCAGAGGAGGAAGAAATGATGGGCACCCGCGCCTTTTATAGCCTCTCCGGCGTGTGCTGGCAGTCAACAGAGGCGGCGGCGACTGCGGGACGTGGAGCTCGCCGTCGTCATGGCGCTCTCCCGCGCGTGCAGAGACGAAGACGAAGGTGGCAACCTCATCCTCGCTCTTATCCAACGAAGAGGTAAGCTGGGCGTGTTTGGGCCGTGCTGGGCTGAGGCAGTTGGGCTTCTGGTGGGCTGCCACGGCCAGGCTGCTGCTGGGCTCCTTCGGCTGGCCAGGTCCAGGTAAGCTTCTCTCTTTTCTCTTATTTATTTTCTGTTTTTCTTTTTCTTCTTATTTTCTGTTTTGTATTTGCCCATTTGAATTCATATTTGAATTTTGTTATTTTTGCAGGTGTTTCAATAATGTTAATTCCATTTGGATGTTGTGAAATGACTATTACACCCATAATCCATTTGAAACAAGTATTTTATAAAGTATTATATTACATACTTGTGTTTTATTCAAAAATAGCAAATGAGCATGAATTTATATCCTCATTTTATTTTTATGTTTTTCTTGTGTATCAATCTGTTTGAAGTATTAGAGTTGATACTGAAGATCGAGATGTCGCCTAGAGGGGGGTATTACAAACTCTTGCGGATTTGTCTTGTAAGAATGCGGAATTAAACTAATGTTTAGTTTACAAGCACAAACCCTAAATATGCTAAGCTCAACTAAGTGTAGCAATGGCAACTAGAGCTAAGCAAGATAGGCACAATATATATGTAGCACAAGTGATAGCAAGATATATGTACTTCAAGCACGATGGCTATCACAAGGAAAGAGAGCTCGGGTATAGAAATAACCGAGGCACGCGGAGACGAGGATGTATTCCCGTGTTCCCTTGCTTTGCAACAAGGTACGTCACGTTTGGAGGAGTGGAGGTCCCACGAAGGATTCCCCGCGCCACGAAGGCTCACCCTATTCTCCGAACCACACCCACGAAGGATAATGGCCCTTTCCTTATGGTTAGCTTTTCCTCCGCTCCGGAGATGGCAAGCTCCACAACCACTTCACAAGCTCCACGAAGGAGAAGCCCGGGCCTCTTCACAATCTTCTTGAAGAGATCACCGGAGCACCAACCGCCAAGACAACTAGGAGGTTTCCCTCCAAGAGTAACAAGCTCACGGTCTCTCACTCGAACTAATCGTGGTGGAGAGCTCAACACTATGCAATGATGCAAAGCAAGAACACTAGAGGTGTTCAAATCCTTCACTCTCAAATCCCACCCAAACAACAAATGCTAGGATGAGATTGGAGAGGAAGAACAATGGGGAAAGTCAACAAAAGACTCCAAGATCTAGATCCCAAGAGATTCCCTCACTTAGAGAAGAAATGGATTGGTGGAAGTGTAGATCTAGATCTCCTCTCTTAGATCCCTCAAGAATGAGCAAGAATGGTTGGAGGAATCAAAGGGGAGAGCAAGTTCTTCAAATGCAACAATGGAGGAGAGAGAATGGGAAGAACTAACTCAGCCCAAGGTGGAAGAAGGGCTATTTATAGCCCAAGAGAAAATATAACCGTTGGGGAAAAGTTGGGCTGAAAACCGTCGAGGAAGCCGTCAACGGGCATGGGGCCGGACCGTCCGGTCCAGGGCCGGTCAGACCGGACCAGGGACTGGAACCGCCGGTCCAAACCGGCACAGCCGGATCATGACCGGACCCTCGAAGTGACGCGCAGTACTCCCTCCATTGCTCAGCGCGAGCTCGGTTGGCGCGGGCGCCGGTGGACCGGGCCGGACCGGACCCGCCGGTCCAAACCGGGCGGCAGACCGGACCTTGACCGGGAGAGCAGGAAAACATGTTATACAAAAACTGTGATAACTTTTGTGTCCGGACCCCGATTGACATGAAACCAATATGGAGACTCCTCACAGAACATTTTAGATGATTTTAGAGAGGGAGTCTCCCACCGTCAAGAAACGGTGAAGACGTCCAAACTCGAAAACGCAATAGAAGATGCATGCGGATTCCGTTTGATGAACTTGGGCTTGTTGTAAAGCTAGCAACAAGCTCAAGAACCTCACACAGTGAAACACCAAGAAGCAATAGGGATATGCAAAGTATGCAAAGTATTGAGCTCCCTAAGACGATGCGATCAAGTTACCCAACCGAAAGCCCCTCTTGATAGTGCGGCTATCTATCCTATAATCCGGTCTCCCAACAACCACCTTGAGACCGGTAAAAGGAAAACCTAGCAAGGCCATACCTTTGCCTTGCGCATCCCGCTTGATCTTGATGATAGCTCTTCAAGCTCCACTCAAGCCGGAATGCCTCACTTGATCATCGTCGCTTCGTGAAGACTCACAAATGCTTTCCCATACACCATGATGGGAAAGCTCTATTGATGCACATCTTCACATGTCCATTATTACCAAATGGACGGCAAACTTCAAGCATGTGATCCACTTGAGATGCTCATCTTGAACTTGCCAAACTCAACCTTGTACCTTCTCATACTCTCATAAGATAGAGCATGGCTAATATTGAGTTCCACATAAGAACTCCATCTTCATTTCTTCTTCTTGATCATATCACATATGTATCTTCAAACCGATGATCTTGATGCCAATACACAAGGTATACCTTTATCTTCATGGCATCCATACTTGAATCCAACACATGGAGAGCAAGTAGTACCTATGGAATATTCCTTCATATAAACTCAATGAAAACATTAGTCCATAGGGGTTGTCATTAATTACCAAAACCACACATAGGGGCAATGTACCCTTACAGATACTTTGAACTCAATTTATTACAGAGATTGATATTCGGGCTTGGTTTCTATTTGAGGATTTTGTCACTAGCACATGATTTTATGTGAGTACATATTTATTAGAGTTTTATCATTTCTAATATAACCCCCTTGTTAAGATTAATACTATCACTACATTTGAAAGTATCTAAGTAGGGATTGTTTCCATCATGATTTATCTTGGTTACAAAGATAAATGGTGGATCACTACACATATGATTTACTTATAGGACTTAGCATTAGGTGGCTCTTATGTTTTATAATTGAAACATTGTATTTAATTAATGAACCATTAGGGTTCAAGTCATATTCACATAATGACACATGGTTTGAATCTCAACTAAGGTTTAGTTTTTTTTAGTTATGATCACCCAAGTGATGCATAAACTAGGGTTGAGGTTTAATTCTAGGTTGTGAGATGAGATGACACCATATTGCATGAGCTAGGGTTAATCTCCCCTAACCATGATAAGGTGATGGCTTAATTAACATTTTATGTTCTCCTCTAGTTACTATGATATTGAGAATTAGTTTTATCTTCTACCAATTGGCTTCTATTATTAACCTCAATTTATCATTTAAGTAACTACATTGGTTATAGTTCTTTTTATAGTTAACTTTGGTCATATGGATATATGGTTTCTCACCATATAAAGTATAGTGTTTAACTCTAAGGTTTTCTTAGGTTCATTAATTTATGAAATATAGATATGGTAGGATTCTATTTGTGATCACCAAGTGGTTCACAAATAAAGGTTGGGATATAAGTCTAGGATTGCTTACTAGTGATCTCCCCATGATTTCATGTGATGAATAATATCTACTGATCATATAAGTGTTAGCATTTGGATTATACTCCTATTTCTCCAAAGCATGGTCATGGATTAGGCATGATCCACTTGTTCTAAATATCCTTACCTCAAGTTCTTAGGGTTTATGATCATTACCCAATTTTGTAATGATCAAAGGTTTGGTTTCCTAAGGTATTTCTAATGGAATGGTTTTCACTTCCATGATCAAGTGTTGTCTTGATTAACTAAACATAATATCTCCCTTATAGTTTCTTGGGTGGACATGGCTATGGTTGCCTCTATAGGTTATATCCCAGGAAAATGCCTGAGATATTTTGTTAGGGTTCCACTTAAATAAGGTTGATATTATCATCTGGGTATATGGGTAGTTCTCTCCCTCAAACTCAAGTGTTGCCTCAACTAAATTGTGTGTAACACCATAATTGATCTCTCTTATATAAGAATGGATTATTCTAGGTTATGGTGTACTCCTAATACTCTAGTTCAATTGTTGTCCTTTATTCTTAAATAGATAAAGCTATGTTTTGAATGATTGGTCTCTCTCATTTTGGAAAGGACTTTAATACTAACTTAAGGTTAGGCTCCATAGGGATTGATGTGATCATCAATATCTATGTTTAACATAAATGGTTTCTCTCTCTAGGAATGTCTTGCATAATATCCTAGGGTTCCTCTTAAAGATGATGATTTGAATACTTGGATGTATATCCAAGGTTTAGCTCAAGGTTTGTTATTGCTTCTCTAATAATTATAATAGAACTCTCACCTCTCTAGGTTTGATACTTAATTATTTGGAATAGAGAAGAATATATATATCTTAGTTGGATCTCTTTGTCTTGTTTCCAAGATTAAAGTGGAATGAATACCATGATGTTTCATGATAGGATCATGGTTTAGTTTTAAGACTTGGAGAAGATAAGTGAAGAACAGTTCCTCCAATTATTGTTACTTGGTTTCCAATTAATTGTAGGTTCATATGTTATGGCAAGGAATTCCATATTATGATCTTTAATAAGATCAAGTAGTTGATCATTGAGTAAAGTGTTGTTGTGTTGATTATTAGTTCCATTTAATCTAACCCCTTAGATCAAATCATCTCTACCCAAAACCAGGTTTTAACAAAGTCACATTGAGGTTTATAGCGCTTGTCTTGATGAGCTACTTCAATTCCACCAAGGTCAAGTGAAACTTCAGTTACTGTGACTGTTTTACTTTAAAGCGAAAATTCCCCATTTTCTATGCATGAATGCAATGCACACATCTGTTTCCTCTATTTTTGTAACCCCATTACCTGGGATATTACAGTCTCTCCCTTAAACTAAACTTCGTCCTCGAAGTTTGATCTCTCTCACGTTTCCGAAGTGTGGATCTGACTTGTGCAAACTATATCTTTTCTCGAACTCCGTATTGATCTCACTAGATATAATTGAATATATCCCTTGTCCAGATTCTTCCTGGAATCCACTAGGGTTTGTCTCTGAACCATGGTTCTTACTTTGATTCTTTGATTTCTTCCAATTCTACAAGCTTGTTTCCTTTCTCATTTGAAGATTCAATGATTGAGACTACTTTTGATACTGCTAGTCTTAACTGAAGACAAGTTTGATAACATATTCCTAATTGGTAAATAGGTCTTTGTTTTCCCTTACTACCAAAACTGCAATAATGGTACTAGTAAGGTACTTAAAATGGATATGATCATGATGGTTTATTCCTCTAAGAATGGATTAGACTCATTTAGTCTATCCAATCATGGTTTATAGTTGATACCTATAACTATTGTTGGTTATTTAGGTTCCATGAAAGGAATCATTCAAATAGACTTTAGTTTTGGTATGGTCAAACTCCTTCGGTCTTTGGCCTTCTTGAGCTGTATTTTATCTACGGTATTTTCTTCGTCCAACTTCTTTATGCTTGACTTACTTGAGTTTTTGTTCTTCTGAGTAAATACTACTCACTTTCTCAAGTTATAGTCATCTTCTTACTTCCTCGAGGTATAAATCTCAGCTTCTGGTCTGACATTCTTCTGAAAGTAGTGTCAACAATCTTATGAAAATAAGATCGAACTTACTCTCAGTTCAGACCTTCATCATCCTTCTTGCTCACAATATTGAGTTATTGTACATCCAACTCAATCTTTACTCTACCCCTTAGAGTTTTATTATGGTCTTCAACTACTTTTCTTCCAACCATAGGATTGATGGTTGGAATATTGGTCTAAGTATAGCTTATGGTTTGTACTCTTCTAAGATCTTGCGAAGAATGTTTGTGGTGTATCCACTCAATTGTGGACATCCAATGTGAATCCTTCGACTAAATGATTATAGGTCACTGTTATTTGGCTAACAAAATTTTATTTGTTCACAACTTCTTGATACAAATAATCCAATGGGGGACTACGTGATACCAATTGTAGCTATTTGTTATCTAAAAATGGATTCTATTATAGGTTTTGATCAATTGGTCTGGACATCTTCTACTTTATCTTCCAGTATTGATCCTATACCAATTGTGGTCTTCTGATATCAACTATGGTCTTCTTATATCTGCTATGGTTTCATAGATCATCTTTCTTCATTCAGGGTTTATTTTGCAAGAAAACCACTATGAATATAGTATCCAAGGTGATTTCCCATGCATTCCCTCTTCTATATTAATTATGGATCTGCTTGAGCTTCACCATAATCATTATCTTTCTCACCTTCATGCTTCTTTCGTACTAAAGTACTCCTCTATTGAGGTAAGCATGAGTTTCTGATTGTACTTCCTTCAGAGTATTGTGGTTGCTTCCCACAACTTTACTCATTTCTTCTGATGAACCTTCATCTTATCTTCGGAATCTTTAGAATTCGTCACTTCCTCACACGTTTACCATTACCCTCTAGATCTATAGCACCAAGTCAGAACTTGATATTGCAACATGTATTTGCATATCAAAGTCGAACTTCATGTATGGATCTAGTCAAACAATGAAAATCCAATAAAATCCAAGAAGATTCAGCTTTGTGTTTATAATACACACCATCATAAGCCTGAATATACTAGTTGAGTAAGACATCTCTAAACATCAGGCTGAGATGTGTAGTATATAACACCACATAAGATAGGTTTATATCGTGATACTTAACACGAGTATATGGGATTCTACTATTTGTCTCAACATTTACCTTAATTGCACATTTGCAATGAGATAAACTTGAAACAAAGTGGTTTGGGATGGTTAAGGTTAACCTAGTTTTGTTTGGAAGTACTACTTAACTTTTATTTTATTGAGGACTATCTCACATGATATGTCTAGGTTCTAACATTGCTACTCTAAACACCTAACTATGGAAATATAGCTCCTATACTTCCAAGTGTTTTTACCATAAACCTATGGTCATGATGTGCTTGGCACACTTCCCATGGTTTTGGAACACAATTCCTGCACTTTTGTTGAACAACTGTCTTCGTATCGTACTCATCTTAATTATTTATGATGTTTTAGTCCATCACATAATGACTCTCAAGTGAATCATATATGATTTCTATCTCTACCATGTAAGTAGGCATATTTTATTCCTATCTCTCTTCCTTACCTCCCATGATTGACTCATCATGGTCTATACTACCTCACATAACTCAGAGTTATCACTTACTATCAATTGTTTCACATGTCTAGATAATTTTAATTACTCATTACTTAACTTGGTCTACATCTTCTATTAGGATTTCTTAACTATCTTCATCACTTGATTTACTCCTATTACATGTCTGAATAATTCTTACTTAATTCATGACTTGTGTTGGTACACATCTTCCAATAGGATAGCTTCCTTATGGTTGTATCCTCTCTTTGGACTACCATGTATTGTATACCAACTGTGATCTACTCATCTATTGTTTTAAGGACTTAATGGTGTCCTACATGTTTGGGATTAGCTAACTAGCTTAACTTATGAAAGGTAGGTATAAAGGGTTGACTCAAGTGTGTCAGGATTATTCTCAAGTGAATATCCATCTCAAGTCATAAAGATATTTGGTTTATCTAGGACAACTTCCTACAGACACTACCAATCCTATAGGTCTCCTTTAAAGGTTTTTTAATCCTAGGGTCAAAGCATTTGCTCTGATACCAACTGTGGTGACCCAGCATACCACTGCATGGTGTAGTATGCAAGTCTGATATAACACCAATGAAACACCGTTCCACTAGTATTATATCGCTCAGAGTGGTACAACAGAAACATATGCGGGTCCAAGGTATGTCTATAGAATTACAACATCGACTCTGTTACATAAGATCATCACAGCCTCCTACTTTACAATGAGGTAAAATTGCAAATAAACTCCAGAAGAACGACTCGTAGTCTAGTCTTATCACGAACTCTATGTGTAGAGTATTTCACTAACTACAGAGGCTAAGAATAGACTCTAGCTAAATAGGAGCTAGGTTTAGGAAACTAGTTCCCTTCTATGGCTAAACTAGGTTTTCTCCTTGTTGGATGTGGTATCGACTCCTCTGACAGGGTCCCGTCTCGTGAAGTAGTTGTTGACTCCTCGGTCTTCGAGTTGCCTGTAGATCCTCCTTCGATGCCTCCATATCTAAGCGGGGATTTAAGAGTGGGATGAGTACGAGCGTACTCAACAAGTTCATTATAGGAAAGAGGTGTTTAATGCACTAGCTACGCATTAGACCAGAAAGTCTAATACCAATGCAAGTTTTCGTAACCATTTCTTCAAAAGATTGCTTTTATTCGGAAGAACTATGTCCGTCAGCCTTCACCGGTTTACTAGAACTTCATGGAGCTCCTTTCGGCAGCGTTCAGTTCCAAATCCGAAACAGGAGTGACAGTCACGGTTCTTTACACTCTGCAGAGGTGTGTTGCTTTACCCATAAGAGATCTTATCCTTGTTGCCAACCGAGTTGCAGGCTCGTCCACACTTCCTTTGGTGTGAGGTCAGGAGTAAGGTCATAGCCAATCATATTCCTCTGCTACCTCGCACACCCACCCGTTGTTGCATGCCCCGACCCTGGGTCCACGCCGGTCCCATTATTCCCGTAATTTCAGGGTGGACCCCGACCACGACATGGGGCTCTACCATACACTCCTACGCCGGTAGCTGCAACCCATCATAGACCGCATTACCGTGGGGAATTAGAGTGGGATCCCCACCCTCCGGTTGTTCCGCAAGATACAACTGCTACAAGCAATGCTTTACCGTGGGGAATTAGAGTGGGATCCCCACCCTCCGGTTGTCCCGCCAGATACAACTGCTCCGGTAAGCGCATCCGTTGATGTACAAGAGGTGGAAATACGATTGACTAGTCCGTCCCATTCCGGATCTTATGGTTAACACGGGTATTACGGCACAAGAATCACTGGCGACATTTGTTGTTTAATCCTAGATGGATATAACCCTTGCAATGGAACCTCCACCATATCAACACAATCCATGGTTCCATTGCCAACCATATAGTCATATTCATAGTTATGAAAATAGTGGTTTTGGTTTTTATGCAATAGTGATAATCATAGTACTTTGCAAGTAATTTGATAAAGATACTCAAATGACATGAGCAAGTGATGAACTTGCCTTTCTTGCAAGATTATGCAGACAAGGTCTTCGATACGCAATAACTCCAAATTCTGAAATAGCATCATCGTCCGGTAAGGACGATGGTTAAAAGATTGGCAAGGATGCAATAATGCATAAGTATGAAATGCAATCGTTCTAAGCGTGTCCTAACCCCGATGATTTAGGATTAGTGAGTGGTAATGATTGGTTTAGGGTGTGTTGCACTTTTAGAGTGATTCACATACAAGGTTCTTATTCAGGTGTGATTACTTGGTATTATAAACAGGTAGATAATAAGGCATAGTAATCAATTGAGCACACAAAGAATGATAATTGGCATAATGTTAACAAGTAAAGAACAGTGGTCAGTTTTAGTACTATATGGCATGGTTAATGATTAATTATCATATACTTTAAAAGAATAATTTTTGAAGAACATGTTCTGTAATAAAGAACAAGTATGATAATTAGGGTTGGGTTTCTATGGTTGACTAGGGTTTCATGTAGTTGCTGGAGTAAGTATTAGATGGATCCCAACAAAGTTGGATTCATCAACACCAAGGGCTTGTAAGGTTGAGTTAAGACTGGCATTCTAAGCAATTCATTTTACATGGTTGTTGTCAAGGTTGGTTTATCTTGCTAGTGATAGCTGGCTAGGGTTTATAGGTCCTTATAAGCAGGGTTGATGATGATTCTTTAATTACTTCAAAGGAATAACTTTTGAAGAACATACTTCTTAAATAATAAGAAGTACAATAGTTAGGGTTGAGGTGGTTTAGATTTTACTGTTGGTTTTGTTTGGTAAAGATTAATTGATCCCTAAATAGGATGGTGGATAAGTATCTCACACTAGTAGGGTTTAGTGGAATAGGGTTATGTAAGGTAAAATAGTATGTATGGTTGCTGTTAGGGTTCATCACAATGGTGTGATGCTAATTAGGAATGAATAAGAATGGTGTCTTTGGTAATAGGATCTAGGGTTTACACTTGGTTAACCCAACTTAATTATCTAGGTCTGATGAAGATGAACACATGGGATACTAATTAGTAGTGATAGGGTTCCCATATTTTATGTGGATTAGAACTAGCATTTAGTTGCTAGATAGGAATCTATGATTACTAATGAGGTAACATGATCACATGTTCTAACCTAGGGTTTAGGTTAGAAGCAAACTAGGATTCATATGAATTAATGGAGTTAGGGTTTGGTGCATAATTGAATTAGGGTTTTATGGTTCCACATAAAATTAGGAGGTTATCACTTGGTTTATAATGAAACTAGGGTTTCCTAATTACCCTATAATTATTGGATTAATAACTTCATTAATAAAGTTGAAGTTATTAATAACTTGGAAATAAAAATGATATAAGATTTGATATTTTATTACTTTTAAACAATTAATAATTAAGGTATTTATTAATCAGGGTTTAAATCCTTCTAATAAGGATTTAACAATTTAACAAATAAAGAAAATTAATTTTAATGTTTCTATATTTATTTACTGGTTTTATTTAATTTGGAAAGTTTTTCCTAATTTTTGAATTTTAATTGCATTTTGTATTAAAAGAAAAGGCTTAATTAATAAGTATAAAACAATTGAATTTTTATTAAAAATAAAAATTTCATTTTATATTTTTATTGGATAGAGTTTTCTTTTCTAAGAATTTTGATATCTCATTTATATTTTTCTGACTTAATTTGAATTTTCTAAATTCAATTGAAGTTGCAGATGTTTATTGAATTTGAATTTGAAACGGAATTACTAAGGCTACCCGGGTAATCTACCCGCATAGTCGCTGACAGGTAGGCCAGTGGCCAGGTCAGCTGCCACGACTACTTTGACCGCAGTCAAAATTGACGAGGTGGCATGGCAGAGGGTGGCCGGCGGCCAGACGGAATCGACGCCGGCGAATCGGCGCTCTCACGGGGGCGTGCGCGTGCGCAAATGAACGAGGGCGATGCGACGGAGCTGTTGGTGGTAGCGCCGCTCCGGTTTGGTCACCGGAGCGTGCTCTCCGGCGAGATACCGCGGCGGCGCCCGCAGACGTGCGACGCGATGGCGATGCAGGGCTTAATTAAGCGAGGCGAGGGTACTGGGAGGTTCGTGAGCTCACCAGGAGCGCAGTGGTGTGGTCGGCGAGGCGAGGGAAGGTCTATGGCGACGGCGAACAGCGACGGTTGATGGTGACCGGCGGGGCAGTGAGGTCGCAATTCGAGGTCCTCGAGGCTTCCCGGCAAGCGTGCGTCGACGAGGTGGTTGCTGGAGATGAGGCGGAGCTCTGGGGCTTCACGGCAGTGCTTGGGGTGGCCCCTAACGGCGGCGATGGTCGACGGCCGGCAACTAGGGTTTCGATTTGGGACGGAATCGGAGCAGAGGAGGAAGAAATGATGGGCACCCGCGCCTTTTATAGCCTCTCCGGCGTGTGCTGGCAGTCAACAGAGGCGGCGGCGACTGCGGGACGTGGAGCTCGCCGTCGTCATGGCGCTCTCCCGCGCGTGCAGAGACGAAGACGAAGGTGGCAACCTCATCCTCGCTCTTATCCAACGAAGAGGTAAGCTGGGCGTGTTTGGGCCGTGCTGGGCTGAGGCAGTTGGGCTTCTGGTGGGCTGCCACGGCCAGGCTGCTGGGCTCCTTCGGCTGGCCAGGTCCAGGTAAGCTTCTCTCTTTTCTCTTATTTATTTTCTGTTTTTCTTTTTCTTCTTATTTTCTGTTTTGTATTTGCCCATTTGAATTCATATTTGAATTTTGTTATTTTTGCAGGTGTTTCAATAATGTTAATTCCATTTGGATGTTGTGAAATGACTATTACACCCATAATCCATTTGAAACAAGTATTTTATAAAGTATTATATTACATACTTGTGTTTTATTCAAAAATAGCAAATGAGCATGAATTTATATCCTCATTTTATTTTTATGTTTTTCTTGTGTATCAATCTGTTTGAAGTATTAGAGTTGATACTGAAAGATCGAGATGTCGCCTAGAGGGGGGGGGGGGGTGAATAGGCAATTACAAACTCTTGCGGATTTGTCTTGTAAGAATGCGGAATTAAACTAATGTTTAGTTTACAAGCACAAACCCTAAATATGCTAAGCTCAACTAAGTGTAGCAATGGCAACTAGAGCTAAGCAAGATAGGCACAATATATATGTAGCACAAGTGATAGCAAGATATATGTACTTCAAGCACGATGGCTATCACAAGGAAAGAGAGCTCGGGTATAGAAATAACCGAGGCACGCGGAGACGAGGATGTATTCCCGTGTTCCCTTGCTTTGCAACAAGGTACGTCACGTTTGGAGGAGTGGAGGTCCCACGAAGGATTCCCCGCGCCACGAAGGCTCACCCTATTCTCCGAACCACACCCACGAAGGATAATGGCCCTTTCCTTATGGTTAGCTTTTCCTCCGCTCCGGAGATGGCAAGCTCCACAACCACTTCACAAGCTCCACGAAGGAGAAGCCCGGCCTCTTCACAATCTTCTTGAAGAGATCACCGGAGCACCAACCGCCAAGCCAACTAGGAGGTTTCCCTCCAAGAGTAACAAGCTCACGGTCTCTCACTCGAACTAATCGTGGTGGAGAGCTCAACACTATGCAATGATGCAAAGCAAGAACACTAGAGGTGTTCAAATCCTTCACTCTCAAATCCCACCCAAACAACAAATGCTAGGATGAGATTGGAGAGGAAGAACAATGGGGAAAGTCAACAAAAGACTCCAAGATCTAGATCCCAAGAGATTCCCTCACTTAGAGAAGAAATGGATTGGTGGAAGTGTAGATCTAGATCTCCTCTCTTAGATCCCTCAAGAATGAGCAAGAATGGTTGGAGGAATCAAAGGGGAGAGCAAGTTCTTCAAATGCAACAATGGAGGAGAGAGAATGGGAAGAACTAACTCAGCCCAAGGTGGAAGAAGGGCTATTTATAGCCCAAGAGAAAATATAACCGTTGGGGAAAAGTTGGGCTGAGAAAACCGTCGAGGAAGCCGGTCAACCGGGCATGGGGCCGGACCGTCCGGTCCAGGGCCCGGTCAGACCGGACCAGGGACCGGACCCGCCGGTCCAAACCAGACGACAGACCGGATCATGACCGGACCCTCGAAGTGACGCGCAGTACTCCCTCCAGTTGCAGTCAGCGCAGAGCTCGGTTGGCGCCGGGCGCCCGGCCGGAGCCAGACCGGACCGCCGGTCCAAACCGGGCGGCAGACCGGACCTTGACCGGGAGAGCAGGAAAACATGTTATACAAAAACTGTGATAACTTTTGTGTCCGGACCCCGATTGACATGAAACCAATATGGAGACTCCTCACAGAACATTTTAGATGATTTTAGAGAGGGAGTCTCCACCGTCAAGAAACGGTGAAGACGTCCAAACTCGAAACGCAATAGAAGATGCATGCGGATTCCGTTTTCGATGAACTTGGGCTTGTTGTAAAGCTAGCAACAAGCTCAAGAACCTCACACAGTGAAACACCAAGAAGCAATAGGGATATGCAAAGTATGCAAAGTATTGAGCTCCCTAAGACGATGCGATCAAGTTACCCAACCGAAAGCCCCTCTTGATAGTGCGGCTATCTATCCTATAATCCGGTCTCCCAACAACCACCTTGAGACCGGTAAAAGGAAAACCTAGCAAGGCCATACCTTTGCCTTGCGCATCCCGCTTGATCTTGATGATAGCTCTTCAAGCTCCACTCAAGCCGGAATGCCTCACTTGATCATCGTCGCTTCGTGAAGACTCACAAATGCTTTCCCATACACCATGATGGGAAAGCTCTATTGATGCACATCTTCACATGTCCATTATTACCAAATGGACGGCAAACTTCAAGCATGTGATCCACTTGAGATGCTCATCTTGAACTTGCCAAACTCAACCTTGTACCTTCTCATACTCTCATAAGATAGAGCATGGCTAATATTGAGTTCCACATAAGAACTCCATCTTCATTTCTTCTTCTTGATCATATCACATATGTATCTTCAAACCGATGATCTTGATGCCAATACACAAGGTATACCTTTATCTTCATGGCATCCATACTCGAATCCAACACATGGAGAGCAAGTAGTACCTATGGAATATTCCTTCATATAAACTCAATGAAAACATTAGTCCATAGGGGTTGTCATTAATTACCAAAACCACACATAGGGGCAATGTACCCTTACTTTGAACTCAATTTATTACAGAGATTGATATTCGGGCTTGGTTTCTATTTGAGGATTTTGTCACTAGCACATGATTTTATGTGAGTACATATTTATTAGAGTTTTATCATTTCTAATATAACCCCCTTGTTAAGATTAATACTATCACTACATTTGAAAGTATCTAAGTAGGGATTGTTTCCATCATGATTTATCTTGGTTACAAAGATAAATGGTGGATCACTACACATATGATTTACTTATAGGACTTAGCATTAGGTGGCTCTTATGTTTTATAATTGAAACATTGTATTTAATTAATGAACCATTAGGGTTCAAGTCATATTCACATAATGACACATGGTTTGAATCTCAACTAAGGTTTAGTTTTTTTTAGTTATGATCACCCAAGTGATGCATAAACTAGGGTTGAGGTTTAATTCTAGGTTGTGAGATGAGATGACACCATATTGCATGAGCTAGGGTTAATCTCCCCTAACCATGATAAGGTGATGGCTTAATTAACATTTTATGTTCTCCTCTAGTTACTATGATATTGAGAATTAGTTTTATCTTCTACCAATTGGCTTCTATTATTAACCTCAATTTATCATTTAAGTAACTACATTGGTTATAGTTCTTTTTATAGTTAACTTTGGTCATATGGATATATGGTTTCTCACCATATAAAGTATAGTGTTTAACTCTAAGGTTTTCTTAGGTTCATTAATTTATGAAATATAGATATGGTAGGATTCTATTTGTGATGACCAAGTGGTTCACAAATAAAGGTTGGGATATAAGTCTAGGATTGCTTACTAGTGATCTCCCCATGATTTCATGTGATGAATAATATCTACTGATCATATAAGTGTTAGCATTTGGATTATACTCCTATTTCTCCAAAGCATGGTCATGGATTAGGCATGATCCACTTGTTCTAAATATCCTTACCTCAAGTTCTTAGGGTTTATGATCATTACCCAATTTTGTAATGATCAAAGGTTTGGTTTCCTAAGGTATTTCTAATGGAATGGTTTTCACTTCCATGATCAAGTGTTGTCTTGATTAACTAAACATAATATCTCCCTTATAGTTTCTTGGGTGGACATGGCTATGGTTGTCCTCTATAGGTTATATCCCAGGAAAATGCCTGAGATATTTTGTTAGGGTTCCACTTAAATAAGGTTGATATTATCATCTGGGTATATGGGTAGTTCTCTCCCTCAAACTCAAGTGTTGCCTCAACTAAATTGTGTGTAACACCATAATTGATCTCTCTTATATAAGAATGGATTATTCTAGGTTATGGTGTACTCCTAATACTCTAGTTCAATTGTTGTCCTTTATTCTTAAATAGATAAAGCTATGTTTTGAATGATTGGTCTCTCTCATTTTGGAAAGGACTTTAATACTAACTTAAGGTTAGGCTCCATAGGGATTGATGTGATCATCAATATCTATGTTTAACATAAATGGTTTCTCTCTCTAGGAATGTCTTGCATAATATCCTAGGGTTCCTCTTAAAGATGATGATTTGAATACTTGGATGTATATCCAAGGTTTAGCTCAAGGTTTGTTATTGCTTCTCTAATAATTATAATAGAACTCTCACCTCTCTAGGTTTGATACTTAATTATTTGGAATAGAGAAGAATATATATATCTTAGTTGGATCTCTTTGTCTTGTTTCCAAGATTAAAGTGGAATGAATACCATGATGTTTCATGATAGGATCATGGTTTAGTTTTAAGACTTGGAGAAGATAAGTGAAGAACAGTTCCTCCAATTATTGTTACTTGGTTTCCAATTAATTGTAGGTTCATATGTTATGGCAAGGAATTCCATATTATGATCTTTAATAAGATCAAGTAGTTGATCATTGAGTAAAGTGTTGTTGTGTTGATTATTAGTTCCATTTAATCTAACCCCTTAGATCAAATCATCTCTACCCAAAACCAGGTTTTAACAAAGTCACATTGAGGTTTATAGCGCTTGTCTTGATGAGCTACTTCAATTCCACCAAGGTCAAGTGAAACTTCAGTTACTGTGACTGTTTTACTTTAAAGCGCGAAAATTCCCCAGATTTTCTATGCATGAATGCAATGCACACATCTGTTTCCTCTATTTTTGTAACCCCATTACCTGGGATATTACAGTGTTCGACGAGACGCGTTGCCGCCGGCACTACCACATCGACATCGCCGAGGAGGACGACGACTGAAGTGTTGTTTCTTCGCAGTAAAAATATGCACGGAGATTTCTGGTTGTTCTTTCTCGAAAGAACCAACAGGGGCACTATCAACAGCTAGATTTTCCAGTTTGAGTGACTGAGTGTGCCTGCGAGTGTTATTTCTTGGCAGCGAACACACGAAATCTTCGATGTCGGCCTAGTTAGGTTTAATTATTTTGCAATATTTTATATTTGTGTCAACCATGATTCAAACTATGTATTAGTTTGTGAAAAACCATGTTCCAAATTATATCTTTGTGTAAACCACGTTCCCAATTATGTATTAGTTTATGGAATGTTTCTACTCTTTATTAAAATAAAAATGGGGAAAAAAGAGTATTTTAATGTTTGGTAGAGGCGTTTGGAGGAGGCGGCTGGGGAGCGACGTCCCCCAAACAACGTTCGATCCAGCGCCGTTTAGGAACGATTTATGGAACACAGCTGGAGATGCTCTTAGCCGTTATGTGCCAAGGTGATTATGTGGCCTACAAAATTTGAACGGGCCCACTTTGGTTAGGCCTTCCCTGGCATGGGCTGCCATCAGTGAGCGACGGAGGAAGTGTTTTGTTATTGTTTCCTTCACATTTGGGTAGGACTAGCTAGAGACCGATCTCCAGGAAGGGAAAATCACAGCTCAAAAAAAAAGGAAGGGAAAATCATCCCGCATGACGTACGGATCTCTTGACACGTGTCAGCGACCGAGTCGGCCCGCGACGAGTAAACTCCACAAACGAGTACGCCCGGTCGCATGACTCCACCCCGCGTATGCGTGCACAAGTACATCCCGCATGCACGAGTATCCCGCTGTCAAGGTCGCGCCACTCTTCCCCCACGATAGAGCCCCTCCTACGCATGTACGAGTACAGATCTGCATGCAGGAGTACATCACGCTATTCGCTAGCTAGCTTCCATCGATGGACATAACCAACTAGCTTGATCTAGCTACATCACAGGCGGAAGTACAGCGCATGCCCGATGTGCACATGCATGTATCAAGTCTAGCAAAAAACATGAATACATGACGAGTACAACACACGGACGAGTACAAGTACAGTCACGTACATGAGCAGATACAGTCGCGCACACGAGTAGGTATAGTTGTGCACACTACATGTACAGAAGTACAGTAGCACACACGAACAAGTACAGTTGCGCACATGAGCAGGTACAGTCACGCACAACACACGAGTACACTTGAACACACGAGCGAGTACAAGTACAGTCATGCACACGAGCAGGTACAAACGCGCATACGATCAGGTACAGTCACGAACACGAGCAAGTACATGTACAGAAGTACACTTGCGCACACGAACAGGTATAGTTGCGCGTAAGTACAGGTACAGTCCCGCACATGGATGAGTACAGTTAGCGAGTAAAAGGAAAAAATTGCACCAAATATACTAAAAACAGAATTACTTATCAGTTAAAACACGAGTACAGTTAGGTACACACCACAGGTACCATCATAATATTATTGGAAGTACGAAAAAAAAGTATCTCCAAACCTATCAACATGGGATCTAGTTTTGAAGATCTCGACGTGAGGATCTCAAAGGTGAAAACGGTTCGCAATTTGGACTTACGGTTCTCAAGATATTTCATTTTGAAAAACGAATCTAGAAAAAAAGGGAAAAACTGACACAACCCAGTCTTCTCTCTCCTCCCCATCCCCATATTGCTTCCCCTTGCGACATGTGGCGAGCAGGGAGACCACTTCCCCGAGATTTTCTGGCACCACAGCGCGCCACTTGTCGCGTGCGGAGCGAGTTGTCTTCTCTTCGCGAAGGTCGGCCTTTTTTTTAGAGTTTTCGTTCACATTTTTGTCCCACATCGTATCGATCCACCGCGTGGGGCTGGAGACAAACTCGATCCACCGCTGTGTGACTTACAATGTACTGGTTCTATTCCCGTTTAATAGTAAAGATAGTGCATCAAACAGCTGACCATTTTGGATAGAGAAGTTGTTTGGCTGTGTTTGTTTAAATTGGCTCGCGGATACAAAAATAGCCGTCCGGGGTAGCACAACAAAACATTCTCAATGGTGTTTAGGTTGGGCTGTAGATAAGAAAATGGCGGTCTAACCACGCTTCAGATCGGCCTTGGTGGATTTGTGCCCCCTTGGCTGAGATGGAAGGGCATTTTGGCCTGGGATTTCATCTTCGCCATCGACAACCACCGCCACCGCCACCGGATTTGTGCCCCCTTGGCTGAGATGCCTCGCTTAGCTTCCTGCATGGCATACACGTAAACATTAAATACGAGCCTCGATCGGCTTTCAGGTTGTCCTGTGAATCGGCTCAAAGAGCCGATCCACCCATGATTCGTACGAGGTGCACGAATATATGGTGGTCCTACTTGATCAAGATAAAGCTAAACGATCTACGACGATTTAGGGTTTTCACCGCATAATCGGATCATCCTACTCACGATTGGGCCTCGCGGCCACGCACGGTGATCGTAAGCCGATCCTAGATAGGGCCTAAAAACCAACACGAGGTTGATCCTCGGAACATCCTGTCTAGGACTAGCAAACGACACCCTACGCGCGCTGGATCCTCCAACCCTTTGTAAGGCCTAACTATTGCAGATATTAAACTAATCCTTGAAGAACAAGGAGCAACCGTAACGGATCGGATCTACTAAATAAAGATCAAGGGTGCCGCCCCTACACCTAAGATAGGTGTAAGGGCGGCTAGATGTATAAGGGTTGCACTACGATAGCATATGATACGAAGAACAATGCTAACCCTAACACATCTAAGATAACTACGTTGCTCGCCATCAAAAAGGCTTCAGACGAGCAACGCATGAACAACTAAGCTTATGCTGCCTAGATCGCAAGATGCGATCTAGGCATGATGCTTACCGGAAGAAACCCTCGAGATGAAGGAGTTGGCGATGCGCCGAGATTGATTTGTGGTGAACGTTGGTTGTTGTTTATTTCATAAACCCTAGATACATATTTATAGTCCGTAGACTTTCTAAGCGTGGGAATAATCCCAACCGTGCACGAGGCAAACTCTAACTAACCAACACGTATCCTACTATGTTACAGATACATGGGCTAACTAGCCCAAACTTTGCATATAAAGGCCGATTCACGTATTTCTTCCATGTATATTCTTCAAGTCCATCTTGATCGCGGCCCACCTCGACTCGGTCAAATTCTGGTGATAACACCCCCGATTTTGGAATTGATAATTCCAAAATCACTCGTTTCCTTCGTCGGGTCATGTCGTGCAGAACCGTCGCAGTATCCTTCATCATGATGCCTTGCCTTCTCAACTTCTCCGCGTGACTGGCAGCTTTATTTCTTTTAGGCACCACTTCTAAACCGTGGCATTGAATTTCCACTATATTCCCTTTTATTTAACCGCTCCAAACAGTTTACTTCCGCATCCCCTTCGCATTAGCACTCCAAAAGCCCTCCTGCGCCACCATGTCTTCTTCCTCCTCTCGCCTCATCGGATCTTTCCACCAGCTTCTTCCTTCTTCGCGAGCCGACACCGGACCCGAACCCGAGGAGGTTCACGCGGCCAACACCCGCCGCGCCATCGAGGCCGAGGAGTCCAGCCATGACTTCTCCGTCTCGTCCGAGGACGACAAGTCCTTGACCGACGGGAAAGCGACTCCGCTTCCTTGCCGACGGGGAAATGGAGGAGGAGAGTGATGACGATCGCTTCTCCTGCGACTTCTCTCCCGAGGAGGAGGAGGAGGAGAAGGAGGAGGAGGAGGAAGACGATACCTCCTCCACGAGCCGCCGCCACCGCTTCCTTGGCCGGGGACCTCGCACGACGACGACGACGCCGACGAGGAGGATGAGGACCATGAGGGCCCGCGGCCGCCGGAGCAGCGACGACGAGCCCACCGAGTAGCGCCGACCGGCGACGGCGACGACGAGGGCAGCGACGGCCCATAGATAGGACCATTAGCATAGGATCAGTAGTAGTAGACGGGGCAATGTATCCCCTAGTACTTCCTTTTAAGCGCAATCAGCTCTTTATGTAAGAAATCTTGCTTATCAATGAAGACTTCCCCAATTTGATTTTGCCGATTTCCTTTGAGCCAATTTAGCTGATTTCCCTCATACTGATTTTGCCGATTTGTCCCCTTAGCCAATGCTTAATGAGCCGATAGCAACGCATCGGTCCTTTACAAACCATCCTTCAATTCTTCAACTGACGACCTTAAGATCTGGTGGATAATGTGGAGTCTTCAAGAAAGCCCTTTAACTTCTTCCCACCAGGCCCAATGATCTTCTTCTGCAAGAGCTCAGCATTTTTGAAGAAGGTTGCCATGAAGGATCAGCCGATGATGCCTCAGTCGGCTTCTAAAACAGAGCATCTACCGGGCCATCCCCCGAGCCTCAGCCAAGGCGAGAATATGGTGAAGATGCACAGATCGGACCAAAGGCTTGGAACTCAGATAATTCGAGACAGCCACCCTGCCGATTCAGCCGCTCTTGACCCCATCGATTGCCTCTTCCCCCGTTGAAAGCCGATGTTGTACGCCAAAACTGACTTCTGAAACTGTTGCAATCGGCTCATTGCACCGAGGAAGCTCTCATTATTTGCCCCCTCGAGGAAGCGAGGGTCTCTCAGATGAATGGACTTGGTCGAAATCCGTGTCTTGCACCCGCAACCGGTAGATCTTGCGTAACTGTACTAGAGTCGATGGCTGCGCATCGGCTTCGTTTCTTAGTTCTAAAGTCGATGTCCTCGCATCGGCTGTATATCATGAAGTTTTTTTTACTGGCCGATTTTTTCTATCGGCCCCCAATCTTCCACTGCACACGTGTTCATCTGCACATGTTCATCTGATTAGGTGCCCCCCGAGCCGAATCTGTCAGGTGACTGCAGATATCGGCTCTATAGTACGCCAATGTTGTTTTTTCCTAGCTCATCAGTCGACGTAAAACCACTGCCCAGTAGATTGATGTTGAACCCAAGCAGAACATGTGGTGAGGATAATTTTGGCTGATTGCTGGAATCGGCTTCCATATTGATTGAAGTGCTCAATGAAGATTTTGTAACGTTCCTTCATAGATCTTTGGGGCCGATCCCAAGGATCGGCCTCGCCACGTTTGTTCATTGGTTTGTTCTTGCTACATGGTCAGGCCGGTGGATAGGACCAGCCTAACCCTGCCCTTTGTCACGTCGATGCGCTCGCAGTCATCCAAATTGATACCTGAGAGTGGCTCTTGGCCTGCTGTTTCCCAAGCGTTCATGCCAGCCGTTGAAACCTCTGAGTCATCCTGACGACCTCTACCTCATCTCCATCCCATGTATTACGCATTGGTGCATCGTGGAGGGAATGCAGGTTGGCGTGAATCCAATCTCTTCCTAGCAGAACAACATAGGTGCTCTTGCTATCGACGATGAAGAACGTCGTAGGGATGGTTTTCCTTCCTACGGTCGATCCACGTTCAGCACACCTTGTGCCGACGCTTGGCCGTTGAAATCGCTCAATGTCACGTTGGTCTTGATCGGATCCGAGCTAGAACGTCCCAACCGACGTAGCATAGAGTATGGCATAATGTTGATGCCGCTCCGTGTCCACTAGCATCTTATTGACAGCCTCCCATCGATATAACCTCGCAAGTACAAGGCCTTCGATGTCCGTAGCTTCTTTCGTGGCTTCTCAAAGATAACCCGGCGCAGTCAAGTTGTGCCACGTGCCTCGTCTAATCCTGGAGCACCGAACTCCGAAGGAAGGATGAACACCATGTTTGTGCCAGCCGATGTTTCATCATCGGCTTTCTTTTGCTTGGGGCGCCACTCCATTTTTTGGTCGACCCTCTTCATCCAGGGTTCGCTGAATTTTCGCGACCAGATCAAGCCGCGCCTTCCTTAGCGTGTGGGTATAACCTTTCGGCTTCCTCCAAGCCACGCAGCCGTGAACCCTGCGTTTTTGGGAACGGTGAGTCCATCAGGGCACCACCTTGGCCGGTGGTACCTTCTTCTTCTTCATTGTCTTCCAAATCCTCGAGATCTTCTACTCGAGGGGACTCACGTGCTTGTACCGAGGCGGGAGAGGCCTAAGCGTTGGAACACGGACACATTAGCTGTCTCCTTCTTGTTTACTGGGCAATTGCCGATTGTAGGCAATTGGCTCATTCCCGAATCCAGCAGTTGTCCGAAGAAGGGGCCCCGTATCTTCGCGTCTTGCTCCCTTGCCTTTTCCTTGGCACGGCGCTCGTACTCCTCCTCATCGCGATCATGCCGACGATGTCTTCGGGCTTCTCTAGCCGACGATCTCTTTCATCATCATCTGGATCGTCGGCGTTGGTCATACCGACTCACATACTTGTTGAGGAGGTGATCGAGAGAGGTCGCGATATCTTACATTCCTCACTTCTCCTCTCGTGATGTAGCACTTGCCGTCGTGCCGAGCCGATCGCGTGGAGCGGCCTCCTCGTGTCCTTGCTACGAGAGCAGCTACCCTCGTCTCCGTCCTTGGTGGTGTCGGCTGCCATGTTGATGCGAACGAGGATCCTGGCTGGCCACCTTCAGGTAAGTGCATTCCACCATGTTAACGGGGGAAGGGGTGGGTGTCGACCTTCATGGCGTACTGGTTGAAAATCGACGTCCTTGTTCTATCGCCATTTGGATCTGCTGACGCCACACCCTCGTCGTTGGTGGCATGGGAGACCGAGTTATGCCATTTGCGTATGGCTTTCCGTTCAGCTCCTGTACCGTGGGGATTTTGAGGCCTTCGGGTATCTTCAACTGCTTCTCCTTGAGTAGGAGGTCGAAGATTTGCTCGTTTTGGTCACGTCAAAATCAAACCCTCTGGGCGGACCTGGTGGCTTAACCCATTTGCGGGACACGGGGTTGCCCCCGAGTCCATTCAGCCATTGCTACTTCTTGATCTCCGCAGCGCCTTCGTCTTCCGCCTCAACCAGGACTACCGCACGCTTGAATTTATCCCGGTACAAGTCCGGGTGGCGCTGTTCATATGCTCGCGTTTCGAACCATGTGCGCGTGAAGGGTAGTCTGCTTGAGAGGCCATGTCCTTGATTGGTGACGCAAGGCCCACCACCGCCAACTCGACCGCTTCCTTTTCGTTACACGAGCCGAATAACAACGGTTCCTTAGATTTCCACTGGATGTATTCCGCCACGGTTTCTCCATGCTTCGACGTATTTGAGCTAGATCGGCAAGGCCGACTGCCTCGAGTGATACGCATGTGGAACTGTTCTTCCAAGCTTCCAAGTCCGGATCGAGTCCGGCAACGAAGTGTACCACCCAAAGCCGATCCCGTGAGGGACTGTGCGAAGAACCTCACGCGTAGTGGATCCGACGCGAGGCCGTTCCTAGCTGCGCCAAATATCGGCTCACATGCTCGATGGAGCGGAACCATCCGATCCATGAATTTGGAGAAATCAGTAGCCGATATTTGGGAGGTAGCGGGACCAATTCGTATTCGTCGGGGTACTTGGAATAGCCGATTGTCCTCCTTTTCGCACCATGCCGAACGGTCTCTCAGATCGTGCGATTTGATCCGCGGTGCTGGCAGGAGTCGAACTCTCGAAGATTCACCGGGTGGCGTACTTAGCCGCCATGCTTGCTTTTCCAGCTCGAGCCAACCGCAGAGAGCTGAGCTCTGGAGGTTTGTCGGAGTGGCATACTTAGCTAGCCACGTACGCTTCAAGATCTGTTGCCGACGTTCCTCCCCTTTTCCAAGTCCCGCTGTTGCGGCCGGTTTGTGAGCGCCCGTTACTCCGGCACGTATGTGCACATGTATCCGTGAGGGATCTCCTTAGGCGCCTCATGCAAGAACTGGCAATCACTAGGGTCACCACCGATCTTATAGACGACGAATGCCTGAATCGGCACCCCTGGTGCTGCCAACGCAAATGGCGGTGGACGGGATCGGAGTGGCATCTCTCCTGGTATGTCCCGAGAGCTGGTCCTGACGGAGAGTATTGACGACTCATGATTTCTGGATCACTCGAAGAGCAACACGCTCCAAAGTGTTCACCGGGTTCTCGAGTGGCGGTGTAGCGAGTGAGCCACCATGTAGTTAATCTCCTGACGAAGGGACCCGGTGCGTTCTTCCGATGGGGCGGACAGGTCTATTCCATCGAGCGCACCTTGAGGCGAGAACCCTTTCCACCCGATGCCATGTGAACGGGTTCGTGAAACGAGCCGATGAGGTCGGCTTCGAGGATCGTTTGACCTCATCATACTTCTTCTTGAGCTCCTCGGTAGATCCTCGTACGTGACGGGTGCCGTCCGCCATCTCGGATGTAGATGGCGATGTGGTTGATGTAGAAGATCGTCCCACCGGGCGAATGTGTTGCGGTCGAAACCCACCGGCGAGCAACGACGGGCAACACAAGAGAGAGCGGGAACAACTTAGGGCTGCGGCTGGCCCTGGTCCCTCCGAGCGACGGCCCGCAAAGAACTCCGCACGCACGTCCGATGCCGGTGCAAGGGTGCCACCTGACCTATACCTGGTCGGGAAGGTGATGGAGATGCCTCGCTTAGTTTCCTGCATGGCATACACGTAAACATTAAATACGAGCCTCGATCGGCTCTCGGGTTGTCTGTGAATCGGCTCAAAGAGCCGATCCACCCATGATTCGTACGAGGTGCACGAATATATGGTGGTCTGCTTGATCAAGATAAAGCTAAAACGATCTACGACGATTTAGGGTTTTCACCGCATAATCGGATCATCCTACTCACGATTGGGCCGCGCCACGCACGGTGATCGTAAGCCGATCCTAGATAGGGCCTAAAAACCAACACGAGGTTGATCCTCGGAACATCCTGTCTAGGACTAGCAAACGACACCCTACGCGCCGCTGGATCCTCCAACCCTTTGTAAGGCCTAACTATTGCAGATATTAAACTAATCCTTGAAGAACAAGGAGCAACCGTAACGGATCGGATCTACTAAATAAAGATCAAGCGGGTGCCTTACACCTAAGATAGGTGTAAGGGCGGCTAGATGTATAAGGGTTGCACGACGATAGCATATGATACGAAGAACAATGCTAACCCTAACACATCTAAGATAACTACGTTGCTCGCCATCAAAAAGGCTTCAGTACGAGCAACGCATGAACAACGAATAGCTTGCCTAGATCGCAAGATGCGATCTAGGCAGCATGATGCTTACCGGAAGAAACCCTCGAGACGAAGGAGTTGGCGATGCGCCGAGATTGATTTGTGGTGAACGTTGGTTGTTGTTTATTTCATAAACCCTAGATACATATTTATAGTCCGTAGACTTTCTAGCGTGGGAATAATCCCAACCGTGCACGAGGCAAACTCTAACTAACCAACACGTATCCTACTATGTTACAGATACATGGGCTAACTAGCCCAAACTTTGCATATAAAGGCCGATTCACGTATTTCTTCCATGTATATTCTTCAAGTCCATCTTGATCGCGGCCCACCTCTGACTCGGTCAAATTCTGGTGATAACAACAATAGCACCCCATAGATGTCGTACCCTTGGCTCTGGGTGTCCCAAGGCCGTCTACCGGGATGAACACACTGCCATGGATCGTCACCTCATCTAGATCTTATCGAGGCATAGTATTTGTCCCGAGTGAAAACCTTCGGCTCCGAGCAATGACCACAATGACGCCCACGGGTGCCGCCTCCTCCGTAGAGGTATGGTCATGGGCTTGAACGCGCTCTGCCTTCCTCATGCCGAGGAAAACCTAGGTCTGGTTTACCGTACATGGCGGCAACAACACCATGGCATTGCTCCCTTCATGGAGGTGCTACCTTGGATGTGAGGGATCTCCTTTGACATCCTGGCATAGGGTTCAATAGGATTGATAGGATACACATACCAACAAGTTAGAACTTCTTTTTCGGAAGCTCATCTCCAAGGAACTCTGAGGTCAAACATGCTTAGCATGGAGAGATTTCATGATGGGTGACTGATGATATCAAATTAAATTTGTGCCAACTCGTTGGGACGAGTGATGTAGCAAGCGTTTTTTCCACAAGGGTGACTCGAGGTTTATATTGAACTCTTGGGAACCACTCATTGTTCTTCTTCTCGTCCTCTTCAAGCAACCTGAAAAGCAAAAGCAAATGCCTTCTGCCCCAACTTCATCATGTGGTAGTTAAGCTCAAGGTTTCCTGTAAGAAAATAAACTTAACAATAAAAGCTATAAATAAATAAACTAGGAAAGTAAAATCAACTAAAGGATTTTTTTTGGGTTTTGGTATCATTTGTTTTTGTATTTTTGTATTTAATTGTGATTAAAAACAAGTAAAAGGTGTTTTTATTATTAAAAACAGACCGGGGTTCATAGTTTCACTTGACTACCCTCTCATAAATGACGGTCTACATAGGTTCCGTTGTCATTTCCTCTCCAATCTTCGTAGGTTCCGGATCTGTTTCTTGGTTTACGTGTTTTTGCCTCCTCCTCCTCCTCAGAGAACGCCTCGGGGAGGGGGGGGGGAGGGAGATTTACGCAGTTTTAGGTCAAGATGGAGATCCTGAGATGAAGATGGATGGCTACAGACGCTCGAGGCCCAAGTTGGACCAGTTGGCATGGTCCCACATGCTGACCGCACCACCTTGGCCTTCGTGGCTCCCCTCTCCTCCTCCAAAATCCCAGTGTCTTCTCCTTTGATAAAAATGCTCCAGAAAAAATCCTAGTCGAATATGACCCCATATCGAACCTTGAAACTTAAAAATATGCAAAATAGGTGTTTCATGTCCTGTAGAGTTATAAACCAAATAAAGCGGATCTTCGAAATCCCCCAAAATTAATGCAAAAACATGTTTATAACAACTAATAACATGCAAATGAGTTGGAATATGTGACAATAAACTTCAAAATTCATGTATGCATTAGTAACCGACTGGCAAGTCCTTCTTGGGTGTGCATGAGTGAGGACAAAGTACGTAGGAAAAACTAGTGTTGGTTTGTGGGGTCAGTCTAGAGATCCTAAAGAGCTGTCCGGGTAACAGGACTAGCCTGGGGGTGTCCAGGGTGTTGCATTTGGTATCAGAGCCGAACTTCACGGTCATACGAGCGTTTGTAGGTCAGGGGCACAGACATGTGGCCTGTCGTGGCACATGTGACAACACCGGACACATGGATATGTTAGGGAAAGTTCCTAGCTTGGGTTTGATCGACAAGGATGTCGATCTTATAAGGGCGATGAGTGTGACATCCTAGCCCAGAGCTCAATCAGATCGATAGGATACTGATGCATGTAAAATGCATACATGAACTTTGTAGTTCGTTGACACATATTTGCAACATATATAATGTTATATCCATGTTTTATATTGACTTTTAGAGATTTACCAATGATCCTTTTTATTTTGGTTATAACCTGCAGAACAGGAAAACCTTATTTTATGTATTTTTAGCTTTCAGGGATCTAAAGAAAGTCGAACGGAGCTAGAATTCTGGGGATGTTAATATTTTATCAAGAGAAGTGCCTGGAGCCCTTGGACCTCATGAGAAGGGACAGGAGGGCCAAAAGAGCCACAATGGCGCGCGGGCGCGCCACCCATATTTTTTCCCTCCTCGGCCGTCCGCTTCAATTGATTCTATCGCCCAAGGACTCGGTCTGACCTAAAAAAATCTCTATATAAAGGACCCCCGAGGCTTCCTCGAAGAGAGAGCCATAGAAACACCAAAACAGAGCCCGAACCAGCGAAAAAACCCGGATGTTACAACACTCTTAGTTAAAAAAATCAAGTTGTTGGATCTATTTGTTAAGTGAGGGATGGATTAACAATGCATGGCTATTATGCACTTTAGACCTTATTTTGTTCCATATTTCTATATAAGGTGTTAATATAGCTTTTGGATTGGTTTATCATTTGGATAAGAAAGAATATATTTGATCAATATTTGGAAGATCCAGATTTGATTAGAAGACTCGATGATTTCCTATGCACAATACAATTAATCAACACATGTGAAAATAGGTAGGATGACATAAGATAAGTTAAGAATAGGTTTTATCTTTATTATTTTAATGGTTTGTTTGTGGTTGGTTCACTTTATTTACGAGTGTTACTTGTACCCACCTAAATAGAATTTTAACAAAGATTATTTGAAAGATTTAACACTCAACTTGATGAACTAGTTCTAAAGGATCTACTTGGTTGTAATTTCAATCACTTTGAAAACCTCTATAAGAAAATTTTAAATTTTCCTGAAATTTATATACATGAATGCAATGCACACTTCTATTTTCTACCCAATTCGAGTCTCTCAAACTACATGATGTTGCACCATTCCAAGTTCTAAGCCATGGATGGAACAAAGTAAATGAAAATGTTTTCACGGGATTACCTTACACCACGCGACGGACTAGACAATGAAAAGGCGGGCGTCCCTAGCTGGCGCTCGCGCGCCAGATTCTTAATGCGCGATCGGTTTCCGACAGCCTAATTAGGAAAAACCGTGTTTTCCTTTCTGACAGGTAGCTTTCACATAGTGCATGTCTCTCCTTTCATGTAATTAATGTTAATAATCAATGCATGCAAGTTAGCATGACAAAAAGTAGAAGGCATGACTTGGGATGGACCACCTTTTCTTCTCTCTCCCCGCGTCACGTGCATTCCTAATTAGCATGGCTAATCACCGCATGCAAATTTAGGGTCACCTGTAGAATATATGTAGCAGAAACCATTGTTTAAAATGATTTATCTTTCAAATGAACGCTTCGATTTAAGATTCGTTTTCACCAATAAATCCGCCTCGACGAGATCTTCAAAACTAGCACCAATATTAATATGTTTCGACAAACTTTTTTTCTGGCTAAAAGTTATCAACCCTCTCTATTTGAATAATCAATCCCTCCGTACTTGAGTGATCAACGGTAAATGTATAAAATTATCAACCTATGAGGCTATTTAGGGAAAGTTCGCATTCATGCATAAATAGACTCTGCTGATGTCGCGGAATCTTTTCCAAATTTGAAAATTCAAAACGTTTTAACTTTCAAACGATAACTCCAAATTAAGATCCGCTTTCACCAAAATCCGTCTCGACGAGATCTTCAAAACTAGCACCCATGTTGATATGTTTCGAGAAACTTTTTCGGGCTAAAAGTTATCAACCCTCTCTATCTGAATAATCAACCCCTCCGTACTTGAGTGATCAACGGTAAATATATAAAATTATCAACCTGGGCTATTAGAAAGTCGATGCATGCACAAATAGAATATACGTCGCGGAATCTTTTCCAAATTTATAAATTCAAAACGTTTTAACTTTCAAACGACAACTCCAAATTAAGATTCGCTTTCACCAATAAATCCGCCTCGACGAGATCTTCAAAACTAGCACCCATGTTGATATGTTTAGAAACTTTTTTGGCTAAAAGTTATCAACCCTCTCTATCGAATAATCAACCCCTCCGTACTTGAGTGATCAATGAATATATAAAATTATCAACCTAGTGTAGCTATGAAAGTTCCAATGCATAAATGACGAATATGCTTGATGTCAGGAATCTTTCCAAATTTGTAAATTTAAAACGTTTTAACTTTCAAACGACAACTCCAAATTAAGATTCGCTTTCACCAATAAATGTCTCGACGAGATCTTCAAAACTAGCACCCATGTTGATATGTTTCGAGAAACTTTTTTTCGGGCTAAAAGTTATCAACCCTCTCTATCCGAATAATCAACCCTCCGTACTTGAGTGATCAACGACGAATATATAAAATTATCAACCCCAAAGTTAATTTTATTTGAAACATTTTAGCGATTTTTTTTAGTTTAGAAGGTATCCTGTTATTTATCAACAGTAAATATAAATAACTACCAACCCTAAAAATCTAATTTTATTTTGAATATTTTGGCGAATCTTTTTAGTTTACAAGTTATCAACCCGATGCCCCGTTATTTATCAATGGTAATTATAAATAACTACCAAACATAAATAGTATTTCATTTAGAATATTTTAGCGAACATTTTATTTATTTTACAAGCTATCAACCTGGTGCCTCGTTATTTATCAACGGTAAATATAAATAAATAATAACCCTAAAACATATTTCATTTAGAAATATTTAGCGAGTCTCTTTTTATTTACAAGCTATCAACCCGGTGACCCGCTATTTATCAATGATAAAAATAAACAAATATCAACCCTAAAAATTTAATTTAATTTAAAATATGTAGGGACTCTTTTTTGTTTACAAGTTATCAACCCGGTGCCCCGTTATTTATCAACGGTAAATTTAATTTAGAATATTTTAGCAACTTTTGTTAGCTTACAACTTAAACAATAGTACTTAATTTGAGTAGCAAGTGGTAGTTCATTTGCAAGCGGATCTCCCCACCCGTTATTTCCCCCCTTAAAAACCACTAGCCCGAAAAAGGGAATTATAAAAATTAATCGAAAAAACATGAATTACCGTACGAAATAACAACACAAAGAGAATTGCAAAAAAAGAGAATTGTCAAAAGAGAATTGCAAAAAAAAAAAGAGTGCTTAAAGCGTTAGCATGCGTGATTCTCATTATCGGCTGAAAAGTTGGCTCATTAAATGCAAACCCATGAGATAGTTTATGCATGCATGTAGTGTGAACGCTCTTGGTTGTATGCAAATGCAAGTGTGAACATGAGCTGTTAGTGTGAACACACATATGCATGTGTACGTAATTAAACACATGAATGTTAGTGTGAACACACATCTGCATGTGAATTAAAAAAGTACAAGACAAAAAAGGGAATTGATTCGCGCTTCCGCGCGAGCGCTCCGCGCTGACCGAAACTGATCGCTTGAGCGATCGATTGCGAAGGAGGGGATTCCTGAAAAGGCCTATGTAGCGAGATGCCGAGCTGCTACGAGGCCAACTGAGCCAACACAGGTTTTCTACAGAAACCCTAGCGATGAAGAAGCATAGCGGAGGCCCGCCTTAGATCATCGCAAATCTACGGCGGCGGCCCGTGGGTTAGATCGGAGGCGACGTGGTCACCGAGAAGCTCATTGGCGTGGCACGCGTATGCCATCACCATCACGGTGATCCACGTGACTTTCGCCCAAATGGCACAAGACCTAACCCCTTCCATGAGCTATTGTTATTGTATATGAAGTAATTTTGGATACCACCGGGAGTGACTGATATTTATTTGAAGAAAATTACATTCTCTTGTTGAAGCATTGTTTATAGAAACTAATCTTTCTGCCATTGGGAGGAATTTAATATGACCATGAAACATTTATTCGGTCCTTTGAAACACATTGTTTATGCGGTGGAAACTAAAACCTAGACCAAAACAATCTGCAGTTAACTTGGAATCAATCTTATCAACCCAGAAGCACAATATATCTATACATATTCTCTTTTGAAATCAATGTTGATAGTTTTATTTTCTCACTGGAAGCAATATAATGTACACAGAAATAACTTGCTGGTCTTTTGAAGCATGTTTTTCTTTTTTGGAAACAAAATACTAGAAACAAAACTATCTGGATGTCTCAGAAGCAATCTTAATTTTCAGAGAAGCAAACTATTCTTTGTAATATCATGCAAAATTAAGTTGCAAAGAAAATAAGTGGACTACAGTTGCAAAATGCATGGCGCTAGCTGTTACTCCAGTTCTGACGTGAGTAAGGGAGTGCTTATTCTAAAATTAATCGCCATTAGTACAACCGCTGCATGCAAAAAAAAATGGAGCTCGAACAATCGCATGCTCCAGATGAACGCTGTCGTGTGATGCATGAATAGTCCGATGGAAAGGTAGGGATATCTAGCGGTGCCCAAAGTATCCAGCAAGATACGCATCTCGGCCATAAACAGCTGCAGGCCGCTCTGGGCTATCTCTACGCTCCATCCAGTCGACGTCCGGGTGTCGCAGCGCACGGGCGGCTGAATTGGCAGAACAAAGTAAGGCAGTTAGGCAGCAGATCAGTAGCCTCAGTCTAAGAGCTTTGCAAATAAAAAAACAATATCAACAGAACAAATCCCCGGGACAATATATAATGTGCAGAAAGTACTTTCGCCAATAAAAAAAGTGCAGAAACTAAGCTTTCATGTACTACTGTAGTACTGTATGATACAACCTGAATTTTGCTCTAATATTCAAACAGAAAATTAGTATCGTCTCTACAAAGGCCACATGAGATGACTAAACTGTTGTATGTCCAGTAATTCCAACTAGAGGTCAACACTATTGAATGAACAAACTGAACTAATTGAATCAAGGACATAGTGCAGATATGAATATGTGACTTGTGAAATGTTTTTCTAACAACCTTTCCAAGCATCTGGACACAGACTGGCAAATCCACAATCTAGATTCCAAACATTATATCAATGCACCAAATAGTATCTATACGACTATACCACCAATCTGCATAGCAAATTCAAGAGTACCAATATTTATTTATTTTTGCCAAATAAGATCACAGGAAGCTGTACAACAACCTAAATCTCACAATTCTGATGAAATAGATTAGTCTAACAGTAGAAAGAATACAACTCATCAGCAAAATCTGATAAGAATATTATGTGCATAAACTAGGTTCTACGTAGTACTGTAGGATAGAACCTGATTTTTTTTTTTGACGCAAAATACAGTGGGAAAGACCCCCACTGCGTCATTTTCATATATAGTGCCCAAAACATTGGCATGGTTATTTACAATGGTAGGGCAAAGGTAAAAGAAAGAAGAAAATAAAGGGAAAACAATCTAAATTGAACCTGAATTTTGTTCAGGTAATAGAACCTGAATTTTGTTCGCAGGTTATTCAAGGCAAGTAAGAATAGCCTAAAATTGAACAGATATGACCAACTAATCCACAAGGCACACACGTAAATACGTAACTATTTTTACTTAGAATAGTTTCAGGCATCCAAAGTTTTAACAGAAGCCAATTAGCAACAGTTTCAGGCCACTGCTACTTCAGTAAACTGATTGTTTTCTCAAGCACAAGTTTCATGCCAAAATATCATGACAACCAACATCTGCTCATTGTGCAGAACAGATTCAATCAAGACTACCAATATGTATTTCTTGCCAAAATGATACTAGTAGGGAGAGAGTGAGAGAGAGAGAGGCTCAGATCATCCTCTAGCATCTGTAGACAGACTTATAATCCACAAGGCACACGCAAATACCTATTGTTTCCATCCAACTATATTTACTTATCTACAAGACTGAATAGTTTCAGGCATGTTGTAATAGATGCAGATTAATCAGCAACAGTTTGAGAAAAAGTTTCAGGCTACAGCTATTTCAGTAAACTGATTGTCAGTACACCAGTTTCAGTCAACTGTTTTTTCAAGCACAAGCAGATTAACATCCTATTGCAAATATCAAGACAAGCATCTGCTCATTATGGAGAAGATATTCAATCAAGAGTAGTACCAACATGTGTTTTTTTGCCAAAAGGAGACCAGCATGGACTATATATGGAGTTGGGGACATAGAGAGTGGCTCTAAATCTAAATCAAACAGTTCTTATCAAATAAATTACTGAAACAATACCAAAAATACATCTCATGAACAGAATCTAAAACAATAAGATGTGCACTGTAGGATAGACCTGGATTTTGCTCACAGGTTATTCAAGGCAAGTAAGAATAAGCTAAAATTAAACTGATTGTTTTCTCAAGCCTTCGAGAAAAACTTCCTTCTCTAAATCTAAGTCAACTGGTTTGGCTTTTCTTTAGATTAATAATTTCTACGAGGTTTACTTAAAAAAATATGTTCACTAGCGGCAAATAGTACCAAATGGAGGAACTCAATCAATGCACGTGGTTTATAAGTAACCAGGTAGCCTCATACCACCTTTTAGTATCTGTACAGACAGACTTATAATCCACAAGGCACACGTATATACCTATTGTTTCCATTCAACTATATTTACTTATGTACAGGATTGAATAGTTTCAGGCATGTCCCAAGTTGTAACAGAAGCAGATTAATTAGCAACAGTTTTCAGGCCACGGCTATTTCAGTAAACTGATTGTCAGACTGCAACAGTTTCAGTCAACTGTTTTTTCAAGCACAAGCAGATTAACATCCAATTCCAAAATATCAAGACAAGCATCTGCTCATTGTGGAGAACAGATTCAATCAAGACCACCAATATGTATTTCTTGCCAAAAGGAGATCAGTAGGGACACTTGGGAGCTGGGACATAGAGAGAGCTCTCACCTGGTGCCCTGTCCTCGAAGACGACGATCTCCATGGTAACTTCATGACGGTGGCGGGGAAGGTTTTCCACGAGTCGGGTCAGCCTCCCGAAGCGGCCCGCTCTGACGTACAGGTTGAGCTTGAGGGAGCGGTCGATGCAGCCAAGGCGGCGGGCCAGCTCGTTCCTCAGGGCGTACACGGACCTCCCCCTGTAACGGAACTGTGACCAGCCCTCCTCGGGGTAGTTCCCTTCGTTGTCCCCCCGCACGAACCGAACCCGCCGGAACGGGTCCACCGGACGCCGGAGAAAGACCACGGAGAAGTCTCCGGGGAGATGCACCTGAAGGCGAGCCCCAAAGGATCATGGTTATGTCGAGGAGATGAAAGAAGCAGGGTAACCAGAATTTCGCGATCGATCGAAGACACAAACGCAATCAAGAATTGGAAATCCGGAGGTGGAATCGCAAATTCGGCAAGAACAGAACCAAGAAACAGTTGCAAGAACGGAGAAGCGAAGTCACCTTGACCGGGCGATCTGAAATGGCAGGCATGCCCATTCTGGCGGGGATGGGCACCACGATCCAGTGCATCATGTTGCTGATGTTGTCGTAGTCGTCGACGGTGACGGCGTTGTTCAAGAGGAGGTACTTGCCGTTGGCGCGGAGGTAGCGGCCGCCGACGTTGCGGAGCAGGACGGCGTTCCCGGTCCCAGGGCCGGCCCCGATGACCTGCCACATGATGGCCTGTACCTCCGGCTCGTCGTAGTTGCGCTGCACGACGCGGAAGCCGCGGTGGGCGCGCCGCGCCCGCGTGGCCGTGGCGGCGAGGTAGCTGCCGTAGGCGGCGCTGTGGAGGAGCAGGTACATGCCGTTGTCGTTGCGGTAGACGTGCACCGCCCACGCCGTGTTCAGCGACGCGCCGCGCTCCTGGAGGGAGACGCCCACCCCGTCGTCGTCGGCGTGGAGGTAGTCGCCGGTCCCGCGGTTCCGCAGCCACAAGAGGTGCCTGTCGTTCCACAGCTCCATCGCCATCGGTCGCTGGAGGCGGTGGAGAGAGGTGGAGGGAGATGCGTTCTTGGTTTCTTGCTCCGGCGAGGCGGAGAGGAGGGCAAGGCTGGCGCTGATGGTTGAGACGGTTACCTTCGGGCGCCAAGGCGGGGTATTTCAAGGTACGCCATCGCCGTCGCTCACCTTGGGATCTAGTTGGGCTTGTGGGCCGTTTGCTCGGCCAAGCCCAACCGCGGCCGCTATTCCACAGCCAGAGGCCCACAGGGAGTTCCTTCTCCCCCGCCCCGACAGACGCGCGGCGGTGGCGGCGGCACGACCGGGGCCGACAGCGCCGCTCCTCCGCGAGCCTCTCCCGCCCTGCAGCGGTGCGCGTGCGCTCTGCTCCAGCGTTCCGGGGCGGAGACGAAACCTCCGGCGGCATTGCTGCCTCTGCCACCCCGCCGCACCGGCGTGCCGCACGTACGCCGCCACGCCCGCCCGACACCAGCGAGCCGACAGCACCATCAGATCGAGCGAGACTGCTATACTTCTCCTCGCTTGTGGCTTGGCGCTTGCTTCTACTGTACAAACTGTTGGCTCACCATCAGATCCATGTGGTGTGGTGTTGTGCTGCAAATCCTGCAATGCTTGTTGGAATTCTGCGTGTGGGCCTTGGCGCATCCTAAATCGACCCGTCGAGCACGACGATCTTGTCCTGCTCTGCCTGGTCTACCTGCTCCGTCACCGGCGCTGAGATCGACACCGATGTAGATGCCGATGTCACGACACAGGTGTACTAGCAGACGCTGTCATCGACGCGTCTGCTTGTGCAGGCTCTGCCTCCGTGGGTGGGGTTGATGCTGCTACCTCGGTCGCTACCACTTTAGCTTCGATGTTGTCGAGGATCATGCCTTTGTAGAAGTTGTGCGTCGCCAGCATCCGGGAAGACATTCCTGCACGCGCCGCCTTCATCTTCTGCTCCACCACCCGCCGCCACTCTGCTCTGCCGTCGACAACTTGTGCTGCCGGCAGTCTTCCTCCCACCTTTCGTCGGTCCGGCCCACCTTTCGTCGGTCCGGCCTTCTGGCTTCGTCCTCGCCACCGGAGCCTTCCGTGGCTTCGCTAAGGGCACCTTGGGCCCTTTCATTGCTGCCTCTTTGCCCGGTGGCTTGGTGGTCGCTTTCTTGGCCGCTTTTTTGGGGCCTGTGGACGACGCCATGGATGGGAGAGGGTAGCGGAGGTGGGAGGGACAAATGAATCGGCAGGAGGGGACATCCTTGGGAAGAAATGTGTGGCTGGAGGGCGGGTTGTGGCGGGAGATTGGTTAAATTTTTATGTGTCAATGACGCATCGGGCCTGCCACTCCCCGCCTCGCTTCTCGCTGTGTCTGGCGTGCCCGGAGCATCCCTTGTGAACCGGGGACGGGCTCGGGACGCCGGACACCGTATGGGCCGCGCCGGACGGAAGGAAGCTTTGGAGCGCGCGATTGGGGACGAAAATATGTTTGGCGGGCGCTTTGGGGGACGTGGCTACAAATGCTCTAACATTGCTCCTTTTTTTCTCAACGAGTAAAATGCATCGGTGGTACCGGAACTTGAAGAGGGAAATCGATCCGGCCACTGACCTATGCAATAGACGATGTACGGTAAGTAAATACGGCATAACAATCATTTAGGTCACTGACGTCACTGTATAGAGACTACTGTATAGAGACATATTTGCTGACGTGGGAAGTGGTGGAGCCCATATGTCAGCCTCCTAACTGTGTACATGGAGCAGAATAATTAAAAAAAACTTACATAAAGTGAGAAAATAAATTAGAAGGGGCTAAATTGCAAAGTTGACGAAGGATAAGGCTCTCACCCCCTTCACCGTGCGTGTCGCCATGGCCGGCCGCCGCTCCCGCTGCCTCCCGTCGAGCCCGATCTCATCGTCGCTCTTGTGGGTGCGCGCAGATGGCCGGAGCTTGGCTCGCCGTCGTTCTTGCGGGTGTGCGCAGGTGGCCGGTGCTCTTGCGGGTGCGCGCACGTGTCCGGATCGTGGCTCGGATGCGCCATCCATGCCTAAGTTGCAAGGCCTCAACACCGAGCCAGCCAACCTCCAGGACCCATCCGGCCAAGGCAGGTCCCACCCCACCTCCACCGTGTGACTCCGCATTGGCATCCTCTCCACCAGCCACATGGTTCCACTCCACCTGCCCGTGCTCATCCCGCCGTCGG
Source organism: Lolium multiflorum (assembly GCA_030979885.1). NCBI lineage: Eukaryota > Viridiplantae > Streptophyta > Magnoliopsida > Poales > Poaceae > Lolium > Lolium multiflorum. The sequence goes on along the minus strand of CM061750.1, from coordinate 50,534,702 downwards.
CATGCAACACCTAGTTGAGTAGCTCGATCTAGGGACGCGGCGATGACGCGGAGGGACACCTCCTTGGCGAATGGATATCTCCGTCCTCGGCTACAGACAGAGTCACGACCATGGTGGTCAACACATCCTCGCGTGGCCTCCAGCGTCGATCTGCAGCGGGCAGGCCGACACGATTGGAGCTGCTAGCAGAAGGGGGAGGAAACTCCAGAGGAGAGGAGGGCCGAAGCAGGGGAGGATGGGGCAGCGCCGGAGGCTGGCGGTGGAGTCAGGTGGGGCTGGCCAGCTAGGTGACCCTGACAAGTGGGGCCCATCTAGCAGTTTGGGGGTGGGGGTGTTTTTGCTAGAAAAAAATGTGCATGAGATTGGTCAAGGTGCTTTTCTGCAAAAATAAATAAATAGTTGGACCGGTTACTATCGCCATGTCAGCGAATACATAGTTGTATCGTAGCTCAGTGACTTAAATGAACATTGTGCCATATTTAGTAAGGTCGGTGACCGTATTGATTTGGCGCTTCAATTTTGGAAACTGCTGGGCGTCCCCCTTCCCCAGCCGGATCCCCCGGTGAAATAAGCATTGCACTAGACACCTATGCAGCAAAAAAATCCAAAAAATGAAAGCAAAAAACTTTAGAAAAAAAGTGTTAATTGGGCTCGCCGGAGACCTCCCCGGAGACCACGTAGCAAAAAAAATGTGATAATGTAGCAAAGATGAAAAATCGTCAGAGACATCAACGGGGAGCTCGCCGGAGAACTCACCGGAGACCTCGTCGGAGACCCCATAGCAAACATATAGTGCAATTGTAGCAAAACCGCTAAAAGTTGTAGCAAAAAAGCTATTCCTATGTCGCAAACTCGACATAATGAAGACCTTGCCAGAGACATCAGCGGAGCCCTCGCCTGTAGCCAGCAGCAGCGCCACCCAAAAAGATGGCAGCAACTCTGTACGCCCAAGGCAGCGACGTCTAGAACTGCCAGTAGCAACGCAACACGCTCGAGGTAGCAAAGCCGGCCTCCGTTGGTAACAAAAGCAGCTCTTCGTCGGTAGCAACACTGAACACCTAAGATAGCAAAATCGGCTTTCGCTGGTAGAAACGCTAGACGTCCAAAACAACAGCACCCTGAACCGCCGGCAGCAGCTCCTAAGTCACGCAGGGTTGCCGCATGTAGTACCTCCGTTGGGAGTGGGGGAGCTGGAGGTGTTTGCCATGCGGATGGAGGTGAGGTGCGGAGCTGTTCGGCCGGAGCGGAAGCGGACATCCCGGCGGGTGACTCGGGTCGAGCAGAGGCGGGGCCTTGGCGCAACAGCGGAGGGAGTCCATGGCTGCGTGCCTTGCAGCGTTGGCGGCGGGAGCCATGGTATCGCGGGTGGTGGGGCGGTAGGCGGGGCGCGGGACGATCAGCGAGAGTAACATCCATGGCGACGCGGGAGGTGCGGTGAGAGGGGCCGCGGCTCCATCCTACGGCGGAAACCGGCGGCGCACCTACTTGGCGAACGGCGGCGCGGCGGAGGCGTGGGCTAAATTGCTGGGAGCAGCTGTGAGCTCGCCAACATCGGCGGCGGCGTGAAAATCCTCTGCGGCGTTTAGACGTAAGTGGCAGAAAAATCTAGAGGAGGAGGAAGGGATAAGGTGAGCCATTGTGGGCCCCCCCACGTGAAGGAGCGGTGCGCTTCAGAGTTTGACCCCCGGATCGCTGGCATCGGACGGCCACGCAGGCGGGGGCTGCGAGCGTGAGATCCCCCGGGGGGATAGTATCATTTTCCTTCAATTTTCGGTACGTTCGTTGCATTTTACTCTTTCTCAACTGGGCTAGCGCCCTTCCATTTAGGTATAAGTGGGGCGGGATGATACGGACATGAGTTTGCACTAGTTTTTCTTTAATCTTGCTTAAATCCCTGTTTTGGCTGTAACTTTTTTCCAAACTGGGCTATCCCCCTGTTTTTTGCTTAAATCCACGTCCGTAGGCGCCGCCTTGCAACCCTACTTCCATTGCCTGTGTAAAGAAAATAACAAGTTCTTATAAGCAGTGAAAAAAACGAAAGAAAGGAACAAGGAAAAGCTAAGTTTGAACGAGGTACTAGAATGAAAGCCGGTGCTAATTTTCGTCTTGGAACATCCCTACAGGGCCAAAACCTGCTAATATTTACCCCACCCCCCAAACTACAAGTTCTTAAGGGGGAAGCTAGCAAATAAAAATAATTCAGGTGCTAGGTCACGTTGCATCCGACGTGCAATGCAAGGGGCTTAACTAGAGATGCTACCTATAACTCCACATACAATTTTGACATAAATACAAGAAAAGAAAAGGTAGTTACATATTTTCATCTAATCACAGACTGAACAACTAAGATTACTGATACCTTCGATCTAGAATACCGGATGTAATATAGTTACTTTTTCCTAAGAGATCTAGGTCTACATCGATTCTTAGGAAGCGACTATTGTGATGATTTACTCAAGCAAGGCCTTGGTAAAATCTTCATCTCACCAAACATTCGAGTTTACTTGGGGTTTCTAAATCAATGGATGGAGATAGGCCAGTGCTAAGGTTTTATCGGCAGCTGTGCATACATAAAATTGGATAAAAGATAATAATAAGTGTAAATGTGCACAATCAATCCATATTAGACTTTTGTGGGCAATTGATGCATGTAAAATGCATACATGAACTATGTAGTTTATTGATACGCATTTCCACATATTTGCAACATATATAATATTATTCATGTTTTGCATTGATTTATGAGGATTTACTAATGATTCTCTTTATTTAGTTTATAACTTTGCAGTACAGGAAAAACCTGTTTTATGTGTTTTTCACTTTCAGGGACCTAAATGAAGTCAAATTGGGGGTTCCACTAATTCAGGGTAGCATCATGCCCCCCTCCTCTCTTCCCGCGCGAAAAAGTGTTAGGCCAGTAGTAGAATGGTATGACCACCAAGTTTCAAGTAAATTTTGAATATAACCAAAATGTACCAATCGATAGATAAGTTAAATTGGCTTCATGGAAAAAAATATTATCATGTAAATAAGTTAACTTGGCTTCCTATCCTTCAATCCATAGGAAACTTTGTAATACACTATAATAATCACCCAAGTTATTACACAAATAGGTTGGTCACTTGTGCTTTCCATGTGCGTGGAGGTCCCACACTTTACTGAGCACAGGTCACGTGTGGTAGGTACGTAAACTCCCAGTCATCTTCTTTGTCAAGAGAAGATACATCAAGACTCTCTCTCTCTTCAATTATCCACCTTCGCTGACTGCCGGTTTTTGCAGAGCGTTTCTAGCTCAGCTCGGAGGCCATGTTGTGCAGCCTATGTAGCCATGACAATTTGGTCGCGCCAAGTTGTCCGTCCCCGGCTGCGATAAGGATCAATCCAGGCGGTGGCTGTTAAGGACCCGAACGTATTTCTTGCTTTCAGCCTCGGGTCCTCCGTGTAAAAGTTAGGGATTTGATGTAATTTCATGTTTATTTTGTGTCCTCTTGTAAACTGTGCTCTGATGCTTATTGGCAGTCTGTGTCCTCCAAGACCTTTCGGTTGTTCAGAAAAAACACCTCTCTCATTCCTAGCCTTGCAACTCCTACGCACTGACAAACCCTACACAACAGTCAACATCACCCAAAAAAGGGAGACATGTTTTCTCACCATAAATAACACAAATCCAAATACAAGTACAATTCGAGAAAATCTTCATATACCATTTTGGCCATCATATAAGATCTACTGCTTGTGAAAAGATAGACAATGAAATATTCAATGCCTCCTTTTTAGGTCATGGATGTCTCGGGCATCGACCAAACTCTGGTGGGATTGTGAGGCCCGAGTTAGTACCATCCTTATTCTCCTATCACCCCCACTTGAGGAGGGAGGGGGGGGGGGGTAGAAAGCCATGTTAATATATTAACCCGTACATGGAAGCAAAAAAATCAAACTTGATTTCTTGAAATTAACTTAAGACTGTAGTTTTGTTATTTTTTATAGCATCTATATCTCATACAACGACACAAGCTAGTCCACATTTTTTATTTTATTGAAGTTCTTTTTGTTGCATTAAAATTACTTCAAATTTTTAGGACCCATCATCCGTCCAAGGGTAATGAAAATTTCAATGATCTTAGTGCAAGACTTCACACACACATACTAAAGTATTTCAATATTTTAAAATTTATTTTCTTCATTCAAAATTGCCAATCATCCATTCGTAACATGTAGTTAAATTTTGAGTAACATAACACATACGTCAAACATAAATCTAAATATAGGCACAATTCGAGAAAATCTTCATATCCCATTTTTTTGCCTCGTATAAGGTGTACTGCCTGTGAAAACGTAGATACTAAAACATTCAGTGTCACATTTTTTAGTCAAACTGGTGGGATGGTGAGGCCCAGATTAATATAGGTGATGGATGTCTCGGGCTTCGGCCAAACTGGTGGGACAGTGAGGTCTGAATTAATAAAGCCACCACCATCATCCACATCCTCTTTGAAGCAGATCAAGAGGACGGAGTGCCCCACGACGGCGGGAGCGTGGTCGCCTATAACGAGCTCTACTACCATGAGATCACGTGCCCGCACGGCCTGTGCAACTGCACAGAGGCCAGCTGTGACTTCCCCGCCTCGCCAGCAACGCTCGTCTCGCCCACCTCAGAGATATCCACTCGATTCGTGTGGACATGATCCCGTACGGCACCGCGAGGATGTTCCCGGTGCTGGAACAACTAGAGCTAAGATGACCGGTCATCTTCTACGGGAACGATGGTACCGTGTTCGTCTCACACACATATGTGCAAGCCTTTCCGAAGAATAGTTGCATACTGGTCAGCCTATCTCTTGAGTGTGTTAGATCGGAGGCGTGCGTGTGGCCACAGTACAAGGTGCTTTTGTGGGCGGACGGAAAGCCATCACCTAAGCGCTCTCATATTGGTTCAATGAGCTCCCTGTATAAGACCACGTTTCTGGAGAAGAGCAGGACGGCGCCGGGTGCCTCCTACACATCGCAACTACAGTTGTCGTTGATATGGTTTGCACCGTGCACGAAGCTCACTATCTCAATGCGCATTGACATGTGGTACATGCTCCTATATTAATCTTCGTGTTTATCCTAATGGTAATTGCGATTTATGCAGTACTAAATTTATTAATTTTTGTTGACAGGGGCTCCACTTCAGACTAGAATGGCGGGTTTAGGATGCCAAGAAACAAAATAGAAAACAATATAACAGAAACAACAAAAAATAGGAAATGAAACAGAAACAGAAACCAAAACAGCTACATCGTCTAACTGGGCCGGCCCATGCCACCCCTAGGTTATTCTACATCCCTATCATGCATTCAGGATTTACACGCAGCTAGGCAACAACTGTTGTGGATCAGATCCTGGTACTCCTAAGGCCTTGTACAGGTTGTTTTATGGTCCGTGCCATAATCACATCGAACAAGTTGTGGAAGGTCTAGACTCCAGAAAACTTAATCGCTCTAACAGCCGATCAATGCGTAAGATGAAAAGGAACCAAATCTCTGAATAAATACAGTAAGTACAAATATAAATAATGCCAACTTTCATGGATTTCAGTTGTCATCTATTCATCCTGGCATTCATGTCAAATCTGAGTACATAATTCTAGTGTTTGTCTGGGCAGGAAAAGGAATTCATATATTGGCATAGCCAACACAACGTGATGGTGGAAATTCATCATTTGAGTCAAAACCACCTCCTACTATGCCTGTGTGAAATACACGATATACTTCCGAGGATAGCATCAACCAATAGATGCAGCGAAAAAACAAACACACGCACACTGCTTAAGTGACAAAAGGATTTACGTGGAAAACCACCTCAACTTGAGGGCAAAACAACAGGTGTGGACTCGAGCTTCACTATGAGCAACCTAGGTACAGAGTTTTGCAACCTGCTTTGCCAAGCCACTGCTCCCCCTGAATGGTTAACCAAATATCCCGAAATGGACTTTCTGCCATCAATATCTCTAGCCAAATCTGAATCTGAAATCAGCTCTGACTCTTTACCACCAAAGCAAATCTTCATATTTGTAGTGCCCCGGAGATATCTCAAGATGTTGGATAAAATATGAGCTTGTGACAAGATGGGGATGATAGATATCTATCACCCATCTTGAGGGGGAGTGTTGGACAGTATATGGGCTGCATTACTGTCCAACACAAGATCCACTTCACAAATAAGTAATGTCTTTCGTACGGTGTCACCGAAGTCTAGTCCTGAAACACACTCATACAGCAAAAGCAACTGCTGCAATTCATGCTGGAATTCACTTGAAGAAGGAGCCGCCATGGAGGGTAATGAAATTCCTCCTCCCACTTGAAGAAATTCCTCCTAGGAAATTGCTGCGGTGTGAGAAACACCTTCTGCAATCTATCAACTGCAGAAAACAGTAAAAAAACATTCATCAATATTATAACATTTATATAAATACTCGACAACTCATAGTAAATGCGCAAAGGAAGAAAAAATAATACATTCTGCAATATTTGCCAGTACCTGCCTATGTGTCATCCACTCGTGCAACCTCCTTTCGTGCGGTGTCACCGAAGTGCAGTCTCCTTGTACATGTAAACACAAAATAAGCTAAAGTTAACAAATCCAATTTCAGATAACCATAAAGCCCCACAACCCTTATAAACATGGGATTTCTCTATTTTCGTTGTGGGTAAGTTGTACCCCTTAGTTTTTCCTCAGTTTTTCCAAGCCTATGTCTCAAACCCGCAGAAGGAGCTCAGACGGGAATCCGTTTATTTGGACGTTATGTGCGACGTGTTGCGCCGCGTCGTCCTGTGGGGCCGCGTGGTGGGGCCACAAGCTGGGCTGTAGAAAGGGACCGCGGGAAGACGAGAAGCGTTTGTTGCACGTGAGGAGCTGGGTTTTGTCTCTCGGCCCAAATTGGCATTTTAAGAGCACCTTTTCCCTCTTTCTCTCTCTCTTTTTCACCAAATTAGTATCAAATCTAGAGAAGCTTCTATTTCTGTCTTTCTTCAATATGGGCAAATCTAGTAGCAAATCTAGTAGCAAATCTCTCGGGTTATTTATGCCTTTTGGCCCTCGTTTTTTGCCCAATATGGCAGCAAATCTAGTAGCAAATCTAGAAGCTAGTATATGATAAATTCACAACAGCATAATCACAAAACTAAGTATAATACATAAACTGCATACAGCCAAAAGCAGCAATAACGTTGTTAATGTTCACGAAAACTAAGCTGAAAAATATACAAGACGCACGCAATGTATGGACAACAAGAAGATTAGGATGAATGAATTTGTTCTTCATTCCTCCTCATATATTTCTTCGTCGCTCCATTCGTGCATTTCCCCAAGGAAATATTCATTGAACTCCTTCCGTCTGCAGGTGCGGCCAATACATCCTCCAAACGGATGGCCTGTGTTAATTACTCATACCAGCCCTATTCTATCCACACGCATCGCCACTCATCCCAGGCCTTTGTATCATGAGAGTACTCTCTGATATAACCCAAATCCGCGTAGTAGATGCCGCTAGGTCGAAGTGTCGGGTACACTGGTGTCGACGGAGATACACCGGATATAATTCACGAAGAAGGCATTACTGCCAATGTTACTGACCGGATGGAGAGAGCGGCTCTGAGTGTCCACACGGTACACCAATGGTTTGCCCGCCAAAGCCTCGCTGACCAACAACACAAGCAGCAGATCACCATCCGACTTCAAGGTAGAACTTCTGACGTCCAAGTTCTGGAAATGAAATTAGTGTCTCCATCTTGACAGTGCTCGCGCGCTGCCGCAACTGTACATTGGTGCACACTATTCTTCCGATCTCAAAATTGTCACCAGCTACTGCATACAGTTCACCATTGAACGGGGTAATGCAACGCCTTTTTTTCTTCGTAGGGTCACGTCGTGGCAGAGCAGAACCGTCGCAGTATCCTTCATCATGATGCCTTGCCTTCTCAACTTCTCTGCACGATTTGACGGTTCTCTTGGCACCACTTCCTGAAACGTCGTAACATTAACTCTCCCCCATATCCCTTATTTAACCGCGCTTAAGCAGTTCGCCTCTTCATCCTCTTGCTCCGTACCAGCCGTCGCAAAAACCCCTTCCTCTCAGTAGCCATGTCTTCCTCCTCCTCCTCCTCCTCCTCTGCTCATCAGTCTCTCACTTATCTTCTCCTCCCGTGAGCCCACGCCGGAGTGGGACTCGCCGGCGGCGTACAACCTCCGCGCCCCGGAGGTGGGACATCGAGTCCCACGATTCCTCCGTCTGGTCCGAGGACGACAAGTCCTTGACCGAGGGAGAAGATGACCGCTTCGTCGATCGGGAGCCGAGGCGGAGCGAGGACGACTGATACGTCTCCGATGTATCGATAATTTCTTATGTTCCATGCCACATTATTGATGATATCTACATGTTTTATGCACACTTTATGTCATATTTATGCATTTTCGGAACCAACCTATTTGACGAGATGCGCCAATTGCTGTTTTCTCATTGCTTTTGGTTTCTGAAATCCTAGTAAGGAAATATTCTCTTAATTGGACGAAATCAACGCGCCAGTGGTCCTATTTTTGTCGGAAGCATCCAACACCCGAGAGTCGTTCGGAGGGGGCCACAGCCCACTGGACCATAGGCTCGGCGCGGCTAGGGAGGCCCGCGCCTCATGGTGTCGCGCTCGTTGACCTTCTCGATGCCGCCTCTTCGCCTATTTAAGGGTCTCGCCCTAAAACCTCGATACGAAAAGCCACGGGAGAAACCTTCTGAGCCGCCGCCATCGCGAAGCCAAGATTCGGGGACAGAGTCTGCGCCCGACGCCGCCGGACGGAAGTGCCCCCGGACGGCTTCTCCATCGACACCACCGCCATCTCCATCACCGCTGTCTCCCATGAGGAGGAGTAGTTCTCCATCGAGGCTCGGGGCCGTACCTAGCTATGTGGTTAATCTCTCCTATGTACTTCAATACAATGATCTCATGAGCTGCTTACATGATTGAGATTCATATGAGTTTTGTATCACAATTCATCTATGTGCTACTCTAGTGATGTTATTAAAGTAGTCTATTCCTCCTCCATGATGTAATGTTGGCAGTGTGTGCATCATGAAGTACTTGGTTTATGCTATGATTGTGATCTCTTGTAGATTATGAAGTTAACTATTACTATGATGGTATTGACGCGATCTATTCCTCCTTTCATAGTGTGATGGTCACAGTGTGCATGCTATGTTAGTACTTGGTTTAGTTGTGTTGATCTATCTTGCACTCTAAGGTTATTTAAATATGAACATTGAATTGTGGAGCTTGTTAACTCCGGCATTGAGGGTTCGTGTAATGCAATGGTATTTCATCATCAAACAAGAGTGTAGAGTATGCATCTATCTATTCTGTTAGGTGATCAATGTTGAGAGTGTCCACTAGTGAAAGTATGATCCCTAGGCCTGTTCCTAAATACTGCTATCACGCTTGTTTACCGTTTTCTGCACATTACGCCGCGTTACTACCGCTTGTTTATCGTCCCGGGCAAAGCACTCCCGGTGCGTTGCTACGCTACTATATATTCATACCACCTGATTTCACTATCTCTTCGTCGAACTAGTGCACCTATTAGGTGTGTGTTGGACACAAGAGACTTCTTGCTTTGTGGTTGCGTGGTTGCATGAGAGGGATATCTTGACCTCTTCCTCCCGAGTCGATAAACCTTGGGTGATCCACTTAAGGGAAAACTTGTCGTTTCTACAAACCTCTCGCTTCTGAGGCCCAACATCGTTTAACAGAAAAGGAGGGGGCGAGACATCAAGCTATTTTCTGGCGCCGTTGGGGATGAAAGGTAAAGGTACTCATACTTCTGTTCCGTGTAACAGACTTTTCGGCGCCATTGTGTTTGTGCTCGAAGCTATTTCCTTTAGATCCTGCAATTGCAACTTTTTGTTTCTTGTTTACACTAGTTAGGCATAATGGAAAGCAACAAAAATATGAGAGATCTTTATGAACTTTATCTTGAATTAGGACATGATGTGTTTGAAGAGAGAACTAAAAAACCAATGGAACTTTATATGCATGCTAATGGGAATGTTATTAATATGAATGCTTTGAACACTATTGTTGCTAATGCTATGAAAAATTCTAATCTTGGGGAAGCTGGTTTTGATGAGCATGATCTTTTTAGTCCCCCAAGAATTGAGGAGGAAATTTACTTTGATGATACTTTGCCTCCTATTTATGATGATTATAATGATAGTAGTCTTTTGTTACCACCTGTTATGGAGGATAAATTTGATTATGATTACAATATGCCTCCTATATTTGATGATAGCTACTTTGTTGAATTTGCTCCCACTATTACTAATAAAAATTGATTATGCTTATGTGGAGAGTAATAATTTTATGCATGAGACTCATGATAAGAATGCTTTATGTGATGGTTATATTGTTGAGTTTTCTCATGACACTACTGAAAGTTATTATGAGAGAGGAAAATATGGTGGTAGAAATTTTCATGTTACTAAAACACCTCTCTATATGCTTAAAATGTTGAAGTTGAGCTTGTCTAGTTTTTCTATGCTTGTTGCATTATGCTTCTTGAATTTGTTTATTTACAAGATTCCTTTGCATAGGAAGCATGTTAGACTTAAATGTGTTTTGAATTTGCCTCTTGATGCTCTCTTTTGCTTCAACTACTATTTCTTGCGAGTGCATCATTAAAATTGCTGAGCCCATCTTAATGGCTATAAAGAAAGAACTTCTTGGGAGATAACCCATGTGTTTATTTTGCTACAGCAATTTTTGTTTTGTTGAGTCTTGGAAGTTGTTTACTACTGTAGCAACCTCTCCTTATCTTATTTTATTGCATTATTGTGCCAAGTAAAGTCGTTGATAGCGAGGTTCATACTAGATTTGGATTACTGCGCAGAAACAGATTTCTTTGCTGTCACGAATCTGGGCAAAATTATCTGTAGGTAACTCAGAAAATTATGCCAATTTACGTGAGTGATCCTCAGATATGTACGCAACTTTCATTCAATTTGAGCATTTTCATTTGAGCAAGTCTGGTGCCTCAATAAAATTCGTCTTTACGGACAGTTCTGTTTTGACAGATTCTGCCTTTTATTTCACATTGCTTCTTTTGCTATGTGGGATGGATTTCTTTGTTCCATTGACTTCCAGCAGCTTTGGGCAATGTCCAGAAGTGTTAAGAATGATTGTGTCACCTCTGAACATGTGAGTTTTTGATATGCACTAACCCTTTAATGAGTTGTTTCGAGTTTGGTGTGGAGGAAAGTTTTCAAGGGTCAGGATGATATGATATGATCAAGAAGAGTGAAAGCTCTAAGCTTGGGGATGCCCGTGGTTCATCCCTGCATATATCAAGAAGACTCAAGCTCAGCTTGGGGATGCCCAAGGCATCCCCTTCTTCATCGACAACATTATCGGGTTCCTCCCTGAAACTATATTTTTACTCACACATCTTATGTACTTGCTTGGAGCGTCGGTTTGTTTTTTTTTTTTTGTTTGAATAAAGTTGATCCTAGCATTCATTGTGTGGGAGAGAGACACGCTCCGCTGGTTCGTATGAACACATGTGTTCTTAGCTTTTAATTTTCATGGCGAAGGTTGAAACTGCTTCGTTAATTGTTATATGGTTGGAAACGGAAAATGCTACATGTAGTAATTGGTAAAATGTCTTGGGTAATGTGATACTTGGCAATTTTTGTGCTCATGTTTAAGCTCTTGCATCATATACTTTGCACCTATTAATGAAGAAATACACAGAGCATGCTAAAATTTGGTTTGCATAATTGGTCTCTCTAAGGTCTAGATAATTTCTAGTAAAGAGTTTGAACAACAAAGAAGACGGTATAAAGTCTTATAATGTTTACAATATGTCTTTTATGTGAGTTTTGCTGCACCGCTTCATCCTTGTGTTTGTTTCAAATAACCTTGCTAGCCTAAGCCTTGTATCGAGAGGGAATACTTCTCATGCATCCAAAATCCCTGAGCCAACCACTACGCCATTTGTGTCCACCATACCTACCTACTACATGTATTTCTCCGCCATTCCAAAGTAAATTGCTTGAGTGCTACCTTTAAAATTTCCATTCTTCATCTTTACAATATATAGCTCATGGGACAAATAGCTTAAAAACTATTGTGGTATTGAATATGTACTTATGCACTTTATCTCCTATTAAGTTGCTCGTTGTGCGATAACCATGTTCCTGGGGACGCCATCAACTAATCTTTGTTGAATATCATGTGAGTTGCTATGCATGTTCGTCTTGTCCGAAGTAAGGGCGATCTACCACCTTATGGTTAGAGCGTATATTGTTAGAGAAGAACATGGGCCGCTAACTAAAGCCATGATCCATGGTGGAAGTTTCAGTTTGGACATATATCCTCAATCTCATATGAGAAAATTAATTGTTGCTACATGCTTATGCATAAAAGAGGAGTCCATTATCTGTTGTCTGTTGTCCCGTATGGATGTCTAAGTTGAGAATAATCAAAAGCGAGAAATCCAATGCGAGCTTTCTCCTTAGACCTTTGTACAGGCGAGCATAGAGGTACCCCTTTGTGACACTTGTTAAAACATGCATTGCGATAATCCCGGTAATCCAAGCTAATTAGGACAAGGTGCGGGCACTATTAGTATACTATGCTTGAGGCTTGCAACTTGTAGGATATAATTTACATAACACATATGCTTTATTACTACCATTGACAAAATTGTTTCTTGTTTTCAAAACCAAAGCTCTAGCACAAATATAGCAATCGATGCTTTCCTCTTTGAAGGACCATTCTTTTACCTTTTATGTTGAGTCAGTTCATTTCTTTCCATCTCAAGAAGCAAACACTTGTGTGAACTGCATTGATTCTTACATACTTGCTTATTGCACTTGTTATATTGCTTTGCATTGACAACTATCCATGAGATATACATGTTACAAGTTGAAAGCAACCGCTGAAACTTAATCTTCCATTGTGTTGCTTCAATGCCTTTTCTATGAATTTATTGCTTTATGAGTTAACTCTTATGCAAGACTTATTGATGCTTGTCTTGAAAGTACTATTCATGAAAAGTCTTTGCTATATGATTCATTTGTTTACTCATGTCATTTACCATTGCTTTGATCGTTGCATTCATTACATGTGTTTACAATAGTATGATCAAGTTTATGATGGCATGTCACTCCAGAAATTATCTTGTTATCGCTACTCGCTCGGGACGAGCAGTAAACTAAGCTTGGGGATGCTGATACGTCTCCGACGTATCGATAATTTCTTATGTTCCATGCCACATTATTGATGATATCTACATGTTTTATGCACACTTTATGTCATATTTATGCATTTTCTGGAACTAACCTATTGACGAGATGCCGAAGGGCCAATTGCTGTTTTCTGCTGTTTTTGGTTTCAGAAATCCTAGTAAGGAAATATTCTCGGAATTGGACGAAATCAACGCCTGTGGTCCTATTTTGCCCGGAAGCATCCAACACCCGAGAGTCGCCGGGGGGCCAGGCTCACTGACCATAGGTCGGCTGCGGCTAGGGGTGGCCCGCGCCCCTATGGTGTCGTCGCCCGTTGACCTTCCGACGCCGCTCTTCGCCTATTTAAGGGTCCTCGCCTAAAACCTCGATACGAAAAAGCCACGGACGAGAAACCTTCCGAGCCGCCGCCATCGCGAAGCCAAGATCTCGGGGACAGGAGTCTCGCTCCCGCACGCCGGGACGGGGAAGTGCTCCCGGAAGGCTCCTCCATCGACACCACCGCCATCTCCATCACCGTGCTGTCTCCCATGAGGAGGGAGTAGTTCTCCATCGAGGCTCGGTGTACTTAGCTATGTGGTTAATCTCTCTCCTATGTACTTCAATACAATGATCTCAAGAGAGCTGCTTACATGATTGAGATTCATATGAGTTTTGTATCACAATTCATCTATGTGCTACTCTAGTGATGTTATTAAAGTAGTCTATTCCTCCTCCATGATGTAATGTTGGCAGTGTGTGTGCATCATGAAGTACTTGGTTTATGCTATGATTGTGATCTCTTGTAGATTATGAAGTTAACTATTACTATGATGGTATTGACGCGATCTATTCCTCCTTTCATAGTGTGATGGTGAAGTGTGCATGCTGTTAGTACTTGGTTTAGTTGTGTTGATCTATCTTGCACTCTAAGGTTATTTAAATATGAACATTGAATTGTGGAGCTTGTTAACTCCGGCATTGAGGGTTCGTGTAATCCTACGCAATGGTGTTCATCATCAAACAAGAGTGTAGAGTATGCATCTATCTATTCTGTTATGTGATCAATGTTGAGAGTGTCCACTAGTGAAAGTATGATCCCTAGGCCTTGTTCCTAAATATCGCTATCGTCGCTTGTTTACTATTTTAATGCATTACCGTGTTACTACCGCTTGTTTACTGTCACGGGCAAAGCACTTTTCGGGTGCCGTTGTTACTTGCTACTATATATTCATACCACCTGTATTTCACTATCTCTTCGCCGAACTAGTGCACCTATTAGGTGTGTTGGGGACACAAGAGACTTCTTGCTTTGTGGTTGCAGGGTTGCATGAGAGGGATATCTTTGACCTCTTCCTCCTGAGTTCGATAAACCTTGGGTGATCCACTTAAGGGAAAACTTGCTGCTGTTCTACAAACCTCTGCTCTTGGAGGCCCAACACTGTCTACAGGAAAAGGAGGGGGGCGTAGACATCAACGACCGCTTCTCGTGGGTCGGCTACACCTCCTCCGACGAGGAGGACGAAGAGGAGGACGACGATTCCTCCGACGAATACCCGCCGGCGAAGCGCTTCCGCGCCGGGTCGGATGACGACGACGACGAGGAGGAAGAGGCTCCCGTAGAGGGCTACGGGAGCAGCGACGAGGAGCCCGCCAGCAGCAGCGCCGGCGGCAGCGATGACGACGACGAGGGCAGCAACGGCCCTTAGATTAGGGACTACTAGTATAGGACTAGTAGTAGTAGTAATCGGCTTTTGTTCTTTCTTCCTTGAGCAATCGGCTCTTCTCTGTAAAAGCCCCTTTATTAATGAAGAAAATATTTCTAAGCCGATTTTGCCTTTCTATCAATTTTGCCGATTGTCAAAGCAAGTCAATGCACCAAGAGCCGATGGCAGCGCATCGGCCTTTGCCATAAAACGCGAGTAAGGCCAACTCTGTTGCCTATTCAAACGGTAACCTGCAACTTATCCGAGAGGGCAACACTCAGATCCCCAAATCGCCGCTCGAACAGATCCAACTCACGGCCACGCGAACCTCAGATCTCAATCGCGCAGGCTCAACCCCGCAGCGAATCCAATGGTGGAATCATCCAACGCCAACGCTATGGTCTCCGGCCTGAAGGTAATCCTCAACCGCTCCTCGCTGTCCGAACATAGTGCTAGAATTAACAACAAACATCTGAATTAATGCTTCTCCGTCATTAATTTCTAGGTATCAGACATTCTACTGCCACATCCTTCTCTTCCAATTCTTCTGTCTTGGCCCTCGTTCTACCGAGAGTCCCGCCCATTTGATTTCATGCGAGGCCAATAGAATTCCCGTCGTGAACCAAAATCTAGATCTGACTTCTTGGGCCGACCGCTTACGAGCCCGGCCTAACTTCTCCGAAGATTGGGTTTCATGGTACAATAGAATCTCCAAAACTCACCAAGCCACCTGGGAAACCGCAGAATAGCCGATGCTTTAGCTTTATCACTGCCTCCTTGAGAAACATGAAAACCTTCTAGAAAACCATCGGCTATTTTTGGTCCGATGCTTTGAATTGCTTCATGTTTGGTCATGGCCCCATGACACCAACCTTACTAGATGTGGCCATGATCACTGGTTTAGACATTGCATCCCCAAGCCCATCTGCTTTTAGGCTGCCAAAGGTCCCCTTCACGCTTTCTTCCAAAACAGAGTGTGCTTACCTTCGGCGCCACATGAAAAACAAAGGCCCCATAACAGAGAAAGAACACACGGCCTTCCTGAATTTCTGGTTGGAACACTTCATATTCTGTGGTCCTTCACTTGCTCCAACCAAGAATTATCTTTCCCTGGCCTATGAACTTGCCGCGAGGCACTCAGCTTGGCATTGGCAAACTGTTTTTGGAGAGGTCTATAGATATCTCCAGCTAATGTCTGTTAAACTGTTCTCTCAAAAGATAGTCAAAACCGGAGGTCCCCGGTGGTTTATTCAGCCTATGGGCTCAGCTGTACTTCCAAAACCGATCCCAAACCTTCCACCCTGGCTACTTGCACCTTCCCGATACTAATGGGAGATCCGATGCACTAGCTACGGCCAAGCTCTATATAGCCTCCCAGGCAGCAAACTGACCTTTAAGGGAGCATCAGAGTGGTTCAGAACTTTCTACCAAGGCCTGGACAACCTCTCTTCTTTCCTTATACGGAGTCTGAAAATTTTGAAAATCCAGTCTCCTTCAGGTTAGATAATGCGATGACGCCAAGACTCGGCAATTGTATTCCATCATGATCCGTCCCTCTTCCTTCCAGTTGGCATGAGCACCTCAAACAGGATCATCAAACTGGTTATGAGTCTTATCACCGGTCGTAGCACCTCGACAACTTGGTCTTGGACAGTATCTCCCATTTCTTCTCGCACCACCTCGACAAGAGCAGAGTCGATCTACCTATTGTCCTCACTCAATCAGAGGTGTTATTCCTTCTTTGACGCTCTAGCCACCCCAATTCCTCACAACCTCTCTTTTACCTCATCAACCGATGGTTTTGAGACTTGGTGGTCAATGTGGAAGACTCATGCCTTCAGGAGAGCTCTGGGACCATTGCTGAAACAACTTGATGCTGAATATGACATCCCTGCAGAACAGGTACCACTACTCACAAATTATTTTGAAGTGGCTTACAATGATTTCCTTTTATAACCTTGCTCTGTCTCGTGCAACAAGAAGGTCCGATCCCCGTAGATGATGACGGCCTCTTTCGTATTCTTCCCACCGGCTCCGGTGGTCCCTTCTCGTAAAAACTCACCATCTTTGAAAAAGGTTGTGATGCAGAGCCAACCGATGACACCAAAATCGGCTTCCAAAACAGAGTGTCTTCTGCCAGCTGCCCCCGAGCCTCAGTCAAGGCGAGAACAGCAGTGAGGAAGGTAGCTGCCAGGAAGACTCTGAAGCGCCAAAGCCCTACTCCAGCTCAAGAAAGTTTGCACGTAAGTTGACCCATGCTTTGGCTGATTTCATTCATCCTTCTAGGCTTCTGCAGCATACTTGTATTTCTTTTACAGACCTCCACTGAAGAAAACTCCAGTGAGGACACACAGTCCAGTCGAAGGGACTCGAGCTTGGGCAACTCTGGGAAAACCACCACGCAGAGCCAGCCAGACTTGCCACCGTCGGCTTCCAAGAAAAGGTCGGCCCCTGAACCTGCTGTCTCCCAAACTCCCATCAAAGCAGGGCAGGGCAGTCTACGAACAAAGAGCCGATGCATCAAGAGAGCTCGCAAGGAACCGCAAGCCTCTTCATCAAACCAAGAGATTTCGAACGTAATCCCCTCCATACTCTCTTTGGCTTATATTTCATGCTAACCCATTGCTGTTCTCATCGGCTAACCATTCCCTTTGCAGACTAATGACACCTCCAGTGGGGAAGTCGAGGAGGTGCCAAAGCCATCCGCCACCCTGGACCTAGCAACTTCTAAAAGTGTAGCTGACAAGGTGGCCAACTTGGCCAAGCCCACATCAGGAACACAAGAGCCGATCACCTCTCCATCGGCTGTTCCCCTGGTCTTAGGAGAGGTACAATCCTTTCCCTTAGCTCTACCCTTCTACTTTGCTGTCTCTTGACGTTTTTCTTGTTGCTTGTCAGGGTTATGACCTCTCAAGCTTGCTAACCTTTGACCCTGAATCTATCGAACCGGCTACTGCTAAAGCAAGCGAGGAGCCGGGACCCAGCGCTACACATGGTCAACTCCAGCATCTCAAGGCCCTGCTTTCCTCTTCCATTGAGACATTGGTTGAAGACTCTGAGGTGGTGAAGAGCATTCTGGAAGACATCCAGCCTCATCTCCCTGACGCTGCAGGTGAAACTTTGCCAGTTGTAACTCGTCTGCCACAGTCAAGAGTGAAATTGGCTCGCAGAGAATCGACCGCACCACGCCCAGCTTCCGTTGAAAGCCGATATTGCAGACAAATGCCAACGGCTTAATGAGAAAAGGCAGCTTTGGACACCAAAACTGACACCTCTGTCAGTACTGCTGAACTGGCGACCTTGCGCAAAGAGTTGGAGGCCCTTGAAGAGAAGGTTCGGGCAACAAAACAGCTCATTGAAGCTAAGGAAGCTCTTATCGCCCACTCCTCGAGGAAGCAGAAGGCCTCAAAGCTGAATCGAAGACCGATCTGGTCGAAATCCGCGCCTTGAACAAGCAACTGGTATGGCAAAGACGAAGATGATGAGGCCGAGATCGCCGAGCTGGATCGTGTTCGTGCTGATGCCCTCCATGCCCTTGAGATGTTCCTTCAGTAGAGTCTCCCTGTGTAATCTGAGAAACTTCATTATTGAGTTTGTACTCTAGAGTCGATGGCTGTGCATCGGCTTTTTGTTTCTTAGTTCTAAAGTCGATGTCTGTGCATCGGCTGTACTCTATAAAATTTTTTTACTGGCCGATTTCGTGCATCGGCCTACATATTTTATTGTCCATTATTCCATATTAGGTGCCCCCCGAGCCGAATCTTTCAAGTGATTGAAGATATCGGCTCTTGCTGATGAATGTTGGTCGTAGCTTATCCCAGGACCAATGTCAATCTCTTCTAGCTCATCAGCCGACGTAAACTCATACCCTAGCTTTCCGTCGCCTGCTAGATCGACGTTGAACACAGGCAGAACGTATGGCGAGGATAATTTTAGCCGATTGTTGGAATCGGCCTCCATGTTGATTGAATTGCTCAATGAAGGTTTAACTTGTATGTGCTCCCTTACAGGAGGGAGTCTCCCTACTTCGACTACGTGACATGTTTGAAGTGAGATCCTTGCTTTTTATTTTTGGGGCCGATCGCAGGGATCGGCCTTGCCACGATGTCGATGGATGCTGCTCTTGCTACTCTATCGTGCCGGTGGATAAGACCAGCTCTCACCCCATTTTTGTCACCTCATGCGATCACGCGCCGTCCAAACTGATTCCGTAGAGCGGCTCTTGGTCTTCCGAGTCCCAAATGTTCATGCCGGCTATTGAGACCCGATCGAGTCATCTGCATGTACGACTTCCACGTCGTCTCCATCCCATTGTATCAAGCATTGGTGCATTGTAGATGGAATGCAGCAGTTGGCGTGAATCCAATCCCTTCCTAGCAGGACAGCGTAAGTGCTCTTGCTATCGACGATGAAGAATGTTGTTGGGATCGTCTTTCGGCCTACGGTTAGATCCACGTTCAGGACACCTTGCGTCCCTGATGCTTGGCTGTTGAAGTCGTTTAGTGTGACGTTGGTCTTGATCGATCATCACTGAGCGTCCCAAATGCCGTAGCATGGAATATGGCATTATATTGACCGCCGTCCCGTGTCAACCAGCATCCCACTGACGGCTGCCCATTGATGTAACCTTTCAGGTACAGGGCCTTCATGTGTTTGTAGCCCTTCGTGGCTTCTCAAAGATGACTGGTGTGGACCGCAATCAAACTGTGCTATCGGCACTTCTTCAATTCCTGGGGCACGAAACTCGATGGAAGGATGAACACCATGTTTGTGCCACCGATGCACTCACATCGGCTTTTTCTGCTTGGGACGCCAAACTTTCTTTGTGACAACTCTCTTCATCCAACGTTCGCTGAATTTTCACGGCCAGACGGCCGCGTTTCTCAACGTGTGCAAGTATCGCGCTTCTGCTTGCTCCAAGCTACGTAGCCGGAACCCTACACTTTTGGGAGTGGCTGAGTCCATCCAGGCACCATCTTGCCGGTGGTACCTATCTTCTTCTTCATCTTCCGACTCAAAGTCTTCATCTTGAGATGACTCACTCGTTTGTTCGTGGCGGGAGAGGCCTCACGCTTGAAAACTTAAACTTCCCCTTCACCCTTTTTCCTATTGCCTACACTCCGCGCTGTCGATTGTAGGCAATCGGCTCATCCCCGAATCCCAGAAGAGCTTAAAGAAGGGACAAGCCCAAAGTGTCTATCCATGTCTTCCGCTCCCTTGACCTCTCCTAGCGCGGGTGCTCACGTCCTTCGTCGTCCCTGTCATGCCGACGGTACCTTCTATTGTCTACATCAGACCGATGATCTCTTTCGTCATCTCTGTCGTACTGCCGACGTCGGTCATACTGATACTCATATTTGTTAAGGAGATGCGTGGAGAGTGGTTTTTTATATCGCACGCTTCTCACTTGTTCCTCGGTGAGGTACCGTCTGTCATCACGTCGGGGCCGGTCGTGGATCGGCTCTCCTTCCTCCTTCTTCTTTGCCGCGGAGTGACTGCTTTCTTCTTTATCCTTGTCATGGTGGCGTACAGGCCCTGCCATGTTAACATCGAACGAGAAATCTAGTCGACGCCTCGCGGAGTGATCGGGTTCCACCATGTTGATGCTAGGAAATGGATGTGTGTCCACTTTCATGGCAAATCGCAGATCGCCGGCCTTGTTCTATCGCTCGTTTGATCTGCCGACGAAACCCTTGCAATATTGGTGTATGGGTGAACGAGTGATGCCATTTGCAAGACGGCCTCCCGTTCATTTCTTGTGCTGTAGGGATTTTATGGCCTTCTTAACCTCACTGCTTTTTCCTTAAGCAATAGATCGAAAATCTGCTCAGCTTTGCTCAAATCAAAGTCAAACCCTCTTGCAGGCCCTTGTGGCTTTACCCATTTGTGGGACACGGATTTGCCCCCAGCCCATTCAGCTACAGCCACCTCCAGGTCCCTGGTGCAGGATCTTTCTTCTTCCATCTCGACCAGGCCTCACCGACGCTTGAACTTGTCTTGGTACAATTCTGGTTGGCGCTCATACGATGAGTTTAGCACCATGTGCGCCAATGAACCGTTCGCTTGGGAAGCGATCCTTGATTGGCGTTGCGAGGCCCAATGCTGCCAGCTCGATTGCTTCTTTCTCGTGATAAATGAACCGAACAACATCGGTTCCCGACATTCCTAAAACGCTGGATGTATTCAGACACTATTTCTCCCCGCTTCTCGCCGCACTGTGTTAGATCGGCAATGCCGGCCTCGGTAGCTTCTGAGTGATATTGCACGTGAAACTTCTCCTCCATTTGCTTCCACGTCCGGACTGAGTTTGGTGGCAACGACATGTACCATCCAAAGGCTGATCCCGTAAGAGATTGTGCGAAAAACCTCACACGTAACGGGTCTGACCAAATGCATGCCCAGCTGTGCCAAATATCGGCTTACGTGCTCTATTGAGCTAGACCCTTCGCTCCATTGAATTTTGAGAACTCAGTGATCCGATATTTGGGTGGCAGTGGGATCGTGATCGTACTGCGGGGCACAGCTTGAATAGCCGATTGTTTTCCTCTTCGCAAGATGCCGAATCGGTCTCTCAAGATGGTGCTGATCTGTTCCATGGTATTAGCCGAGGGACCGAGGTTCTCATGACTGCTCCGTAGCATATTTAGCTAGCCATGTTTGTTTGTCATCTGCTCCAAATCCCTGTTGGTGCGATCTGGCTTGTGCGCGCAAGGCATTGCACCCGGCACGTATGTGCACACGATCCATGTGGGATCTCCTAGGCTCTCATAGGAATTGGCAATCGCTAGGACCGCCTCCAACCTTGTAGACGACGTACGCCGGTGAACCCGGCGGCTCTGGCGCCGCAAGAGCGAATGGCAGCGGCGGTCTAACTGGAGCGGTATTTCTCCTGGTGAGTCCTGTAGGGTCCCGACGGAGAGTACTGATGCTTCATGATCTCTTGCACCACTCGGACCGCAACGCGCTCGAAAGCGTTCACCAAGCTCTCGGAATGGCGGTGCAGAGAATGAGCCACCATGTAACTCCTAGGAAAAGGCTCCGTAGCCGCACTCCTTACCGAGGCACTTCACGAGCACCTTGAAGAACCCTTCTTCGATGCCATGTAATGGGTCTTCACGAAAGAGCCGATGAGATCGGCTTCAAGATGGCTTTCATCTCATCGTACTTCTTCTTGTGTTCCTCCGGCAGATCTGCGTACGTGACTGGTTCGCCCACCACCTCATGGGCCACAGGGTCCCAGATTAGCCATGGCCCACCACGTGGCGATTTGTCCAAAAACCCACTGGGAGTAGCTTGGCAACACCGAGAGCCGGGAGGCTCCCAGACTGCGGTGGACCCCTGGTCTCTGCCGACGGCCCGCAATGCCTCCTGCACACGTCCCGGTGTTTGCATGGCCACCCGACCTATACCTGGTCGGAAGGTGATGGATTGCTTCGACTAGTTTCCCATGGCAAACATGTAAACATTAAATACGAGCCCCGATCGGCTCTTAAGTTGTTCTGTGGATCGGCTCAAAGAGCCGACGCCCTATGGTTCACGTTAGATTTATAATGACATGGGGATCATGCTTTATCAATATCAAGCTAAACTAATCTACGATAGTCTAGGGTTTTCACCGTATAATCGGAACATCCTATGCGTAGTTGAGCCTAGCAAATACGTAAGATGATGGAAAACCAGCCCTAAAGAGGCCTAAAACCAACGTGAAGTTGATCCCCGGAACAATCCCTCTAGAGCTTAATAAACCACGCCTTACGCACTACCTGGATCGTTCAACCCGTTTATAAGGCCCAACCACGGACATCAAACCAATCCTTGAAGAACAAGGAGCAACTATAACGGATTAGATCTACTAAATAAAGAACAAGCAAGATGCTGCCCTTACACCTAAAATAGGTGTAAGGAGCTAGATATCGAGGGGCAGCGTAGCTAAACAAGTACATCGTGAAAGCATCGATGTCAACCCCAAAACACCTAAGATAAGGGTGTTGCTCTCCATCAAAAAGGCTTCAGCACGAGCAACACCAACAACGAATAAATGTATACTGCCTAGATCGGAGATGCGATTCTAGGCAGCATGTTGCTCGGGAGAAACCCTCAAAACAAGGGGTGGCGATGCGCCTAGATTGATTTGTTGTGAGCGTGATCGTCCTCCTTTCTCAATAACCCTAGATACATATTTATAGTCCGTAGACTTTCTAACTTGGGAATAAACCCAACCGTGTACGAGCTAAACTCTATCTCTTAATTCTAACCGACACGTAACCTACTATAATTTACAGATACACGGGCAGTCCAGCCCAAACTTCTTATACAAGGACGGTTCAGGAATATTTTCCATGCATATCCTCTAAGCCCATTAATCACGACCCATCTCCAGACTTGGTTAAATTCTGGTGATAACAACTCTATTTTCTTACTTTCACAGTCCAATTTAGCTCTATTAATTGCTTCATTGTATTAAATCCTGAACTAGAACCTCAACTTAGATATACAAAAGTATGTCTCGTATATGTAACAATTTAGCATATAACATAATCAACCCTCCAGAATGTATGTTTGTTCTTAGATCGGCACTTAATTTCCATGGGTGAGAATTAGAGTATAAACTCAATGAAGTATGTACTAGTGCTATCAATAAACCTTCTAATGACCAAGAAAATGTAGATTTGTATTTGCAGCAGGTTTCTGATATGGCATAATCAAGCACAAAAAAGCACAACAGGCAACCCTAAAAAAACTAACAGCAACTTATAGGAAACAAAAACAAAGTAAACTTAGATATAATGAAACCCTACATCATCTGCACGATGGCCAAACCAAAAGAACTACCTTGGAGTCGGCGAGAGGTCGGGGACGTCATCCTCGGGTACGGACGGCTCCGAGATGGAAACCAGCCCGCTGTTAGACGCGCCCTGGAACGGAAGATCCCACAACGAGTGCTTCGGCATCGTCTTCCTCCTCGTATCCCGATACACCGTCTGCTCGGCGTCAGCAGATCTGGTAGAGGATGAGACGATGGAGAAGGAAGCTTAACGCTGGATGTTTTCTCTCCAGGCAAAAATATCTAGGCTGGGGAGAGGTATCGCTCCAGTACTCTACGACATCGCCGCCGTCTCCGCAGCCGCCATGTCTCCTCCAGATGGGGGAGAAGAGAGTTGTGCTGAACTGGGGTCTCGGGATGCTCAGGGCCAGGGGCTTGGCTACTGGGTAGTATAGTGGGGAGAAATTTACAGATAGCCCCGGTATAGTTGCACAGAACACATACATATTTTTGTACCTATAACCCCACATTTTGGGGTATTACGTGCATTTCTCTTTAGTTGGGATGTTTTTTTGCGGGTAAAATAGGATTTTTTTTCTCATTAGTAGGGTTTAGGGTTAGAAGTCGAGGAACTGTGTGTTGAAGTTGATAGGAATGTGCATTGAACACTTGGTTACAGTATGTGTAATAAAAAGTAAAAATAAAAGAATGGCCAGGGAAAGACCGGGAAGGGTCTAGAGCTTCATTTAATTGGACGATGGGATTACAAATTACACCATAGAGTATGTCAACAGAAACACAAAATACAATCAAGCTCTTACTGTTTACAGAAAGGGCCCTAACTGAAGATTGGAAACGCAAGCAAGTCCCTCTCCACCAAATAAGATCATTTCGTCGCTACGACCGCCCAGGTCAATCCTTTGAATGAAACAAGCCTATAGTTGTCAGCCACCCGCCGTTCTAGTTCGAAGAGGAGCCCCCGTCCAAAGAGTCACTGTTTACAACAAAAACTAATTAATTCAGTACTGCATAAATCGCAATAATCATTAGCATAAACACGGAGATTAAGATAGGAGCATGCACCACAGGTCGATCCGGATCCAAATAGTCAGCTCCAGCCGGCACGACGATGGAAACAGTATCGACCACTCCTGTTGTCGCCTCCTACAGGGGGTGGCCGGCGTCGTCGTGCTCCTCGCCATTGAGTTGAGTATATACTTTATACCATGGGTCTTACGCCACACACACACCTTGTACTTCGGCCAACACGCATGCCACCGACCAAACACAATCAACGACGAGGCTTCCGAACACACAGTCCCTCGCCGGAAAGGCTTTCACATGGAGACGAATGGCGAAGCCGGTGAATTGGGGTGAACTAGTCATCCTAGCTAATGTATGTGGTATAGTGTGCAAACCAACTAGTCCCAATGATTCTTGCGGACACGTGGTGATGTACTTTTTTGTGAAAACAACCTTAGACATTTTTTTAAGTTACAGGTCACATTGTTATTAATTTACCCAGTCGTGCCAACCTAGGTAAAGCAATAATAGGGTCACATGTAACTTTGAAAATGTTTTTTTCTTTGCAAAAATGCATTCCATTTGTCTGCGCCATAATCACTGGGATTATCTAGCTTTGCACAATACAATAAGTATTAGCATTACTTCACCCCATTTCGCAAGAAGTTGGCTAATTTCCACCTACCGAACATCTTTCAGGACTAGGGGTGTATTTAGCTCTTATTATTACAAATGTATCTCGTGTTAAGGGAACTTTTTTGAAATTTAACAAGCAAATACTTCTCTTCCCGGAATGTGCATAATTAGATGGCATGTTTATGATGGCCGGTCTGGGAGTATATAGCTAGGTAGTTGCTAGCCTAGTAGACCAAGTTTTAGAGATAGAGAGAGAGAGGATTTGTAACGTGTGAGGCTTTGGGTGGATGGAAAATATCCCGCGAAACAAGTGCAATGCAACCCTAAGGATTCAGCCATATGAATCAAAAGGTGCACATAGCAAAAATTCAAATAATGTTAACAATACTTCAAAATTCCTATAGGATTATATTCCACTGGACCAAAAAAATTAACCTGCACAAATTACTCGTTTTGTCTGTGTTTTGCACAAAACACCAACTATACATGCAATGATTTGTAGCACATATAGTGGTCCAAATCTAGCTAGAAATTGGCAGGTTAACCCCTTCAATTTATCTTGTAACACTGCATTTACTTCTATATATTATATCAAAATTTTCCATATTATGTATGTTGTAATTTTTCAGCTACTTTATTTTTAAAACTTTTCAGAAAATTTTGAAAATTTCATAAAATTCGCCTGAATTTAAGAAAACTGATAACTCTTAGATCTCATGTGCATTTAGGAATTTTCATTTCATTTTAGAATTTAATTTTTTTAATGATATTTTATATATTTTTTAAAAAGTTTTTTTTATAAAAGAACTGAACTTCTTCCAAAAAATGAACTTTTAAAAAATGTAATGGACTTTGAAAAATTCAAGTGAACTTCCCAAAAAAAATTGAGTGAACTTCCAAAATTAATGAGTGAACTTCAAAAAATATAAATGAAATTCTAAAAAATAAATAAAGTGAACTTCGAAATAGGGAACTTTTAAAAAATGATCAGTAGCCTTCCAAAAAAGTAAAGTGAACTTATTCCAAAAGTGAAGTGATTTTTTAAAATAAAATTTGAAATTCCTAAAAAGTGGAGTGAACTTTCCAGAAAGAGTTGGCGGAGGTGGTATAATTTGTCGGTTGAGTGGGTAAGTCAGTTTTAGAATATCTATTCTAGAACCTCTTGGTTTATTTTTAGGGTTTATGGTTTAGGTAATTTAGGGTTTACTTTTAGTATCGTGCTGCTAAGGATATGAATCAATGTTTGATTTACAAGTCTGGCACCATGTGGAATTGTTACTGCAAGCATGATCTATATGGTATGTAAGATTCAACCGATGGATCAATCTGTAAGTGGAAGGAAAAAATATATATTCAGCTAAAGTCCTGAGCCATCTGATTTCATCGTGATTCGTGCACATCAGTTGCAAGTTGGATTGTGCTTGTGACAGTAAAGCACACGTCCGTTGGGAACCCCAAGAGGAAGGTATGATGAGTGTAGCAGCGGAGTTTTCCCACCATAAGAACCCAGGACCAAAGATGAAATGCGTGAAGGTTGTTGGTGAAGGAGCAGAAAAGCACGACACTGTGATTCCGGTGCAACGTGGAACCTCGCACAACACAATCAAACTACTTTGCCCCAACTTAATAGTGAGGTTGTCAACTCACCTGCTTCCTAAAACAAATGATTAAACGTATGGTGTGGAAAATGATTTTTGCTTGCGAAAACAAAAGAGAACAATGATTGGAGTAGATGTGTATTTAGATGTAAAAGAATGGACCTGGTCCACAGTTCACAGTTGTCTCTCCATAAGATAAATAACATGTTGGGTAAACAAATTACACTGGGCAATTGACAAATACACTAGTAGGAAAACCCATATAGGCTTAGTTCTGTGGCGCACCATTAAAAATGCGCCACAGAATTTATTTTGTGGCACACCGGCAAGGTGCGCCATGTAAATAGCTTAATTTTGTGGCGCACCATGGAACACTGCGCCACAAAAACTTTGTGGGCCCACAACCTGTCACCCCCAATCATTGGTTTCACTTTTTCTACGGCGCATCGCACTTGGTGCGCTGCAGTAAATAACGTATTCGTGGCGCACCGGCCTAGGTGCGCTAATGACGACGTTCGTGGGCGCACCTGCCTCGGGCGCCACGTAAATAACGTGTCCTATATCATGGCCGTACCCCTCCCCTCGCACTTCTCCTCTCTCTCCTCTCCCCCCGCGCCCGCCGCCTTCCATGGCGAGCGCTCGCCGTCGCGCCGCCCGCGGCCGCCGCCTTCCTCCGCGAGGGCCGCATGCCGCCACGCTCCACCCATCCCCACCACCAGCAGCACAAGAACTGCGGCATGGAGGAGGAGGGGCCGGCGCAAGGTGGAGGAGCCGCCGCCGGGTCAAGGGTGGACGAGCCCGCCGCACCTCCACCCCCTCGTTGCCGACGGTTTGCTCCCTCCTCCCTCCCTCTCTCCTCCGCGAGCACAAAATGCTCAATGAAATGCTGCTGTGATTTTGTGCTGTTGTTGTGCTCGATGAAATGCTGCTGTGCTCCCCTTTTCTTATTCTGTATAACTTGGCTAATTACATGGATTGAATTCTGATCCCATTGATGCCATTTATCTGGTATGTGCACATGGATTGAATTATGATCCCATTGCTTGCAGTTGTTGCCTGTCAAGCACTGCATGAAAGCCTTGATTAAGTGCTTTACTGAAGCTTTGGCTTTAGTGAAGTGTCATGTGCAGGTCATGCTGCTATTGCTTGATTAATTGGTGCTATGCTTGTTACTGATGGAGCTATAGTTGATTAATTGGTGCTATGCTTGTTACTGATGCTGCTATATTGCTTGATTAATTGGTGCTATGCTTGTTACTGATGCTGCTATATTGCTTGATTAATTGGTGCTATGCTTGGTACTAAATTGGTGCTATGGTTGGTACTAAATGGACATGCTATATGAACACCAGCTACTAGCAGTGACATGCTATATTGGCTCTATATATATCTGCTCCAAAGGTTCCATTTGGAGCCTGGATTGCTCACTTGGTATTGCTTGCTAGTTGGACATTTGGTTGGTTTTGATGCTACTGGTTCATTTAAATGCATGAAATGCTACTATGGTATGCTACTGTGGTATCCTTGTGAAGAAAATGATGGATTCTTGTGAGCTTATGGTATGCTACTATGCTATTGTGGTATCCTTGTGAAGATTTACTTGATGGATTCTTGTGAGCTTATGGTATGCTACTATGCTTATAATGCTCTGATTAGTGGGGATGCTTACTGGATCATGTGCATATAGTTCATATAGTTCCCTAAAAAGAAAGAATGCTCCCTGGCCAGATGCTTGATGTCTTGGCTCAGCCAATGATGCAAAGGCTGAGGCAAAAACTTGGATAAGAACAGATACTAAAATGTGTGATTTAAATGGAATGCTTATGATGGTATACTAAAATAGAGATATTCACATTAGGGAATCATGTAAATGAATTCTATTTCTTGTTGGCTTTGATGAAAATAGAGATATCCACAGTAGGGGATCATGTAAATGAATGCCACTGTGGTATCCTTTGAAGAAAAAGGACTGTTTCTGATGGTTTTAAAATGCTAGGTGGTGCTAGGTGATTCAGTTGGCTACCAAGACTTGTCTCATCTGGTTAGATGGGATATCCTATGTGTTGTTGCT
This sequence comes from Lolium multiflorum, assembly GCA_030979885.1. NCBI lineage: Eukaryota > Viridiplantae > Streptophyta > Magnoliopsida > Poales > Poaceae > Lolium > Lolium multiflorum. Next base: position 50,505,655 of record CM061750.1, on the reverse strand, counting down.
TGTTTAGGCATATCTATCACTTACTGGATTTACTGGTTCTTGATTGGCCTCTCTTTTGCCAGCATCACTTGGTCTATATACCAAGTGATGAATAATCCCTTTGGAGCATCTGCTCCATGCATGCTATGTGTGTTTGAGCATCTTGACTTATGTCACCATGGTTGCTGGTTTGTTGGTGTTTTTGTACTTGCCGATGATTAGATGGTTGGTCGATCACTCGTACACTCGGGGGTGGAGCAAGTGAGCCAGGTGTGATGGCACAAATATCAATATCTTGTGCATCCTACCTGGCCTCGCTTACTCCATCCCTGAATGTTAATATTTGTTTTGACCGACAAAGTATGAGGCATTCCATTTAGTTCATACTAGCTACTTCTTAATTGCATTGGCCTTTCTTCCATTTTAGTGCCGATGATTAAATTGTTTGGTCACTTGTACACTCTGGGGTGGGGCCAGTGAGCCTGGTGCGATGGCACAAATATGAATCTCTTGTGCATTCTACCTGGCCTCACTGACCCCATCCCGGAATTTTAATATTTCTTTCGACCAACAAAGTATGAGGCATATGATATCTAGTTGAGATACCACTTGGCTCTTTTTTCCATTTTAGTGCCGATGATTAGAATGTTTGGTCACCTATACTTTGTAGACGGGCCCCCCTTTCCCCGGCCGCCGTTCCGTGAACGAGTCTTTGACGAGACAACAACGCCGACCGCTCTCCGGTGCATCACCATTTTTTTCTCTCGCCGTCCAGTACGTGAACGAGTCCTTAATGCAAAGACGGTGTCGTCTCTACATCATGCCGACTGCTGCCGCAGCCAGGTCAGTGTCAGGCGCTCGCACTCTTCGCTTTTGCCCTGAACAATACTAATCGCTGGAATAAGGAAGCCGATAACGGCCGATCGCAATTTAATCTTGCGACCGGCCGTCATCGGTTTCCTTATTCCAACGATCAGTCTATTGGTTCACCGGGCAAGAAGGCGAGCGGTGCGGGACACACGCCTGGGCTGCAACATGGCCCGCATAATGCTGGCAGGCCGGCACGGTATTTGCATAAAGGACTCGTTCATCGGACGGCGAGGGACTGCCGTGTTCTCGCACCGAGAGGCGCATCGCGCGTTGTGTCGTCAAGCACCCGTTCACGAAACGCGGCGGGAAAGGGGGCCCTTCCGCAAAGTATACTGCGGTGTATCGCAACTATGGTTTCGACCATAGTATTTGAGTTGACCAACAATGTATGAGGCACTTATTCCATTTTGTCATTCCATTTGCTTTGAGATTTTCAAAATGCCGATGATTAAAATGTTTGGTCCCCGTACACTTGGTGGCGTAAGTGAGCCTGGTAAGATAGCACAAATATCAATTGCATCGGACTTGGTCTCACTTACACCATCCCTGAATGTTAATATTTGTGTTGACCAACAATGTATGAGGCATTTATTCCATTTCTCTTGTGCATCGGACTTGTTGGTCTCACTTTCTTCCATTTTCATCATAGTAGGAACTTGATGAAGGACCCCGATGCAAGCGAGCCTGGTGGGTAGAGATGAGGGAGCAAAGGAGGAACCGGATGAAGACTACTTTGTATCTCGAAATTGTGAATTTTGTATGAATTAAGAGTTGTATGCAAAATATTTGACACTTGCCACTATATATGTATCTCGATCGGGCTCTAAGTAATGTGATGATGATGTCTATGTTATATTTGTGCAATGTACATGATATTTATATTATATCTGAATGTTGCTGTATATAACTGTATATCTTTATATTGCTGTCTATAAATCGCATGTGTATAGCAGGCAGCACAAAATCGTGTATAATACAAGCAAATTCTGTGGCGCACGAAACCAATTATGGCGCACGCTTCGTGGCGCACCTAAGAACACATGCGCTACGTAAACCCAATTCTGTGGCGCATGGGGTGCGCCACAGAAACCTTATTTTTATGGCGACGTTTCTGTGGCGCACCTCCCATGCGCCACATAATCCATTTTTGGTGCGCCACTGACGAGGCTTTTCCTACTAGTGATAGAGAGTGCATAACAATGCACATACATATCATGATGACTACTATGAGATTTTCTTAGGGCATTACGACAAAGAACATAGACCACCATCCAGCATGCATCTATGCCTAAAAAGTCCACCTTCGGGTTAGCATCCGCACCCCTTCCGTATTAAGTTGCAAGCAACGACAATTGCATTAATCGTGCGTAATGTAAACAATACAAATATCCTTAGACAAAGCATTGATGTTTTATCCCTAGTGGCAACAAGACATCCACAACCTTAGAACTGTCCCCCCAGATTCAATGGAGACATGAACCCACTATCTAGCATAAATACCCCCTCTTGGAGTTACAAGTATCAACTTGGCCAAAGCCTCTACTAGCAACGGAGAGCATGCAAGATCATAAACAACACATATATGATAGATCAATAATCAACTTGACATAGTATTCCATATTCATCGGATCCCAACAAACACAACATGTAGCATTACAAATAGATGATCTTGATCATGATAGGCAGCTCACAAGATCTAAACATGATGGCACAATAGGAGAAGACAACCATCTAGCTACTGCTATGGACCCGTAGTCCAAGGATGAACTACTCACGCATCAGTCCGGAGGCGGGCATGGTGATGTAGAGCCCTCCGGTAATGATTCCCTCTCGGGTGCAGGAGATCTTCTGAACCCCCCGAGGTAGGGTTGACGGCGGCGGCGTCTCTGGAACTGTTCGGTATTTTGGCTCTCCTAGGGTTTTCGGGGACGAAGGAATAAATATGCGAAGGGGCAGCGTCGGGGAGCCAGGGGCTCCCTCCCCACATCATGGCGCGGCTGTGGGGCCCCGCGCCGCCATATGGGGAGGGCCCTGCTGGCCCCCTCGACTCCTCTTCGGTCTTCTGGAACACTCCGTGGAAACTAGGGTGTGGGCTTTTGTTTCGTCCAATTCCGAGAATATTTGTAAAACAACTTTTCTGAAATCAAAAATAACAGGAACTGCACTGTGGCATCTTGTTAATAGGTTAGTCCCGGAAAATGCATAAAAACATTATAAAGTGTGAATAAAACATGTAGGTATTGTCATAAAACTAGCATGGAACATAAGAAATTATAGATACGTTGGAGACGTATCAGATTGCATACGAGTTTTTTTGGGGGGTTGCAAGTGGGGGGTTCACATGTGAGACTTTTCCAGTTGCAAATGGGAATGCAACTAAGAAAAATGCTCCCACTTTAACCAGAGATTATTTTCGGTTGAAAATGGGAATATGCAATGGTTTGAACGTGTGCCAAAATCTCGTAAAGTGGAACGGCTGGACGACCCAATATTAATATATATAGCCGTTGCTCGGTGGAAACATGTTTGCATGCATGTGGGGTGGAGAACGAAACAAACTGACCTATGCATGTTAATTTGCATGCAGGTGATGCGGTGGAAAACGAAGCAAGTGGGAATGCAACTAAGAAAAATGATCCCACTAAGTTTCACCATAGGGAATAGCATGCGATTGGAGAGTAATTGGAGGAGGGCTACTTCTTCTAATTAAATAAATGCTCTTAGGAATAATATTTAGCGTCCAATGAGAAATTGTCTGGTGGTGATGCAAAACTAGCCTTTTAATCGAAGGAGGTAGTACCAAATTCTTCATTCTTCGGCATCCATCTACACTCTTCCTCCCTCATTCCGCAGCGATCCCTCCCACCCCCTCCCCCCTCCACACACACACTCAGTAGCTCTACCTCCCACGCATGGACGTCGGGAACCATACGGAGACCCATCACATCACTACCCATGGCACCACGACTCTGGAAGTTATCTACACCAATGAAGAAGCTACTGTGGAGCAAATCCTAGCCATGTATGAGAAATGGCTCGAGAAGGAGAAGAACATGTTCATTGGACTCGACCTCGAGTACACCCCACGTAGCACGTGCAAGCGACAAGAGATGGCCGTCGTGCAAATCGCCATGCGGCAACACGTCCTCGTGTACCACTACAGCAGTTCCTTCAAACATTGTCCGGCTCTGAACAACTTTTTTGAGCGCAAGGGTATTACTTTAGCAAGCGTTGACACTAGGAACGATAAGGTCATGCTTGCCCATGCCAAGATGCATATTCCAGAGCTGTACCACGTCGACATCCAAGATATATTCAAGAGCTGGGTAAGAATGGCTAATCTAGCAGAGGCCATCATCGACAGGTCCTACAAGAACATGAAGACAAAGTTCTCATATGACAAGCACGACTTATGGGAGACTAAGCCACTCCCCCCGATGCACCTCGAGTACGCAGCAAAAGACGGATACGTGAGCTACGAGTTGTACCGTAGGATCCTTACCCTTGAGTTGTAATTATGTAGAAATATAAGTGCATGTGTGTCTATTCTATGGTGACCACTAGTACGAGTATGTCAATTTCATGTGAAGGATCTGGTCCAGAATGTAATTTAGCAAATTATGTATGAAGCTTTCAGAAATACTCATGGTGATCACGGGTTTGCGAAAAAACGTACAGTACTACTCTAGGCCGGTGGCCATTCGATTGGAAAAATTCTCATGCTAATTCGCATCGGATCCTTACCACTACTACCACTGTCAGGATCAAATGGTCAAACACACGCACAAACATGAGCAAGAAATCATCTGCACAACGGGCCATAAATGTATCCTCTCCTCTCGGGCAGAGCAGATACGGCAGGGGTCACATTGTAGTGGAGAACTTTAGCTTGTACATGAGGGGTCACGTCGGAGTGGAGAACTTGAGCACCTACGCTAATGCAGAGCCTCTCTGACAGACCATGCACATCGATCTCGGGAACATGCGCACCATGAGGCGTGTGAGATCCACGCTTTCAAGTTCATCCGGTGAACAAACTTTTTGGAAGACTAAGGGAAGAAATAATCAGCCTAATTATTATAGACATAAAGAAATGTTCGAAAAAAAATATTAGTAAAAAATAATTACATTAATTTATAACGCACACCACAGACATTATACACTTTCGATAATACAACAAGTCTCCGGCCGGTCCGGAGGATAGGTGAAGAGTATATTGGTAGCAAAATATGATCCTACAACTTCACCTACATATGCTTAAAAAATACAATTTCACCTACAGTTTTACTCACTCATCCCGCCGGAGACAAGATCAAATACGGCCTGCCGTACTTTATCTTGGTCCCGGCGGGATGAGCTCTCCGACGGTTATCACCCCAGACACGGGCTGCCGATTTTTCGTGCACTGTCACCGAAGTGTAATAATTCACTCGTCCAGAGATCAGTCAATCTTGCGCGGCCAGCCAGCAACAATGTGTCGCCTGCGCTTCTTCCCTAATAAGTCTTGTGCAGATGATTCTTGACGAACTGTATTCAAAATTGTAAAGTATGAGCGTTCATAATACCAAATTCATATACGGTGTAATACTTAATATGTCTCCTGTGCACGGTTAGGGCTGAGGCGTTGGGGAGTGAAAAAATGGGAAAACTTGTTACGTAGTAGTACATAGTTTAGCATATCTACCCATACGACCCAGTACATACACAAAATTCAAAATGAGACGGCTCCAAGCTTAGAACCATTTTGTCTGTAGTAGTATATATTTTCTTAGCTGTTGTAACCATCGACTTTATTTTGAATCTTGCATACCAAAAGTTTAATGCCATCATGATTTACTTGTCGTATGGAGTAAGCCATCGCAACAGAAAACGGTGGTAAACGTTGTAAATCTAGCTAGTTCTTCGGCTCGATGGCCGTTGCACGAGTAGTAGTATATGTATGTACCTTTTAGTAGCCGGAGTCGCTGTGATGTCGACAGCCGACAGGTCCTGCGAGGACTCGCCATCTCGCCGACCTTATCTTCTCTCCTCGGTGCAGGCTACAACTGTGGTGCTGATCTACGCTGGCGCCGGTGAGCAGTGTCACCTATAGTTTCTTACTGTAGCGGTGCAATATAATATATAGGCAGAGTCCAATCTCAGTGAGCCCAAATCTTGCGGAAAATATTCTTTGACCATGCCTCTAACATTTCCCTGACCTTGAATCACTGAAATGTGGGTCACACCATGTGCGGGACCCGGCTGGTAATGAACCAAAGTTAGGAAAGGCGAAGTTGGAGAATCCCCGTCGAAATCTTGTGATGTAGGACCCACTTGTAAGATGATACAACTGCACATAGGCTTCCGCATGAGTCCTCCTCTCTCGAAACTCTCAGCTTGTGAACACAACTTGGGGAAAATATTCTTTGACCCTGCCTCTCTAACATTTCCCTGACTTTAAATCACTGAAATGTGGGTCGCATAGCGCGTGGGACCCGGCTGGCAACAAACCAAAGTTAGGAAAGGCGAAGTCAGAGAATCCCCTTCGAAATCTTGTGATGTAGGGCCCACTTGTCAGATGATACAGCTGCACATAGGCTTCCGCAGGAGTCCTCCTCTCTCGAAACTCTCAGCTTGTGAACACATCTTGGGGAAAATATTCTTTGACCCTGCCTCTCTAACATTTCCCTGACTTTGAATCACTGAAATGTGGGTCGCACAGGGTACGGGACCTGGTTGGCAATGAACCAAAGTCAGGAAAGGCTAAGTCACAGAATCCCCTTTGAAATCTTGTGATGTAGGGCCCGCTCGTCGGGTGATACAGCTGCACATAGGCTCCGCAGTAGTCCTCCTCTCTCGAAATTCTCAGCTTGTGAACACACATGCAAGGGCTCCGCAGTAGGTCAATAGTATAGCCCTCTGACATACATCAGGAAGTCAGGAGAGATGGCGCGTAGAAGAAGGGAAAGATTTACTAGCGCCTCTCCTGCTCGGGTGAAGCGGGAGACATGCATCACCTTTTTGGGTGATGTTGACTGGTGTCCCTATAGCTTTTGTCAGCACAGGCTTGCGCTATCATTGCTCACCTGCGTAGGAAATTGCATAAACCAACTATTTTGATTAAAAGCATTTGTATTGGAAATTTGCAGGATAAACCTTATAGTGCTCCGATTCATATAACTTGATGATAATATAGATGTGTATCTGGACACATTTTAGTTATAGATACATCCATTTTAGCATCAAGTAGTATGAATCAGAGGCAGTAGGATCGGAAGTTTTTCTTATATGGTTATTTTATTTCAAGGATTTATTTCCGTACTAGCTATAGTATTCTTCCAAACAAACTTTCAATTACGCTAAATTTCATAGGAAATCTAGCATATCCACCCATATGTATATACCTCTATTTCATGTGGTGGAATCAAACAAACTATGGTTAGGGTTAGGGTTAGGGTTTAGGGTTAGTGTTAGGGTTAGGGTTTAGGTTTAGGGTTAGGGTTAGGGCTAGGGTTAGGGTTTAGGGTTAGGGGTAGGGTTAGGACTAAGGTTAGGGTTATAGATAAACCTTATAGTGCTCCGATTCATATTACTTGATGATAATATAGATGCATCTAGACACATTTTAGTTATAGATACATCCAAGCACCAAGTAGTATGAACCAGAGGTAGTAGGATCGGAAGTTTTTCTTGTATGGTTATTTTATTTCAAGGATTCATTTCCGTACTAGCTAGTATATTCTTCCAAACAAACTTCCAATTACGCTAAATTTCATAGGAAATCTAACGAATATCCACCCATATGTATATACCTCTATTTCATGTGGTGGAGTCACACAAACTATGGTTAGGGTTAGGGTTAGGGTTTAGGGTTTAGGATTTAGGGTTAGGGTTTAATGTTAGGGTTAGGGTTAGGGTTTAGGGTTAGGGTTTAGGGTTTAGGGTTTAGGGTTTAGTGTTAGGGTTAGGGTTTAGGGGGTAGGGTTAGGGTTTAAGGTTTAGGGTAAGGTTTTTTAGGGTTAGGGTTATAGATAAACCTTATAGTGCTCCGATTCGTATTATACTTGACGATAATATAGATATATCTGGACATATTTTAGTTATAGATACATCCATTTTAGCATCAAGTAGTATGAATCAGAGGCAGTAGGATCGGAAGTTTTTCTTGTATGGTTATTTTATTTCAAGGATTTATTTCCGTACTAGCTAGTATTCTTCCAAACAAACTTTCAATTAAGCTAAATTTCATAGGAAATCTAACGCATATCCACCCATATGTACCTCTATTTCATATGGTGGAATCAAACTAACTATGGTTAGGGTTAGGGTTTAGGGTTAGGGTTAGGGCTAGGGCTAGGGCTAGGGTTTAGGGTTTAGGGTTAGGGGTAGGGTTAGGGCTAGGATTAGGGTTATTGAGAAAAACCTTAAATGCTCTGATTCATATAACTTGATGATAATATAGATGTATCTGGACACATTTTAGCTATAGATACATCCATTTTAGCATAAAGTAGTATGAACGAGAGGCAGTTGGATCGTAAGTTTTTCTTGTATGGTTATATTATTTGAGGATTCATTTCCGTACTAGCTAGTATTAATTCTTCCAAACAAACTTTCAATTACGATAAATTTCATAGGAAATCTAAAGAATATCCATCCATGCATATGTACCTCTATTTCATGTGGTGGAGTCAAACAAATTATGGTTAGGGTTAGGTTTAGGGTTAGGGTTTAGGGTTAGGGTTAGGGTTCTAATTAGGGTTTAGGGTTAGGGTTAATTAGGGTTTAGTGTTAGGGTTAGGGTTTAGGGGGTTAGGGTTTAGGGTATTTTAGGGTTAGGGTTATAGATAAACTTCTGATCCTACTGCCTCCGATTCATCTTACTTTATGATAATATATATGTATTTGGACACATTTTAGTTATAGATACATCAATTTTAGCATCAATTAGTATGAATGAGAGGCAGTAGGATCAGAAGTTTTTCTTGTATGGTTATTTTATTTCAAGTATTGATTTCCGTACTAGCTAGTATTCTTTCAAACAAACTTTCAATTACGCTAAATTTCATAGGAAATCTAACATATATCCACCTCTATTTCATATGGTGGAACCAAACAAACTATGGTTAGGGTTAGGGTTTAGGCATGTGGTGGAGTCAAACAAACTATGGTTAGGGTTAGGGTTAGGGTTTAGGGTTTAGGGTTTAAGGTTAGGGTTAGGGTTTAGGATTAAGGTTTAGGGTTTAGTGTTAAGGTTAGGGTTTAGGGGGGTAGGGTTAGGGTTAGGTTTTAAGGTTTAGGGTTTAAGGTTTTTTAGGGTTAGGGTTATAGATAAACCTTATAGTGCTCCGATTCATATTATACTTGATGATAATATAGATGTATCTGGACACATTTTAGTTATAGATACATCCATTTTAGCATCAAGTAGTATTAATCAGAGGCAGTAGGATCGGAAGTTTTTCTTGTATGGTTATTTTATTTCAAGGATTTATTTCCTTAATAGCTAGTATTTTTCCAAACAAACTTTCAATTACACTAAATTTCATAGGAAATCTAACGCAAATCCACCCATATGTATATACCTCTATTTCATGTGGTGGAATCAAACAAACTATGGTTAAGGTTAGGGTTATGGTTAGGGTTTAGGGTTTAGGGTTAGGGTTAGGGTTAGGGTTAGGGTTTAGGGTGAGGGTTAGGGCTAGGGTTTAGGGTTAGGGTTTATGGTTTATGGTTTAGGGTTAGGGTTAGGGTACATGTTGTGGTCTATGGGAGGGGGTGGGGTAGGTGAGGTGGGATGCATGGGGCAGGGTGGGGTCAATGTGGGTGTGGTGGGCGGTGTTGGAGATTGAGGGAAATGTGGGTGTTTAATTATTAGGTCCGCAGGAGATGGGATGGGGGTGGTAATCGGGAGGTGGGTGAGGTCAATGAACTTTGAAAAAATGTAGTGAACTTCCAAAAAAAACAATGAACTTCGAAAAAATGAAGTGAAAAAATAATAAGTGAACTTAAAAAAGTGAATTTCCAAGAAAAAAATAAAGTAAACTTCGAAAATATGGACATAACTTTCAGAAAATGAAGTGGATTTCCAAAAATAATAAGTGAACTTAAAAAAAGTGAATTTCTAAGAAAAAAAATAATTAAACTTCGAAAATATGGACAGAACTTTTAGAAAATGAAGTGAACTTCCAAAAAAATGAAGTGAACTTCCAAAACAAGTGAAGTGAACTTCCCAAATGTCTAAGTTTTTTAACTATTACAAAAAAACACAAAAATCACTAATGGTTAAACAAGTATAAAATAATATATAAAAACATAACTTTTGAATAATCTAAAACTTTACAAAACAAAAATAATATAGGAAATAAAAAAATTATTCAAAAAAACTAAATTTTAGGAATTAAAAAAACTTAGTTTTAATAGTACACAAACTATATATGAGGGGAGGTCCATATCTAGGATTTGAAGGTTCTTAATAACAAATCTAACAATTGGTGGCCCACATGTCAATGATGATGTGGCATCCATGCTAACAAATCGATATGCAAAAATCCGTTTAGTTTTTTTAAGCATGTAGATGAGTTACATGTTTCATAGGAAAATTTTAATCCATTTTAACCTCACACGTTACAAATCCTTTGAATCCTCTCTCTCTCTCAAACTTGGTCTACTAGGCTCTGACAGGCCATCATAAGCATGTCATCTGATTATCCACATCCCGAGGAAATAAGTTCTATTTTATTTTACTTGACGAGGAGAGAAGTATTTGCTTGTTAAATTTCACAAAAGTTCCCTTAACACAAGATACATATGTAAAACAGCAACAACTCAATTTGATGAACGGAAGTAGTATTACTAATAAACGACCACGAACACAAGCAATAAAGCATCAGAAACTGTTTAATCGCGAACAAACGCAAGCGGTCGATCACAAGCTCACACAGATACAACCGTTTCTCTATGCTACCTAAGACAGCCAAAATCCTAGCATAAGATAACTCGGAAGGTAGGTGGCCACGGCAGGTCTAGCACATACTCCAGCTCGACGCCCCCGCCCGGTAGCATGACCGATGAGCACTGAGACGAGAGCTCGCCAGGCTCTTTGTCGAATGCAAGAACGTAGTTTCCGACCGACCAGTGGGCAAACCGCTTGTTACCCCCGATGAAGCTGATCGGCCCCGCGGCCGTCCAGTAGTCCTTGCCGCATAGCACCCTGCTGCTACTCGCGGTGGCGCCGGAGGAGGTCCAGCGGCCACCAGAGGCGGGGGACAACGCGTAGGTCTTGGCGATGCCATTTTGATAGAACGCGCACATCACCCTGAAATTATACAGACTGATGCGCGCCCTTGCGTCCTCGTCGTGGAGCAGGACGGCGGTGACGAAATGGCTTCTGTGGAACCACCCCGAGGGAGGGATCGTCATGTAGCGACGTGTCAGGGGCTCGCACACGATGGCACGTGATAGCTTCACCCAAGACCATCCATCTTCGGCGTTGTTGAAGTCCAGAAGGAGTAGGAGGCCGCCCCGAACGTGGGCGAGCTCCCATATGAGCTCACCGTCTTTCGTCCGAGGGAGGAAGTCGAGCACCAGATCCCTTGCAGCGGCCCCCGTCCAAGGTGGCCGAGCAGAGGGAAAGAAGACGGGATGACGGCCAGGCATACGCCAGCCGTGTGAGCGCTCGTCGATGAGGTAGCTGCCGGTGACTTTGGTGGACGACGCGTCGTGGAGAGCGCAGAGGATGATGTGGCACCAGCGCCTGCAGGTCACAGCGGCGCGGACTAGGTCAACAGGCTTGGTGAGACGCACAAACACGAGCCCAAGAAGTTCGTCCGGGATGGCGTCAACCTTGTCCTCCATGGCGGATTTCCGGCTGGGGCTATCGCCCCCATATCCGACTGGACCTAACTTTTTTTTGAATATCGACCGGGCAGCCTGAGCTGTAACGTACGAGTGAAAGTTATAAGTGGAGGATGTCAGATTTTTTTCGAACAGCGGAGTGTTTAACCATTTGCACGCGGCACAATAGATGTACAAAGGAGGAGATTTTTTTAGTAATGGTACTACGACATATACAAATGGTAAGTAAATTCTCCTCTTAGTCCCCTACGTAGAACGGAGGTCGCAATGGAGTACTCTAGTGAGCATAGACTTGACTTGTCTGGTTAATGCCTATCACGCCCAAGTGAACAGTTGAATGGCCCGTCGTATGATCCGTTGCCGCCCGACAAATAAGCCGCCCTATGTATGTTCTGCCTTGCATAGAGATATGCACATACAACCCAGGTTTTCGACTAGCGGTGTGCCCTGTTTGGTAAATTTACGTTGCATATTAATATATAAAATTTCCTTATTTCTTCCACTCACATATTGATATGTTGGTTGAATCTAACATACCATTTAGATCATGCATACAATAACAATTCTACGTGGTATGAGACTTGAAAGCCAAACACGGGTTTAAATCCTTAGCAACACGATACTAATTAAAAGTAAATATTTGTTTCCTCCCTAAAAGAATATCATCCACGCATGTGTGTATGACGTTGCGATATGTAAAAAATCATCATCCCTAAACCCTAGCCCTAAATCATAAACCCTAGTTAACCCTAACCCTAAACTCTAATAATAAACCAAGTGGTTATATATAATAGATATTAATTATCTCTCTATATATAGTGGGACTATATACTACAACCCCCTAAGAGGATGTATAACATCTATTAATTCTACAAACCCTCGCTAAAGACATTCTAAACCCGACTCACACCCACTCATCAACTGATAAAGCCACCTCAGACAATACTAAACTACACTCATCCTACATATACCCCACACCGACTGTAGCCTCCCTCCTACCAACCTCACCCACCCGCTTTCCGTCGACCCCCACAACCCCCACCACATTAATTCAGACCCCCACACGTACCCTACCACGCCTCCCGCCGACCCTACCTCGACCCATGTACCTCTTGTGCTAACCCAACCCCAACACCACATTCCGCTAAACCCACCACAAACCCTTCCTCCCACCGACCCAACCCACCTCCCGCTGACACCCATTCGACCTTCCACCGACCCGTGACTACGTATATACCCAGGTTTTATGCAAGATTTCGACTAGCGGTGTGACCTATTAATTTTGTAAATTTACGTTGCATTAATATATAAAATTTTCTCGTTTCTTCCTATCACATATTGATATGTTGGTTGAATCTTACATACCATTCTAAGATCATGCCATGCAATAACAATTCCACATGGTATCAAACTAGAAAATCAAACACTAGTTCAAATCCTTAATTAGCAACACTATGCTAAAAGTAAATATTCTTTCCTCCTAAAAGAATAACATCCACGCAAGTGTGTGCGTATGACGGTGCGATATGCAAAAAATAATCCTCCCTAAACCCTAAACCCTAACACTAAACCATAAACCCTAGTTAACCCTAACCCTAAATCCTAATAATAAACCAAGAGGTTATATAATAGATATTAATTATCTCTCTATATATGGTGGGACTATACTACAACCCCTTAATTAAGAGGTTGTATAATAGCTATTAATTATACAAACCCCTCGCTAATTAAAGACATTCTAAACCCGACTCACCCACTCAACTGATAATTAAACCAACCTCCGCCACTAATAAATAACTATCCTCATCCATACCCCACACCCACCGCAGCCTGCCTCCTGCCAACATCACCCACCCTGCTTTCCGCCGACCCACACACCCCACTACTGCATTCCGACCCCATAGGTACCCTACCACGCCACCCGCCACGACCCCACCCCGACCCACGTACGTACCTCTTGTGCTAACCCAACCCCAACACCACATTTCGCTAAACCCACCACAAACCCTTCCTCGCACACCGACCCGCCCACCTCCCGATGACACCATTCGACCTTCCACCGACCCTAGACCACCCACCTACCATAGACCCCACACACCCTACCCCGGCCACCCCGTCGACGCCAACCATCCCATCTTCCGTTAACCCCACCTTACCTCCTACTGACCACCACACATCCCATATATCTCCCGCTAATCCCGCTGATACGTCTCAAACGTATATATAATTTCTTATGTTCCATGCTACTTTTATGATGATACTCACATGTTTTATACACACTTTATGTCATTATTATGCATTTTCCGGCACTAACCTATTGACGAGATGCCGAAGAGCCAGTTGCTGTTTTGGTTTCAGAAATTCTACGAAGGAAATATTCTCGGAATTGGACGAAATCAACGCCCAGGGTCTTATTTTTCCACGAAGCTTCCAGAAGACCGAGGGAGATACGAAGTGGGGCCACGAGGTGGCGACACACTAAGGCGGCGTGGCCAAGGAGGGGCCCGCGCCGCCCTAGTGTGTGGGCCCCTCGTCAGCCCCCTCCGATCGCCCTTCCGCCTACAAGCCTTCGCGAAACCCCAGCATCGAGAGCCACGATACGGAAAACCTCCGAGACGCCGCGCCGCCAATCCCATCTCGGGGATTCAGGAGATCGCCTCCGGCACCCTGCCGGAGAGGGGAATCATCTCCCGGAGGTCTCTTCATCACCATGATCGCCTCCGGATCGATGTGTGAGTAGTTCACCCCTGGACTATGGGTCCATAGCGGTAGCTAGATGGTTGTCTTCCTCATTGTGCTATCATGTTAGATCTTGTGAGCTGCCTATCATGATCAAGATCATCTATTTGTAATGCTACATGTTGTGTTTGTTGGGATCCGATGAATATTGAATACTATGTCAAGTTGATTATCAATCTATCATATATGTTGTTTATGTTTTTGCATGCTCTCCGTTGCTAGTAGAGGCTCTGGCCAAGTTGATACTTGTAACTCCAAGAGGGAGTATTTATGCTCGATAGTGGGTTCATGCCTCCATTGAATCTGGACAGTGACAAAGTTCTAAGGTTGTGGATGTGCTGTTGCCACTAGGGATAAAACATCAATGCTTTGTCTAAGGATATTTGTGTTGATTACATTACGCACCATACTTAATGCAATTGTCTGTTGTTTGCAACTTAAAGGAAGGGGTTCGTATGATAACCTGAAGGTGGACTTTAGGCATAGATGCATGCTGGATAGCGGTCTATGTACTTTGTCGTAATGCCCTGATTAAATCTCATAGTACTCATCATGATATATGTATGTGCATTGTTATGCCTTCTTTATTTGTCAATTGCCCAACTGTAATTTGTTCACCCAACATGCTATTTATCTTATGGGAGAGACACCACTAGTGAACTGTGGATCCCGGTCCATTCTTTACATCTGAAATACAATCTACTGCAATTGTTCTTTACTGTTCTTTGCAAACAAACATCATCTTCCACACTATACATCTAATCCTTTGTTTACAGCAAGCCGGTGAGATTGACAACCTCACTGTTACGTTGGGGCAAAGTACTTTGATTGTGTTGTGCAGGTTCCACGTTGGCGCCGGAATCCCTGGTGTTGCGCCGCACTACACTCCTCCACCAACAACCTTCACGTGTTCCTTGACTCCTACTGGTTGATAACCTTGGTTTCTTACTGAGGGAAAACTTGTCGCTGTACACATCACACCTTCCACTTGGGGTTCCCAACGGACGTGTGTCTTACACGCCATCAAGACAGTTTTCTGGCGCCTTTGCCGGGGACCTGAAGAAAAGTTACTCCACAAAGATTTCTAACTCCCACGTCAACTGCACGCCAAGAAGTTTTCTGGCGCCGTTGCCGGGGAGATCAAGACACGCTGCAAGGGAAGTCTCCCACATCCAATCTCTTTACTTTGTTTTTGTCTTGCTTTGTTTTACTTACTGCTTTGTTTGCTCTTATATCAAAAACACAAAAAAATTAGTTGCTAGATTTACTTTATTTACTGTCTTGTTCTCTATATTAAAAACACAAAAAAATTAGTTACTTGCATTTGCTTTATTTAGTTTGCTTTATTTACTACTGCTAAAATGGGTAGTGTTGAGAACACTAAGTTGTGTGACTTCACTAGCACAAATAATAATGATTTCTTATGCACACCTATTGCTCCACTGCTAACAGAAATTTGAAATTAAACCTGCTTTACTAAATCTTGTTATGAGAGAGAAATTTTCTGTTAGTTCTGATGATGCTGCTGCCCATCTTAATAATTTTGTTGAACTTTGTGAAATGCAAAAGTATAAGGATGTAGATGGTGACATTATAAAATTAAAATTGTTTCCTTTCTCCTTAAGAGGAAGAGCTAAAGATTGGTTGCTATCTTTGCCTAGAAATAGTATTGATTCATGGACTAAATGTAAGGATGCTTTTATTGGTAGATATTATCCTCCCGCTAAAATTATATCTTTGAGAAGTAGCATAATTAATTTTAAGCAATTAGATAATGAATATGTTGCTCAAGCATGGGAGAGAATGAAATCTTTGGTGAAGAATTGCCCTACCCATGGACTGACTACTTGGATGATCATCCAAACCTTTTATGCATGATTGAATTTTTCTTTGCGGAACCTATTGGATTCAGCTGCTGGAGGTACCTTTATGTCCATTACTTTGGGGGCGGCAACAAAGCTCCTTGATAATATGATGATCAATTACTCTGAATGGCACACGGAAAGAGCTCCACAAGGTAAGAAGGTAAATTCTGTTGAAGAAACCTCCTCCTTGAGTGATAAGATTGATGCTATTATGTCTATGCTTGTGAATGGTAGATCTAATATTGATCATAATAATGTTCCTTTAGCTTAATTGGTTGCCCAAGAAGAACATGTTGATGTGAATTTCATTAAAAATAATAATTTCAACAACAATGCTTATAGGAATAATTCTGGTAACAACTATAGGCCATATCCTCCTAATAATGGTAATGGTTATGGTAATTCTTATGGTAGATTTGTTTCGCCTAATGAGGAAAAGATGTTAGAAATTGAAAGAGCTACTAAGAGCTTTATGCAATCACAATATGAGCAAAATCAATTGTTTATTAAAACTATGAATGAACAATCTGCCTTGTTGAAAAATATAGGAAATCAACTTGAAAATTTAAATATGGAGATTTCTGGTTTGCAAACTAAGCTTTCAAATGCTGAAAACCGAATCTCATACATGTCTTCACAATCTTCTTTAATTAATAAAATGGCTGCTAAACCTGAGGATAATGATAATAAAATTGTTACTACAGCAACGCCATCCAAGTTCGAATTAATGAGAATATTAGATTGATGGCTGAATTGCATGCTAGGTGGGAAAGAAAACGAAAAACTTGCTAAAGAGAATAATGTAGCTAAAGTTTGGACTATTACCACCACTAGTAATGATAATGCTTCACATGTTGCTACACCTCCTACTATCAATGGTAAAATAATTTGTGTTGGCAATGTTTCTACTCCTAGTGCAAAGTGCAAAATTGCTGAAACTGTAAATGATAAAACTGATAAAATTTTTCAAAATATTGGGGACAATGATCCCATTGCTGTAGATCATAATGGTTTAGATTTTGATGATTTTCTAAGTTATAAAGTAAAAAACTTGCTAAAAGTCCCAATGCTAGTGCTATGAATTTGGCCTTTACAAAACATATTACAAATGCTCTCATAAAAGCTAGAGAAGAGAAACTAAAACTTGAAACTTCTATTCCTAGGAAGTTAGAAGATGGTTGGGAGCCCATCATTAAGATGAGGGTCAATGATTTTGATTGTAATGCTTTATGTGATCTTGGTGCAAGTGTATGCCTAAGAAAATTTATGATATGCTTGACTTGCCACCATTGAAAAATTGTTATTTGGATGTTAATCTTGCTGATCATTCTATAAAGATTGATAATGTTCGCATTATGGTTAACAATAACCTTGTCCCCATTGATTTTGTTGTCTTGGATATTGAATGCAATGCATCTTGTCCCATTATATTGGGAAGACCTTTTATTCGAACTGTTGGTGCTACCATTGATATGAAGGAAGGTAATATTAAATATCAATTTCCTCTAAAGAAAGGAATGGAACACTTCCCTAGAAAGAGAATGAAGTTACCTTATGATTCTATTATTAGAACAAATTATGATGTTGATGTTTATCTTGATAATACTTGATTCACACTTTCTGCGCCTAGCTGAAAGGCGTTAAAGAAAAGCGCTTATGGGAGACAACCCATTATTTTACTTCTGCACTTTGTTTTATATTTGAGTCTTGGAAGTTGTTACTACTGTAGCAACCTCTCCTTATCTTTATTTTATTGCATTGTTGTGCCAAGTAAAGTCTTTGATACTAAAGTCGATACTAGATTTGATTACCAGACACGTATTTCTTCATCACGAAATTGAGCCGCCTCTCTGTAGGTAACTTAAAAATCTGACAATTTACGTGCGTGATACTCAGATATGTACGAAACTTTCATTAAATTTGAGCATTTTCATCTGAGCAAGTTAAGTGCCCCTGAAAAATTTCTCTTTACGGACTGTTCTGTTTTGACAGATTCTGCCTTTATTTCGCATTGCCTGTTTTGCTATGTTGGATGGATTTCTTTGTTCCATTAACTTTCAGTAGCTTTATGCAATGTCTAGAAGTGTTAAGAATGATTATGTCACCTCTGAATATGTGAATTTTCGATTATGCACTAACCCTCTAATGAGTTTGTTTTGAGTTTGGTGTGGAGGAAGTTTTCAAGGGTCAAGAGAGGATGATACAATATGATCAAGAAGAGTGAAAAGTCTAAGCTTGGGGATGCCCCGTGGTTCATCCCTGCATATTTTAAGAAGACTCAAGCATCTAAGCTTGGGGATGCCCAAGGCATCCTTCTTCATCGACAACTTATCAGGTCACCTCTAGTGAAACTATATTTTTATTCCGTCACATCTTATGTGCTTTACTTGGAGCGTCTGTTTGTTTTTGTTTTTGTTTGAATAAAATCGGATCCTAGCATTCCTTGTTTGGGAGAGAGACACGCTCCGCTGTTGATATGAACACATATGTTCTTAGCTTTATTCTTAATGTTCATGGCGAAGGTGAAATGCTTCTTCTCATTGTTATATGGTTGGAAACAGAAAATGCTGCATGTGGTAAATGGTATAATGTCTTGAATAATTTGATACTTGGCAATTGTTGTGCTCATATAGATCATGTTTAGCTCTTGCATCATGCACTTTGCACCTATTAATGAAGAACTACATAGAGCTTGTTAAAATCTAGTTTGCATGATTAGTATTCTCTAGAGTCTAGATATTTTCTGGTTAAGGTGTTTGAACAACAAGGAGACGATGTAAAGTCTTATAATACTTACAATATGTTCATATGTGAGCTTTGCTGCACCGTTTATACTTGAGTTTGCTTCAAACAACCTTGCTATCCTAGCCTTGTATTGAGAGGAATACTTCTCGTGCATCCAAATCCTTGAGCCAAAACTATGCCATTTGTGTCCACCATACCTACCTACTACATGGTATTTCTCCGCCATTCCAAAGTACATTACTTGAGTGCTACCTTTAAAATTCTATCCTTTGTCTTTGCAATATATAGCTCATGGGAAAAATAGCCTTCAAAACTATTGTGGTGAAGAATATGTATTATGTATCTTATTTCTTAATAAGTTGCTTGTTGAGGTAACCATGTTTCGGGGACGCCATCAACTTTTACACCTTTGTTGAATATCATGTGAGTTTCTATGCATGTTCATCTTGTCCTAAGTAAGTGCGATTTTCATGATCAAATGGTTTGAGTATGCATATTGTTAGAGAAGAACATTGGGCCGCTAACTAAAGCCATGAATCATGGTGGAAGTTTCAGTTTGGACAATCAATCCTCAATCTCTTATGAGAATATTATCTGTTGTTGAATGCTTATGCATTAAAGAGGAGTCCATTATCTCTTGTCTATGTTGTCCCGGTCTGGATGTCTAAGTTGAGAATAATCAAAAGCGAGAAATCCAATTCGAACTTTCTCCTTAGACCTTTGTAGGCGGCATAGAGGTACCCTTTGTGACACTTGGTTGAAACATATGCTATGCAATGATAATCATGTTAATCCAAGCTAATTAGGACAAGGTGCGGGCACTATTGGTATACTATGCATGAGGCTTGCAACTTATAGGATATCTTATACATAACACATATGATTTATTACTACCGTTGACAAAATTGTTTCTATGTTTTCAAAATGAAAAGCTCTACCACAAAAATAGTAATCCATGCTTCCCTCTGCGAAGGGCCAATCTTCTACTTTATTGTTGAGTCAGTTCACCTATTCTTTCTATCTTAGAAGCAAACACTTGTATCAACTGTGTGCATTGATTCTTACATGTTTACCTATTGCACTTGTTATATTACTTTGTGTTGACAATTATCCATGAGATATATATGTTGAAGTTGAAAGCAATTGCTGAAACTTATATCTTCCATTGTGTTGCTTCAAAGCTTTCTACTAAGAATTTATTGCTTTATGAGTTAACTCTTACGCTAGTCTTATTGATGCTTGTCTTGAAAGTATTATTCATGAAAAGTCTTTGCTATATGATTCAGTTGTTTACTCATTGTGTTCACCATTGCTTCGAATCGCTGCATTCATCTCATATGCTTTACGATAGTATTGATCAAGATTATGATAGCATGTCACTTCAGAAATAATCCTTGTTATCGTTTACCTACTCGAGGTAGGAACTAAGCTGGGGATGCTTGATACGTCTCAAACGTATCTATAATTTCTTATGTTGCCTTTTATGTCATTATGCATTGGCACAGCCTTTGCACATCTCCGAAGATGTGTAGCCTCTGCTGTCTTGGGTTTCATAATCTTGGAGGCCATACTCTTTGAGTATCAATCATTATTCTTACGAGATCAAAGAACGAGTCGCTCTTCCCAGGCATCCTGTTCCGCCACGAGAAGAGCGGCCAAGGTGGCGAATCACTCGTCTTGCTCTAGTCGGTTAACCTAGCTTCCGCCTTTGTGGCTCCTAAACCCCCCGAGGGGCTTCGCCTTCCGGAAAACCTTCCCGAGATGCCAGAGATAAAATCGCCCTCCGCAGTCAGCGTTAGATAAGGCAACCTGTCAGGGATCATCTAGGTCTCTTCCACCACGCTGCCCGGATCGATGTGTGAGTAGTTCACCCCTGGACTATGGGTCCATAGCAGTAGCTAGATGGTATATTTGTGTTGATTACATTACGCACCATACTTAATGCAATTGTCTGTTGTTTGCAACTTAATACTGGAAGGGGTTCGGATGATAACCTGAAGGTGGACTTTTTAGGCATAGATGCATCTTTGGATAGCGGTCTATGTACTTTGTCGTAATGCCCGATTAAATCTCATAGTACTCATCATGATATATGTATGTGCATTGTTATGCCTTCTTTATTTGTCAATTGCCCAACTGTAATTTGTTCACCCAACATGCTATTTATCTTATGGGAGAGACACCACTAGTGAATTGTGGATCCCGGTCCATTCTTTACATCCGAAATACAATCTAATGCAATTGTTCTTTAATTGCTCTTTGCAAACAAACATCATCTTCCACACTATACATCTAATCCTTTGTTTACAACAAGCCGGTGAGATTGACAACCTCACCGTTTTGGGGCAAAGTACTTTGATTGTGTTGTGCAGGTTTCACATTGGCGTCGGAATCCCCGGTGTTGCGCCGCACTACACTCCGCCACCAACAACCTTCACGTGTTCCTTGACTCCTACTGGTTCGATAACCTTGGTTTCTTACTAAGGGAAAACTTGTCGCTGTACACATCACACCTTCCTCTTGGGGTTCCCAACGGACGTGTGTCTTACACGCCATCACCCGCCCAACCCGCCTTTCGTGGACCACATACATGTTTTGCAGACTCCGGTATAGTTGGACCCACCCACCGACACAAATTAAATCCCACCACACACCTCACCGGCAAACCCCATACACCATGCCACACATTCCATTCATGGAGACCCCACACCACCTCAACTCTCTCTGTTCCACCCACCTTCCGTCAACCCGACACACCAACTTTCTAGGAAGTTAATTCATTCCATTTTTGTTAGGAAGTTCAATTTTTTTTTGAAATTTCCCTTCATTTTTGGGAAGTTCACTTCACTGTTTTGGAAGTTCACTTCATTTTTTCTGAATTTCACTTTTCATTTTCTGATTGCGATGTCCAAAATTCACTTTTTTTTTGGAAGTTCACATTTTTTCTTTTTTGAAGTTAACTTAATATTTTTGGAAGTTCACTTCAATTTTTTGGAAGTTCTCTCAATTTTTTGGGAAGTTAACTTCATTTGTTCGAATTCACTACATTTTTTAAACTTCAATATTTTTTTGGAAGTTCAGTTTTTTTGAAAAGTTAAACACCAATTTTTGGAAGTTCACTATTTTTTGGAACTTCATTATATTTTTCCAAGTTCACTTAATTTTATGTGCATGTTTGCTTGATTTTTTGTGATTAACTTATTTTGGAGGTTCACATTTTTTTTGGAATATATTCATATCTATTTTTTTGGAAGCTTACATTATTTTTAAGGAATATATTACGAAAACCACACATGAGTGTTCAATGAACTTTGGCACGTGCAAAATAAAAGAGAATACATAAGTGAATATTTAGTGTCCTATACTATTCAAAAATCATTTTTTTGTGTGTAGGTCGTCTACTATCATATTTTCGGATGAAACTTCACAGGCACACAAGATATTATATAGGAGTATAACACTCTCTAGGCCCATACATGGTTTTATTTTAGATTTTTTGAAAACAGGTAAGTGCGAACATAAAAAAAACGTTAAAAGTTACTACCAGTTTGCGGAGTGATTGACCATTTGCACACGGCACGGCAAATGTAAAAGGAGGAGATTTCTCTTACCCGCGCACGACCATTTGCACGCAGCACGGCAGATGTAAAGGAGGAGATTTTTTTACCAATGGTACTACGGCATATAAAAATGGTAAGTAAAACTAAATTTCCTCGTAGTCCGCTGCAGAACGCAGGTCGCAATGGAGTACTCTACTGAGCATAGACTTGACTCGTCGTGTTAATGCCCATCAAGCCCTAGTAAACAGTGGAATGGCCCGTCGTATCATCCGTTGCCGAGCGACAAAGAAGCTGCCCTCTGTCATTTATTTGCTTCTGCCTCGTGCATAGAGAGAACAGAGAACAAGATCTTAAGCTATTCTAAGAATTTCCCCCTTTTTTTTCATTAACCGCCCAATAGCCTCTCTCCGGCTTACTGTTGGAGATATGCCCAAGAGGCAATAATAAAAGTGGTTATTATATATCTTTGTGTTTATGATAAATTTTTATATACCATGCTATAATTGTATTAACCGAAACATTGATACATGTGTGTTATGTAAACAACAATGAGTCCCTAGTAAGCCTCTTAACTAGCTTGTTGATTAATAGATGATCATTGTTTCATAATCATGAACATTGGATGTTATTAATAACAAGGTTATGTCATTATATGAATGATGTAATGGACACACCCAATTAAGCGTAGCATAAGATCACGTCATTAAGTTAATTGCTATAAGCTTTCGATACATAGTTACCTAGTCCTTTCGACCATGAGATCATGTAAATCACTTATACCGGAAAGGTATTTTGATTACATCAACGCCATCGTAAATGGGTGGTTATAAAGGTGGGATTAAGTATCCGGAAAGTATGAGTTGAGGCATATGGATCAACAGTGGGATTTGTCCATCCCGATGACGGATAGATATACTGGGCCCTCTCGGTGGAATGACGTCTAAATAGCTTGCAAGCATATGAATAGTTCATAAGAGACCACATACCACGGTACGAGTAAAGAGTACTTGTCAGGAGACGAGGTTGAACAAGGTATAGAGAGATACCGATGATCAAACCTCGGACAAGTAAAATATCGCGTGACAAAGGGAATCGGTGATACGTCTCCGAGGTATCGATAATTTCTTATGTTCCATGCCACATTATTGATGTTATCTACATGTTTTATGCACACTTTATGTCATATTCGTGCATTTTCTGGAACTAACCTATTAACAAGATGCCGAAGTGCCGTTCCTGTTTTGTGCTTTTTTTGTTTTGTAAATCCTAGTAACGAATATTCTCGGAATTGGACGAAATCAACGCCCGTGTTCCTATTTTCACCGGAAGCATCCGAACACACAAGAAGGACCCGAGAGGGGGCACAGCCCACCAAACCCTAGGCCTGCGGCCAGGGGGCCCGGCGCCACCCTGTGGTGGGCACCCCTTCGACCCTCCTGGCCGCCTCTTCGCCTATTTAAAGCCTCCGTCGCGAAAACCTCGAGACGTTCGAAAACCACAAACCTTCCGTGAGCCGCCGCCATCGCGAAGCCAAGATCCGGGGACAGGAGTCTCTGCTCCCGCCGTTGCCGGACGGGGAAGTGCCCCCGAAGGCTTCTCCATCATCACCACCGCCATCTTCATCACTGCTGCTCCCATGAGGAGGAGTAGTTCTCCATCGAGGCTCGGGCTGTACCGGTAGCTATGTGGTTCATCTCTCGCCTATGTACTTCAATACAATGATCTCATGAGCTGCTTTACATGATTGAGATTCATATGAGCTTTGTATCGCTACTAGTTGTGTGCTACTCATGTGATGTTATTAAAGTAGTCTATTCCTCCTGCATGGTGTAAAGGTGACTAGTGTGTGCACCATGTGGTTCTTGTCGTAGGCTATGATCATGATCTCTTGTAGATTGTGGAGTTAATTATCATTATGATAGTATTGATGTGATCTATTCCTCCTTCATAGTGTATGTGGACAGTGTGTGCACTATGTTAGTTCTTGGTTTATTTTGCAATGATCTATTATGCTCTAAGGTTATTTAAATATGAACATTATTGTGGAGCTTGTTAACTCCGGCATTGAGGGTTCGTGTAATCCTACGCAATGTGTTCATCATCCAACAAAAGAGTGTATGTAGCACATATGAGAAAGAGTTATTTATTATGCGATCAATGTTGAGAGTGTCCACTAGTGAAAGTATAATCCCTAGGCCTTGTTCCTAAATCGCTATCGCTGCTTGTTTACTGTTTTACTGTGTTTCTACTGTCTGCAATATTACCACCATCAACTACACGCCAGCAAGCACTTTTCTGGCGCCATACTTATTCATACCACCTGTATTTCACTATCTCTTCGCCGAACTAGTGCACCTATTAGGTGTGTTGGGGACACAAGAGACTTCTTGCTTTGTGGTTGCAGGGTTGCATGAGAGGGATATCTTTGACCTCTTCCTCCCTGAGTTCGATAAACCTTGGGTGATCCACTTAAGGGAAAACTTGCTTGTTCTACAAACCTCTGCTCTTGAGGCCCAACACCTGCCTACAGGAAAAGGAGGGGGCGAGACATCAAGCTATTTTCCGGGCGTTCGCTGGGGACCGAAAGCTTACATACCTCAATCGTCACGCAGCCTCCTGGACAAAGCATCAATCGGTATCGTATGTGAATGGTTCATTCGATCACTAAGTCATCGTTGAATATGTGGAGCCATTATGGATCTCCCATAGCTATTGGTTATTGGTCGGAGAGAGTTCTCAACCATGTCTACATAGTTCGCGAACCGTAGGGTGACACACTTAAGGTTTTGATGTCGTATTAGTAGAACTTGAATATGGAATGGAGTTCGAAGTTTTGTTCGAAGTCTCGGATGGGATCCCGGACATCACGAGGAGTCTGAATGGTCCGGAGAATAAGATTCATATATAGGAAGTCATTTTATAAGTTTGAAAATGATCCGGTGTATTTATGGGAGGGTTCTTGAAGGTTCTAGCAAAGTCCGAAGAAACACTGGAAGGCGGAGTCCCGGGGACTCCACCTCCCATGGCCGGTCAACCCTAAGGGGGTGGAGTCCTGTGGACTCCACCAGGGTGGCCAGCCACCTCTTGGAAGGGTGGGAGTCCCACTTGAGGTGG